>CM041645.1:43260765-43280848 GCA_023333625.1 Bothriochloa decipiens
CACAGAGATTAGGGTGAGTTTCGTCCCCAAATATTCAGTATCGTCCATACAGATTAGGTTTAGTTTCGTCCCTAAGCTTTCAGTATATCCCAAGGTTTTCTAGTATAGTTTACATTCTGTTTTTATCTAACCATCGACAGAGATTAGGGTTAGCTTCGTCCCCATAGATTTAGTATCGTCCACAGAGATTAGGGTGCATGGGTTGCAATTGTTTTCATAGAATGTTGTAATTGCCTTAACAAATGGTTGCATTTTTTTCCTTCATCTTGTAATTGTCCATTTTCATTTGTTGTGTCCTTAGTGATTAGGGTCAGCCTTTTTCCCAGAGATTCAGTATCGTCCATAGAGATTAGGGTGAGTTTCGTCCCCAAATATTCAGTATCGTGCACAGAGATTAGGTTTAGTTTCGTCCCCAAGCTTTCAATATATCCCAAGTTCTTCTAGTATAGTTTATATTTTTTTATGTAATCATCAACAAAGATACTGTAATTGTCTTGACAAGCGGTTGCAAACTATTTTCACTTATGTTGCAATTGTCCTTTTTCATATGCTGTGTCCTTAGATATTATGGTCAGAGATTAGGTTTATTTTCGTCCCCAAGATTTCAGTATAACCCAAGGTTTTCTAGTATAGTTTCATGCTCAAGCTTTCAGTAACGTCACCAGAGATTGGGGCAAGTTTCCAGAGATTAGGGCTAGTTTCGTCCCCAAACTACCAGTAGCGTCCCCAGAGATTCAGTAACGTCCCAAGCTTTCGCTAGTGTCACCAAGGATTCACTAGCTTCCCAAGAGATTAGTCCTCAAACTTTCATTAATTCTAAGGAATTGCTAGTATATTTCAGTTTATGTTTCATTTAAGCATTCATATATATTAGGGTCGCCTTGTCGCAACTGTTTATTTCATATGTTGCAATTACGTTTGAGTCGTGGCGCAATTGGTGCTTGCATAGAAAAGATTTATCGATGTTTGTTCCCAGTTGTTCATGTTGCAATTTCCTACATTTCAATGTTGCAATTGCTCGTCTTTATTTGTTGCAAATGGTCAGCATCGTGTTCTTTATTTATATTATAACCTGATACTTGTGCCAGGATTCTCATCAGTACGTGTTGCAATTGCCTATGGGTGGAGTTGCAATTGCTCGACACTACCTGTTGCAAATGGTCATCAACAGTTATGCATTTAATGATTTGAGCTGATACTTAAACAACAAGTAGAAATTATCCAGTAGCAAACAATGTCATTTCAAAGATTTAATTATTGAGTTTTAATGTACCCAAATGTTTGATACAATTTTACAGCAAAAAATGGATGGTTTGTTTTTGTTGTTTTTTTATGGTCCGGCACTCTTTTACTCGCTGCTCACCAGTGTTGCTCCCCCACGACCTCTGGATGTTGTCCGTCTTCCTCTTCCTCTTCCTCTTGCTGCTGCAGTATCTCCATGCGCCGTGCTGCTTGGTTGTGTTTCTGATTCTTCATCATCATCAACATTAATTTTTTCATGCACTTCCCTCACCAACTTTGGCCAACCTCTTTTCCTTTCCATCTCATTTTTTGGTTTAGCACTCATTGGAAGGAGATGCAGTTCTGCTGCCTTGCTTTGATTTGGGTTCAGAGGACAAGTTGTGGTGTAATGCGTACCGCTGACGCCACAGCTGCTGTATGTTCTGTCCCCATAGTTCTTTTTCCTGTATGTGCTTAATGTGTTGCCATCATGTTGGGGTTCTACTTCATTTTTTCTCTTCTTCCCTCTGCCTTTTGTTTGTGCTACATGTGGTTCAATCAGCAACAATCCATTATGCATCATTGTTGATGATGGCTGTGATGCATCGCTACCATTATCACGCTTTGTCATTTTCACTACCGATTCAGCTGTTGATGGCTCACTTCCAGGTGACACAGCAGATGTTGTGTTATCAGGAGCAGTTGGTTCTGTTCTTACCACTGATTCTGTTGTTGATGGCCCACTGCCCGCTGACACATTACTTATGCCTTCACCATTAGTAGGGTGCTCTGCTCTCGCCACTGAATCATTTGGCGACAACCCACTGTTTGGTTGCTCATCCTCCTCCCTAGCAAACATCTCAATCCCAGGTATGATTTTGTCCAGCTGCTTATTTGTCTCTTGGCAGGCACGATCTGACCTACTTCCTGCCCTTCCTAGCATCATCAACTTAGGTAGCAAGCTGGACATCCGTGTCTCTTCTTTGCTTGCTGCTTGACCAATCCTCACACCATCATGCCTATCCCATGTTACATGTCCCCTTGCGTTTCGAGTGTATCTTTTCCTGATGTAAATTTCTGGGATACTCCTCACCTGCAGGTGGGTGAAGGCTCTTATAATATGCATGCAGAACAGCCCTGCAGAACAGACCCAAAAAAATTAGAGGTTGCAATTTATGTGTATTATAGGTTGCAACTGCTTTGTTTTTTTAGTTGCAAATGGAACAATTATTTTTTTTGCCTTTTTCCCAGGGTTTTTTTGCATACCTGTGTGCTCCAATTGCTTGCATTCGCATTGGTATACTCCATTATCCTTATCAGCAAGCACCTTTAATTCATGCCTTGCCCAGCAGAAGTTTCCACCACCTACTTCATGCTTCACCAGCCACCCGTTCTTCATGTTTGGGTCTGGATCAGGGCGAATGTTAAATGCTGTGCTGTTAATGTATTGTTTTTTTATTCGTTGTATACAGCTCTAGTATACACTCTGGACAGCTGCTCATCAAACTTTGCTTTGCAAGCCCTCGTCACCTCAGCCTGCATTTTTTTTAGCATCAGTGCTTTATTCATGCAATTATACTATACTCTGTGTTGTAACTGGGTATTTTTAACTATTGCAAATTGCTATGTGATTATTTTTTATTTTTTGTTACCTGAGAATAGTGTGTTCCCCTGCATCCATGTGATCTGCGTGCTGGAGTGATTGCAGCATCTTTTTAGCAAACATGTGCAGGCTTGTGCTTTGGCTCACATAACCATCTTTGAGCACTCTGTTTTGGCTTTCTGATCATTGCGTGGATGTCATCCTGCCACAGTACATGCCCTTGAAGTAAGCGGATATCCAGCTCTCTCTCTTCTCCCACAGGGCTTTAATTGCTGGATTTTCTGCAATGCCACACTCATCCACCAGCTTTTTCAATTCCTCCTCGAACTGCGTCGGTCCCAATGGATAGTTTATCAATGATTCAAGCCTCTCTTTCAAGTTTTTTTCCTTGTGTTCTATGTACAGCTGTTCCAACTCAAACTCCCATGTTCTTGTTATGTGCCAGCGGCAGTTTCTGTGGTGAGTTTTTTCAAAAACATTGGGAATTGCAATCTTCATCGCAGGATCTTCATCTGTTAAAAAGAAAGACAGAAAATAGGGTGGTGGTGAGAGGGTGATTAATGGTCAGTGTTTTAATATACAATTCGGTAGTAAGGTTTTTTTGCAATTGGTGTTTGTTAGAAGAGAAGATTTTCAGTCTCACCTGTTAGGATAACATGTGGTTCTCGTCCTAGCATGCAGGTCTTGAATGTCTTAAAAAGCCATTTGAAAGAGCCAACTGATTCATCACCAACGAGAGCTTGTCCAAAGGTCACATTCTTAAAGTTGCTGTTTGCTCCAACGAACATTGCGAGTGGCATGTTCTTCTGTTTGTTTTGTGTGTAGTGTCAAATGTGATGGCATCTCCAAAATCCATGTATTCAGCACTTTTACTTGCGTGGCTCCAAAAAATGTTCTTGATGACACCAGTCTTAGGGTCTGCATCGACATCCCAGTAAAAATATTCATTGTTCTCCTTGCACTCTCTGAAGAATTCCAGCAACTTGTTTAGATCATCTTCCCTGTCCTCCCTTGCCTTTGCTGCCTTCCTGTGAACATTTTGAATAATATCTTGGTTAGTATTTTTTTGTTTTTGGTTAGTTCCAGTGTTTTTGCAATTCAGATAGCTTTCGCACTGCAATCCACATATTTGAGATGTTGTAATTTAGTGTGGGAAAAATAATAATTCATCACTCACATGTTTGCTACGTCCTTCTCTGTGAACCCCCACATTTGTCTACCATCATACAGATGTGTCATCACGTTCAATGCAGCTGAATGTGGAACCCCGTTGCTTGTCATTATGTAAAATAAGTTGTTGATCCCTTCACTCATGTTCTTGTGTGCGTGCATGTACCGCGTCATCCTTGGTGAAGGCTCAAGCTTGTGGTTGTGTCCTACCTCCACAATGTCAAAGAACCAGAATTTTTCCTTCTTATTATACTTCACCTTCACATAAGCTTGGCAGCCGCATCTTCTGGAGCCCTTTTCTGTTAATGGTGTGTCATTCCTCTTTTTGCTCTCATGAAACCCTTCTCTGTTGCAGACCCAATCTTTTGTCTCAGGGCTTGTTCTTTTTGTCCTTAGACTGAACCCAGCCAACTTTGCATAATCCAGGTAGAAGCTGTAGGCTTCGTCCCTTGTTTGGAATCGCTGCCCCACGGTTGGCACTAGCACAGCCGGTATGGCCGGATCCTGAGAATAATGAGATCATGTCTTATTTTTAAACAAATTAAATGTTGCAAACATATTATTATGAAATTCTCCCATTCCAGCAGAACACCCTATCAATGTTGCAGTTGGTTTGTTTGTCATTGTTGCAACTAACACCCTATCAATGTTGCAACTAGCTGTTTTTTTCAATCCTTTTTGTTTTTCAGATTCATGGCAGCGATCAAAACCGAAGTAACAGAGCAGCACCACCCCTGTTATTTTTGTCGATTTGTTGCAAGCACCACCAAAACACTGTTGCAATCCTACCGATGTCATGTACAAACATTTGGGGGCTCAGCTTTTTTTCAGTTTTGTGGAACAGAGACATGTTGTAATCTCCTATTATACTATGCTGCAATTGCTTCGAGCAACATGTAGTGACTGGGGAGAGTGTCTGGTTTCTTACTGGGTAGTATATCTGGTTGTCATCTGGAGTCACCATGTCCTCCGTAGCAACAGTTGGTGGCGGCGTGAGCGTCGTCGTGTGGTGCAGCGGATCAACACACCCGTGTCGCAGAATCTGGGGAGGAGCTACAGTGTTCGCATGTTGTTGAATCTGTGGAGGAGCAGGATTTGGTGTCGACGTTGGGGCAGGTAGTCTCGGTGTCGACGTTGGTGCAGGCAGCGCCAAATTAGGCGGAATCATAGTCGTTGCCGCCGGGTGGATGTTGGTCGTCGGGATCGTAGCCGTTGTCACCGGGTGGAGGCTGCTCGTCGGGATCGTAGCATTTGCCGCCGGGTGGAGGATGTTCGTCCGGATCGTAGTCGTTGCCGCCGGGTGGATGCTGCTCGTCGACGATGGCGCTGGCTCTCTACGGTGAGTACGAATCAACGCAGCGAGCTTCTCCTTTTTTCTGCGCGATTCAACCTAGAGGTTCCAGCCTGCGCCGACGGCCACATCTGCCGGAGAGGCGATGGTGGTTTGAGGCCGGAGGCGGTAGGCGGCCCCGCCGGGCTTGGCGCCTCGCCGAGCGACGGTGGCGGTGGCCCCATGTGGCGGAGATTCATAGATGCGGTTTAGGTTTGAGGCGGCAGTATGTTTGGTGGGTGGGAGGCGGCGCCGCTGTGCTGATTCCGCGGCGGCGGTGCCCTACCGTGAGCTGCGGTTGGCTGTCGTGCGGGTCTCAGGCGGCGGGGCAGCGGCTGCGGCGACGGTGGCGCCCGCCCCCGTGAAGGTAGGCGGAGGCGTGGTGCTCGCTTTTTGGGAGGCGAGATTAATCAGGGGAGGTTGGATTGGGTGGGATTATTCCAAAACGTATCCTGTCTGCTCCCTTTTTTGTCTGGACATCAGACAAATCCATGTTGCAATCGGTAAGAGGAAGTATTGCAACCTCTGTACTTTTCAGTTTGCAATTTGTAGCTCCATTTTTTTCGGACCAGGTGCCTGGTTTTTGCGGGGTTCGAGGCCCACGACCCCCGCTGCACGTGCGCGCGGTAGGGGGCGCAGGGCATGGCCGGGGGTGGGCGCACGGGGGCGCGCGCTGGCGGGTTGCGGGCCGTGGTCGCGGTTGGGTTGGGTGCAATCACTGTTGTGGTTGCACCCGGGTGCATTTTAGTCGCGCCGTATATATATATATATATGAAAATACTATACTCTATAGGGAAAATATTCTGAATTCGAAACTCAAATTTGAAATTTTAAACTCGTGAGTTACTATTCATGAGTTACTATTCACGTGTACAGAACACAAGCACTCGTGCTGCACACGTATTATAAAATATTCGGGGCACTATGCTTGCTACTATGCAGGATATTTAAATATTCAAGAGCAACAGTATTCGCTACTATTGGAGACTATGCAAGCAATATAAATATTCAAAGGCACTGTGTGCACGAATATTATATGCGTGAATGAAAGCGACGTGCGTGATTATTAGCGTGCGTGATTATGATGAGCGTGATTAATTATGTGTGATGCGGATTGCGTATGCGGGATTATATATGCGTATGATTATCAGGATCTTTGCGAGGCTGGCGAGACCAAAACTTTCAGCCGGTCGTGCGACTATGCTTGTGTCAGTCCTACTCGGTACTCACCGTATGCATCACTAACTTGCTCTTTAGAAGCAGAAGCAGCTAATCCTATCCCTCTACGGCCATTTTCCATCATGAAGCAGAACGCTAAGACGTCTATCGTCTCCTCAGGCAGTTCCACCCGAAGGGAACACTTCTCTGCGGAAGCAAGGTTCTCTACAAACGCCGCTGACTGGGCTAACACGAGAACAACACACGCAGAGGTCTCTCCTCTAGGGTCCATATCATAGACTCAAACCTACATGGATGGCCATAGGAAAGCAGGGATTCTCAAAGCTCAAACTACTTCATTAAAAACAAACGAGCTTACATACGGCTTTCCCTTTCGGGAAACCCCAAGCACTTAGCACAAACCTTGATTACCTTACAAGCACGGGAAGTCGGTGAGCTTCCTTATTCTCTAATTTACAACTATAGTGGGATAATACAGTGGTTGTAGTGGAGTGCTACTATTATGGTGGATGATTCCTCAGAGTCCTTCTGAGATCATGGCTTCATGGTGGAAGTGGAGTGTGCGGGTGATGGTGGTCTTCGTGGTTCTGGTGCCGATGCGATGTGGGAGCGGATGGCGATTGCAGGCACTCGTCGTCTCGTTTTATAGGGCAGGAGGAGCCTTCTCGAAGTCCTTCGCAGATAAGTCTTCAGCGTCCTTCATGCTTATCTGGCTGTCCTTCGTGAATGACTCATCGTCCTTCGCGTTTATCTTCTAAGAGTCCTTTGCCGTGAAGACTTCAATTATATGGTATTACTGTTGCAGGGTGGCGACCTGCCGTCGTTGCATGGTCATCAAGAGGATGACGATCACTGTTGACCGATTGCGACACTCTGAATTTTTTATTCATATTCACTATGTATAGCTTTTGCGCTGGCTGTTGCGCTGGCTGTTTTCATTCGTTAATATTCAAGTTTATTCAAGTGTATGGGTATGGTCTTCGACGCCCGAATGATTAATGTTGCAAACATTAATCAAAACTCTGGCATGTGTATAATATCTTCCACGCCCGAATTGTTGATAACACCTTATCAACATAGGAATATATATTCTTTGATATTGATCACATATGCCTTGACTCTTCTTATTTAATCAATATCTTCTTCACAATCTGAGTCATCAGGCTGAGATATTTCATAGTATTAGAAATGATTATTCTGATGGTTGCCCATGTCCTCGGACATCCAGCATATTGTCATCTAACATTTCATTGATATCTTCATCAGATATATGAGCATTCATTTTTGTATCATAATCTTTCTTTATATATTTCTCATAATCTGCTTTTATATTTTCGAAGTCTTGGTTTACCGATTGGAAGACTTCATTTATTTCTTGCCTTGCTTGCTGCGAGACTTCTTCTTTTATATTCTTTTTTAACTGAGGAATTATTGAATCAAGTCTTTCTTTTATCTTTGTTTCAATAAGATCTTCAGTCAATATTTCTTTCTTTACTGCCTCTTTATAGGTAGGTGTCTTTGATGAACTGGCTTCTTGCATATTTATTCCCGGCATATTTATCTTCACATCTTTTGCTTTTTTATAATATTGGATATAATCTTTTGCTATAGGTTCTATGAAATAGTTTATACCCAAAATGCTTCGTGCATATGAAAGGGCTTCGTCAATATCTAGATATTTTCTAAATGATGGCTTACCCCTTCTTTGTTTTTCCATTTCTATCTGCTGAGATATAATTGCTTCATATGTTAAATAGACTCCTGGTACTGTTCCTCTATATATAACATATATGGGTTTCTTCTCTATATTGATGGGTACTTCTTTATGCTGTATTTTCTCATTTATCATATTAAAATATTCAGCTAGGCTATTTAATATTGCTAACATATATCCCGTTTCTTCCCTCTTATTATTGTATTGAAACCAAAAGTTATCTAGAATGCATTCTTGAACACCATCAAGAACAATATGGTCTTTGGGCTTGAATTTATATGTATTAGGAAGAAATATTCTTAAACTATTCTCTTTACTAAAATAGTAACTTTGAACTCCATTGGGGCTTATTTCTTTCTTCGTTCCTGCAAAACAGATGAACGAGAAAATATATCGGGTAAGGTATTATCTTTTCCTTTTATATGCTCAAATATAACTTTATAACTATTTTCAGTGATAATATCTTCAAATAAAACCCATCTTCTAGTTGAGCTTTTCTTACTATTGACCTTATTATAATATCTACAAATAGCTTCACAGTCTGTTCTTACTGTGAATTCTTTAAATCCTAAATATAACCTAAAAGCATTTATTGCATTGATAACGGCAAGAATTGTTTATTGCCTTTAACTTATATTTACCCGAAGCGTATCTACGTATTTTTTCTTCTAACTTTGACGAATATTTATGCGGCTTTTGTTTTAGTATTGCACCCCATCCTAATTCTGATGCATCTGTTTCTATAATAAAATAATTATCATCTAAGGGTAAATCTAAAGGTTTTAGATCTTTAACCTTTTCTTTTATAATCCTTACTAGTTTTATATCTTCAGAATTAAAATGCTTTTGTCCATTCTTTCTTAATTTTGCGTATAATGGACCAGCTAGCTATGCTAAATTTTCAATATAATTCCTAGCATAATTCACTATTCCAAAGAATTGTTGTAAAGTTTTCTTATCATTCATGACATCTGGAAATTATAATATTTTCTTTGCAATATGATCTTGCAAATGAATTTTTTCATTTTCTATTTTATGACCTAAGAAATTTATCTTTTCCTTGCATATTTCCATTTTTCTTTTAGAAAGTATTAACCCATGCTGTTCTACCTTTCTAAAGAAAGTTTCTAAATGAGCTATGTGTTCTTTGTATGATTTTGAAAAGATTAAAAGATCATCAATATAGACTAGTATGAATTCTTGATTTTCATTAAAGATATTCTGCATCTTTCTTTGGAATAATGCAGGGACATTTTTCAAACCTAATGGCATTACTATCCATTCAAAATGACCTTGAGGACATGTGAAAGCAGTCCATTCTATTGATTCTTCTGCCATTTTTACTTGCCAAAAACCAGCTTTTAGATCAAATTTTGAGAAATATTTACATCCTTGTATCCTATTTATCCATTCTTGTTTATTCGGGATATTATATGCATCATCTATAGTATTATCATTTAGTCTTTTATAATTAATAACCATTCTTGATTTTCCTCTGGCTATTTCAGCATGATTTCTGACTATAAATGCTACCGATCTGTGAGGACTTCGACTTTCTCTTATGGCTCTTAATTTTAGCAATTCTTCTATATGCATTTTGAATTCTTCTATATCTTTAGGTGTTGCTTCTATAAGACTTGTTTTAATTATATATTCTGGGTTTATAATGTTAATTTTACATTCTATACCATTCCTTTCCCAATGCTTCATTGGTATTTCTCCAATTATTTGAATATCTTCTAGTCTTTGCACTATTTTATCTATGTCTTTTTTAGACTTTATGTCTCTATACCAGTTTGGCGCTAATGATTGTAAACTGATGCATTCTATACATGAATTTGCTACATAATAATCTTCTATATTTTCGCCTAACTCTTCATTTCTATAAATATCAGATCCTTTAATTTTTTGATTAGACTCTTCTAAATTAGAACTTGTGTTTCTTTGTATTTCTGTTACATGTGGAATATTATCTTGATGAGGAACAAAAGTGATTCCTTGCTCATGTATCATTGTTGTTTGTACTAAAAATTATAAAAACCTTAATCCTAATAACATATCAACACTTATCATAGATAAATCTCTTATTGTGATTTCATCTATTATATACTTTGTATTATTTATCTGCATTTCTACATTATAAGCTAATTGATTATGAGGCCTTTATGTTCCAGACATATCAGTAGATATTTCTGCTTTATTTTGGTCTATTGTATGAACTATTTCTGGACATCTTACAAAATATTTATCATGTTTAAGATTTTTTGTACAACCAGTATCTACTAATGCTAATATTTTATAAGAGATTTTTGGAGTTAGATTTATTTTTACCGGTATTCTTATTCCTACTATATCTTTAAATGGTAACCTAACTATATATTTGCTACCAAAATTTATTATGGCATCTTTGAATTGAGTAGCCTTATCATTTTTTTAGTTATTATAGTCTGATCCTTTAACTCATTATTAGTGATAACATTATCTTCAGCCTTATAGGCTTCATTAAGCTCTATTCTAGTTTTTAGTTCTTCCAAATCTGCTTCCAAAGTATTTACTCTGTTTTCTAAATTTCTGACTCTACTTGTTAATATTCTATCTTCTTGTTCTAATTCTATCTCTTGTCTCCATTTTTGATTATTCTCTTTTAAACATGAAACGCATGCTTGCTTTAAATATTTACTACAAGTAGCTCTATTTTCTTGACTGGGATAATATATGCAAAATTTATATTTTATATTATAGTCACCTCTTCCTTTTATCCAATCATGTTCACAATCTTCTTGATTCATAAATTCAATATTTGCACTTGTTGAACTATTAGTATTATTAGATATTATATCTAAACCTTCCATAGCATTATCTAAATTGCATAATTCATCATCACCTAGTGTGTCTATAAAATCATTATAACTTTGAGCATTATTTTCTTCTTCTTCTTCATAACTTTCTAATAGTAATTTATCATTAATCTCCCATTGCTCTTCTTCACTTATATCATTGTCTTTATCTATCTTTTCAAGTTGACTGTCAACTAACTCTTTTTGAACTTTGTTATTTTTAGTTTCTACAGGTTTTGGCTTAGCTTCATATTTTTTAATTGGAACACTAAAATTTTTGCTATTTAGCTTTCTATCTTCTTTAATCTTCCATAGCCTATAAATTTGTCTTCTAAAATAAATTTCTTTTTCTCTTATATCATTCTATTTACTTATACCAGTTCTAAGATATTCATCAGAATTTTCTCTAATTTTTTTCTCATAAGATTTAATCTGGTTATCGATATCTTCCATTATGAATGAAAGACTGACAAGTACACTTATTAACCTTTATTGATTTTAATAAATCCCTTAAATTCAAATTTTATTAACCAGGCTCTGATACCACTATAGGGAAAATACTACTCTATAGGGAAAATATTCTGAATTCGAAACTCAAATTTGAAATTTTAAACTCGCGAGTTACTATTTATGAGTTACTATTCATGTGAACAGCACACAAGCACTCGTGCTGCACACGTATTATAAAATATTCGGGGCACTATGCTTGCTACTATGCAGGATATTTAAATATTCAAGAGCAACAGTATTCGCTACTATTGGAGACTATGCAAGCAATATAAATATTCAAAGGCACTGTGTGCACGAATATTATATGCGTGAATGAAAGCGACGTGCGTGATTATTAGCGTGCGTGATTATGATGAGCGTGATTAATTATGCGTGATGCGGATTGCGTATGCGGGATTATGTATGCGTGTGATTATTAGGATCTTCGCGAGGCTGGCGAGACCAAAACTTTCAGCCAGTCGTGCGACTATGCTTGTGTCAGTCCTACTCGGTACTCACCGTATGCATCACTAACTTGCTTTTTAGAAGCAGAAGCAGCTAATCCTATCCCTCTACGGCCATTTTCCATCGTGAAGCAGAACGCTAAGACGTCTATCGTCTCTCCAGGCAGTTCCACCCGAAGGGAACACTTCTCTGCGGAAGCAAGGTTCTCTACAAACGCCGCTGACTGGGCTAACACGAGAACAACACACGCAGAGGTCTCTCCTCTAGGGTCTATAGCATAGACTCAAACCTACATGGATGGCCATAGGAAAGCAGGGATTCTCAAAGCTCAAACTACTTCATTAAAAACAAACGAGCTTACATACGGCTTTCTCTTTCGGGAAATCCCAAGCACTTAGCACAAACCTTGATTACCTTACAAGCACGGGAAGTCGGTGAGCTTCCTTATTCTCTAATTTACAACTATAGTGGGATAATACAGTGGTTGTAGTGGAGTGCTGCTATTATGGTGGATGATTCCTCAGAGTGCTTCTGAGATCATGGCTTCATGGTGAAAGTGGAGTGTGCGGGTGATGGTGGTCTTCGTGGTTCTATATATATATATATGTATATATGTATGTATATATGTATGTATATATGTATATATATATGATATATATATGTATATATGTATGTATGTATGTATATATGTATGTATATATGTATATATGTATATATATATGATATATATATGTATATGTATATATATATGTGTATATATGTATATGTATATATATGATATATATATGTATATATATGTATATGTATATATATGTATATATGTTGACACAAAACGTGACGTTCTGTGCCTCACACACAGCAAGCCGGAAAGCGTGGCTTCAATCGGTGCCCGAACGGTTTGAAATCCAAAGACGTGCCAATCGGTTTGACCTGAAAGCCGACAAGGGATAAAATTTATTAGATTCAAAATTGGAACATGCCGGGTGGGACCAGACAATTCCATATTTATGGCCCTGAAGCCACTTACGATGACATACAGCTATAGAAGCTGTCTGCCCAATGCATTCGGCTAAATCTTAAAGAGAAAGTATGTAAAAGAGCAGTTGCCGAATGAGCATAAAAGACGTGTTTAAATGGGTGCAAATTGATCATCATATATTTAAGTAAAAGGTGAATCTTAGATCAATAACACCACCAAGATATAATACATCATAAGCAGGTAACTCGTATCCATAAATCTATTTCAAACATCACATGCATAGGCTATTCGGCTAGTCTGCCGCACGTCTAGCTTTCATAAACCCGTCCAGTATAAATCCAAGCAAGCTAATCTACCGCATGATACCACTTGCCATGAATCCACACCACCTCCTACACTCAGATTGATCCACCGCATGATACGATCTAACAATAAGTAGTTAAAAGCATGCATGTTTCCAAATAAATCTATAAATATTCATTGCTCGTGTAAGCATAACCATGATCGGCAAGTTTGCCGAATTGGGGTCCATGAAGAAGGAACAAACAAGCTAACACAATCTAAACCCTAAAAGGTCTAAACGTTTAACGTGTATGAACCCACAACATGTAACAACCTAGATTGATCTAATTCGGCTGTGCAAATATTCAATCTATCAATCATGACGATAGCCGAACAGTATCAATCTAGATTGGAGGAAAAGAGTGTTTTAAACAAATAAAATACTATAGATAAAGCAAAGAATGATAACTTAAAGAATCTACTAGATCTTGCTAAAATCTAATAGAGCCTGATAACTGCCTTCACTCATGACTTAATCCGCCGCACGATACAAGACATAAGCAAAAACCTCTCGTCATTAAGCCTAAGTCCACCGCATGACACTAAGCAGAACGAACGAGACTACTTGCACCATGGTCTAAATCCACCGCATGATACTAGACATGGTAGCAAGGTTGTCGGTACTTACGGAGGTCGACGGATCGATGGACCCTCTCGAAGAACTCGACGACATGACGAAAAGGACTCGAAACTTGGCACGGGGCCGGTTGTATTGATGTTGAATGTGTCTCTTTTCTTACAATTTGCCGTACCCTTTATAGGTAGAATGGTGTATGGGCTTCGACAAAATAGAGAATTTGGTACAAAAGTCTGTGTATCTATCCTGTCGGCTAAAATATATAAAACATTCTATGTTGAGCCCACCTACGCCTTGTTGTAACCTTCAAATGACGAACACCTTTCGAGCGAATGGGCCCTTCGAGTAACAGAAATCCCTTCGAATGAAATGGACCCCCCGAACAGAATCATCACTTTCCTGAGATAGCCGACCACACAAGCACGAGCAAATGATCCCCTCGAATGACGGAAACCCCCTCGAATGGACTCCTCAAGTGACGAAAAACCCCCTCGAGCGAATGGTCCCTCGAGTGACGGAAACCCCTTCGAGCGAACGAATCCCTCGAATGACGGAAATTCTTTCGAACGAACCCCTCGATTGGAGTTACTGCTTCCTAGTATAGCCGACCGCACAGGCGCTTGCCGAATCATCGAGGTTGGGCCTTTGGAGTGACCTCTTGAGTGACGGAAACCCCCTCGAGTGAATGAACCCTTCGAATAGAACCATCGCTCCCTGAGATAGCCGACCGCACGGGCGTTTGCCGAATCACTGAGACCTCCGTCGGCCGCACGGGCATTTGTCGAGTTACCGATGTTTAGCCGATTACTTGCCTGTTTGCCGAATCCTCTTTTTGCCGCATGCGGGTCCACCTGTCATTCTCCTGATGCTGGCCAAAATCTAGTGTTAACACATGCCCCCTCAATTTCGGGATAAAAGTGATTTTATTCTAAAATTGACCATAGGCCCTCTTGCTTAGGTCAAAAATTCCCCGCAGTCGCAGCCGCCGCCTGAGGAACCCGAGCCATCCGAATTTGCTCTTGAATTTTCAATGGCGACTTTGGAGGGAATCCCAGAGGTAATCTTACTTATCTTGCGTATTCGGCAATTTTCAAATCGACTCCTTTGCTGATTCAATTTTTCTCTGCTTCGTCATGTTCTTGAAGGACTGTAAGAATGAGATTCTGATTCCTTTTGCCGCGGAGCCCAATTCTTATTTTCTTGGCCTGATGGGAAACTCCAATCCGATCAAGTTTGTCACCAAAGAAACTTCAAGGATTCCCTTCAAATCCGGCGTTGCACAGCCGAACAGATGGCCAAATACCTTCAAGACTTGGCCGCTTCTTCCAGAGGATGCTAGACAAGAGCAGCAGCCACTAGGAATCTCAAGATATCCATCATTGTTTGGAGTTATCCTTGTCTGAAATGCCTAGGAATGATTCTCTGTTGATAGCAGCTTCACATTTCTGGTCCAATGCCGTTAATGCCTTCATTTTCAGCCACGGTCCTATGACCATAACTCTGGCCGATGTTTTTCTACTGACTGGCTTGAATGTGACCAAAGCAGTGTATCCGTTCAAATACAAGGGCACCAGCAGCCAGAAAGCAGTGAAAACAGGATGTGGATGGACCAAATATATCAAAACTTACATGTCATCTAGTGTTGTATCTGACAAGGAGTACCGAGCCTTCATGAATATGTGGCTATGCAGATTTGTATTTTGTAACAAGTCCAATGAGCCAACACTCAATTATATGGTAATGGCCGAAGATCTAGCTTCTGGCACATTGATTCCTATGGGCAAGTATCTTCTAGGAGCTGTCTATCATATGATGCATCAGATCACCGCCCAGATGCGGGAATTTGGAGAGATTCATTGTGTAAACGACCCTTGGTGGCTGGTTCAGATGTGGTTGCAACTTTATATGCATCAGATTGTCTCTGTAGACCTTCACAATATGGGCTTTCCCTCGATCAATTATGCTGAAGGCGAAACAGCAAAAAAGAAAGCTTGCCAAACATATGGAGAAGCAGCTTCCTCCATCTCTATTGACCTAGATATTGGTCATCTTTTCAAACTGTTCTTCAAAGGATTCAGCAACGTGCTTTGTCTCCCCTACAGGAAAATGCAGAATTGACCTTGCCCTGCAAATTCAGTTATGAGACTGGTTGCTCAGACCGAGAGTCTACAGAAATCTTCAACTCCTTCATCAAGCCCTGCATTTTGCCAGCAGAATTTCACCATGGAAGATTGTTGCATCCCACGTATGAATTTTATCATCCAAACGTGGCAGCTAGGCAGTTGGGATGTGGTCAGTTGCCCCCAAGGCTATTCTTTTCTGACATTATAAGGCCCAGGGAGAAGATAGAAGACATCATAGAGGCCAATAAAGTCTTTGAACTTGGATGGGACCTGCCAACTTATGAACCTTCTCCCTTTGGTTTAATAGAAGCTGCTCATCCCCTTTTTGTCTCTTGGTGGCAAGAATGGCATGCTCATATTTTTAACACTGCAGTGCATCCTTTATGCCAAAATTTGCAGCCTGATTTTGCTTCTGACAGTGAGGTAATTTCCTTATAACCATGATCTTTTACCTTTGATTTCCTCCTTTATTCTGAATACTCTATTTTTCTCACAGGACAATGTACCTCCTCCTGTTCAAGAAGTCCAATACTACCTTGCTGGACCTACCCCTGCCTTGGGATTTAATGCCCCAACTTTGTCAAGATTCATGAAAACCCTTGCAGCTCTGGGTTCAGTACCTCTTCAAGGGCTCAAAAGAAAAACTTTTACTGGATCAAGCAGGGCTATTGCCACCAAAAGGCCAAGGTCTAAGAAACCCAAATCACCACCCAAGACATAGGCCAGTCCTCAAAGATCAGGCAACATTCCAATAAATGTGGTTGACTCTCATGATAAATCTGTTGTTGTAGAACACCATGAAATCACTGGCCAAATTGGTAATCATCTTTACCCCTCTTATTTTCTTTCTTCTGTCAAACTCATTGTGCCCACATCTTTTCTCCTTCTTTTTAGATGAGTTCATAGTAGAAGAATGTTCTTCTCATCAGGTCTCAAGCCAACCTCCTTTGGTTGTCCAAAATCCTCAATTAACTGCAGCTCAACCTGATGAAGTCTTGGTGCAAGAGGTAAAAATCATACTTCACCTATTCCGTGATAGATCAACCTATTCGGCTAACAGAATTTCTTTTGTCTTAAAGGATGATGTTTAGCCGAAAGCTAGCTACTCTCTCATCATTGAGGGATATATGAGTGAGCAAGGTGAAGAAGCCTCTTCTCACCAGCCATTGTCAACAGAGAATCAAGCTCAATTAAGGGAAATAGCTCTCCTGCTCAACAAAGACACAATCACCTTGGTTCAAGATGCAGATCAGATAAGGGACATCATGGAGCTGATTGATCAAGAAATTCCTCCTGCTCTTAAAGCTTCCCTAGATTCTGTAGCTCATCTTGATAACCACTTTGTTGCAGTTAAAAGAGCAAGCAAAAACTTGGCTGCTAGAGCTGCTCTGAAGAATGATAACCAAATGAAGGAACAGCAGGTCAAAGAATTGCACTCTCAAATCCAGTCAGCTACAGATTCTCTGGCAACTTTAGAGCCTGAATTAAAGGCTATGGAAGAAGAGAGAACCAGACTGGAAGCTGAATTGGCTCGATTAAATGCTAAAATCTAATCTCATAGGGAGAGGATTGCTGATCTGCCAAATTCCATAGAGGAAGCCAAGGCAAAGATAAAATCTATCATCAAAGAGAATCAACAAATCAGAACAAGGCTTGCCAAGGTCCAAAGCTCTGAAGAAAACGACCAGAGGATACTCAACGATGGATGCAATCAAATTTTTCCTGGATGAATGACTTATCGGCTTGTAACTCATATACAATGTTGTATTTCCCAAACAATTGTACTTCTATATGATTTGCACTTCTTTTTTCAAAGCCCTGTTCTTTTACCTTTTGATTCTGTTTTCAGCCGAATGTCACTTGACTTGCCGATTGTAACCGAATCCTTACCAAGGCAACGCCTTTCAATTTAGCCGAGTCTGGCCCAGTCCAGTAACGGCCTAGAAACAACCCTATCCCGTCGCTTGGCTTTCTCGAGACGGTTCCATTCTTTATAAATATAACACCCCCTTCGGCTTCTTCGTCATTCCCAATCGAGCAGCTT
Source organism: Bothriochloa decipiens (assembly GCA_023333625.1). NCBI lineage: Eukaryota > Viridiplantae > Streptophyta > Magnoliopsida > Poales > Poaceae > Bothriochloa > Bothriochloa decipiens. Next base: position 43,278,839 of record CM041645.1, read on the forward strand.
CCTTCACAACTCCCTCGCCTTTCTTCTCAATCCATCCGGAGCACAATCCCACCTGAGAGTGCATCAATGGCAGACGGCGATAATCACGGCAAGCGTCCAGCCACGGAGGAGGCGGGAGGAAGCCGAGCACCGACCCGTCGTCGTTATATGTGAGTTTTGATTTCTTGCCCCCTTGAGGTTTTCACTGTTCATCATTCTCGATCTTGATTTTTTTCCTCTTTAGTTCTTAGGGTCATGCCTAGCCAGTATCGACTTCTTCCTCCGGTTGCGGTTACCCGACCGGGAACTTCTAGCCGACCCACTCCCGCTACCGGTGCATCGAATCCCTCGAGGTCTGACGACTCATACCACCCCAATCCTCGGGGTCCGGTGGAGTCGGCTAACACAGACGTCCTGTATTCTCATGCGGAGGCACTCAGGCTTCGTTGGGAGAGAGATGAAGCCCGGGAAGAGCTGGGCGAAGTGTCCAAGAAGTTCGGCATCGAGCAAGCCGAATGGGAGGATGAGCGGAAACAATTTTGCGACGTGTAATTCCTGTCTGGATTTGGTTATCTTATTTGTCAACCTATTTTTTTCCTTTGTTTGTTGACTCGTTTTCTCTTATCCAGCTCTTTCTGATGAGAATAACCGTCTGAAGGCGGCGGCGGCCAAGATCGCCGACAGGATGAACGCCCAAGGGGAGACTACTGAGGAGCGTCTTGATGCTGTGGACGGCCGCATTGATCAGGCCATCATATACAAGAGATGAGGCCTTCTATGACAATTAGAAGTTTATCTCTTGTCATAGAATCCCTGTCAGGAAAGACCTTCTATGACAATTACAAGCAATTTTTGTGATAATTTGTGATCTATGACAATTATAATTATCACAAAAAATGTCATAGATCAAAAATTGTCACAAAAATTGTCACAGAATGTCTTTCTTGATAGGGATTCAATGACAAGAGATGAACTTCTAATTGTCATAGAAGGCCTCATCTCTTGTATCCAAGGCGTGCACCTCGGTGCTTCCCTGGGGATTGCAGCAATATCCTCCCGGACCAACGAGGATTACTCCGCCTTCCCAGTCGGCTTCCCTGGCGGACAACGCCCAGACGAGGTTTATGGTATTGAAGATATTCTGGATCTCTATGAGGATCATGCTGCAACCCTTGCCGATGCCACCCATCCACAATCTGTCCTCAATCGGCTATTCGATGAGTAGTTTGTACTAGGGATGGACTTTGTAAATAAATTTATCTTTTCTGGATGAATGTTTGTTTCATGTTTCGGCAAAATTCCTCTTGAAAAGTCCTTCAAAGAACCACTTTCTGAACGTATGACATCATAGTAACCGAGTAAATCTTAGTTTTGCGCCACACGTCGTTCGGGCGTCCATTAACTTTGTTTCACCTTTCTCTTCTCCCGATAAACCTACCAGTCAAGGATATCGAGGCCACCCCGGTTTCTGTATACACGTCTCGAATTTGAGGGGAAATAAAGCTGCATTCGGCTATCTTGGGCTAAAGGCGATGCAAACAACATTGGCTATTTGTGCTAAAGGCGACGCGGACCGCATTGGCTATTCTCAATCTAATTCTAAACCTGAAATCGATTCCCCTTCTCATGATCCAACTTCGACATTAGGATAATATTTCTTTAGAAATCTTCCTTTAATAGCTCTGGTAAATCTTTCTCCAAACAGAGTCTTTAATATGTATGCATTGCCAGGAACACATTCTACCACCCGAAAAGGTCCTTCCCAATTTGGAGACCATTTGTCGAACGCCTTGTCTTTTGTTCCGATTGGCAATATAGTTTTCCAAACCAAGTCTCCTTCTATGAACTGCTTTATCTTAACCTTTTTGTTGTAATATTTGGCAACGCGTACCTTGTTCTTCTCAATATTTTCTAAAGCTTTGAGACGAATCAAATGCAAATCCTCTAATTCATATGCAAATGGTCTCAAAGCCTCAAAAGGTCCGCGTTGCCAAAGCTTTAGAGTTTAGGGTTTAGGGTTTAGGGTTTAGG
>CM041645.1:43344617-43355748 GCA_023333625.1 Bothriochloa decipiens
GTGAAACAAATGAGAAAAGAAAAGAGGAAAAGAAAAGAAAACAAAAGAATAAAAAGAAGAAAGGAAAGGGCCATGGTGGCCCAAGCCAGCTAACAGGCCAAGCTGCCATTCCCTCTCTTCCTCCTTTCTCTCCGCGCCCGCGAAGCCTAGCAAGGTGGCCGTGGTGCTAGCCAAGGCCCAGCAAGGCGGCCCGTGTGGCCCAGCAAGGCACGCCAGCCAGGCCATTGGTCACCGTCGCTGACCAACGGGACCCACAGAAGGGACCCACCTGTCATACCTTTTCCGGTGCCCATCCCTCTGCTTTCTCCTCTGCTTTTTCCCCGACCGAACGCGCCGCGCCCGGCAGAGCTTGTCCCATTGAGTCGAAGCGAAGCAAGCCGTCTCGACCGCCCGATCGTGCACGGACGTCCGCCTGCTCGCGTCGCTAGAATCCAAGAGCCGACAATCCTCTGTGCAACATCCCCACGGCCGCGGGCTTGACTCCTCCCGAGCGCGCACGCCGAGGATCGCCGCGTGTCCTCTCTTTCTTGCTCGCGAAGAAGCTGCCTTCACTCACTGGAAACCGGAGCCCACAAGCCTCGCCGCATCAGCCCTTGAGCTCCAAAGACTAGAATGCCCCGGTTGCCCGAGCTCTATGCCCGCTCTACCCCCGCCGCCGGCCATTCTATATAAGCGAGCCACCAGCCCGGTTAGGGTTTCCCATCGTCGCCGCCGCCTTGGTGGCTCACCACTTGTTCACCAGACCATCGAATTGAGAAGAGGAGGAGAGGTAGGAGGAGAAGGGGGCGGGGAACGCCGTCGCCGGAGTTGGAGAAGACGAAGGCCGTCCGCCGGAGCTGCTGCTGCTGGGTTGCCGGACCAAGGAGGAGGAGTCGATCCGCGAGCTGGAGGCCCACAAGAGAACCGGAGCGGAGGACTTCGTACCGCGCCTCCTGATCCTCACCGCCGTCGGTGAGCTCACCACCGTCGCCATCTCTCCCGAGCCCCCAGCCTAGCCGCTCTGTTTCTCGGCCATGGCATCTCGCACGGGGACGCGGAGGCCGAGCCTCACACGCACGCCACGCACACACCACTCTGCTGCCGTGTAGTTAGCCACTTGCGCCGCACGCCGTCGCGCGCTGCTGTGGCCATGTGCCGCCAGGGCGAGGCCGCCGTACCGCTGCTAGGAGGCATTGTAGGCTTCATTAACTAGAGAATCGAGCTCACCTTGATGAGCTGCGATAATTGCGCACCCAAGCTTCTAGCTTGCCCCGCCGTAGCGCCGTGGAACCATAGCTACGCCGTCACGACGTCGTGCCGGAGCGCCGCCGTACGCCATCACCTACCCACCACCGTTGGCCACCTCAAGGCGCAAGAAGATGATGAGGAGCTTCGCAAGGAGACGCTACATCAACCCGGGGAGAAGATGGAGGCTGTGGGGCCGCCTTGGGACGCAGTTGCCGTGCACCGACGCCGCCGGAGCTCCGCCGTGGAGCTTGCTCCCCGTGCAGACTCCACCATGTGTTTGGTCGTCGCCGGCGCTACAGGGAGGCACCACGCGACCTCAATCGTGCCAAGGCACGCCTTTTGGACTCAGAGATGGACGCCCTCGCGCTGCAGCTAAAATATGACAACACCGAGCCGCCGCACGCCATGGCTGACCTCACCAGGAGTTCCACCGGCACCAATGATGCCACCAGCAGGGACGTGGAGTCACCCCGAAGCTCAGCGACGACGAGATGCAGTCGCGCCGCCGCCGGCCATGCGCCGCCGTCGGGAGAAGGAGTTGAGTGGGGAAAAGTTGGAGCCCCAATCCCATGGACTCGGACCACAAGAGCCAGAGTCGCTGCGGGTGGACCCGGAGATGAGCGGAGCACACGGCTAGGGTCTGTGGACCGTATGGACTGGGAGCATGGCACATGGACACAGTTCATGTGGATCAGAGAGACTAAAAGTGGGGACAGACCGAGCTGGTGCACCGTGGACCAGAGGCAAGATGGACCAGAGAGATTGGGCTCAGCTTGATGACATGGCAGTTTGAGCACGTGACACGTGTCGGGCCGACCCGGCCCAGATCCGGCCCATGAGGCCCAACAAGGGCCCAGTAATGGCCCATCAAGGGCCCATCTATGGCCTAGGTGGGGCCTACTTGACCGTTGACCGTTGACCGCTGACGTCAGCAGTGACGTCAGCATGGACAACCCGTCGGAGGCGTTGACCGAGTCAGCGCTGATGTCAGCGATGACGTCAGCATGACCCCACCCGTCGGTGTTGACTGTTGACTTGACCGTGACACGTGGCGCAACCAGGAGTTTTTCTTTTTCAGAATATAGTTAAATCTTCGGAAATTCGTAACTAATTCATACGGACCCCAAAAAATGCGATCCACATATCCAAATTTTCTATAAATCGAGACCTATCTAAATACACTATGTTTGAGTGCATTTGGATCGTCTATTTGGCATTTGATGCTTTGTGCTAATCTATAGGGGTCGCTTCGCAACCATTAATTCTTGGTTACAGGGTCGAGCGAGGACCGATCGGAGGACAGTGACTACCAGGAGAAGTCCGACCACTCCGTCAGCGAAGGTGCCACATCTCACCCACCCTCATAGATCCCATTATGCATGGCAAATGTAGTATGGCTAGTGCTTTACTTTCTGTTGCTATACATGATGAGCTACCTGTGATAGGACTTGCATGTTAGATGATATATTTGATGAGGCATGCCTTGTTGAACCTATCCCCTGCTTACCTGCTGTTATGTTAGCCACTTGCTTATCTGCTTTATTATTATATATATACTTCACTTGCTTACATTTTGATGCGAAGTGATGAACCTGGGAGAGCCTGGTGGGAGATACCAGACTTGGTGCGTGTGTTGATGGATCAGACGGGCATGTGAGCTGATGATGGTGTCTCTGGGCTTGGGATGGAACTTACGGCAGGGAGTAGGGTGAGGGTTGAGTCAATCGAGCCGGGATCTACGATGAGCTTATGCAGCGAGTCTTGCCGGGGAGTGCATCTGACACTCCCAGAACGACCAGTCTGTGGCGGACTAACTTGTTACGTGAGGTGGTCCTGGGTGTGAGCTTCTAAGGGGTGGAACCCAGGACAGTCGTCGTGCCATGGTAGCACGTAAAAGATCAACCCCAGGAGGAGATATCCCAGCTTGGTCAATACCTAGGAACTGTTGTGCTGGTTACCGGATCATAGGAATCTCTTGCTATCCACTCGCTTTCCAATGGGGGGAGACGGCCGAACCGCTGCGTAGACCGATGCCATTACTATCAGGCGAGCGTATGTGAGGAAGGTACGGGTTGCGGTCCACACCCTTTCGAGACGGTCATGTGTTCCCCGCGGAGCCAGGGGTCATGAACCTTCATAGTATCAGTCACCATAGCAGTGTTTCAGATCTGAGAGGTAGGATGGCATCGTTCTAGGGCAGTAGGCGCCCGGAATCGGCCTAGATGGTGATCAACATCAATGATGGTGATCTTGTGGATTAGTGAAACCTCTGCAGAGTGTCTTGGTTGATCGATCGATACATATGCCAACTCGTTGGCTATGGACCTTTCCTATGTTTTGCTCACCAGAGTTATGAGAGAAGTGTTCTACCTTTCCCCTAAGTATGATTTCCGGCCGTGAGCCAGGTTGAGGGCTGCGGGCCGCTGAGGCATGCCGAGTGGGAGTTGGCATGTCGACTCGAGTCTGAGATGGAGTTGGTGGTTTGGGAGGTTGGATCTGGGTTGGTGGATGGTGGTGATGGATGGGTTTTGGGTGTGTTAAAACTTGTCTACTATATTGTTTACTTACCTGTTAATGCATAGGGAAAACTCCAGCCTTATAGGTTTCTTTGATTATATCCATGTTTTGCATCCAATTTCACAAAGCAATGCATAGGGTGGGAGTGGCTAGTACAAATCGTACAGAAAATTTGGTTTCAGGTTCGTGGAGCGAGTACTCGTCTGCTGAGTACAGCGATTGAGGGTTTCGTCTGACGCTCAAGATGGTTGGATCTTAGGAGAGCTTCCGCGCTTCAAGGCTTCTACATTTCATGTTGCTTGAACTCTGAATTCCACCAAGTGGCGATGTAATAAAGTTATTGTAAACCCTGTTATCTGCACTATTTTATTCGAAGTATGGATTATGATATTCGACTGGTATTGAGTAATCATGGTTTATATTAATCATTTTACTCTGCGATCTGTGGATTTCCCTTCGCAGAAATCGAGGTTGTTTCAGTTGGTATCGGAGCCATGCTTGACCCTAGGACGAAACCCTAGAAATGGACGTTAGAACAAGACAACCAGTTTCTTTTTCTCTCGGTTATAAACCAACCCTGCATTTCTTTTGTGCAAGGCTTCTCTATTGTTACTGATATGCTGACCATTTTTCTCCTAAAACGTGCAGATGTTGATGGTGGGATCTACGCTTGGACCCTTGGGTAGCCCACCCAAGAACGAGCTCACTTTCGTCGGGGTGGAGGTGCCGGGTTTCCCGTACACTCTACGCCGAGTCCTGGCCGTGCTTGGAGTGCCCGTTGACGAGATCAAGTACCGCTGCACCGGCACGGGGATTCCAGACCCCGATGGGAGACTCACAGGCTACATTATCACCCTCTTGGAGGTTCCTCCAAGCCAGACCCTGCCGGACATGCCAGCTTTGTTCGTGACGACTGTTGAGGACTCCGTCGCAGATGGGATTCAGTCTACCTCTCGTCGAGCCCTGAGTGATGTGATGAAGATTTCTTACGGGCACCTTCGTCAGACAGAGTTCTGCCTTCTTCCTCAGGCCCTGAACTCACTTCTTACACGGGACCAGCAGGACGACTAGGCCAGACAGGTCATCCTAGCTGAGTCGAGTGCTTGCAACCATGCCTCAGCTGCGTACCTCTACGAGCAGAACTGATACATCGAGCACTTGGAGAAGAAGAGACGTTTGGACCGCAACACTCCCATGGAGCACAACGACGCCTTCAAGGAGGGAGCACGACAGCAGGAGATCCTCAAGGCCGAGATCGTCTGACTGAAGGACAGGATGGTACGCCAGGAGGAGAGACACCGAGCTGAGGTCGCCGACCTGAGGGACAAGGTCAAGGACATTGGGCTTGGGAACTACTTCTTGGAGTCAAGGATTCTACACCTGGAGAGAGTCAAGATTGACATGGAGGACCACATCCAGAGTCTCGAGAGGTCTGCAAGAGAGCAACGCAAGGCCAACGCTACCCTCAAGTGCCGAGAGCGAGAGTTGATGGAGAACCTGAAGATGATGCAAGAAAAGGAGCTGATCAACCAGGGACACTTGATTGCACAGATGATCAACAACGAGGTCCTTCGTGATAGGTACAACAGGACCCGTACAGCTTGGCACAACACGAACGAGAAGCGTCACAGGGAGTTCCTGGAGCTTCGAGAGTACGTTCCCCTGGCTCAGAGAAGGAGCCCGTACCAGGAGACCTTTGTGCTGGGACAGAGTCACCTGAGACTTGACAACTGCCCCATTCCGCTTCACCTTCCGCAGACCAGAGAGCTTGGAGAGGCCCAGACCTACGTCAAGCGCCTTCGCCTGTCCAAGGAGGAGCTGATGATTCAGGGTAGTCATATTCCACCAGCTGTCTACCTTACCCTAGGGAGCAAGATAGAGTAGAGTGGACCCTGCGTGGCCACGTCATGAGTTGAGTTATGAGTTAGATGCTATCCATGAGTCATGATGTACCCCCATGATGTACCCCTCATGAGTTACCTATCGTAGTGCGTGTCTCGCACATCATCTAGCATAGCTGCTAGAGGTGATGCCATGTAATGCAACCATGTGATGATTGATGTTAATAAAGTTCGTATTTTCATGGTTCTTATTGCTTCTTTGTATGAGTGTTGGATAGATTAAAGGTTTTTGCTTAGATCATTGAAATCATTTAATTATATCTAACACCAAAGGTACTAAATGATTGTCGTTCCATGTTACAGATGTCGTCGCATCGTTCCAACCGCCTGAGGAACCGCCCATCGTCGCCTGTCCCTGAGCCTGCCGAGTATGGGCGTGGGAGGCACCGTGCTCGTTTCGCTCCGCCCGTCGACCTCAACCAGGGTGGGAACGACGTCCGTGAGCACACGCCGCCAGTCCAAGCTGGTGGAGCGCTGGGTGGTGGAGCGCTTGGTGGGGGTGGTGGTGCCGACAATGGTGGTGGTGGTGGTGCCAATGGCAATGGACCGCCGCCGCCTGAGCCAAACCCGCCACTTCAGCCGCACCCTCCACCGCGCGCAACATGGCAGAAGTGATGGCTCAGCAAACCCAGCTGCTGGCCGCCCTGGTCAACGACAACCAGCGTCATCATGGAGGGAACCAGAATGACTTCCAGAGGAAGCTGGAGGGATTCCTGAAGCTGCGCCCGCCCACCTTTGATGGCAATTGTGAGGAACCACTTGATGCTGACGATTGGCTACAGGAGATCGAGAAGAAGCTGGAGCTGACCACCTGCACCAACCGGGAGTGTGTTGGGATTGCTGCCCATCAGCTCACTGGTACAGCACGCTCATGGTGGGATACCTACTGTCAAGCTCGTGAGGACCCTGACCGCATCACTTGGGACGAGTTCGTGGAAGAATTCCTCAACCACCACGTTCCTGAGGGAGTGCTGGAGCAGAAGGAGGAGGAGTTCCACAACCTCACCATGAAGGGGATGGATGTCAACGCATACAACAATGCCTTCACCAACCTGTTGCGTTATGCGCCCCTTCATGTTGCAGTGTCTGAGAAAGACAAGATCACTCAGTTCCGCAAGGGCCTTCACCCCAAGATCAAGACTGCTCTGGGAGGAACCAAGAGTCACACCTTGCATGACATGATTGACCGCTGCATCCAGATCGAGAAGGATCAGAAGGAAGCTGAAGGGCACCTTAGGAGGGACAAGAGGAAGGGTGATGGCTCCTACCAGGATCGTGAGAGCAAGAGGTTCCGCCGGGACCGGTCTTCGCACCGCTACCGTCGTGACAGGGAGTCTGGGAAGAGTGGAGGGAATTACTCTGCAGATCACTCCCGCTCTTCTCGCGACCACCACCACTCCAGGGACCATCACTCTTGTGACCATCGTTCCTGCGATCACATTGGCAGGGACCGCCACTCTCGTGACCACTCTTCGCAGCAGCGCCACAGGTCCGACCACTCTGCGCCTGTGCGTGCTACGCCCAACTCCAGCAACTGGAAAGCCCCCACACCAGCACCCACAGGTGGTGTGCCGTTCACTTGCTATGGTTGTGGAAAGCCCGGGCACAAGGTGGCCAAGTGCCCCAAGAAGACCGCTACTCCTGCTGCTCAGAAGACCCAGTTCCGTGGATCCGCCAGCCGTGGGCGTCTTACCCACATGAATGCTAAAGAAGCCAAAGCTGCCCCTGATGTGGTGTACGGTATGTTTTTGGTTAATGGCATTAAGGCTACAGTTCTTTTTGATTCTGGAGCTACATGTTCACACATCTCATCCAAGTTTGCACAAGAGCATAGTGTACCATCTACTCCACGTTTGGAGCCTATAGTCACTAGTTCTCCCCTAGGTGAGATGAAGAGCACCCATATCTGTAAGGGAGTGAAACTTGCTATCGAGGGTCTAACCTTTAAAGCCGACCTCACTATCTTTCCCTCCGATGGTCTAGATGTAATCCTAGGTATGGATTGGCTCACTAGACACAAGGGTTTGATATCATGTTCGCCGAGATTCATCAATATCACCCACCCGTCGGGAAAGACAGTTCGCTGTGAACCCCAGAAGGACAAGTCTGTGTCTGTTCTTGGTGCCCTGCATGCACTCAAGACTCTGGCAGAATCACCAGCTAAGGAGAAGACCATCGATGATGTTCCTGTGGTCAGAGAATACCCAGAGGTGTTTCCAGAGGAGTTGCCAGGCATGCCTCCCGATCATGATGTGGAGTTTATCATCGACCTCATACCTGGTACAGGCCCTATTTCCAAAAGGCCGTATCGTATGTCGGTTGATGAGTTGGAGGAACTCAAGAAGCAGATCAAGGAACTTTTCGAGAAGGGCTTTATCAGGCCTACTGCTTCGCCCTGGGGATCCCCTGTTCTGTTTGTGAAGAAGAAGGATGGCTCGATGAGGATGTGTGTTGATTACCGCAACCTTAATGCGGTTACGATCAAGAACAAGTATCCTTTGCCAAGGATTGATGATTTGCTCGATCAACTTCATGGTGCTAAGTACTTCTCAAAGATTGATCTCTGCTCAGGTTACCACCAGATGAAGATCCGTGAAGAAGACATTTCCAAGACAGCTTTTGTCACTCGCTATGGGCAGTATGAGTACACCGTTGTATCCTTCGGCCTCACAAATGCCCCTGCCTACTTCATGAATATGATGAACAAGGTGTTCATGGATGACCTTGATCGATTTGTGGTGGTGTTCATTGATGATATTCTGATCTACTCAGCCACTGCCGAAGAGCATGAGCAGCATCTGAGAGTAGTGCTTGAGAAGTTATCTCAGCATCAGCTTTATGCCAAGTTCAGCAAATGTGAGTTCTAGCTCAAAAAATTTGCATTCCTCGGCCATGTTCTATCTGCTGAAGGTGTTGCTATTGACCCCGCAAAGATTGAAGCTATGAAGGAATGGGATCAACCTCAGAATGTTTTTGAGATTAGAAGTTTCTTGGGATTGGCAGGTTATTATCGCCGATTCATTGAGAACTTTTCGAAGATAGCTCATCCAATGACAAATCTCCTGAAGAAGACCAATGAGTTTGAATGGACGCCCGCTTGTGAAAAGAGTTTCCAAACATTGAAGGAGAAGCTCACTACCACACCAGTCCTAGCCTTACCTGATATCACTAAAGACTTTGTCATCTATTGTGATGCCTCACGCCATGGGCTTGGGTGTGTATTGATGCAGAATGGGAAAGTCATTGCTTATGCCTCTCGTCAGTTGAAAGAGCACGAGCAACGCTACCCTACTCATGATCTCGAGCTAGCCGCAGTTGTGCATGCTTTGAAGATTTGGAGACACTACCTGATTGGCAACAAATGTGACATTTATACCGACCACAAGAGTCTGAAGTACTTCTTCACTTAGGAGGATCTGAACATGAGGCAGCGCAGATGGCTGGAATTGATCAAGGACTACGATATGGAGATTCACTATCACCCTGGCAAGGCAAATGTTGTTGCAGATGCTCTCAGTCGCAAGACCTATTGCCACACTCTGATTGTTGAGTCTCTACCTCCAGAACTGAGGAAGGAAATTGAAGATCTCCAGATAGAGATAGTGCCTCACGGCTTGCTGAATGAACTTCGCATCGAGTATAATCTTACCGATCGAATTCGGGAAGCACACAAGAAGTGTGAGGAGATGGACTATATCCGTGGCTTGATGAAGCTAGGATACTATCCAGAATTCCAAGAAGATGAGCAAGGGACCATCTGGTTCAACGACAGAATCTGTGTGCCCAAAGATTCCGATATCCGCCGGGAAATCCTGTCAGAAGCTCATGATTCTATGTTTTGCATTCATCCTGGAGGTGCAAAGATGTATCAAGATGTGAAGAGGCGTTTCTGGTGGAAGGGCTTGAAGACGGATATTGCAAAGCACGTAGCTGAATGTGACATTTGCAACAGGGTCAAGGCTGATCACAAGAAGCCTGGAGGCTTGCTCAAGCCACTTGACATTCCGGAGTGGAAGTGGGATTGTATCTCCATGGACTTTATCGTGGGATTGCCTTGGACTTCCACAGGCAATGACTCGATCTGGGTAATTATCGATCGCCTGACCAAGGTTGCACACTTCGTTCCCGTCAAGACCACAATTCAGGCCGAGAAGTTAGCTGACCTCTACATCGAGAAGATACTCAAGTATCATGGAGCTCCCAAAAGCATCATATCAGATCGTGGGACCCAATACATGTCGTAGTTCTAGAAGTCATTGCACGATTCCATCGGGTCTAGCCTTGATTACAGCACAGCTTATCACCCGTAAACAGATGGGCAGATAGAAAGAGTGAATCAGATTCTTGAAGACATGCTTCGTGCTAGTGTTCTCAAGTATGGCTCAGATTGGGAGAAATGCCTACCCTTTGCTGAGTTCGCATACAACAACAGCTATCAAGCCAGCATCAAGATGTCACCGTTTGAAGCTCTTTACGGCAGACCTTGCAGAACCCCGTTGATGTGGGATCAACCTGGTGAGAGGAGGGTGTTTGGCCCTGCCAAGGTTAAGGATGCCGAAGAAGGTGTTGCCCAAGTTAGGGAGAATCTGAAGATTGCGCAAAGCCGTCAGAAAAGCTATGCCGATAAAAGACGCCGAGACCTTGAGTTCAAGGTCGGGGACCAAGTCTATCTAAAGGTGTCACCGCTTCGTGGTACCGTCAGGTTTCACGTGAAAGGAAAGCTAGCCCCAAGATATGTTGGTCCTTATCGTATCTGTCAGAAAGTTGGGAAGCTTGCCTACAAGCTTGAACTACCTCCAGAACTAGCAGGAGTGCACCCCGTGTTTCATGTGTCTCAGCTACGCAAGTGCTTAAGGGTTCCTGATGTTGAAGCAGTCTCGACAGATGTACTTGATATCCAAGACACCCTCGAGTACAAAGAGCACCCCATCAAGATTCTGGCATATGACACCAAAGAGACAAGAAGCAAGTCAATTCCGATGTGCAAGGTGCAATGGAGTAATCATACACAATGTGAGGCAACATGGGAGGATGAGAACCAGCTGCTACTACAGTATCCTTACCTCTTCGAAGGGTATGTCACTTCTTAAATCTCAGGGTCGAGATTCCAATGAGGGGGGAGGACTGTAACAACCCGAAAATCCGAGCTACAAAATTTTTTTCTAAAAAAACCCTGTATGGTGTTTGGTCATGTAGTAATAGTTGCACAAGTGTCATTAGTGTCATGTCAAGTTCCATGTGCATCTAATCTTCCATGTGCATCTAATCTAATTACATGTGAGTTGGTTTTTAATTTGCATATTTTTGTGTGTATTAAATAATTAACCAACAAAGCAATATTTATTTTCTAAAATAAATATTATAGGGAATAATACCCTAGCACCTACAAGGGTCTTGTACACCCACTATTTGATTACACAAAATCCAAGCATCAAGAATATATATATATATATAAGTATATAAATGTGTGAAACAAATGAGAAAAG
>CM041646.1:13337-31288 GCA_023333625.1 Bothriochloa decipiens
TTTCTGTTGAATAATTATTACCATGCTTGTTTAGTACAGGTGCTAATGTAGCATGATAAGGTTAATCAGATTAAAATACATTGCTAGAAGGTTCTTATTAATTGTTCCTTAATGCAAGCTTTTCCGCAATTAAATGAGTCAGCTATCCTACTTATACAGCCTTGCATACTCCTTGGAGTCTCTTTATTTTAGTTTATGACGGGTAAGTCTAGCTGAGTACATTCTCGTACTCAGGGTTTTATTTCCCATATTTTTGCAGATGGCGAGATGCTTTATGGCTATTGTCAGAACTGTTTCTATCCCGCTTTGGGAGATGATTAGACTTTGGGCATGGTCACTCTTCTCTACTTGATGCTTTTGCTGGATGTGGACCAAGGACCTAGCACTGTATTTTAAATGTGTGTGTGTGGTATTTGAACTTAAATCGCTTCCGCTACTTTGAGTCTTTAAACTGGTTTGTAATAACTCTATTTCGTACTCCGATGATGTTTTAAACTTGGTGCTTGTGAATGGGAATGCTAAACCATTACGATCTTGGTCGTGCTGGAAAAGTTTGAAATCCTTCGCGATTTCACGGACTACCGGGTTTATTAGGTCTCAATCATATGATTTGCTGAATTAATGGCGAATTATGTGCTTGTGCTCTAATAAATTGGTCGGTTCTGTCACAGCTGGCATCAGAGGAGGTTTAGCGTTTTACTGTTCACAAGTATTTAAAATAAAAGAGTTTTTGGTTTACGAAAAGTATTTATAAAAAGTATAGGTGTATATAGGTGTTCAAATCTATGGTTTTGAAAACTAGAGTGTGCCAGTGGTCATATCCTTTATGCCCAATAGGATTCAGGTGGCTTAATTAAGTACTGACCTGGGGGAAATTGAATCATGTTTGTTATTTTGCCGTTGCCCATACAATGGCGGATTCGTATGGGTGCCATTCACTTGAATGGTAATGTATGGATCAAATTACCTCTACGCCCTGGTAAGTGTGAGTTATGAGAGCATGACTGGATGCAATGCCAGTCTAGGGGAGTGCTTATTGATGCTGGATTATTTACATGTTGCACACATGTTTATATGAAGGTATCCCATGTTGGGACCGTCTTCTGGCGGTGTCGTCTTCTGCACGACTTGTTGGGGTAGTAAGTAATCGGTGTTTTCACCTTGTTCGGAAGGTGCATGAATTTTTACGTCAAATTGCATTCATATGGGATATGGGCTGAAATGAATTTTCTGCAGGTACACTAACCGCGAACGGTAGAACGAAGTAGTTACGTATAATGAGAGAACGATGTATGCCACCACATAGAGTATTAGCTTATTAGTTCGTGAGGACGTATGTATGTGCATGCATCATGGTTAAAATTGCTCATTCATACATTCATGGTTCCTTCCCTTATAATTAAATTTATCTCTTTTCTTTAAAATTATAACTCATGGGATATACAACTTTTGAACAGATGGCAAGAACCAAGCAGACTGCTCGTAAGTCCACTGGAGGAAGAGCGCCCCGTGGTCCTTTGGCTGTCCGTGAGTCGGCACCAAGGGAGGTGGACACTTTTCTTGAGGAGCACGCCATGCCTAGCCTTCTTTGGAGGATTCTCTCCAACGCTGGGTACATGGTGGGCATGGAGCCTCACTACTACTGGGACAAGGATGACTTGGTGAACTATGGAGAGGCTCGTGTGGAGGTAGTAGTCCCACCTTTGGACGGTGACCCCCACTGGGTTGGGTGGCGCTGTTTTGGTACGGGCAAGACTGCCAAGACAGGTGCCACGTTTGTAGCTTTTGACGTGGTAGAGCATCTGATGGAGGAGATACCTCACCAGCTTGCCGAGGCTTTTCCTGGAGTGTTCCCCATTGCTCACCGCTTCTCTAAGTGGACACATGCTGAGGGAAACCCACTGGAGGCAGGTCCTGAGGAGGCGCAGGGTAGCAGCACGCCTGCTATGAGTGCTATGTTTGCAGTAATGAGGGCCTATGTCAACATGGAGACTAAGGCACTTCGTCTTAATGAGGAGTTCAAGGAGGCTCGAGCTGATGCACGCAAGGAGAAGCGTGAGTTGACACGTGAGCTTCAGCGCTCCCGAGAGGAGGTAGCCCGTGTGTCTCAGCATCGAGACAAGGTTGTGCTGGAGAGCCAGAAGATGGCTCAGGCTAGGGATGAAGCCTGGTCCGAGTTCCATCGTCTTAGCATCCGCCAGCAGCAGGTGCTAGAGGACGTGGAGGAGGTTCGTGCTTACAATGCTAGCCTTCATGAGGAGGTGCACAGGAAGCAGGAGGAGATCCGTCAGCTGAGAGCAGCTTTAGTAGCAGCTAGGAGGGCTATGAACAGTGCTTCTAGTGAGAGTAGCAACAATGGAGAGTAGCCTTGCTGAGGATTGTTAGTCTCTAGTTGTTCTTTTGCGTTCCTGTCAGGTGGTCATGTAACCCTTTTGCTCGCTATCGAGACTTTGATGTAATGTTGGAACATGGTGTTTGAGGTGGTGATATCCGTACGACTTTTAAAAGTCCAGTGTATGTATGCTGGCAAAATTATGGATGTTGTAAGACGATTTGCGATGGTTCGCGGTAATATTATTAGTGATGTTGTGATGTGAAAAATTAGAATTATTGTGCCTCTATTTATTGTGAGAATTTAATTCCCTCGATAAATTCGGTTTGGCATGATTTTTACATTCACCTCTCATTATGACAACATTCACCTGATACATACTTATTGCTGAAAATATGCACATGCCGGTTACACGTAGTGGTTCGGGTGCTAATGGCAATGGTGGATCTGAAGAGGGTGCCGATAACACTGCACGTGGTGTGCCACCCCCACCTCTGACCAATGCGGAGCAGCTGTTTGCTCAGTTCTTGGGCAGCCAGCGCAATGTAGAGCAGCTTCTTCGCGAGAATTTGGCTCGCGATGTTCGTCAGGGTCCTCAACAAAATCAATACAGCAGCTTCAAGGAGTTCCAGGACAATAAACCTCCTGTGTTTAAGGATGCTCCTGAGCCACTTGAGGCAGATGAATGGCTCAATACCATGGAAGATAAATTTCGTCTTCTGAGGTTGACGGAAGAGCTGAAAACGGAATATGCAGCCCATCAGCTTGAGGGACAAGCAGGGACGTGGTGGAAACAACATCACACCACCTTTCTGCAGGGTGTTCCTATTACTTGGGACTGCTTTGCACATGCTTTCTGAGGGAATTTCATTCCTCCCAGTCTGATGGCTATGAAGAAGACTGAGTTTCTATCGCTCACTATGGGAACTCGCAATGTGAAGGAGTATCTGCATGCCTTCAATACCTTGAGTCGCTATGCTCCTGAGTTTGTCAACACTGATGAGAACAAGATAGCTAGCTTCAAGAGAGGCTTGAGTTCTAAGTTGATGAAGACCATGAGTACTTCTGCTCGTGTTACTTTCAATGATTTCTTGAATGATTGTATTATGCAAGAAAATAGTAACAATGTTCATGCTGCCATCAAGAATCGTAAGAGAGCCCATGATGGAGGTGGTTCTTCTCAGTCAAGAGCCCCAACTGCTTTTTGTACGCCGTTTCGTCCACGGATGTCTGGTGTGAGATTCAGGCCCCCGCAGCAGAAAAGGCATAATAATTATCCAGCTCAGAATCCGCAGAAGCATCACAGAGCATTCAAAATTCCTGTTCCACAGGGGAAACTAGTATAGAGCAACTTGACCGGTGCTAATAAGACACCTGTCAATGGACCTTGCTTCAACTGCAACCAGGCAGGGCACTTTGCTCGTTATTGCCCTTTTCCCAAGAAGCAGCAGGGCCCATATCAAGCTCGTGTGCACAACACCTCGATTGAGGAAATTTTTGCTGGTGAACCAGTGACTGCGGGTATGTTTTCTGTGAATCAAATCCCTGCCGCTATTTTGTTTGATTCTGGATCATCGCATTCTTTCATGAGTCAAGCATTTGTACAGAAGCATGATCAAAAGATACTTGAATTGAGTATTGAATTCAAGGTTAGTTCAGCTGGGGCTGATATAACTACTAAGCAGATAGTCCAGGGTGCAACCCTAGACCTAGATAAGTGGAGGTTTCGGTTGAACTTGATAGTTCTACCTGGCTTAGGAGTTGATGTCATCGTGGGAATGAGTTGGATGAAATTTTGGGGTGCTGTGATCGATACAGGTAATAGGATGCTATCTATCAGAAATCCTCTTGGGGAGGGTACTTTTCAAGTGCCATTACCCTGAAAGTTTAAGCTAGAGAGTGTGTCCTATTCTACTCGTGTGACCCCTCTTCCCGAAATTCCTGTCGTGTGTGAATTTCCGGAAGTTTTTCCTGAAGAGCTTTCGGGTCTTCCACCCGATAGAGATGTTGAGTTTCGCATTGAGTTGTTACCTGGCACTGCTCCAATTTCTAGGAGACCATATCGGATGCCGCCAAATGAATTGGCAGAGCTCAAAAATCAGTTGAAAGAATTGTTGGACAAGGGTCTTATTCGCCCTAGTGTGTCGGAATGGGGTTGTCCTGCTATCTTTGTGAAGAAGAAGGACAAATCTCTATGGATGTGCGTGGATTATCGTCCACTCAATGCTGTCACTGTTAAGAACAAGTATCCGTTACCCCGAATTGACATTCTGTTTGACCAGTTGTCCAAGGCGAGAGTGTTTTCCAAGATTGATCTTAGGTCTGGTTACCATCAGATCAAGATTAGACCAGAGGATGTGCCTAAGACTGCTTTTTCTACCAGATATGGATTGTATGAGTATCTTGTTATGTCCTTTGGCTTAACAAATGCTCCTGCATACTTCATGTATCTGATGAATTCGGTCTTCATGCCAGAGTTAGACAAGTTTGTGGTGGTGTTTATTGATGATATCTTGGTATACTCAGAAAACGAAGCCGATCATGCCGAGCATCTGAGGATTGTTTTAGAAAGGCTTAGGGAACATAAGTTGTATGCTAAGTTTAGCAAGTGTGAGTTTTGGCTCAAGAAAGTTCAATTCCTTGGCCATGTCCTATCTGATGAGGGAATCTCAGTAGATCCGAGCAAAGTACAAGAGGTTATGAACTGGGAAGCGCCGACTTCGGTGCATGAAGTTTGGAGTTTTCTTGGTCTAGCCGGGTATTATCGTCGTTTCATTCCGGATTTCTCAAAGATTGCCAAACCTATGACAAATCTATTGCAGAAAGAGAAGAAGTTTGTCTGGACAGAGGAGTGTGAAACAGCTTTCCGTACCTTGCGGGAATTGTTGACCACTGCTCCTGTTCTTGCGCAACCAGATTTGGGGAAATCTTTTGATGTATATTGCGATGCATCGAAAATAGGCTTGGGATGTGTGCTTATGCAAGAAGGAAGAGTCATAGCTTATGCCTCACGTCAGTTAAAGAAGCATGAAGTGAATTATCCAACCCATGATTTGGAGCTAGCAACTGTTGTGCATGCTCTAAAAATCTGGAGGCATTACTTGTTGGGTAACTTCTGTAAAGTCTA
The DNA here is from genome assembly GCA_023333625.1 of Bothriochloa decipiens. Lineage (NCBI taxonomy): Eukaryota > Viridiplantae > Streptophyta > Magnoliopsida > Poales > Poaceae > Bothriochloa > Bothriochloa decipiens. The sequence continues at coordinate 18,797 of CM041646.1, forward strand.
TACTGATCACAAAAGTCTGAAGTATATCTTCACTCAACTCAAGTTGAACATGAGACAACATCGATGGATGGAGTTTATTAAGGACTTCAATATGGAGATCTTGTATCATCCAGGCAAAGCAAATGTAGTCGCAGATGCGTTGAGTCGAAAATCACATTGTCATGCTATTCGACCTTTGTTAGCAGATGATTTTAGCCTCATGCATCCTGTTGTGCTGCGTAACATACAAATTAGTTGCTCGCTTGAAAGCAAGATTATCGAAGGTCAGAAAACTGACAAGGGTATAGGTCATATCAAGGAGAAAATGTTGAAACAGCTGCTCAAGCATTTCCGAGTGGATGAGAAGGGAATCTTATGGTTTGACGATCGTCTGGTCGTACCAAAAGATAGAGAACTCAGAAATCAAATCATGGATGAAGCTCACTTATCAAAGTTATCTATTCATCCTGGCGGTAGTAAGATGTTTCATGATCTGAAGGTTCGCTATTGGTGGACCAAAATGAGAAAGGAGATTGCCGCTTATGTCGCACGGTGTGACATCTGTTGTCGCATAAAGGCTGTTCATTTGAATCCAGCCGGAATGCTTCAACCGTTGCCGATTCCTGAATGGAAATGGGAAGATATCAGTATGGATTTCATTACCGGACTTCCCACCACTCAGAAAGGGCATGACTCTATTTGGGTAATCGTGGATCGACTTACCAAGAGTGCGCACTTTATTCCAGTTCGTACCAATTTTCGGTCGCCTCAATATGCTGATATTTATCTCAGGGAGATTATCCGTTTGCATGGAATTCCCAAGACGATTGTATCTGATCGAGGATCTCAGTTTACTGCTCATTTCTAGGAACATTTGCAGAAGGATTTGGGGACAAAGCTGAATCACAGTACCGCTTATCATCCTCAAACTTCAGGCCAAACAGAAAGAGTGAATCAAGTTCCTGAAGATCTTCTGAGAGCTTGTGTTTTATCATCCAAGGGTTCATGGGAGAAATGGTTACCTTTGGCAGAATTCTCTTATAACAATAGTTACCAAGAGAGTATACAGATGGCTCCTTTTGAGGCACTGTATGGCCGAAAGTGTAGAACGCCTGTGAATTGGGTAGGACCTAGAGAAAGAAGATATTATGGTATTGACTTTGTTAAAGAAGCTGAAGAGCAGGTTCGAACAATTCAACAACACATAGCAGCTGCACAATCTCGACAGAAAAGTTATGCCGACAAGAGAAGAAGACCTCTAACTTTTAATGTTGGTAATTATGTGTATCTAAAGGTCTCTCCTATGAAGAAAGTGCAACGTTTTGGGGTTAAGAGAAAACTAGCACCTCGTTATGTCGGTCCGTATCAGATAGTGGAAAGAAAAGGATTGTGGGCTTATAAGCTCAAACTGCCTGAAGAGATGAGTGCAGTGTTTCCTGTTTTCCATGTATCCCAACTCAAGAAATGTCTGCGTGTTCCAACCGAAGAAGCCGTTAAGGTTAAAGACATTAAGTTGAGTTCAGATTTAACTTGTGAAGAGAAACCTATGAGACTCCTGAATGTCAAAGACCGAGTGACCAGGAATCGTGTGGTCAGGCAATACAAGGTTTCTTGGAGCAATCATGATGATGGCGATGCCACTTGGGAAACCGAGGACTATTTAAAAGAAGTATATCCCGATTTTCATAAAGAATGGTTAGTCTACTCAAATCTCGGGACGAGATTTCTTTAAGGGGGGAAGGGCTGTAACACTCTGGTGTTAAGCATGCATAATCATTTGCATTCTTAAGCATAAGCATCATTATGCATAGCATTAATGAAAAGAGTGATTGTCATTTCATGTATCATGTTTGATTATTCGAAATTTGCTTGCCTTTCACATGAAGTGCATTAGTGGTATGAGTGTTTGGTGTTTGTTGACCTCTAAGGTAAACTAGACATGATTAGGACACCAAATGAACCTAGGTTTATGTTTATGGTTTTGGCTAATTAAGCTTTGTTGTCATGGTTGACCAAGGTGGACCATTAAAGTAGTTTTGTTTGACTGAATTGGAAGTGGTAGCTAGAGTGCTTGCATGTGTGTGCGCCCTAAATAAAGTTTGTAGAGAATTTTATAAGGAACAAAAGTTGTTTTTACCACTTTTCATGAAAATGCTTGGAAGGTGTCCAAAAATATTGAAAAATGGCAGAATTGGGGGCTGATTTTCTATTTTGGGAATTTTTAAAAGGTATTTTCTTTGGATTTTTGTATTTCAATATCTATGCAGAATCTGGTAAAACTTCTTTAAGATGAAATGTTCTACTCTTCAAAATCTACATTTCATCTATTTTGAGTTTTTGCTAATTCGGCTTAGTTTAAGAGTTATTGAGCAGCAAAGTTTGTTCTGAATTCATGAAAATAGCTTTTTGGTGATGGCTGTGCCCTGGCCGTCAGGAAAATGTTCGGCCACCGCCCATGTCGCCCAGCCCGCGCGCTCCGCGTGGCGCGCGTCGACCGGCGGTCCGGGGCGGCAGCGGCCGTCCCGACCGTGTTAAAGAGACCGCAGCTGCTTCCTTCTCTCTGTCCCCCCTTCAATTTCGTCTCTCCCTGCCTCCTGCCCCAGCTCCGCGGACCCGCCGTCGCCGCCGCCGGCAGAGCCCGCCGTTGCCGAGCCACCCCGCCGTGCATTTTCTTCTCCAAGTGCATCACCAGACCCGCCTCGACGTGCTCTAGCTCGTGCGCTCCCTACCAACCGTCCTTGTCGAGGGTAAGACCCCCAATCGAGGGTTTCTTCTTCGCGGCCGGTGAGCCCGTGACCGCCGCCGCCATGTCCGGGTCGATTCAGCCGACGATTCTTCTCTCTTTCTCGAGCTTTAGGTTCATCTAGTCGAGTAGCAGTTGTAGCCCTAGTTCATGAGGTCCGTGCGGGTCGGCCCTCGCCGGAATTTCAAGTGCGCCGCCGTCGGGGAGCCGCCACCCGCCTGCGCACGTGGCCCGAGCGGCCTCGGCTTCGCTTCGACCACGATTCGCCCCGCAATCGACGCGCACCGTCCCCCTCGTGCTATCCCTTAGGTCAGAGTGGCCGGAGAACCCCGGTAGCCGCCGGTGAGCCCGCGCCGACGCCGTCGTCCTCTCCCTTTCCTGTGCAAGGACGTCGGGTTAGAATGTAGGAAACCCTAAGGTTCTCGGTGTAAGGTTGCCAGACACAGAGATTTACCTATTAGGGCTCGGTTAATTTCTGGAAATCTCAGGGTCCCCGGTGTAAAGTGCTTTTTCCTTTTTCTTTTCTAGAATTGATTTCAGATTTCAGTTTAAACTTTGAAAATTCATAACTTGCTCATTTTTCATCCAAATGAGTTGGTTCAACTTGCAGTATTTTTCTTATGAGATGATCTATGCATGAAAAATATGAAATATGGAATTTGTGAAACTTTTCTGTATAGTTTTATTTATCTCTATTAATTGCTTTTATCTTAGGAAATGCATAACTAATTCTCTGTTGCTCAGAAAAATGTGAGACCAAGTTTGTTAGTCTTCTTATGTCATGCTCTATCTGTGAAAATGTTATAAGGCTATGTCATATGTAAATTTTGCTATGTCTAGTTATGGTGCCTATTTTCATGTGATGATAAATAATTCATAATAAATAATATATAAGGATTTTGTTCATGAAACTTTTTGAAGAGTGTTTTTATGTCAATCTAGAGCTAATTATGTTCTGAGATCTGTTGTTTGATATACTTTTTTGTACAAAGTATTTTATGCCCCTGAAATTATGCTGCTTTGTCATTTTTGTGCAGGATAAAGTACTTACTGTTTTGACTTGAAATTTTTATGGTAGTCTTTTTTTGGTATGATTAAGCTTTTGTAATTTTTACAGAATTTTCTGAGTAGTCTAAAGTCATGTTGTAGTTATACCCTGATTTCTTTCATTTATAAATAATGCTTTAGAGTTATCATTTCATGTGTGTAAAAATGCTTTTTATGCTATTCATGATATGTATGATCTGCTATTGGTTGTGGTTTAGTAGAGTGTAGTGTGTGAAACAATGGTTGTTTATAATTCCTTATAGTGTGCGAGTATTTTGTAATGCGAGGTTTATTTAAGTTTTGTCGGTAGAAGAGAATGCAGATGACATGTGCTTATCATACATGTTTTCAAATATCATATCATTCATCTTAGCTGAGCATTCATCACCATCAGCATTGTATTTATATGTATGCACGGTATTCATACGCACTATGCATCATACAGGACTGTCAGAGCTCGAAACGGTAGTTCCTGGGGCACAAGCAGAGGAAGGCCATCAGGAAGCTTTGGTGCGGGAAGCAGCAGCAGAAGAGGATCCTGAAGCTGATCTTCCAGAGTGTCCCGACCACCAGCCAAGTTCTTTCCTGAAAGGCAAGCCCCGGAGCATTCTCCCTGTGGTTTACAAAATATCTAACTTGAGTCCTTTACTTGTTTGCTGCATTAAGTTATAGGCGTTGTTTTATACCGTTGCTGCATTACTTATATTCTTTGCCACTGTTTATACTTTAACCCTGTTAGGTTCAGGTACAATTATTTGCTTAGCCCTGCTTTAACTAGATCGGTAGAAGTCGGGTGATTTCCTGTCATCCGCGAGTTATAGGTGGTAACTCGGAATGGTTGAATACATTGTTATCTTGGATAACCATGTGGAGATAATAAATCGAGACCGGGCGGGATTGGAGTTGAGAATGAACTGGAGGTTCAATGTGGTTTATCCCGTCTGTGTCGAACTAGGACCCCGTCCGTTGTACGTCCTCAAGTCATATTGAATTTATGCCTCACATTTAGCTGGAAGGATAAGTCGTTCCGACCGCGAAGCCTAATTTTGATTTGGGCCGGGAGTCGACCTGCTGTACGCATCGCATTGTTGAAGATGGGGGACCACGGGTTACGCGGTTGTAAGGCCTGAATATAGCATGGTGCGTCCTGCTGGCAGCCGGACGGTGCCCGGATGCGATGGTACCTGTTGATCTCGCGTTTTTCCTGAATTGGATGTCGGTGACCTGTAGCTCACCGTGGCTGGTGAGTGTGGTTTGTGTGAGGAATATCCGCCAGCTGGTTAGTAATCGATTATAATCGCCATCGTTCCTGGACAGTGAACACTTGACTTGAGCAGCGGCATCGTAGTAAGAACTTGAATAAGAGATGAGATGGTTGAGCTGTTGAGACTGAAGGATACTCAACCGGAATTGGTTAATTTCTGTTGAATAATTATTACCATGCTTGTTTAGTACAGGTGCTAATGTAGCATGATAAGGTTAATCAGATTAAAATACATTGCTAGAAGGTTCTTATTAATTGTTCCTTAATGCAAGCTTTTCCGCAATTAAATGAGTCAGCTATCCTACTTATACAGCCTTGCATACTCCTTGGAGTCTCTTTATTTTAGTTTATGACGGGTAAGTCTAGCTGAGTACATTCTCGTACTCAGGGTTTTATTTCCCATATTTTTGCAGATGGCGAGATGCTTTATGGCTATTGTCAGAACTGTTTCTATCCCGCTTTGGGAGATGATTAGACTTTGGGCATGGTCACTCTTCTCTACTTGATGCTTTTGCTGGATGTGGACCAAGGACCTAGCACTGTATTTTAAATGTGTGTGTGTGGTATTTGAACTTAAATCGCTTCCGCTACTTTGAGTCTTTAAACTGGTTTGTAATAACTCTATTTCGTACTCCGATGATGTTTTAAACTTGGTGCTTGTGAATGGGAATGCTAAACCATTACGATCTTGGTCGTGCTGGAAAAGTTTGAAATCCTTCGCGATTTCACGGACTACCGGGTTTATTAGGTCTCAATCATATGATTTGCTGAATTAATGGCGAATTATGTGCTTGTGCTCTAATAAATTGGTCGGTTCTGTCACAGCTGGCATCAGAGGAGGTTTAGCGTTTTACTGTTCACAAGTATTTAAAATAAAAGAGTTTTTGGTTTACGAAAAGTATTTATAAAAAGTATAGGTGTATATAGGTGTTCAAATCTATGGTTTTGAAAACTAGAGTGTGCCAGTGGTCATATCCTTTATGCCCAATAGGATTCAGGTGGCTTAATTAAGTACTGACCTGGGGGAAATTGAATCATGTTTGTTATTTTGCCGTTGCCCATACAATGGCGGATTCGTATGGGTGCCATTCACTTGAATGGTAATGTATGGATCAAATTACCTCTACGCCCTGGTAAGTGTGAGTTATGAGAGCATGACTGGATGCAATGCCAGTCTAGGGGAGTGCTTATTGATGCTGGATTATTTACATGTTGCACACATGTTTATATGAAGGTATCCCATGTTGGGACCGTCTTCTGGCGGTGTCGTCTTCTGCACGACTTGTTGGGGTAGTAAGTAATCGGTGTTTTCACCTTGTTCGGAAGGTGCATGAATTTTTACGTCAAATTGCATTCATATGGGATATGGGCTGAAATGAATTTTCTGCAGGTACACTAACCGCGAACGGTAGAACGAAGTAGTTACGTATAATGAGAGAACGATGTATGCCACCACATAGAGTATTAGCTTATTAGTTCGTGAGGACGTATGTATGTGCATGCATCATGGTTAAAATTGCTCATTCATACATTCATGGTTCCTTCCCTTATAATTAAATTTATCTCTTTTCTTTAAAATTATAACTCATGGGATATACAACTTTTGAACAGATGGCAAGAACCAAGCAGACTGCTCGTAAGTCCACTGGAGGAAGAGCGCCCCGTGGTCCTTTGGCTGTCCGTGAGTCGGCACCAAGGGAGGTGGACACTTTTCTTGAGGAGCACGCCATGCCTAGCCTTCTTTGGAGGATTCTCTCCAACGCTGGGTACATGGTGGGCATGGAGCCTCACTACTACTGGGACAAGGATGACTTGGTGAACTATGGAGAGGCTCGTGTGGAGGTAGTAGTCCCACCTTTGGACGGTGACCCCCACTGGGTTGGGTGGCGCTGTTTTGGTACGGGCAAGACTGCCAAGACAGGTGCCACGTTTGTAGCTTTTGACGTGGTAGAGCATCTGATGGAGGAGATACCTCACCAGCTTGCCGAGGCTTTTCCTGGAGTGTTCCCCATTGCTCACCGCTTCTCTAAGTGGACACATGCTGAGGGAAACCCACTGGAGGCAGGTCCTGAGGAGGCGCAGGGTAGCAGCACGCCTGCTATGAGTGCTATGTTTGCAGTAATGAGGGCCTATGTCAACATGGAGACTAAGGCACTTCGTCTTAATGAGGAGTTCAAGGAGGCTCGAGCTGATGCACGCAAGGAGAAGCGTGAGTTGACACGTGAGCTTCAGCGCTCCCGAGAGGAGGTAGCCCGTGTGTCTCAGCATCGAGACAAGGTTGTGCTGGAGAGCCAGAAGATGGCTCAGGCTAGGGATGAAGCCTGGTCCGAGTTCCATCGTCTTAGCATCCGCCAGCAGCAGGTGCTAGAGGACGTGGAGGAGGTTCGTGCTTACAATGCTAGCCTTCATGAGGAGGTGCACAGGAAGCAGGAGGAGATCCGTCAGCTGAGAGCAGCTTTAGTAGCAGCTAGGAGGGCTATGAACAGTGCTTCTAGTGAGAGTAGCAACAATGGAGAGTAGCCTTGCTGAGGATTGTTAGTCTCTAGTTGTTCTTTTGCGTTCCTGTCAGGTGGTCATGTAACCCTTTTGCTCGCTATCGAGACTTTGATGTAATGTTGGAACATGGTGTTTGAGGTGGTGATATCCGTACGACTTTTAAAAGTCCAGTGTATGTATGCTGGCAAAATTATGGATGTTGTAAGACGATTTGCGATGGTTCGCGGTAATATTATTAGTGATGTTGTGATGTGAAAAATTAGAATTATTGTGCCTCTATTTATTGTGAGAATTTAATTCCCTCGATAAATTCGGTTTGGCATGATTTTTACATTCACCTCTCATTATGACAACATTCACCTGATACATACTTATTGCTGAAAATATGCACATGCCGGTTACACGTAGTGGTTCGGGTGCTAATGGCAATGGTGGATCTGAAGAGGGTGCCGATAACACTGCACGTGGTGTGCCACCCCCACCTCTGACCAATGCGGAGCAGCTGTTTGCTCAGTTCTTGGGCAGCCAGCGCAATGTAGAGCAGCTTCTTCGCGAGAATTTGGCTCGCGATGTTCGTCAGGGTCCTCAACAAAATCAATACAGCAGCTTCAAGGAGTTCCAGGACAATAAACCTCCTGTGTTTAAGGATGCTCCTGAGCCACTTGAGGCAGATGAATGGCTCAATACCATGGAAGATAAATTTCGTCTTCTGAGGTTGACGGAAGAGCTGAAAACGGAATATGCAGCCCATCAGCTTGAGGGACAAGCAGGGACGTGGTGGAAACAACATCACACCACCTTTCTGCAGGGTGTTCCTATTACTTGGGACTGCTTTGCACATGCTTTCTGAGGGAATTTCATTCCTCCCAGTCTGATGGCTATGAAGAAGACTGAGTTTCTATCGCTCACTATGGGAACTCGCAATGTGAAGGAGTATCTGCATGCCTTCAATACCTTGAGTCGCTATGCTCCTGAGTTTGTCAACACTGATGAGAACAAGATAGCTAGCTTCAAGAGAGGCTTGAGTTCTAAGTTGATGAAGACCATGAGTACTTCTGCTCGTGTTACTTTCAATGATTTCTTGAATGATTGTATTATGCAAGAAAATAGTAACAATGTTCATGCTGCCATCAAGAATCGTAAGAGAGCCCATGATGGAGGTGGTTCTTCTCAGTCAAGAGCCCCAACTGCTTTTTGTACGCCGTTTCGTCCACGGATGTCTGGTGTGAGATTCAGGCCCCCGCAGCAGAAAAGGCATAATAATTATCCAGCTCAGAATCCGCAGAAGCATCACAGAGCATTCAAAATTCCTGTTCCACAGGGGAAACTAGTATAGAGCAACTTGACCGGTGCTAATAAGACACCTGTCAATGGACCTTGCTTCAACTGCAACCAGGCAGGGCACTTTGCTCGTTATTGCCCTTTTCCCAAGAAGCAGCAGGGCCCATATCAAGCTCGTGTGCACAACACCTCGATTGAGGAAATTTTTGCTGGTGAACCAGTGACTGCGGGTATGTTTTCTGTGAATCAAATCCCTGCCGCTATTTTGTTTGATTCTGGATCATCGCATTCTTTCATGAGTCAAGCATTTGTACAGAAGCATGATCAAAAGATACTTGAATTGAGTATTGAATTCAAGGTTAGTTCAGCTGGGGCTGATATAACTACTAAGCAGATAGTCCAGGGTGCAACCCTAGACCTAGATAAGTGGAGGTTTCGGTTGAACTTGATAGTTCTACCTGGCTTAGGAGTTGATGTCATCGTGGGAATGAGTTGGATGAAATTTTGGGGTGCTGTGATCGATACAGGTAATAGGATGCTATCTATCAGAAATCCTCTTGGGGAGGGTACTTTTCAAGTGCCATTACCCTGAAAGTTTAAGCTAGAGAGTGTGTCCTATTCTACTCGTGTGACCCCTCTTCCCGAAATTCCTGTCGTGTGTGAATTTCCGGAAGTTTTTCCTGAAGAGCTTTCGGGTCTTCCACCCGATAGAGATGTTGAGTTTCGCATTGAGTTGTTACCTGGCACTGCTCCAATTTCTAGGAGACCATATCGGATGCCGCCAAATGAATTGGCAGAGCTCAAAAATCAGTTGAAAGAATTGTTGGACAAGGGTCTTATTCGCCCTAGTGTGTCGGAATGGGGTTGTCCTGCTATCTTTGTGAAGAAGAAGGACAAATCTCTATGGATGTGCGTGGATTATCGTCCACTCAATGCTGTCACTGTTAAGAACAAGTATCCGTTACCCCGAATTGACATTCTGTTTGACCAGTTGTCCAAGGCGAGAGTGTTTTCCAAGATTGATCTTAGGTCTGGTTACCATCAGATCAAGATTAGACCAGAGGATGTGCCTAAGACTGCTTTTTCTACCAGATATGGATTGTATGAGTATCTTGTTATGTCCTTTGGCTTAACAAATGCTCCTGCATACTTCATGTATCTGATGAATTCGGTCTTCATGCCAGAGTTAGACAAGTTTGTGGTGGTGTTTATTGATGATATCTTGGTATACTCAGAAAACGAAGCCGATCATGCCGAGCATCTGAGGATTGTTTTAGAAAGGCTTAGGGAACATAAGTTGTATGCTAAGTTTAGCAAGTGTGAGTTTTGGCTCAAGAAAGTTCAATTCCTTGGCCATGTCCTATCTGATGAGGGAATCTCAGTAGATCCGAGCAAAGTACAAGAGGTTATGAACTGGGAAGCGCCGACTTCGGTGCATGAAGTTTGGAGTTTTCTTGGTCTAGCCGGGTATTATCGTCGTTTCATTCCGGATTTCTCAAAGATTGCCAAACCTATGACAAATCTATTGCAGAAAGAGAAGAAGTTTGTCTGGACAGAGGAGTGTGAAACAGCTTTCCGTACCTTGCGGGAATTGTTGACCACTGCTCCTGTTCTTGCGCAACCAGATTTGGGGAAATCTTTTGATGTATATTGCGATGCATCGAAAATAGGCTTGGGATGTGTGCTTATGCAAGAAGGAAGAGTCATAGCTTATGCCTCACGTCAGTTAAAGAAGCATGAAGTGAATTATCCAACCCATGATTTGGAGCTAGCAACTGTTGTGCATGCTCTAAAAATCTGGAGGCATTACTTGTTGGGTAACTTCTGTAAAGTCTATACTGATCACAAAAGTCTGAAGTATATCTTCACTCAACTCAAGTTGAACATGAGACAACATCGATGGATGGAGTTTATTAAGGACTTCAATATGGAGATCTTGTATCATCCAGGCAAAGCAAATGTAGTCGCAGATGCGTTGAGTCGAAAATCACATTGTCATGCTATTCGACCTTTGTTAGCAGATGATTTTAGCCTCATGCATCCTGTTGTGCTGCGTAACATACAAATTAGTTGCTCGCTTGAAAGCAAGATTATCGAAGGTCAGAAAACTGACAAGGGTATAGGTCATATCAAGGAGAAAATGTTGAAACAGCTGCTCAAGCATTTCCGAGTGGATGAGAAGGGAATCTTATGGTTTGACGATCGTCTGGTCGTACCAAAAGATAGAGAACTCAGAAATCAAATCATGGATGAAGCTCACTTATCAAAGTTATCTATTCATCCTGGCGGTAGTAAGATGTTTCATGATCTGAAGGTTCGCTATTGGTGGACCAAAATGAGAAAGGAGATTGCCGCTTATGTCGCACGGTGTGACATCTGTTGTCGCATAAAGGCTGTTCATTTGAATCCAGCCGGAATGCTTCAACCGTTGCCGATTCCTGAATGGAAATGGGAAGATATCAGTATGGATTTCATTACCGGACTTCCCACCACTCAGAAAGGGCATGACTCTATTTGGGTAATCGTGGATCGACTTACCAAGAGTGCGCACTTTATTCCAGTTCGTACCAATTTTCGGTCGCCTCAATATGCTGATATTTATCTCAGGGAGATTATCCGTTTGCATGGAATTCCCAAGACGATTGTATCTGATCGAGGATCTCAGTTTACTGCTCATTTCTAGGAACATTTGCAGAAGGATTTGGGGACAAAGCTGAATCACAGTACCGCTTATCATCCTCAAACTTCAGGCCAAACAGAAAGAGTGAATCAAGTTCCTGAAGATCTTCTGAGAGCTTGTGTTTTATCATCCAAGGGTTCATGGGAGAAATGGTTACCTTTGGCAGAATTCTCTTATAACAATAGTTACCAAGAGAGTATACAGATGGCTCCTTTTGAGGCACTGTATGGCCGAAAGTGTAGAACGCCTGTGAATTGGGTAGGACCTAGAGAAAGAAGATATTATGGTATTGACTTTGTTAAAGAAGCTGAAGAGCAGGTTCGAACAATTCAACAACACATAGCAGCTGCACAATCTCGACAGAAAAGTTATGCCGACAAGAGAAGAAGACCTCTAACTTTTAATGTTGGTAATTATGTGTATCTAAAGGTCTCTCCTATGAAGAAAGTGCAACGTTTTGGGGTTAAGAGAAAACTAGCACCTCGTTATGTCGGTCCGTATCAGATAGTGGAAAGAAAAGGATTGTGGGCTTATAAGCTCAAACTGCCTGAAGAGATGAGTGCAGTGTTTCCTGTTTTCCATGTATCCCAACTCAAGAAATGTCTGCGTGTTCCAACCGAAGAAGCCGTTAAGGTTAAAGACATTAAGTTGAGTTCAGATTTAACTTGTGAAGAGAAACCTATGAGACTCCTGAATGTCAAAGACCGAGTGACCAGGAATCGTGTGGTCAGGCAATACAAGGTTTCTTGGAGCAATCATGATGATGGCGATGCCACTTGGGAAACCGAGGACTATTTAAAAGAAGTATATCCCGATTTTCATAAAGAATGGTTAGTCTACTCAAATCTCGGGACGAGATTTCTTTAAGGGGGGAAGGGCTGTAACACTCTGGTGTTAAGCATGCATAATCATTTGCATTCTTAAGCATAAGCATCATTATGCATAGCATTAATGAAAAGAGTGATTGTCATTTCATGTATCATGTTTGATTATTCGAAATTT
>CM041646.1:31493-62226 GCA_023333625.1 Bothriochloa decipiens
ACCCTGAACCCTGAACCCTGAACCCTGAACCCTGAACCCTGAACCCTAAACCCTGAAAACCCTAAACCCCTAAACCCCTAAACCCCTAAACCCTAGACCCCTACACCCGGGACCCCTACACCCGGGACCCCGGACCCGGGACCCCGGACCCGGGACCCCGGACCCGGGACCCCGGACCCCGGACCCCGGACCCCGGACCCCGGACCCCGGACCCCGGACCCTGGACCCTAGACCCGAGACCCTAGACCCGAGACCCTAGACCCCGAACCGCTAGACCCCGAACCCCTGAACCCCGAACCCCTGAACCCGAACCCCTGAACCCGAACCCCTGAACCCGAAACCCCGAAACCCGAAACCCCGAAACCCAAAACCCTAAACCTAAAACCCTAAACCCAAAACCATAAACCCTAAACCCTGAGCCCTGACCCCTGAGCCCTGACCCCTGAGCCCTGCGCCCTGAGCCCTGAGCCCTGAGCCCTGAGCCCTGCGCCCTGAGCCCTGCGCCCTGAACCCTGAACCCTGAACCCTAAACCCTAAACCCTAAACCCTGGTCCTTCCAGTTCCTCCACCTCTGCCAGTAGTCCAAGAAAGAAGTTGTCGTCCTCAAATTGGATTTTGAAAAAGCCTTTGGTAAACTTGAGCACAAGTTCATTCTTGAGATACTAAGACACAAGGGGTTCCCTGAGGGATGGATTGAGTGGACCAAGAACATCCTGGGTAGTGCAACATCCTCCATTATCCTCCATAGCTGCTCTGGCAAGCCTTTCAAATGCCAAAGAGGGGTGAGGTAGGGAGATCCTCTATCCCCTCTTCTCTTTGTTCTAGCAGCAGACTTTCTTCAGAGCATTGTCAACAAGGCCTGGCAAAATGGGATCCTTAAGCACCCCCTGTGTGACAACTTCCAAGGAGACTTTCCCATAGTGCAATATGGAGATGACACCCTCCTCATCCTACCAGGAGATGCCAGAACTTTGTTTAATCTCAAATGTCTGCTAAGACCCTTTGCTGATTCTAGTGGTTTGCATGTCAACTTCAACAAGTCTTTCTTAGTTCCAATCAATATGAGCAATGAAAGAGCTCTCCATCTAGCCAACACCTTTGGCTGTTAAGTTGGCAGTATGCCATTCACCTACTTAGGGCTACCTCTTGGCACCACCAAACCGTCAGTCAATGACTTCTCCCTGTGGCAGAACCTCCTAAATCATATGGCCCACACGCATGATTATTGTCTAAACAGACTCCAAATAACCATGACTGTGTTCCATATGACTTAAAAAGTCTGTCGGGTAAATCCCGAATCATCCACGATTCTCCGAGCAGGATCAATCATTGTAGAGAGACATTGCAGTATTACAATAGTTTTATATAAATAAAATACCACGGAGTAAAACAGCGGAAGACTTACAATAACATACATTTACAAACTCTGAGTTTCAAAATATTTACAATGATAGGTTTAAGTTATACAAACCATAATAGTAGTGGAGTAGCAGTAGATTGTAATATTACACAAAAGCTCTGCCCAAGAGCTTAACATCTTTATTCGTCGTCGCTTTCCTCGATGACTGTAATGCAGCAGGATGCATAACACTCCTGCCCATGCAGCTCACCTGCAACAGGGGTTCAACAAACCCTGAGTACAACAGTACTCAACAAGACTGACCCGACGAAAGAGAAGGGTAGAGACTCAAGAGATGCAGGCTAGAGGGACAAGGTAAGGCTTGTAAGAGATAAGCAATTTTTGCAGAAAAGCTTTACAAAAAGAGAAGTTGCTGGGACTATCTCTCGTTATCAACCAACTTCATTATTGAACCTTAATTTTTGTTCGAGTTGTTACTACGATGATGATCAGTGATCGAGTCTTCTTCTTCGAGAAGCAACGGCGATTCGAATCCATTTTCATACCCAGCTGGGACCTAGGTGACTGAGCATACCGAAGACTTTAACTCCGAAGCACCCCAGGTGCACCGATATACCAGGATAACAACCTCAGCCGTATATCACCACATGATACACGTGAGCTCTGCGGCCCAGCGTACCAAGATACATGGGAACTTAAACCCCACAGTAAAACACACTATGACAGCAGATGGGATTCTCTGACCACACGCTAGGTCACTCCATGGCATACACGGCTCCAACCATCCGTATACCACTTCATGCATGTGGATTTCTAAATTTCTCGATTATCGACAGGTCACCATCGGACGGGACCTAGGGCATCAACAGACGAGAACACTACAGAGGGACTCCATTCCCAGTGCAAGTTCGCCGTCCGAACTCGATTTATTACTATTATCAAGATTACAACAATAAAGCCAATCTCATCTTTTTCATTCTTTTTCCTTTGGACAATTAAATAAATAAGCAGGGCTAAGCATTACTACTCATCTTACAAGTAGGTAACAAGGATTAGGGAAATCAGACAGGTAATGCAATTTGTGGGTTTTCACTCAACTCCTACTACTCAATGCAACATATCAGAGCTGAAGCGATAAAACTTTTATAAATAGAATAAGGTTTAAATGTATCCGGGGCTTGCCTTGATGTTCGGGGTAGACGGTCTCGAAATCTGGATCAACTCCCGACTCTTGAATCTGCTCGTCCTTCAGATCTGAGTGATACGTTATCTCTCCGTTAACGGAAACTATTCGATAATTAATATGCTTTACATGATGGAATAGTAAACATGATGCTTGATGGATGCATGGTCAAATTAAAGGATCGAGTACAACTTTTCTTCACGATAAAGTTGCAAGCTAACAAGACTTTGCTTAAATAACTGATTAGGGTTAATTACGCCATTTTTATAATTAATTAATTAAACACATAAAATAACGTTAATTAAGCCCTAATGACATGATTAATATAAGCGCAAACAATTAATTAAAGTGCCAAAGGTCATTAGGGTTAATGACCTAAGGTCATCAATTAATCCCAAAGTCAAACAACTCCTATAATGATTAAGTTAACTAAAAGGGGTTATTTAATTATTTAAAAGCATTAATTAAAGGTATAAAAATTAAAGTTGTCAAATTAAGCCCAAAATTTTATTTTAGAAAGCTCTTAGCCTAATTAGATGGTAAAACAAATTTCAGAATTAAAAGCCAATTATTTTAATTATTAAAAATCATTGAAGGTCCATTTTTCAATTAAAAGGGCTAATTTTCACATATGCAAAAAGTACTCAATTTTGGCATTTCATATTTTTCCTAGGTAGATATCATCATGAGGAACATTCATAAAAATTTTTAGAATTTTTGGAGCTATATATGAATTACTATGAATTTTCAAAGAACATAGCATTTAAATTATTTTCTAAAAATAGAAAAAGAAAATCAGCACAGTAACCCCGCGCTGACCGGCGGCCGCGCGGCGGTTGACCGCCGATTCCTCGCCGTCGGTGAGGTCTCCGGCGACATGGGTTGGTCCATCAGACTCAGCACAGCACGGGGAGTCCAGCGAGCTAGCTAACGGCGCGCAGGAGCGGCGGCGGCACCCACGCCGGCGTCCATGGCGGCACGGCGGAGGTCGGGCGCGGCGGAGTTGCTCACCGGAGTGATTTCCGGCGACGGCGACCACACGAACCTACGCAGGGCACCTAAATAGACAGGTTTGATCACTTGATGGCATCGGCTCCGGGTTCCTAGCTAGGGCAGCAACGCGCGCGGCGGAGCGGCAGCACTGCGCCGGCGACGAGCTACGGCTACCGGCGGCTACGGTGCAGGATGAGTGAAATTGATGGCATGGATAGACGCAGGAGCTCACCACGGCGTGGATGCGCACGTTAATGGAGGTCCGGAGTGGCTGGGTTGAGCGGCGGTCGACGGCGGTGATGGCGGCGGCGGCGCTCCGATGGCACGACGGCGTCACGGCGGTTGCCAGCAATGCGCTGCCCAAACCAAGGTGCGCATCAGACGCAGGATGACATGGAGAGCATGATTACAAGGTTGAAGGTAAAATATTTTCACCTCTGGCGACGGCAAACGGCGAAAATGGCGACGGCGGCTCGGCTGACCGGCCGCGAGGAAGAAGGTGGAGTGTGGGTGACTCGGGCAATGAAAGCGAGCTTGAACTGGCCCAAAAGAACCGTGATGCAGTGGCGGAGCTTTGAGCGAGGGCAATTGGACAGAGGTTGAGCGTCGGCGGTGAATTTTGACGGCGGAGCGAGGTCGTCGGCGACGGCGGCGGGAGAAAGAAAGAAGAAGAATGACGGCGGCCGACGGCTATTTATAGCATCGAGTCGATAACTGAGCAAGCGACACGACGACGGTGAACCTTCGTGCGTCTGTGAGCGCGCGGGCGGCCGAGAAGGCGCGGCGGTGGACGGCGACGCGCGGTGTGAAGCCGGCCATGGCGGGCGCCGATAGGGTTAGGTGCTGTTCAAGTTATTTACAGAATTGCCACTCGGTTTAAAATACAAATTACTCCCAAATTTATATAAGAACTTGAAAATCTCCAAAAATATCATTTGCATAACTTTTGAAGAGCTACATTTTTCCTTTAATGGGCATCTTCAAATTCTATCTAGATTTTGAAATTTGAATTCAGATTTGAAAAGGGGATAAAACCCTAGAAATAAGTATTTGAAATTAATTTTGATTTTTCAATAAAACTTGAAAATCTTTAAAACTATGAAATGTTTAGTTTGTCAATCCAAACATTTTTCATGTACAAAGTTTTCTCAAATTATGCAAAAATTTTTGAATTATGGTTTTAAAATCAAAAGGGGATAATTGCTGGAAACTGTATTTGCAAATTAATTTGAAATTCCTTTTGGAAACTTGAAAAACTTTCTATACCAACTTTGTAGCTCTTGTCAAGATCTACAAACTATCTTTTTAGAGTATCTTCAAATTCCTTATATAATTTGAATTAGAGAAAAGGGGATAAAACTAGGGTTGGAAATAAAGGGTTTTTGAAATAGAGTTTAAACTCAATTTAGTTTCTAACTTAATTGGTTGGTTATTAGTGATCACAAACACCAGCCAAGGACATTTTTAGGTCATTGACCCAATGACACCCTTGGTTGACCAAGTTGACTCTTAAAAAACCTTTTATAGCATTTCCAATTTGACTTTAAATTTGAATTGCCAGGCTTATAAGTAAGCTTCGGAATCCAAATTAAATTTCAAATATGGAAATCATTTTTAGGGTTGGACTTAGACTTATACACTATGCTTGACACTAGTGTAAACACAGTTTACACCTCAAGTACATAGAGTATAAATTAAGCATTTGCGATGGCATTCGAAAGTAGGGTTTTATTATTTCATGTGACAAACATTACAGAAACTCAATCAACCTATGAAATGTAAACTTGTTTTAGTTAATGCACATTAAGGTTGACTTAAACATGGATGCTTTGCAGTGCATATGATGACATGGCAGGTTTTAGTTAATATAACACCAGAGGTGTTACACTCCCCTTTGGTTTGCAAAATTGAAAGAAGATTGTGTGGCATCAGCAAACTCCTAAGCTACAATGGTAGGCTTATTCTGGTCAATTCAGTCTTCTTAGCACTCCTAACCTTCTACATGTGTTGCTTAAAGATCCCCCCAACTGTGGTCAACCAGATTAATAAAGCAAGAAAGGCTTGTCTATGGAATAAGGGAGAACTAAACTGTAGAGGAAAAGCCCTGGTAGCATGGGAAGAAGTTTGTAAATCCAAAGATAAAGGAGGAATTGGAATCATTGACATTAAAAGGCAAAATGATGCCTTGCTGCTTAAATATCTTCACAAGTTCTACAGCAATGCAGACATCCCCTGGGTCACTCTCACCTGGTCCAAGTTCTATGCAAACATGAACACTCCACCCCAAGGAAGATCCCCTGTTGGCTCCTTCTGGTGGAAAGATGTGATGAAGCTCTTCCCCAAATTTTAGTCCATGGCAAGATGCTCCCCAAGTAGAGGTAACTTAGTTCTCCTTTGGCATGACATTTGGGTTGATCAGCCTCTGAAAGACAAATTCCCGCAGTTGTTCTCATACACCAAAAAGCCCAAATGTTCCATCAGATTCCTGCTTAGCCAACAGATGACAAATGTTTTCACCCCTACCCTCTCCCTGCAAGCATCCTCACAATTGATAGAACTCCAACAAATCATAGAAGAAAGAGCATGGGATGACAATGAGCTTGACCAGTGGAGCTACTCTTGGGGTTCAAACAACTTCAGCAGTAAGAAAGCATTCAAACCCATGACAAATGACAGTTTAAGCTTCCCCTTCAAATGGCTTTGGGCTACAAGCAGCAGAGGTGATCAGAAATTCTTCTTCTGGCTCTTAGTTAGAGACAGACTGAACTCTAGAGGTTTGCTAAGAAGAAAAGGCATGCATCTGCCAAACTACAATTGTGTTTTATGTGGAGATAATGTGGAACAAAGTGGTTTTCATCTATTTTTTGGCTGCTCCTTTAGTCAAAACTGTTGGGCCTCCATCCAAATCCATTGGGACTTTGATCTGATTCCAGTAGACATGATCCTAAGGGCTAGAGAAAATTTCAATAGCCCAATCTTCAGAGAAATCTTGATCATAGGATGTTGGAGCATATGGTGTACACATAATAAAGTATTTTTTTGACAGTGGGGATCATAGTGTTGACATATGGAAAAGACACCTCAAGCAGGAATTTGGCTTAGTTTGTGTCAAAACTAAGCCAACCAAAATCCATCTGATTAGTATCTAGAGAGATAGCTTTCTTTGATAGCACCTCTTTTTCTGCTTTAGGCCTGAAGGCCTTGTAAACCATCTTGTAATTATGTATAGCCTTTCTTTCATCTAATTAAAAAAAGGAGGCCGAGGACTCCCCAACCGATTCGGTCAAAAAGTTTTAAGCATCACAGAATATATTGGTCATTCATTTATGTAAGCTATTTCAGATATATACAAGAGTCAATAAGCAAATATATCAACTTTTTTGTTCTCATTTAGTTCAATAAATGACATAGGACCAAGTCATTCGTTCCAAAAGATAGATTTCTACATTACAGTCAAACAATACGATCAATTTCTAAAATCTTCCTTTCTGGATTAAGTCAGTCACTGATTCATTCTTGCACAGTGACAGTTTTAATAGGTCTACTCGTTACGGTTGATTCAACCTTTGCAGCATGTGTGGAACCTAACCAGGTAATATTTTGTATAATTTACTAAAAGTAACCCAGTCAGCAACAACTAATCGAAGCACCATGGTAACCCCCTTCTGCCAATTATATGCAGTTTAGTAGTGAAACAACCTGACTTATTAGTTAAATTAAACTAAGGATAGGATAATTTCTAGTAAGGGCATCAAGCAGAGGACAAAAGAAAAAATCTAATTTCTCGAACCTAATGACAAAGGAAAGCATGTGCATATGAGCAAGCACAGGAGTCACAAAACCATACCAAAATGCTATCTTTGAAATTATTCGAACCCCTCTTCATTTTTTAGCAGCCAAGGAAATCAAACCTGCAATGAGACAGCAATGAATCATAGTAGTAGTAGTTCAAAATTATGCATTTTCTCCTAAGATTGCATCTATCTCCATGAAAGTTCTACGGATGCTCTGGTTTTTGGCAGAGACAACTGGGTGTGCCACTATTGTAGGATTTATTTTGTTTAGATCTGAGAGGGGGTTGGGAGAGACGGAGAGCAACTGAACAGCGCCGGCGACGGGAAAAACTTGGGGTCGGCGGCATGGGCGGCAGTACCATTAGGTCAGGGAGGCCCTTGGGGCAACGTGAAACGACCTCGATTTTCGCAAAGGGAAATCCATAGAGCCGAAGTGTAATATGACCATTTAAATCACATTACCCGATAATAGTTGAATAACATAATCCATACATCAAACAAAAGAGTGCAATAGAGAGGTTTACAATAATTTATTACATCACCACTTGGCGGAATCAGAGTTTATGCAGCATAACAATAAAAGCTTGAGGTGCAGAAGCTATCATCTTTGATCCAACTTGAGCGTAGGCACGAAACCCTCATTCGCTGTAGTCCCCGGAAGAGTACTCACTCCTTGAACCTGAAACCAAATTTTCAGTACGATTCATACTGGCCACACTCCCATCCTATGCATTGCTTTGTGGAAGTTGGATGCAAAACTTGGATATATCAAAAGGAACCTATAAGGCTGGGTTTCCTATGCATTAATCAGGTATATAAATATCAATATAATAAATAAGTTTTAAACACAAACCCATTCCCACCATTCATCACCATCCATAACTGTAGCACCATCCTTACTCCTCCAACACCATCTCAGACTCGAGTCGAAAAGCCAACTCCCTCTCAGCTTGCCTCAGCGGCCCGCAGCCCTTAACCTGGCTCACGGCTTGAAATCATACTCAGGGGAAGGTAGAACACTCCACTCACTAGTCTAGTGCATCCTCCTAAGGAAAGGTCCATAGCCAATAAAACTATACACTCTGCAGAGGTTTCACTAATCCACTAGATAGCCATCTTCGGTGCTTGCAATCACCTAGACAGATTCCGGGCGCCTACTGCCATAGAACGATGCCACTCTACCATCCAGCTATGGATCGCTAGAACTGTGAAGAGAGCATGTATCCACTCCCATAGAGGATGCCATGCCATGTACCCACTCCTGAAGGGGGTGCCATGATCATCTTGGTAGGGTGTTAGCTCCATCCTATGCATATACCTTCCTATCACTACTCGCCTAGCAGTAGTGGCATCGATCTATCCAGCGGTTTCGCCGTCTCCTCCCATGGAGAGCGAGTGGAAACAAGAGATCCCTAAGATTCGGATAACAGCGTAGCAGTTCCTAAGTGTAACCAAACTGGGATATCTTCATCAGGGTTTACCTTTAACGTGCTACCATGACACCTTCGTCGCGGGCTTCACCTCTCAGAGGATCACACCCAAAGACCACCATCACATCTCAGTTAGCCTGCCACAGGCTCCTCTCATGGGAATGTCCAGATCCATTCCTTTGCAAGACTTGCTTCAAGAGCTCGTCGTAGATCCTGGCTCGATCGACTCAACCCTCACCCTACTCCCTGCCGTAAGCTCCACCCAAAACACAGATATAGCATCATCAGCTCACATGCCCATCTGATCCATCAACTCATACATCTCCAGCCTGGCACCCTCCAGGCCTTCCCGGGGTTCATCACGTCGCATCAAAATGTAAGCGAGTGAATTATATATATATATAATTATAGCAGATAAGCAAGTGGCTAACATAACAGCAGGTAAGTAGGTGAAAGGTTACAACAAGGTAGGGCTCATCAAGTAATAATCTATCATGCAATCCTAGCGTAAGCAAATCATTGTAGCAACAGAAATTTAATGCACTAGCCATACTACATTTGCCATGCATAATGGGATCTACGAGGTTGGGTGAGGTGTGGCACCTTCACTGACATAGCTGTCGGACTTCTCCTGGTAGTCATTGTCATCAAACTTGTCCTCGCTCGAGCCTGTAACGAGATTTAATGGTCATGGGAGTGACCCCTATAGATTAGCACAAAGAACAAATGCCAAATAGAAGATCCAAATGCACTCAAACATAGCTTAGATAGGTAGGGCTCAATTTATAGAAAATTTGGATATGTGGATCGCATTTTTCGGAGCTTGTATGAATTAGTTATGAACTTTTAAAGATTTAACCATTTTCTAAAAAAGAAAAAGGGTCGATTTATCTGTTGCTGACACGTGGCAGCACGGGGTTGGGCCACGTGTCACGCACGGGTCAAACAGGGTCAACACAGCGGCTGACGTGGTAGAACAGAGGCCTGACAGGTGGGTCCGGGGTGACGTCACTGCTGACGTCAGCAGTCGACGGTCAACGGTCAACAATCAACGGTCTGGCGGGCCCCACTAGGCCGTTAACGGGCCGTTAATGGGCCTAGTGGGCCGGATATGGGCTAGGCTGGGCCCACCATGTGGCGTGCTCAGATGCTGCAACGTCATCGTGCTGAATCCACAATGGGCTCGGTCCACGGTTGTCGGTCCACGGTGCACCATATTCACTGGGGTCCACTACCAGTGGCTCAAGTCCACGTACGCCGGGTGCACGGATGAGTCCTCGGGTGTACACGGTCCACGTCTTGGTCCATCGGTGCACCAGTTTAGCTCGGTCCCACACGCAGCAGCTCTGGTTCACGTACACTAAGTCCATCATCCTCTTCTCTAGTTTGTCCCCTTCCTCTGTCCTCCCCGCCTGACGGCGCAGCTCGCCGTCAGCGGCATTCCTCCAAAATCCGGCGCCCCCGGTGTTTCTCCGGTCCCATCAACTAGCCTATCAGCTCTAGGAGGTCAAGGTGAACATGATGGTGGTCATCAAGGTGGCGTCTTGGCTCCCGGCGATGCGTTCCATGGCGGACGGCGGGTCGGTGGTGACGGCGCTCGGTGGCATCTCGACACCGAGTCACTTTAAGTCCAAAATGGGGCATGGAAATGTGATTGGGTGCACGCAGCACCTCTCCGAGGCGCCGACGGTGACCAAAATCCACGGCGTAGTCCGCGCGGGCAGCAACTCCCATGGCGGAGCTCCGGCGTGGCCATGGTGCATGGCAGCAGCACCTAGGGAGGCTCCACGGCTCCCATCTTCTTGTCCAGTCGATGTAGCTCGTCACAACGGAGCTTCTTGGCTCCTTCTTGGTCCTTGCTATAGCCGGAGATGGTGGGAAACGACGGTGAATGGCAGCGCTCCATCACGGCATGGCGGCGTCATGATGTTGGCAAGGTGGCTCGGGAACGGTGCTCTGGTGAGGCAAACACGGAGCCAAGAAGCGCATGAGGTCTGTCTCATCAAGGCGAGCATGGATCCAAGGTCAAAGGAGGGCAAGGTTCAACGGTGAGGTGGCAGGGTGGTTTTGCCGTGGCGGCGCTCGGCGTGCAGCAACGGACAGGGCGGCTTTCGCTCTGGCATCCTCCCGATGCCGTGGTCCATGGGGCTAGGCTGGTCCGTGTGAGTGAGTGTGCGGCGTGTCTAGTGAGGTCGGCAGTGACCTTAGCCTACGCGCTCATGGCAGAGCGCCACAGCCGAGAAGCAAAGGCGGAGGTTGGAAGAGGGGGAAATGGCGGTGGTGCTCACCGACGCGGACGAGGATGGAGGTGTGGTATAGGTCCAACTCCGGCCTCAGCTCGTGACTCAGCTCCGGTCCTTCGTCCTCGATGGCTCCGTGGCAACAGCATGGCGGTGCTCTTCCTTCTTCTTCAACTCCGGTGGCAGTGGCTTCCCTCCTCCCCGCCCCCTTCTCCTCCAACCCTCTTCTTCTTCTCCAATTGAGCGGCTGGAGATGGAATTGGGCACCACCAGAGTGGTGGCGGCGGTCTGGGAAGCCCTAGGGTGCCAGGGTCATGCTCTTATAGGGAGATGGCGGAGGTAGGTGGCCGACAAGGGCATGGCGGAGGAAAGCTTGGGCAGCCGGGGGCAATCCCGTCCAAAGGATGCTTCCAGGAAGCTCCCTCGGCACTTGTGGGCTCCAGCGGGCAGTGACTCAAGCCAAGATGGCTTCGCGGCGAAGGGAGTGAGGGAACCGGTAGGGAACAGCGGGCGTGCGGCGGTGTGGGTGCGCGCATGAGAGAGAGATCCTCACGGCTGTGGGTGCTTTGTGGCAGGGCTTGTCGGCCGAGGTGGCAGGCCGAATGGTCATCGATGTGGGGAGACAGGGAATCGGGCGGCCAGAGAGGAGGGCGAGCTCAGGCGGGTGTGCGCTGCGCGCGGGGAAGAAAAGCACAGCGGTCGAGGGTGACCTCAGTAGCGTGACGACATGTGGGTCCCACGGTGGGACCCCATCGTCAGCGGCTGCGGCGGGCGGCCTGGCGTGGCGTGGGCGGCCGCGTCCTTGCTGGGCCTCGTGGCCTTGCTGGGCCGACGCAGGGAGAGAAGCGAGCGGGCGAGCCGCTTGCTGGGCCATCCCGCGCGGATGGAAAAGAGAAGGAGAGCGAGCGGACAGCGGCAGCTGGGCCAGCTTGCTGGGTCGGCACGGCGGGAAGGGAAAAGAGGGAGGGCAGGCCAAGCTTGGTCCGGTTGCTTGCTCGGGCCGAAAGGTTTTTCTTTTTCCTTTTCTTTTTCTTTTCTCTTTTCATTTTCAAATACCTTTATTTATACACATATATATATATGATGTGCCAATTTTGTGTAGCAAAGTAGTGAGCATACAAGGCCCTTATATTGTTAGGGTATTATTCCCTTAATATTTATTTGTCAAAATAAATATTATATTATCATTTTTATTATTCAACACATAAACCAAATAAAATCCAAATCACCCTTTAATGAAACATGATGTATGAACTATTGAAACATTGAAACAAAGCTATTGCAACATTGACATATAACATGTGAAACATAGAGCATTGACATGAGACATTGATTTATTTATGATCACATGAATGCTATGCATGACATGATAGGTCTATGTGCATATTTAGGATGTAGATGATGACATGCCACACTCATCACTCAGGGTTTTATCGAAAAAATTATGTAGCTCGGATTTTTGGGTTGTTACAGTCCTCCCCTCTCATTGGAATCTCGACCTTGAGATTTAAAAGGTGACATACCCTTCAAAGAGGTAAGGATACTATAGCATCAGTTGATTCTCTTCTTCCCACGTTGCTTCACATTCAGTGTGATTGCTCCATTGAACCTTGCACATAGGGATAGACTTGCTTCGAGTATCTTTGGTGTCATAACCTAAAATCTTGATGGGGTGCCCTTTGTATTCCAGAGTATCTTGGATATCAAGCACATCAGTAGTAACTGCTTCTTCTTCTGGTACCCTTAAACACTTGCGTAACTGTGAAACATGGAATACGGGATGTACTCCTGCCAACTGTGGGGGTAGTTCAAGCTTGTATGCGAGCTTTCCAACTCTCTAACAGATATGATAAGGTCCAACATATCTTGGAGCTAGTTTTCCTTTCACGTGGATTCTGATGGTACCACGAAGTGGAGACACTTTGAGATAGACAAAGTCCCCAACTTTCAATTCAAGGTCTCGACGCCTTTTATCAGCGTAGCTCTTCTGTCGGCTTTAAGCGATTCTCAAGTTCTCTCTAACTTGAGCAACTCCTTCTTCGTCTTTCTTGATCTTGGCGGGGCTAAAGACTGCTCTCTCACCTGGGTGGTTCCACATCAACGGGGTTCTGCATGGCTTGCCATAAAGAGCCTAGAAGGGTGACATCTTGATACTTGCCTGGTAGCTATTGTTGTAAGAGAACTCAGCAAACGACAAACACTTCTCCCAATCTATACCATATTAGAGAACACTGGCATGAAGCATATCCTCAAGAATCTGATTCAACCTTTGTGTCTGACCATTTGTTTGAGGGTGGTAAGCAGTGATGTAGTCAAGGTCAGTCCCAATGGACTCATGAAGAGCTTGCCAGAATCAGGACATCAATTGAGGTCCACGATCCGACACAATACTCATTGGAGCTCCATGGAGCCTCAATATCTCCTTGATGTAGATATCTGCTAGCTTCTTAGCACTAACGGTGGTTTCGATAGGCACAAAGTGGGCGACTTTAGTCAGACGATCCACAATCACCTAAATGGAGTCATTACCAGCTGGTGATCGAGGTAAACCCATGATGAAATCCATGGATATACTCTCCCACTTCCATTCAGGAACATCGAGTGGTTTGAGTAATCCAGCGGGTCTTCTGTGTTCGGCCTTGACTCTGTTGCATATGTCACATTTGGCCACATGTCTAGCAATGTCTATCTTCATGCCTTTCCACCAGAAGTGCTTCTTCACGTCTTGATACATTTTGGCACCACCAGGATGGATGCAATACTTCGAGTCATGTGCTTCTAACAAAATTTCCTTACGTAAAGCAGGATTACTGGGCACACAGATTCTGTCCTTGAACCAGATGGTTCCATGCTCATCTTCTCTGAATTCTGGGCTGTAGCCTAGCTTCATCAACCCACGTATGTACTCCATTTCTTTGCAACATTTCTGAGCTTCACGAATTCGCTCGGTGAGATTATACTTGATGCGTAGTTCGTGCAATAGACCATGGGGTACTATCTCAAGCTGGAGATCTTCAATTTCCTTTTTCAATTCAGGTGGCAGGGTTGAGGTGAACAGAGCATGACAATAAGTCTTGCAACTAAGAGCATCTGTGACTACATTCGCTTTTCCTAGATGATAGTGAATCTCCATGTCGTAGTCCATGATTAGCTCTAGCCATCTACGCTGTCTCATATTCAGATCTTCTTGAGTGAAAAAGTACTTCAAGCTCTTATGATCGGTGTATATATCACACTTATTGCCAATGAGATAATGTCTCTAGATCTTCAGAGCGTGCACAATGGCGGCTAACTTGAGATCATGAGTGGGGTATCGTTGCTCGTGCTCCTTCAGCTGTCGAGAAGCATAAGCAATAACTTTCCCATTCTGCATCAGCACACAACCCAGTCCTTGGCGAGAGGCATCACAATAGACGACAAAGTCATTAGTGATATCAAGTAAGGCTAGGACAGGCGTGGTAGTGAGCTTCTCCTTTAGATTTTGGAAACTATGCTCACATTCAGGTGTCCATTCAAACTCGTTGGTCTTCTTCAAGAGATTCATCATAGAACGAGCTATCTTAGAGAAGTTCTCAATGAATCGGCGATAATAACCCGCCAATCCTAAGAAACTCCTGATCTCGGACACATTGCGAGCTGTTCCCATTCTTTCATAGCCTCTATCTTTGCAGGATCTACAGCAACTCCATCTGCCGAGAGTACATGACCAAGGAAAGCAACTTCCTCAAGCCAGAACTCACATGTGCTGAACTTGGCATAGAGCTGGTGTTGAGATAGCTTCTCGAGCACTACTCTCAGGTGTGCTTCATGTTCTTCGGTGATGGATGAATAAACCAGAATGTCATCAATAAAGACTACCACAAACTGGTCAAGATCATCCATAAACACCTTGTTCATCATGTTCATGAAGTACGCAGGGGCATTCGTGAGACCGAAGGATACAACAGTGAACTCATACTGCCCATAGCGAGTGACAAAGGCTGTCTTAGGAATGTCTTCCTCATGAATCTTCATTTGATGATAACCAGATCTGAGATCAATCTTCAAAAAGTACTTAGCACCATGAAGCTGATCAAGCAAGTCATCAATCCTTGGCAGAGGATACTTGTTCTTGATGGTAACAGCATTGAGATTGCGGTAGTCAACACACATCCTCATTGATCCATCCTTCTTTTTCACAAACAGCACAGGTGATCCCTAGGGTGAAGCACTAAGCCTAATAAAGCCCTTATCGGAAAGCTCTTTCAACTACTTAGTTCATCAATCGACATGTGGTACGGTCGCTTAGAAATGGGACCGGTTCTCGGCACGAGGTCAATTATGAACTCAACATCACGATCAGGCGGCATGTCTAGCAACTCTTCTAGAAACACATTCTCATATTCTCTGACAACGGGAACATCAGCGAGAGTCTTCTCCCTTTTTAGAAATTCTGCCTGAGACTTGAGTGCATTCAGAGCACATAACACATATACTGATTTATCCTTATGAGGTGCACATCTAACTGCTTGGCCAGAAGGATGAGTTATCTGAACATATCTGGGTGAACAAGAGATCAAACCCTTGTGCTCGATAAGCTAATCCATGCCTAGGATGACATCCAAACCATTTGATGGTAGAAGGGTAAGGTTAGCTCGAAAGGTTAGACCCTTGATAGAAAGCTTCACTCCCTTATAGATATGGGTGCTTCTCATCTCACCAAGAGGAGAACTGGTGACTATAGGCTCCAAACGTGGAGTGGTAGGTATCTTATTCTCTCATGCAAACTTGGATGAGATGTATGAACATGTAGCTCCAGAATCAAACAGAATGGATGCTTTAATGCCATTAACAAGAAACATACCATACACAACATCTGGGGCAGCTTGAGCTTCTTCTGTGTTCATGTGCGTGAGGCCACCGCAGCTTGCAGATCCACGGTACTGAGACTTGGGTGCGGCAGGTGCGGGCATCTTCTCAGGACATTCATACACCTTGTGTCTAGGTTTGCCACAACCAAAGCAAGTGAACGGCACACTGCCTGTGGGGGTTGGCGCAGCGGCCTTCCAGTTGCCTAAGTTTGGCGCAACACGAGCAGGTGTGGAGCTATCGGACCTGTGACGTGGCTACGAAGAGTGCTCACCGAGGTAGCGATTCTTCCCAGAGCGGTCACAAGAGCGGTGATCACAAGAGTGATAGTCACGGAAGCGATGGTCACGGGAAGAGCGGAAGTGGTCAGTAGAGTAGGCACCACCACCCTTACCTGAGCCATAGGTAGAGTCCTTGCCAAAATGAGGACGGCTAGAAGACCTATCCCGATGGAACCTCTTGCGCTCATGGTCACGGTAGAAGCCCTCAGGCTTCTTCTTCTCCGTCCTGTTCATTTCCCCTACCTCCTTCTGGTCCTTTTCAGTCTGTATGCAGCGATCGATCATGTCACGAAGGGTGTGACTCTTGGTGCCTCCCAGGGCCACCTTGATCTTGGGGTTCAAACCTTTTCTGTACTGAGTAATCTTCTCCTTTTCAGATGCCACAACATGCAGGGGTGCATAGCGCAGCAAACTGGTGAAGGTGTTGGTGTACTCACAAATGTCACATCCCTTCTGGGTAAGGTTGAGGAATTCCTCCTCCTTCTGCTCCATGATTCCCTCATGTACATGGTACTCGATGAACTCATCAGCGAACTCATCCCAGGAGATGTGGTCAGGGTCCTCATGAGCTTGGCAGTAGTTGTCCCACTAGGAGCGTGCAGCTCTAGTGAGATGGTGAGAAGCGATTTTAACTCACTCCTCAGGGGTACAAGTGGTAAGCTCCAACTTCTTCTCGATCTCGCGAAGCCAATCATCAGCTTCCAGTGGTTCCTTGTAGGTGCCATCAAAGGTGGGTGGCCTGAGCTTCAGAAAACCCTCAAGTTTCCTCTGAAAGTCATTCAGGTTTTCTCCAAAGCGGTGATTGGCCCCATTGACCAATGCTGCAAGTAGCTGTGTCTGTTGCACCATCACTTTCACCAGGTTCGACGGTGGTGGTGGCGGCAGGATCGGCTGCGGTGGAGGGTTCGGCTGAGACGAAGGCCCATTGCCATTGGCATCACCTCCTCCAGCGGCTCCTCTAGCTGGCGGGGTCTACTCACGATTGTTCCCACCCTGGTTGAGGTCGATGGGCGGAACACGACCACCCCTACGTTCATAGCGTCTTCCCCGCCCAAGCTCAAGTTTAGGTGGAGGCGGACGATTGCCCAGACATGCGAAGCGATGTGCAAACATCTGCGACACAGATCGATAATGGTTTAGTACTTTATTGATTCAATATAATTAAATGATTTCAATGATTTAAGGAAAACATTTAATCTATCCAACACTCATACAAAGAAGCAATAAGAGCCATAAAAATGCAATAAGATCGATCATTCATTACATGGTTTGCATTACATGGCATCATCTCTAGCAGCTACGCTAGATGACATGCGAGACTCGCACTATGAGAAGATAACTCATGGAGGGTACATCAGGGTAGGTACATCATGACTCATGGATAACATCTAGCTTAACTCTACTCATGACGTGGCCACACAGGGTCCACACTACTCTGACTCGTACATCGGTGTGTTGTACACTGCTGGGTGAAAGCGGCTGCCAAGTACCATCAGCTCCTCCTGTGACATGTGAAGGAGCTTCATGTAAGCCTGATCTTCTCTGAACTCCTTGGTAAGCGGCAGGTTGGTGGGGGCTGGACAGTGGTCGTGCCTCAAGAGAGTCTGGCTAATATGGAAAGTTTCCTTGAAGGGGTCCTTGCGTCTGGCTGACAAGGGAAGTCGGTCCCATAACTCAATGTACTCCTGGCAGCGTCTCTCGTCGGTGTTCTTCCAAGATGTCTTGAGCCTCTTGTACCTGTCCTCCAAGGTCTCGTTCTGAATCATCAGGGCAATCAGATGGCTTTGGTTGCACTGCGCTTTTGCTTCTGCTTTCTTTAGGGCTTTGACGAGCATTGACTTCTCACACTGCATGGTGAAGTTGCTCTTGCCATCTTCCCGCCTTCTCTTCTGCAGTTCTCTGATCTCCTTGTCCTTTTCCATCTTCTCTCCTTCCAACTAGAGAACTCTTGCGTCGAGGTAGTCATTCTGGAGCCCAATGTCCTCAACCTTGTCTTGTAGGTCAGCGACCTTGGCTTTGTGAGCCCTTGCCTGACGTGTGAGCTTGTCCATCAGTTGGGCGATGGTAGCCTCGAGTTCTTCTTTCTCCTCAGCTTCCTTCTTGCAGAACTCCTGGTACTCCATCAGAGTGTTGCGGTTGAGATGCCTCTTCTTCTCCTAGTGCTCTATGTAGTGGTTCTGCTCGAAGAGGTGAGCGGTGGAGGCACGGCTGCAAAGACTGGTCTCAGCTAGGATAACTAGCCTAACCAGGTCATCCTGCTGCTCTGGTGTGAGGAGAGAGTTCAGGGCCTGAGGAAGAAGATAAAACTCTGTGTTGCGAAGATTCTTGTAAGCGGTCTTCATCATTTCACGCAGAGCCTTGAGTGACACAGACTGGATTCCTTCCTTAATTGAGTCCTCGACTGTCATCTCTAGGAGAGCTGGTACTGAAGACAGGGTCTGACTTGCAGGTATCTCTAGGTGAGTAACCACATAACCCTTGATTCCTCCCTCTAGGTCAGGTGCTCCAGTGTAGGTGTACTTGATCTCCTCGACAGGCACTCTGAGAACTCCCAGAACACGGCATAGAGTGTACGGAAAGCCTGGGAACTCCTGTCCCTGGTAGGTGAACTCAGCCTTGGGCATGCTGCTCAACGGTCCAAGCGGGGTCCAAAGCTTGTCATCTGCACGTTTAAAAGGGAAAGGGTCAGCAAGTCAGTAACAATAGAGAAGCCTTGCATAAGAATAAATGCAGGGTCGGTATATAACCAAAAGAAAAACTGGTTTGTCCTGTACTAATTTCCATTTCTAGGGTTTCGCCCTAGGGTCAAGTATGGCTCCTGATACCAACTAAAACAACCTCAATTTCTACGAAGAGAAATCCACAGAGCTAAAGTGTAATATGACCATTTAAATCACATTATCCGATAACAGTTGAATACCATAATCCATACATCGAACAAAAGAGTGCAATAG
The DNA here is from genome assembly GCA_023333625.1 of Bothriochloa decipiens. Taxonomy (NCBI): domain Eukaryota; kingdom Viridiplantae; phylum Streptophyta; class Magnoliopsida; order Poales; family Poaceae; genus Bothriochloa; species Bothriochloa decipiens. The sequence continues at coordinate 50,577 of CM041646.1, forward strand.
AGGGGTTTACAGTAACTTATTACATCGCCACTTGGCAGAATCAGAGTTCATGTAGCATAACAATAAAAGCTTGAGGTGCGAAAAGCTATCATCTTCGATCCAACTTGAGCGTAGGCACGAAACCCTCATTCGCTGTACTCCCTGAAAGAGTACTCACTCCTTGAACCTGAAACCAAATTTTTAGTACGATTTGTACTGTCCACACTCCCATCCTATGCATTGTTTTGTGGAAGTTGGATGCAAAACTTGGATATATCAAAAGGAACCTATAAGGCTAGGGTTTCCTATGCATTAATCATGTATATAAATATCAATATAATGAACAAGTTTTAAACACAAACCCATTCCCACCATCCATCACCATCCATAACTGTAGCACCATCCCCACTCCTCCAACACCATCTCAGACTCGAGTCGACAAACCAACTCCCACACGGCTTGCCTCAGTGGCCCGCAGCCCTTAACCTAGCTCATAGCCAAAAATCATACTCAGGGGAAGGTAGAACACTCCACTCACTAGTCCGGTGCATCCTCCTAATTAAAGGTCAATAGCCAACGAATTGGCTTATGTATCGATCGATCAACCATACACTCTGCAGAGGTTTCACCAATCCACTAGATAGCCATCTTTGGTGCTTGCAATCACCTAGGCAGATTTCGAGCGCCTACAGCCATAGAATGATGCCACTCTACCATCCAGCTCTGGACCGCTGGAACTGTGAAGAGAGCATGTATCTGCTCCCATAGAGGATGCCATGCCATGTACCCACTCCCGAAGGGGGTGCCATGATCGTCTCAGTAGGGTGTTAGCTCCATCCCATGCATATACCTTCCTATCACTACTCGCCTAGCAGTAGTGGCATCGATCTATCCAGCGGTTCGGCCGTCTCCCTCCCATGGAGAGCGAGTGGAAAGCAAGAGATTCCTAAGGTCCGGATACCAGTGTAATAGTTCCTAAGTGTGACCAAACTGGTATATCTTCATCAGGGTTTATCTTTAACGTGCTACCATGGCACCTTCATCCCAGGCTCCACCTCTCAGAGGATCACACCCAAAGACCACCATCACATCTCAGTTAGCTCGCCACAGGCTTCTCTCATGGGAATGTCCAGATCCATTCCCTGGCAAGACTTGCTCCAAGAGCTCGTCGTAGATCCTGGCTCGATCGACTCAACCCTCACCCTACTCCCTGCCGTAAGCTCCACCCCAAACCTAGGTATAGCATCATCAGCTCACATGCCCATCTGATCCATCAACTCACACGTCTCCAGCCTAGCACCCTCCAGGCCTTCCCGGGGTTCATCACGTCGCATTAAAATATAAGCGAGTGAAGTATATATATATAATTATAGCAGATAAGCAAGTGGCTAACATAACAGTGGGTAAGCAGGTGAAAGGTTACAACAAGGTAGGGCTCATCAAGTAATAATCTATCATGCAATCCTAGCGCAAGCAAATCATTATAGCAACATGAATTTAAAGTACTAGCCATATTATATTTTCCATACGTAATGGGATCTACAAGGTTGGGTGAGGTGTGACACCTTCACTGATGTAGCTGTCGGACTTCTCCTGGTAGTCACTCTCGTCAGACTTATCCTCGCTCGAGCCTGTAACAAGATTTAATGGTCGCAGGAGCGACCCCTATAGATTAGCACAAAGAACGAATGCCAAATAGAAGATCCAAATGCACTCAAACATAGCTTAGATAGCTAGGGCTCGATTTATAGAAAATTTGGATATATGGATCTCATTTTTGGAAGCTCGTATGAATTAGTTATGAATTTTCAAAGATTTAACCATTTTCTGAAAAAGAAAAAGGGTCGATTTATTTGGTGCTGACACGTGGCAGCACGGGATTGGGCCACGTGTCACGCAGGGTCAAACAGGGTCAACACAGTGGCTGACGTGGCAGATGACGTCATGTTGACGTCAGCATTGACCGGGTCAACAGAGGCCTAACAGGTGGGTCCGGCGTGATGTCATTGCCGACGTCAGCAGTCAACGATCAATGGTCAACGGTCTGGTGGGCCACACTGGGCCATTAATGGGCCGTTAATGGGCCGAGTGGGCCGGATATGGGCTATGCTGGGCCCGCCACGTGGCGTGCTTAGATGCTGCCATGTCATCATGCTGAATCCACAACGGGCTCGGTCCACTGCTATCGGTTGACGGTGCACCGTATTCACTGGGGTCCACTGCTAGTGGCTGAAGTCCACGTACACTGGGTGCACGGACGAGTCCTTGGGTGTACACGGTCCACGTCTTGGTCCATCGGTGCATCGGCTTAGCTCGGTCCCACACGCAGCGGCTCTGGTTCATGTACACGGAGTCCATCATCCTCTTCTCTAGTTCGTCCCCTTCCTCTGTCCTCCCCGCCCGATGGCGCAGCTCGCCGTCGGTGGCATTCCTCCAAAATTTGGAGCCTCTGGTGTTCCCCGGTCCCATCAACTAGCCCATCAGCTCCAGGAGGTCAAGGCGAACACGATGGTGGTCATCTAGGTGGCGTCTTGGCTCCCGGCGATGCGCTCCATGGCGGACGACTGGTCGACGGCGATAGCGCTCGGTGGCATCTCGATACCGAGTCACTTCAAGTCTAAAACGGGGCACAAAAATGCGATTGGGTGCACACAGCACCTCTTCGAGGCGCCGGTGGTGACCAAAATCCACGACGGAGTCCGCGTGGGCAGCAACTCCCACGGCGGAGCTCCGGCATGGCCATGGTGCATGGCAGCAGCACCCAGGGAGGCTCCACGGCTCCCATCTTCTTATCCAGTCAACACAGCTCATCACAGCGGAGCTTCTCTGCTCCTTCTTCGTCCTTGCTGTAGCTAGAGATGACGTGAAATGGCGGCGAATGGTGGCGCTTCATCGCGGCATGGCGGCGTCACGACGTTGGCAAGGTGGCTCAGGAACGGTGCTTCGGTGAGGCAAACGTGGAGCCAAGAAGCGCATGGGGTCTGTCTCATCAAGGCGAGTACAGATCCAAGGTCAAAGGAGGGCAAGGCTCAACGGTGAGGCGGCAGGGTGGTTTCGCCGCGGCGGCGCTCGGTGCGCGGCGACGGACAGGGCAACTTCTGCTCTGGCATCCTCCCGATGCCATGGTCCATGGGGCTAGGCTGGTCCGTGTGAGTGAGTGTGCAGTGTGTCTAGTGAGGTCGGCAGTGACCTTGGCCTACACGCTCATGGCGGAGCACCATGGCCGAGAAGCAAAGGCGGAGGTTGGAAGAGGGGAAAATGGTGGCGGTGCTCACCGACGCGAATGAGGATGGAGGTGCATAACAAGTCCAACTCCGGCTTTAGCTCACGATTCAGCTCCGGTCCTTCATCCCCAATGGCTCCGCGGCAGCAGCATGGCGGCGCTCTTCCTTCTTCAACTCCGGCAGCAGCGGCTTCCCTCCTCCTCGCCCCTTTCTCCTCCAACCCTCTTCTTCTTCTCCAATTGAGCGGCTTGAGATGGAATTGGGCACCACCAGAGCGGTGGCGGTGTTCTAGGAAGCCCTAGGGTGCTGGGGTCTTGCTCTTATAGGGAGATGGCGGAGGTAGGTGGCCGGCGAGGGCATGGCAGAGGAAAGCTAGGGCAGCCGGGGGCAATCCCATCCAAAGGATGCTTCCAGGAAACTCCCTCAGCTCTTGTGGGCTCCAGCGGGCAGTGACCCCATCATCAGTGGCTGCGGCGGGCGGCCTGGCGTGGCGCGGGCGGCCGCGCCCTTGCTGGGCCTCGCGGCCTTGCTGGGCCGGCGCAGGGAGAGAAGCGAGCGGGCGAGCCACTTGCTGGGCCATCCCGCACGGAGGGAAAAGAGAGGGAGAGCGAGCGGACGGCGGCAGCTGGGCTGGCTTGCTGGGTCAACACGGCGGGAAGGGAAAAGAGGGAGGACAGGCCAGGCTTGGGCCGGTTGCTTGCTCGGGCCAAAAGGTTTTTCTTTTTCCTTTTCTTTTTCTTTTCTCTTTTTATTTTCAAATACCTTTATTTATACATATATATATGATGTGCCAATTTTGTGTAGCAAAGTAGTGAGCATACAAGGCCCTTATATTGTTAGGGTATTATTCCCTTAATATTTATTTATCAAAATAAATATTATATTGTCATTTTTATTATTCAACACATAAACCAAATAAAATCCAAATCACCCTTTAATGCAACATGATGTATGAACTATTGAAACATCGAAACAAAGCTATTGCAACATTGACATATAACATGTGAAACATAGAGCATTGACATGAGACATTGATTTATTTATGATCACATGAATGCTATGCATGACATGATAGGGCTATGTGCATGTTTAGGATGTAGATGATGACATGTCACACTCATCACTCGGGGTTTTGTCGAAAAAATTTTGTAGCTCAGATTTTCGGGTTGTTACACAACACGCGGACATCGAGGAGCCGCTCAAGGCGACGGCGCGTCCGTCGAGGAGCCCTTCTAGGCGGCGATGGCAGCGGCGTCGAGGAGTCCCACAGTGCGGCGGCGTTGCTGGCGCTGGGAACCCATTGGGACGGGGCTGGTAGGGGCGACGAGGAGCCTATCAGAGCGGCGGCGGTGGCTTGGCGTCGGCGAGGCCCCTGGGGGCGGTGGCATGGGCGTCGGGGATTCCCCTTGGGGCGCTGATGGTGCCCGTGCTAGGGACTCCTGGGGCAGCAGGGAGACGCTCGAAGCTAAGATGGGGGCGATAGGACCTCGGTGGCGGCGGGTGAAGGAGATGGGGACCGACAGATGCATCTAGGGTTTGGCTATGGGGAGACTTATCTTTTATATGTCCTCAATTTTTTTGGTGGGCCGGGCGTGGGGAATTTTGTTCGTAGAGCCCGCTTGGGGAGGATCCTGTAGGTTGGGCCGGGCCATCAGGAGTCACAGTTGTGTTTCCTGTCGGTTTCTATATTTCCTGTGGGTTTTTAGGGACCGACAGGAATAAATTGACTCATTCCCATCGGTTTTCAGCAACCGACAGGAATATGGTTAGATTCCTGACGGTTTTGACAAAACCGACAAGAAAAAGCTCTAGTCTGGTAGTGTACAATGTCGTGGTTCCATTTCTACTGGCATTCTTGGGTGCATCCTTATGTGTGTTCCTGCAACTTTATCATTGTATGCATTTGGTCTTCATCCTTTTGCGTGCCTTTGCAACTCCATCGTGTATATGCTCTGGCTATCCTTGTGTATGATCCTGCAGCTTGAATCCTAGAAATGTGTTTCCGGAGGCGGTTGTGTTTCCAGCAGCCTTTGAAAATGGCCCCCATCTGGAATTATCTCTTTTCGAAGGCGGCTGGTATTCCTAGTTGCCTCTGAAAGTCAAAATAGTGGCCATTTTTAAAGGAGGTCAGATGTTTCAGCCATTTCTATAAATTGATTTCTAGAGGCGGCTTGGTTCCTGGGTCCTTTTTAGAGACGGTTTTATATGGAACCGCCTCTAAAAGCACAAGCCACCTTGGCTATCAAATAAAAGTAAACAGAATATATACTACAGTGAAGTGGATATGGGCGTGTGGTTGCCACTTTGCTCGCGGACAGAAAGGATGAAATAAATTGAGCAAAAAGAGAGCTAGCTGTGCCTTTTCCAAGAGATGCGCCAGTTTCATATGGGAATAATATACGTTTGATACTATCTTCTCCGCCAATAATTCCCATGGGGTTAGCTAGTGCAAGATGATCAAACAAAAACAACAGCAAAGGTTGTTATTAAAAGTCAAGTTTTCAGGTTATTGCAATTCTAGGCTGTCTAGCTTTTAGAAAAGAAGATGCTTATAGTTTTTCCTTATGATATACACGGCCACTGCACCTTCCTAGCATATGTCGTCCTCCTCAGCTAAACGATGCCATCTTGCTGCTCTGGACCTGTATAAGGACTAAGAAGTCTCTCTCACCTTCATGGTAGATTACGCTCTCACCATCTGTCCGGACTCGCACATTTTAGCTAGTATATACCTGCAGATCAAGCAAAGAGCTCTGCAAGTTGAGGTGAGCACACTGATTACGCTTCCACTACGTGCATCGTATTTCATTGCACAGGATGCAGATGGGTGCGGGCACCATGCATCCCATCTGTAGTACCTACACAACACAACTCAGCACTATTTTTGCTTTAATTAATTTGCTTCCTCTTTCTTCGCAAGCATGATTTGTAGCCCCTTTCTGATCTGATTCATTCTCAGAGCAAGACCGACCGAAACAGACTCGATCTACAGTCTGGCATCACTGTGTCCACTGTTTAATCTCTTATTGCTGCCTACTTCCTCAGTGCAACTAACCATTAAAGGTTTCAAATCATTAACATACCCACTTTGTATGACTTGTTAGTTAACATAATCCTTGTTCTGCTTAACATAAAGCCTTAGTCCAGTCTTGAATAGAGTGCTTACTTTCCAATTTGTATGTAATGTTGATTAAGCTGAAGAGGATATCAATTTATATTAGTTCACCTTGGCACTTAATAACCTTCTCTACCGATTTGTTACAGTTGACTAACGGAGCTGGCAGCTATCCAGATCCATCTAATGTCTGATGATTCATTTGCTCATGTAGGACGTGCGCTCCAGCCATGACTGTCGTCTTGGATGCCTTGGCATCCTACGTCAAGAAACTAATAACAGACATGGCACAAGAAGAGGTTTCCATGTTGCTGGGTGTCTCTGCTGAGATCACCAAGCTGGAGGACAACATGGAAGGCCTCAAAGCCTTCCTTGCGGATGCTGAAAGGAGGCGCATCACTGACACGAGTGTGCAAAGATGGGTGACAAAGCTCAAAAATGCTATGTACGATGCCACTGACATTCTAGACCTGTGTCATCTCGAGGCTGAGAAGCAGAGGGAGTCCAGAGGTGGTAGCATGGAAGAGAAGGCACCCAGTTGTTTTCAACCATTGCTCTTCTGCCTACGGAATCCTGTGTTCGCTCATGGGATAGGAAGTCGCATCAAGGAACTGAACCAGCGGCTGGAAGGCATCCACAAGGAGGCGGAAAAGTACAGGTTTAATATTGGCCTCGGTTCTGACCCGGAGCCAAGGATGATAACTCGTATAGAAAGGTATAGTCAAAAGATGACGTCAGAGTTCAACGACTCATCCATTGTAGGTAAGAAGATCGAGATGGATACAAAGGAGCTTGGCCAATTACTTATCACCAATAACAACCACGACATCAAGGTGGTGTCCATTGTAGGCATAGGCGGCATGGGAAAGACCACCCTTGCCCAAAAGATCTTCAATGAGACAACAATCCAAGAGCACTTCAAACTGAAGATATGGCTGAGCATCACCCAACTCTTCAATGAGGTTGAGCTCCTTCAGACAGCAATTGAGCATGCTGGGGGAGTCCATGGTGGGGTGCAAGACAAAACTCTCCTTATGAGGACCCTAACCAACTCCTTGTCCATGGGAAAGTTTTTGCTGGTCATGGATGATGTGTGGAGTGACGAAGCTTGGAGTCATGTGCTTTCTGTCCCGATCAAGAATGCTAGCCAAAAACATCTGGGGAACTGGATCCTAATAACTACAAGATTAGGAGACATGGCTCAGCGTATGGGATCCTCCTTCTACCAACACCATGTCAGCCCACTCAACGAAGAGGATGCTTGGTCGTTGCTCAACAAACAGCTGCCACCATCCCCTAGCCAGGTTAGTCTACGCATTTTATTCATTGCATCCAAAGTAAGCAATAAATTAATTAACTAAAATTTGGTAGTACTCGACCTACTGTTGTATCACAGACAAGATATCTGTACTACTAGTACTAGTTACTGAAAAACGATAACTCGTTTTAATTGACGGAAATGCTCGAATATATAATTTTAGGATGCGAGTGCTTCAAATAAAATGTGCCATACTTGTCATGGCCTTCAGGAGACCCTCCAATTATATGGCAAATCAGAGTGCAATTATTTAACTCCAGTTAATTTAATAATTGTAGAGTAAATTATACTCAGGGTTCTCTGTATATAGAAAAACATCATTAATTACCTTAACTTGCATTCCAATGCAAGAACATGTGAAATAATGTCGGCTATGTAAAATTTGGTTCTCTAAAATAATTCTCCTTTGAAATATATATGATAGATTTGATGGACAAGACTTTTATGGCCAGCTCTGGGCCCACACATGCCAAACGGCACCATGCTTTATTGCCGTGAGCATGCTATATTATTGCCATGCTACTATTCTTCGTGGGGCATGGTAGAAAATATTACATTTTATTTATCTAATCGCTTATCATTAATCTCTCTCTACAGTATTTGTCCATAGCTTCCATAGAAAATGTTTTATAAATTTGTCCATTAAAGGTATCAAGGGTGTACTTATTGTAGTATTTCCATTTCCTACACCTAATTAAATGCTATGACATAAAAAATGGTGGATTATTGCACGTAGTAGGGGTAGGATGGTCATTTCACATTGATTTTTTTAAAGACTAGTATGCTCATGTTGTCTATGCATATGGTGTGTTATTGACAAATATTGGTGGAGGAGAGGGACTTTTTTATAACAACATGTTGTGACTTCAAAGTTTTAATGAAAATGGATGCATGTAATCATGGATATTTATTTACCCAAAAGTAATCTTAAACTGTTGACAGGTAGATGGAAATCGTCACCTAAAAGATGTAGGGATGAAAATTATCCAAAAATGTGGTGGTTTACCTCTTGCTATAAAAGTGATGGGTGGATTGCTAAGTACGAGGTCCAGAACCGAGGGTGCGTGGCAGGCTGTTTTGAACCATCGTGCATGGTCAGTAGCTGGATTACCTAATGAGCTGGACAACCGCATCTACCTGAGCTATGAGGATTTGTCTCCCCAGCTGAAGCAATGCTTCCTATACTGCTCACTTTTCCCAAAAGGTACAAATATTACGTCGAGGGAAGTTATTCCCATGTGGATTAGTGAGGGATTTGTCCAACCTCAGGATGGAAGTAGTTCATATGATGATCGGCTAGAAGAAATAGCAACTGAGTACTACCATGAGTTAATCGTGAGGAATCTTATAGAACCCACAAAAGAATATTATATCAGTAGATACGAGTGCACAATGCATGATGTGGTGCGCTCCTTTGCAGAATTTATGGCCAGAGAAGATTCGCTTGTTGTCCAGGACGAGCAAGTTATTGGCTGTAGTAAAGGTAGCGTTGTTCACCTCATGTCAATAGGACCAACCAAATTGGTGCAGGAGTGGACCAATTTACCAAAGCAAGAGATGCTAAGAACATTAATTATAAATTGCAAAATCAACTTCAAGACAGGTGATTTATTGACTGGTTTCTCTAGGCTAAGGGTCTTGTCTGTAAAGGGTGGAGATTGTGATAGGTTGGCTGGTTCCCTATGTCAGTTAAGGCACCTAAGATACTTTTGCTTACAGGGCACAAATATATCTAGGCTGCCAGACGACATCCACACAATGAAATTCCTGCAACACCTTGTCATTGAAGGCTCTAGTAACTTGGAGAATCTCCCAAGAACCATTATAAATTTGGTGCAACTTAGAACTCTTTGCATGCGTCATTTGAGTGCAAATGTTGTTATACCCAAGGGGTTTGGTGGATTAATGAATTTGAGGATACTTTATGGTTTCCCAGTACACATGGACAATGATGGGGACAGAAGCTGGTGCAGCTTGGAAGAAATTGGACCCCTTTCCAAGATTAGGAGGCTTACTTTACATAATCTAGAAAATGTTGCAGCCAGCTCATTTGCAGAAATGGCCACAATTAGTAGCAAGGAGCAGCTTGAATATTTGCAGTTACATTGGAGTAGCAGCGGATGTATGGGAGTGCAGGATGAGATCGAGAAGCAACATCAACAACAAGCAGTAGAGGAGGTAATCGAGAAGCTCCGCCCTCCATCTAGCATACAACATCTAAAAATTGAAGAGTACTTTGGTCGCCAGCTACCAAATTGGATGATGGTACCCGCTACATTGGACTTTAAGAGCTTGAGGCTTCTCAGGCTACAGAACCTGCCCTGCTGTACTCAACTCCCTGACGGTTTGTGCTTGCTTCCTAGTTTGGAATCGCTGGAGATTGTAGACGCACCTGCCATCAAGAGTATTGGCTCTAAATTCCAGGCGTGCTCCAACTCGGGAGTAGCTTTTCCAAATCTTACGTATCTGCTTCTACAGGGCTTGAGTGCATGCGAACAGTGGGGCTGGGAGGTGCCCGGTGAGGATTCGTCTGTAGAAGCCATGGCAATGCCAGCTCTCAAGGATGTCACGATTTCTAACTCCAAGCTGAGCTATCTTCCACCAGGGCTCTCCAACAGCAAGAGGCTTGGTCTGAGAGAACTGAACCTCTACGAGCTGAGCAACCTGACATCCGTGGAGAACTTCGGTTCAGTTGTGGAACTTGATGTATTCTACTGCCCTATGCTTACGAGGATCAGCGGCCTCTCCAAGTTGCAGAAGATCAGGATAATCCGTTGCCCAATTGTGGAGGTGCTGGAAGGAGTCCCATCACTTGACAGCATGGAGATGGACGACGCCACCATGGAGACACTTCCAGAATACCTGACAACAGTGACCCCAAGGTACCTTAAGTTGGCTTGCAGCAAGAAGTTGCATGAGTCCATGTTAACAGGCAGCAGCTCATCTGAGTATGACAAGATCAGCCATATCAAGTCTCATACTATCGGCTTCGTTCAAGATGAAGATTAACATGGCCAGATCAGAAATGAAGCAAGTGTATATTGAACTAGGTAGTTACTTTTCTCTCGCAAGACATAGTCCCTCACGTATCGAGCGCTTAGTACGTATTCTTAAGTAGTAAACTTTATTTATGCAGGTATCAATCGATATGCCATCTTTGCTCTGGGAGTGGGAATGGATTCGGATCGATCGTTGGGAGTTCATCACCTCCAGCACGCAGGTTTCACTTGTGTGCATCTGCTTGTTCTTGCTTTGGCAAAAAATCTTTTCAAGTGAGACAAACAGAACTTTGTACAGATTGCGTTGGGCTGGACGACGCTTGGAATTTTAATATGGTGAAGCAGAGTGCTGAATATAGTCCTTATGTTCAAACTTTGGCACTACTATTTCATATTCTTTCGCTCGCGTATTTGTAAATTAATCAAAGTTCCGTCTTGGATTGTTATAATGAACGAACATCATGGTGATGAACGAAATGAGATATCTGTAATCAAAGGTTGTGCTCTGCTTTTCCGACCCCTGCAAGAACTGTATGTTAATCCTCTGCTTTGTAGCCTGCGCCAATATATATGCATATACACATCCTCTGCTGTGAAAGGAAGGAAAACGTAACAGAGAATAGGAGAAAGCCAACATCTGCCACTCTGCTGCTTTTGGGCCATGATGGTGTTCTCCTCTGTCCGGAGTTTGTTCTTAGCTTTTCCGACCCTTGCAAACGCCAACTCCCCTGCTTCTTAGCCTGATTTGCATGCTAAGGAAAATGTAACGCCGTACATCACAACCCAACACCAGCATTTGGATCTGCAATGTGTTAACAGCAGTGAGGTGGAGAAGAACTGGGGTTGGGTCCGCCAGATGAATGTTTACATCGTACAAGAGTTGCATGGATTAGCATGTCCAATCAATTTTGCCACGCATTCTACTCTACCTGGGAACTAGTGGCACTGACCAATCATCAACTCCGCCAATTGGAGGTATTTATATACAGCGAGTGAGCTGGCCGCAGGCGCAATG
>CM041646.1:62326-92820 GCA_023333625.1 Bothriochloa decipiens
ATTGGAGGTATTTATATACAGCGAGTGAGCTGGCCGCAGGCGCAATGGGATTTCTTCGCAAAATTTGTACTGCACCTGAGAGGAGGAAAACAACAGATCGTTTTTTTTTTTACAAAGCAGAGCAGCTGGCACCCTCTGCCCTCTCGCTTGAGCTTGCATTACACATTTGCACTCCGCATACCACAGAGTTATTATTATGTACAGCGAGTGAGCTGGCCGCAGGCGCAATGACATTTCTTTGCAAAATTTGTCAATCACGAACTTGAAGATGGTGAACCACCACCAACTCTTTGGCGCTATTTATCACCAGCTTTCCTTTCAAGAATACAAAAAATTTCTCTACCTGCTGCACTTTAACAACGTCCTTGTTCGGGAGGTTTGCTTTAATCAGTAAGATCGAGTTATGAAGTACTGGAGGAGATGACCTGCACAGCACCGCAGCACGCTGCAGCATGGTCGACTCAGTAAAGGAAGGAAAAAACCAAAACAAAAAACGATGGATGTTGGAATGGAGGGTAGTGATTACCAGTGACAAGGACGCCGACTCACGATTTCTGCATTGGCGTGCCAGCAATCAACCAGCTTGTACTTTTTAGATAAAGAAAGGTTACTTTTTCAAGAGCAATACACCGAGCTGATACTCCTTGATACAAAGCTTTGAAAAAAACTCTTTCCAGCCTCTGCTTTTCAAGCACACAGCCATGAGAGAGAAAAAAAAACCCACGCACACTAGTGCCTATCAATTCGAAGACTAACCTAGCTAATGGAAAATCGTCCGATAAGAGAAGATGCTAGGCGCTAGTGTGCTTAGTTCGTGTCCGCTAAATATTTCGTTTAGGCAAGGAATAGCAGGTGAGAGACCGAAAGAGTGGCTCAAGCTGTCTCTTTTGTTCTACAGTCAATTTAAACAACGATAAAGATAGGTTCATTTGGCAAATAAAAAAAGATGGTGCTTTCTCAACACAATCGTTGTACAGAGAAATAATGAAAAGTGAGAAAACTTTTGGGAAAGAAGTGTTCGGGAAGGCTAGAGTGCAGATCGAGCATACAGTGTAGCTTCTAGCTAGGTTAGGCGGCCGGCCGGCCTGTGCATACTTTTTGTGTTGCGTACGCGAGCAAAGCGCACGCTTGTCGACATGCGCAGGTAGGCAGGCAGAGCCCGGCGCGGGTAGCTAGGCAGGTGGTTAAGTTCCATAAGTTTGGTTAAAATAAGCGACGCCTTTTAAACTTTAATGATGCTTTTTCTTCATCAAATTCGTTGTCATTCTATATATCTTCAGTTTATCACAGTCTAGTCAAATATTTCTTTTTTATTTAGCCAGAAGTTTTCTATATTTGAGTATGTGAACAGTGCGCAAATTACGTATTAATTAAGAAAAGTGTGTTTCTCATGCATGTTGCATCTATAAACACAATAGTCAAAAAGGAGTACTATTACTGTACCGCTGGCTAAGTATGATGTTAAACTATAGTTTTTTTTTCAGAAATTGATTCATGGTTAAAGATAGTAATAATGTTGGACATAGCATAAATCTAAAGTGGTATGTATATTTATATATATATGTATTTACAGAATGTATGTGCGTGTGTATACTAAATTTATTTACTTTTCTATACATACATACATATCCGTAGAGAGGGACGTTGTGTGAGTTGATGACTCTAGGTACGTAGGATCTCCGTATCTGCACGGACCTATTGACCACAGATTGACAGACTGATTTTGAGATTGATGGTGTCCTGCACTACTACGTACTCGTACGTCTAACGACACTTACCCACAGTAGAAATGGTTGGAGGAAAAACATTGACGACTTATCCAAACTCCGTGAAAACTGATATGTCAGCAGCCTTTCGATGAAGACGCTGTCCGCTCATGGAGTAGTTGTATGGGGACATGGAAAAACAGGAACTGACCAGTGCCAACCAGCTGCTCTCTCTCGGACAAAGCGCAAAGCAATATAATCTCCACACGTGCTTAATTAGTCGCTGATTTGGTGTTAGCTAGACCGGATAAGTAGAGCACGGCACTAACGTTGTGACTGTGACATGACAAAGGGGAGAGTGGAGCTCATCCAATAATCGTTGCAAGTGGCTTGCTTCAACGATGAATATTTGCCTCATCACGATATTCAACTTCGGCACCAGAACGATATGGATATTATGTGCGATCAATTATGGGACCAAGGGATGAGATTAACAACAAGAAAGACACCATAAATGAATGTGGGTTTCCTTTGTGTGTTGAGGCAGTCACGCCAATTAACATTAGACAATGAGACCAATAAGATTGCGCGATACAAAACATGACCATATCAAATTAGCCATGAAGATAACAAAGAGTGTTTTTTTATTGCCTCAAGTGTACAGTATAAGTTTTAGTATCTGAACTCACGCACTAACACACACCACACACACCATACCTACACACTCACACCCCTAGTGCGCAAGCTAGACATACATCTTATGCTAAGCTATGAACCACGGCTAAAAGATCTGACAGTTGTACCACATTTGCATGAGGCAACGGAAATATATGGGAACCTAATGTTCATGGGCGTGACACTCACGTCGAAGTCAGGCTTCGAACGTGGGTCGGCAGGACGCACAGCAGCGAACCTTACCACCTGAGCTACGACTCGTTTCTCAAAGAATGTGTTGATTAAACGTGTCCATCAACATTTGGGCTAAAACCAAATAGATGTAGTCCACTATTGGTTCCGCAGGTGACTTTATATTTTCTAAAAGTAACTAAAAATTGAATAAACCTTCTAGTACATACTTGAAACAAATTTGGGATTCTAAACAACTTGAGATACAAAAACTTATCAAGTACAAACTATTAGATCATCTTAAGGACTACAAACTTTAATTTTTTTTGAAGGCAACTACAAACTTTAATTAGTATAGACCATGTCAACATTCAAAGTTGTTTGCAAATTCAAAGTTTCAATATTCAAAATAAGATAGCATGAAAAAATTTTCTTCTGCAAAGTGATCGTGTCGAGCCTTATAATTTGGCCATAAAATACGTCTTCCTCTAACTTCATATAAAAGATAAGGGTATAATAAGTTCCAAATAGCTCTAACAATAAAGCACCAAAAAAAAGGTAACATTTCCACAGGAAAAAACACCGTACTACTGGATCTGATTTAAATTAAATTAGTTATTAAAATAAGTTTTAATTTTTTTGGAAAAAATAGAAAATCGCTTCTGAATTCTTATTAAAGAGCTAAATTTGTTTGGGTTCACCAAAGTTGAGAGAGCACATTATCTATCTATTCCGTTGTTTATAGTTGAAACAAAAAAGATCAAACAGCCACGTAATTAAGTTCAAGTGTAGAAAAAGGAGAACTTGTGGCACGTACATACGCATACGTGGTTGGCTGTCGTCGTAAGTTGGGGTACGGTGGTGAGTGCGATCGAGTGGCGGTTGACGGCGCGAGCGAGCCGCGGTGCAGCTCCCGCTTTGACCGATTGATTGAAGTCAGCACCAGTCAGTTGCTGCTGGCGTCCCCGCTACTTTTGCAGTGTTTTGTTTTCTTTTGCATTGCATTGGGGCGTTGCCATTGCCGACATACAGGGGAATATATATGCCGCAACTAGTAACACACGTAACCTTGTACCATCCTCAATCAATTCGGAAAAAAGAACTGTATTTGTAGTCATTTTTTATCAGACACAGAGAGAGAGAGAGAGAGAGAGAGAGAGAGGAATTATACATACGTGTATATTCCCATGTTTTTCTTTTGAGATTAATAACGTGTATATATTCCTATGTAGTCCTATCTATTGAGTACAGTACAGTCGCACGTTGGAGCGGTCTTCGGCCCACCGAGCTGGTCCACCAAATTCGACGACAGTAAAATCAAAGTGGGCTACTCGTTGCTTCGAACAGCCCGCGGGCGGATGTGGCCCAGCCCGTCCGAGTGAGTAGTCGTCCTCGAGGCATCATGAAGAATGAAACCAGGCAGGGCTTAGGGGCGATTAGCTGCCGGCCGGCCCAGTTCCCAATTCGATTGGTCGTCTCCATTCCATTCCATTTTCTCAACCGCGACACAACATCCACATCCTCTCTCCCGGCTCCGGTCAGCCACCGCATCCGTCCTGCTGCTAACGTGATGCTGATGCATCAGTGGTGATTGATCAATAGTGAAAGGAGGTGATTTAATAAAAAACAAAAGAAAATCAAAGCTCTGGCGCGTGGCGCGGCAAGCAACACTCATTGCTGGATCGATGAGATTAAACACAACGACGAATAAGAAAGAATCTGGTGCTGGTAGGTGCAGTGCTAGCTAGCGAGAACGGTCCCTGTACGTGTGGCCTGTGGAGCTGAGCGAGATGGTGGGAGGGGGGATCGGGACGCCCATGGTGGCTGGCTGGCATCTATTGGATCGGAGGGGAACGGCCGGGGACGGCGGCGAGCAACAAGCAACAGCGGCGTGCGTACTGGCGACAGCGGCAGCACATGCCCCGGCACCTGCGGGTGTCGGCCTCGGTCTCCGGCGAGTCTTGAGTTGGACGACTCATTGTGAGCAGGGCCGCTGTCCCGGTCCGTCCCCTTCCTGCCATCCTCGTCCGAGATTCCATTTCATCGTCGATCGTACTCTTTTTTGATCGTACCAGCATCCTGCAGCTTCCGACCTTCATACAAGGGCCGGCACCCGGCGCACGACGCAGACCGGCGACCGTGGGAGACCTGTTGGGATATATGTGAGTATTATATTAGCAGCATTTTGGGTCAACATATATGGAACTATGATCCCGCGCGTTGCATCAATCTATTCTTGCAATTCTTAGGAATGAATTAACAGTTACAAACTAATGTTAATAAATAGCATGATACGTTGATGTGTCAATAGTATATTAGTGGATGATATTGTGGATATCATAATTACTTATGCTAGTAAACTTTAATTAAAAGTATAAGTAGGCTGCTAAGGTGGACAGCTTACATGTTGAGAGAAGTGGAATTTATCTATATAAGATATATAGATACACCTCTCCACTTCCGCTACCTGGCCCTTGATCTGCGAGGATTCACCATTCCTGCATTCTTAGATGGCTAAAATGATTTTTTTTTGATAGGGCTAGCTAGCTACTTGGCCTCATGTCTCCATAAATCAACGATTTTTCGAGACGACTATCCAACCATTTTTTGGAATGGATTTCTAGGGGGTGGGTTTAGGACTAACAGTCACTGGAGACCAAATTTTAGAGGTAGACGGACATTCAACTACTTCTAGAAATTATTTAAAATTTAGGAAAAAATGAATTTTTTAGAACATAGTTTTAGTTGTTAAATGATTTTAAATGAAAATGTGCTTTATAAAGTTGGAGCGCTCTTCAAGTAATACAACTTCGGTTTTATGTCATTTAAAGTATTCAAATCCAGGGGCCAAAGATGCCTCACGTGGTCACGTATGGCTGGGCGACTGGCTTGCCCATGCTAGCTAGTCCAACTGGGCAAGAAATCACTGATAAAGCAAGATTGGGCCTGTGATGAACTAGAAAACAAGTTCAAGGGGCTAGATATGAATTTTAAGAGACCATGGACCTATTTGACATAGCCAGACAAAATCTAGGGGCCTATGATATATTTCACTCTTAATACATTAAAACAAAGGGACACTCAACACTTCATCGATTCATCCACACCACCTCTCTACGTCCATTGCTTGCTCGGGAGTTTTGCCGATGCTTACTCTACGTAGGCTGTGCAGGCCCGGCTGCCCATGCCCTGTCGAGGATCTTACCTACTAGGAGTAGGATAGCATGGAGGATGAAGGCCGACCATAAGATTGAGAAGGCGAAAGAATATAAAGGAGAGAGTGGTTCAGACATAGCCTATGGACATGTTGAAACAAATTTTCGGGTTTAGGATAGGAATAACCGCCGGTTAGTACAACAGACTGGTAGTGATGGTCCCACTGCCAGATTGTATTACCATGCGGCATTGATAATTAATCATCACTGCTAGCTATTTCTAAATTCTGGTAGTAATAATCATATAATGAAACATACTCGGTCCAAAATAAATAACTTTCTAAGGTTTAAAATTAGTCCCAAACAAATAACATTCTTCACAAACATGGAACACTGCCTCTTAATATATGGAACACTGCCTCCTAATATGAAAGACACGTACTTACGGATGCATGCAAATGATAACCGTCAAGTTCAAGAGATATCTACAAGGACAGGAGATTATATGAATATGGGTTACCAACGTACTTAATCTGTCTGGAAATTCCACAAACTTATTTGTTGTGGGATGTAGGGAGTACACCTTATCGTATACTCCCTCTGTCTCTATTTAATTGTCGTTTTTGGTGTGCGTGCCACAAGTTTGACTTAATTTGTAAAAAAAAGTGTAATATTTGTATCTTCAAATAAATTTATTAAAAAACTAGATTCAAAGATCTTTCTAATGATATTAATTATGTAGTATAAATATTAATATTTTTTAATTATAATTACCGGTAGTTGTTTCTTAAAAAGCGCAAGTGACAATTAAAAAGGGACAGAGGGAGAAACACTTTATAATTATGGAATTTATATAATATTTAAATGATCTGTTTCAATACATATTGGAATCAGATTCCTTATCATCACTACACGCATGAACGCTAATAATTGATGCTACCAGATTTAAGGAGACACTAAATAATAACAAGGACACCGCCTTTCGGAGTGTCTCCCAGTGAGTGTCGCCTTCCCTCTCCTATAAATAGTAAAGTGGCTTACCATCTGTCCTCCACACTGTCCTACCCTCCCTTGGTCCATTTAAATTTGGTATCTAAGGCCTTGTTTAGTTCTTTAAATTTATCTTCAAATTTCATATGCAGGATTCTTATTTTACATCATATCAAAATACCGGTAAATGCATGAAGTACTAAATATAGATAAAATTAAAAATTTATTGTACAGTTTATGTAATTTACGAGACGAACGTTTTGAGCCTAATTAATTAATATTTAAATAATTATTAATAAATAAAAATAAAATTGCTACGATACATGGTACTGTAGTTTTTGCCGATTCGGCCGTCCAAATCGGGCAACTAAAACAAGGCCTAATTGATGCTACCAAGATTTACCGTCTGCTGTTCCATCCAAACATATATTGGAAACCCCACCATCTCCATTTGCAGAAGCATCTCTATTTGCAGAAGCATTTCTGCGGCATGGCACACTAGCAACTGGTAGCCTATAATTAAAGCAGCAGCCGTACGAGGAATCTCTGACACGGGGCCTGCATGGAGTCCTCTCATCCTGGTGTTCCACGAACCCGGTTTTCTCATTACGACTTGCGTTCGCATACGCTATCGCAAGGCTCTTAAAACTTCAAATTCGCGTCAGTCAACGCGCCACCTCCGACAGTTTAATTCCCAAATACATTCCCATACCACTACAGTCCGCAATCGTTTCCTATATCTCTCTTAGACTATCCGCAGCCATAATCCTTTAAATCTCTCCTCTAAAAGAAATATTTCATCCTAGTCATCGATATTCTTTCCTCTATATTAATTTTTTCCGTACCCATACATCCTTTATATCTCTCCTTTATGCGTCATAGGCCCCACAAGTCAGGTTTATTATAATATTTCTCAATCCCCTCATTCCTCTCACTCCCCCTCCGTCGGCCCCCTCTCCCCTTCTTCTTCCTCCCCATTCTCTCTCTTCGTCACCAATGGTCGTAGGTGCCTGGCGGCGGGGCTGCCCGCGCGGCTCGCCGGCGGTGGCCGCCCGCGCGCCCAGCGGCGGGGTTGCCCGCACGGCTCGGGGCCGGGGCCGCCCCGCGCCCGGCGGCGGGACTGCCCGCGCGGCCCGACGGTAGGGCCAGCACCAGCTCCCTCGATGGAGGCGCGCGGCTTGGCGGCGGGGCTCCCCGCGCGGCCTCTCTCCTCCCTCCGCCGGTCCGCCCGCGCCCTGAGGTCGTCGGAGCAGCAGCAAGTCGTCGGAACCGTCGTCCTCGCCCTCTTCCCCACCGCCGTCGGTCCTCAAGGAGGCAGAGGTGGACGAGGAGCGCGCGTACGGCTGCCGGAGCAACAACAAGTTGGGCAGGGCGCGGCTGCCGGCATGGGTCTAGGCGTGTTTGCGGCGCCGGGCAGGGCGCGGCCAGCCTCGCTGGTCGAGCTCCGGGTGCTCCTCCTCCTTGCGCGCGGCGGCGGAGCTCCGGAGCCCCTGCTCCTACGCCCCGAAGGTCCCCTGCTGCTGCGCCCCTTCTCCCTCAGACGCGGCGGCCTCCGTGCTCCTCAGGCGCGGCGGCACCCCCTTCTCCCTTGGGCGCGGCGGACAAGTGCGGGCAGACGGCAGTCATGGAGTGGAGCTCCGATGGCTGGACCCCCTCCTTTCTCCTCCCCTTTTCCCTCGGGCGGTGGAGCAGGACGAGTGTGGGCCTGCGCTTGGTGCATACCGGACGATGTCGTACCGCCTGAACAGACACTGGACCGGGAGCCCTCCTACACTTTACAGGAGGCCGCCCAGGACACCGCTACGGCCATTTTGGTCTTAGATTCGGCTTTACCGGACACGGTCCAGGACCCGCTGCGGATAGTCTTATTTTCTACTGCAACATTCCATCATTTCATTCCCAAGTTCTTTCGGTCCTTTGTCTTCTTCTACCTCTGATAATTCCTCTTTTCATTCGAACCCTAGTTCATTTTTCCTTTCGTTTTCTTCAAAATCGCATCACTCTCGCCCTCTTCAGCAGTCCCCAAAATCTGCAACACTTGAATCGGATCTGCGGCATCTCCTCTTCGCCATCTCCTCTGCGAGATCTATCTCTCCCAAATGATCCCAATTGGGCCCTTGTAATTTTGTCAGGTCAGAATAATTTCGTCGTCTAGTCTTCCGCCTCTCCATTGAGTTAAGTGTGCCTAGTTTTCGGTTTTCCCTTCACTCGATCTTTTTCGGTTTTCCCTTCACTCGGTATTTGTCGATTTGATTTAGAACCAGTCTTTGTCGAGTGGATCTATTTTCCGCCAAAAAATTCGAACCTCCCATGATTTTAGATTTTTTTGTTCGTGTACATGTCTTCAGATCTGGATTCCTTTTTTTTGTTTTCAATTCCTCTGTGCTAAGGTATATAATATTGGAATCAAGGCACGATAATTTCTCTATTGCTGCATCACAGACTCTGTATACCGAAAGCCAATGGATTTACCGCAGAGAGTGGGCGGTTCAGATGCTCAGAAGAGCAGTAAAGAAGAACCAAGTCTTACCGTCAAAAAAAAAAAAAAAAAAGAAGAACCAAGTCTGCCTTTTGTTTTTATCCTCATCTCCCCATTGTTTGGAAAATGGTTATGATGAGCACATGTCCAATTGTTGAAATATGGTTGCTATATAAATCTGAGCACATGTTGAATCCAATGACGATTATTATACTATGAGGATTTCTATAAACCAAGCTCATGTGTATGCCTAGGATTGCTATATAAATCTGAGCATTGATCCATTTCCCAGTGTCTTATTTCTTAGCAGTGTCCGTTTCCCTATTATGAATGATGATAGTAATAACTATGTTTAATCTGAGTGTTTTCTCTGGTTTATATGCCACAGACTTAGATTATGCTTTGATGACTTAATATGTTAATTAGACTGAGGCTATGGTCATGTGCAATGATGATGTAATCATAAGTTCTAGTAACTATTACTGAGGATGAGGATATAGATATGTGTGCAGTGACGATTTACTTATTGGCTTGGTAATTATTTTTCTAAGGCAAGGTTTTCTTTCCCATCCTTTAATGCTGATGATATATGCTGATGAGGAAAGATATATGCTGATGATCGGTTCTAGTGAGGTACTGATGTACTGGACAATCTGTCATTCCTTCCCGCTGATCCATTTATTGTTCATTGCCTTTAGTTGTTGCTTCTTGCAGTTTTGTGCAACTTGTACTTTTTCTATGTAAATGTCCAGATCCCCAGATGCTCCTAGAACATGATCAAATGATGAAATATAGTATTCTGAGTACTAAGACTATGATTTATTTTTTTAATCTTGGCATTGGTAATCTCACTGGAGTTTTTAATTTACCTATGTAGTTCAATGTCGATTTGAGCTAAATAGTAGCACATTTCGACATATTTATTCAAAGGTCCTTTTTTTAACATTGAATTTTGGCTTCTATCCTTATGTTTTTATCCTAGTGATAATTGTCAAGCAAAAATAACTATTGATAAATTAATCAAACTTGCATTGTCTCTAACATGGAAGATATGTATATTCAGACTTCTAAGATTATATGATACACGTACTACACTCCCATATGAATGTCAACATTATTAAAAAAAAGTTCAATGACAACATTACATTAGCTTGTTAGGTTCTTCATTACAGACACCATATGCATTGTACAGTTTCAGCAGCTCAGTGCCGAAAATCATCATCCATGGAACTTCTATCATATCTGTCCATTGAATGCATAATTATTCAGTCCTTCACTCTCCTCTCCTTCCTCACTGACTGTTTGAAGCAAAACTGTTATTCAATATTAGCATCAATAACAACAACTAAAAAATCTAGCAAAATAGTAATGACCTTAGAACTGCTTAAACACAGGGACCAAAACTTGCTTGTCTGAACATGGATGCCTTAAGTCAAGGGATGCATATGTTTGATTCCCATTCCTTCCTCTCAGGACTGCCCACAATTGTGCAAACATATCTTGCCTTTTTCAGTTGCCCACGTCATGCATGGCTTCATTGTAGTGGCCTACTTTTTCATTGCTGTGTTGGCTCAGTGATTAATGTTTGTTAGTGGCCTCAACCAATTACCTTCATATATCGACATTGTCAGCTCTGAACACTAGCTATGCCTAGCTCGATCTAGTGATTAGAAGGACATGGAGATATGACATAGCCGAACAAAAGTATGGTTGCATTTTAGCCAACAAATGAATATGATTTGAGTCGAGAAAAATATATGCATATGCCTGATTGGGGTGATAACTGAGAATGAGAAAGATGGAGCTAGAAGGATAACTATTTTCCCCTTTTGCCTTGCTTTTGTGCTGATTAACCAAGATTTCATGGTTGATCTGGTTTAGACACTGTCCCTACCTCTACCTCTATCTCTTCCCGTGTCTCACTGATTGCTCAAGCTCGAACTGAATTTATGATTCTTTTTCAATGCTTCTCTATCAGTACTGAATCTTGTAGCCTTAGGTTTGTTGTAATAGATAGGTTTACTTTGCAATTTATTGCTTCTCCGAGCTCTTCGAGATCTGGACGTTTTATTTGCGTGTAGTGCTCGTAGAATCATTCAGATTCATTGCGGAGTATGTTCTGAGCAACAATGGTTTACTATTTTGCTTTTGTGGTATTGTTCCAGGTTGTGGGCGCCTCTCAAAAAAGGAATTGGTTGTTAGACATAATCTGCCGCCCCCATCTCTTCTTCTTACTGCAGCACGCAAGGAGTAGTAGGTCAGCGGTGCTGTCCATCTCTTGCACTGTAGCAGCATGGCATTAGGCCATCACTAGTGCTGTAGCAGTATGGTAGAAATAGGTAGAGGTACATCAGCCATTCCCTGGCTGATTTAGTACTAGGAGTAGGTGAGGTCAGCCATGCCTTTTGTACCCGGTAGTAGGTGGAGGTTTGTATATATATACTATGCAATGCCAAGAAAAGGTAGCTCTTGCCACTACATTTGTGTTCAGGCAGTCGGCCAACGCCAGTGCTAGTGTGTGTTGTGTGTGTGCGGGAAGGGAGCTTGGCTCGTCTTCTTTCTTGATGCAGGGGAGAGGTCGAGGAGGGGTCGAGCAGGTACTGCTCGCCTCAAACCTGATCGACAGCCAACGCTGCTGGCCTCGACGACGCTAGGCTCTAGCGTCAACATCTGGTATCGGAGCCGTACACATCGTTCGGGCTTAGCAGCCGGCGATGGCGGATCCCGTCAGAGCGTTGCCGGGGACCGGTGGAGATGCGGAGAGGCAGCTCCAGTCGGTGGCACAGCCACAGCAGGTTGAGGTGCGTGTGGTGAGGGAGTTCGGCAGAAGCAACTCCTGGCCCATACTCACCCGCACCAACTACGGGGAGTGGGCTGTCCAGATGAAGTGGAAGTTCCATGCCTGAAGGTGGTGGGAGGCTGTGGAGGTCGGCAACGCCGGCGAGGATGCGAAGGTGGGCATCATGGAGGCGCTCATGGCCTCCATCCCTGGCGAGTTCCATGAGGCGCTCGGCCAGAAGAAGACGGCGAATGAGGCGTGGGAGATGCTGGAGTCGCTCCGCGTAGGCTCGGATCGAGTCAAGCGGCCAAGGTTCAGCAGCTGCGCCGGGAGCTCAACGACATCTAGTTCAAGTCCGAGGAGTCGGTGGAGGACTTCGTGCTCCATCTTCAATCGCTGGTGAGCCAGCTCGCCACCTGTGGCAAGCAGGTGGATGACGAGGATCTCATCAGCAAGCTGCTCTGTGTGGTGCCCCCGAAGTACTCGCAGCTCGCCATGTGCATTAAGATGATGTTGGACATCTCCACATTGTCTCTGGAGGATGTGGCAGGGCGGCTGCGGGTTGTGGAGACCCACGGTGCAGCGCCGCCGGAGAAGGAGAAGCCCAAGCTGTTGCTGACAAAGGAGGAGTAGGCGACGAAGATGAAGGAGAAGCATCGCAACGGGGAAGGCTCCAGCCGTGGTAGTGGTAACCGCGGCGGCAACAGAAGCAGGCAGTAGGGGAGGCCTCCAGCGGATAAAAAGAAGGTCAAGAAGAAGACCGTCGTTCCCAACGCTTGCCGGAAATGTGGCAAGGTGGGGCACTGGGCACGTGAGTGCTCGGAGAGGAAGGAGAAGAAGGAGAAGGCGCACCTGGCTCAGGACGATAGCGAGGACGAGTAGGCACTCTTGATGGGTGAGTACTGTGCTCTGCAGGAAGGTGAAATAGGAGAGACGAAAGCGGAGTAGTGGACTACGCTACAGGCCGTCGAACTTGACGAGCCGCGGGTGCAGGCATACCTGGGCGCGGTCGGCGATGACAAGGAGCAGCGGTGGTACCTCGACTCTAGCACAAGCAACCACATGATGGGCTGTCGCGCCGCCTTCTCCGACCTCGACACGAACAAGGCCGGCACGGTCAATTTCGGGGATGGCTCGCGGGTGGACATCCGTGGCCAAGGCACTGTGGTCTTTCGGTGCCTGAACGGGAAGTAGCGCGCATTGATAGACGTCTACTTCATCCCACAGCTCCGCGCAAGCATCGTCAGCCTGGTGCAGCTTGACGAGCGCAGGGCGGAGGTGATGATCTACGATGGCGTGCTGTGGATTTGGGACCGGGAATGACGTCTTCTCACCAAGGTAACGCGTTCCCGTAACCACTTGTACCTTCTGGATCTAAAGGTGGAGCAGCCGGTGTGCCTCGCGGTGGCGTGCACGGAGGAGCCATGGTTATGGCATGGCTGGTTTGGCCACTTGAGCTTCAATGCTCTTGGCCGGCTTGGGAAGATGGTGACTGGGCTGCCGGACATCAAGCATGTCAGAGAGCTGTGTGACAGCTGCCTGGCGAGGAAGCAGAGGAGCCTGTCGTTCCCCAAGGCATCGAGGTATCGTGTGGCGGATCCACTCGAGCTGGTCCATGGGGACCTTTGCGGGCCGATCACGCCGGCAACGCACGGCGGCTGGAGGCACTTCCTCCTGCTCGTGGACGACTGCAGTCACTATATGTGGCTGCAGCTCCTGATGAGCAAGGGTGATGTGACGGACGCCATCAAGCGCTTCAAAGCGCAGGCAGAGGCAGAGTCGGAGAAGCGGCTCCGGGTGCTGCGGACCGGCCGCGACGGCGAGTTCACGGCGATGGAGTTCGCCGAGTACTGCACTGAGGGTGTAGGTCGACACCTCACGACGCCCTATATGCCACAGTAGAACGGCGTCATGGAGGACCGAAATCAGACCATTGTAGGCATGGTGCGGTCGATGATGAAGGCCAAGGAGGTGCCAGCGGCGTTCTGGGGAGAGGCGGTCTCTACCGTCGTGCACATCCTCAACCGGTCGCCGGTAAAGGACCTGAAGAGGATGATGCCATACGAGGCGTGGCATGGGTGCAGGCCAAATGTCTCGTACCTGCGTACCTTTGGTTGCATCAGCCACGTGAAGGCCACCAAGCCGGGCCTCGGCAAGCTTGAAGACAGGAGCACGCACATGGTGTTCCTCGGTTATGAGGAGGGGTCGAAGGCCTATCGGCTCTATGATCCAGTCGACGGCAAGGTGGTGGTGTTCCGGGATGTGGTTTTCGACAAGGCAGCATCATGGACCTAGGACAGGCCGGATGCGGAGGGCCTCAAGCAAGGCGGCAGCGAGCTCTGCGACACGTTTGTCATAGAGCAGATGGTCATTAATGGCACCGGCGAGGCTGCGGAGGCGTCGAGGGCTGGGGAAGCCAGAGCGGTGGAATCCACGGCGGGGGAAGTAGAGTCCCCTGGCCTTTACCACTCTCTGGTTCGCTGGGCAACCCCTTGACCTGGTGCCCGACCGTGACCGTAGGACGGGAGGCGTCGAGCGAGACGGGAGGGGCCTCAACCCCGATCGCGGGGCCTCGACAGAGGGCCTCGGCCATGATCGGAGGAGGAGCCTCGACCCTGACCATGGGAAAGGTGACGCGGGAGGCCCCGACCGTGAATCGAGGGGGCCTCGACCGTGGGACAGGCAGGGCGGGAGGCCCCGACCGCGGGACGGGCGCCCGCTACCTCGAGGGGGAGGCCTCGACCTTGGCACGGGGGGCCTCGACCCTTGCTCTGGGGGGTCAACTGACGGAACTTCTCCGCAGCGAATGACCCTGCCTCGAGGAACACCAGTGGTGGTGGCAAGCGTGGAGTACGCGACCCCACCGTCCAATGTCTCGGATTTCATGGACGCCTACCATGAAGGGGAGGAGGTGTGGTTCCGCCAGGTGGACGACCTCGTCGGCGACACGAATGCGCCTGGTCTGGCGGTGCGGGACTTCAGCGACGACAACACCCTGCTCCTGATGAGTGCATAGGTGCCGACCACATTCACTGTTGTGGAGCACGATGCGGCATGACGGGAGGCGATGCTAGAGGAGATGAAGGCCATCAAGGAGAACAAGATCTGGGAACTGGTCGATCCGCCGGCGGGTTGCCGGCCGATCGGACTCAAGTGGGTCTTCAAGGTGAAGCGAGACGAGCGCGGGGCCATGGTGAAGCACAAGGCGTGCCTCGTTTCTGGAGGGTTCATGCAGCACAAAGGGGTCGACTTCGAGAAGGTCTTTGCCCCCGTCGCGCGCATGGAGTCGGTGCAACTCTTGCTCGTCCTCGCCGCTGCCAAGGAGTAGCAGGTTCATCACCTCGACATCAAGTCAGCATTCCTCAACGGGGACCTAGCCGAAATGGTCTACGTCAAGCAGGCACCGGGGTTCGTCGTCAAGGGCGCTGAGAAGAAGGTGCTACGGCTGTGCAAGGCCCTCTACGGCCTGTGCTAGGCACCGCGGGCGTGGAACGCCAAGCTTGACGCCACCATGATTGAGCTCAGGTTCGAGAGATGCGCCACGGAGCATGCACTGTACACCCACCAACGGGGGAAGGAGCATCTCATCGTCGGGGTGTACGTAGACGATCTCATCGTCACCGGCGCGCGGGCTCAGGACATCACCAACTTCAAGGAAGAGATGGCCGCGCGGTTCCGGATGAGCGATCTGGTGCCCTGTCCTACTACCTCGGGATCGAGGTGAGGTAGGGGGAGGATGCCATCAGGCTGTGGCAGCGCGCCTACGCGCAGAAGCTGCTCGAGCAGGCGGGCATGGCTGGCTGCAAGGCTGTGGCCACGCCAATGGAGGAGTGCATCAAGCTCTTGAGGCAGAGCACCGCGGTGAAGATGGATGCTATGCTCTATCAGAGCATCGTCGGGGGCTGTGCTGGCTGACTCACACACGGCCGGACATCGCGTTTGTGGTGGGCTATGTGAGCAGGTTCATGGAGGATCCATGGGAGGACCATTGGACGACGGTCAAGCGCTTGTTGCGCTACGTCTAGGGCACGGCGGAGTGGGGAATCATCTTCCCCAAGCGCGGCGGGCTTCCGCTGTCGGTGTTTACCGAAGCACCGCCGGAGACCAAGGAGGGTGCGCCGGGGCTCACGGCGTTTAGTGACGCGGACATGGCGGGTGATGTGGACGGACGGCGAAGCACTTCCGGTGTGCTCGTCTTCCTCGGCGGTGCGCCGATCGCCTGGCAGTGGCTGAAGCAAAAAATGGTGGCCTTGTCTACGTGCGAGGCGGAGTACATGGCGGCAGCCATGGCGGCGTGCCACGTGGTCTGGCTGCGACGGTTGCTGAGCGAACTCACTGGTGTCGAGGCTCAGCCACCGGTGCTCAAAGTGGACAACCAGCCAGCAATAGCACTGGCAAAGAACCCGCCCTCCACAACAGGAGAAAGCACATCGACATGATGTTTCACTTCCTTCATGATTGCGTCGATGGAGGGCAGCTGGTCATCGAGTTCGTTGACACTGGTCGGCAGCTCACTGACATCCTCACCAAGTCACTCGGGCGATCTCGGTTCTAAGAGCTGAGGAAGATGATTGGCATGGTGGAGGTTAAATGAGGGCAGTAGGATTAGGGAAAGATTGTTAGACATAACCTGCCGCCCCCATCTCTTCTTCTTACTGCAGCACGTAAGGAATAGTAGGTCAGCGGTGCTATCCATCCCTTGCACTGTAGCAACATGGCATTAGGCCATCACTAGTGCTGTAGCAGCATGGTAGGAGTAGGTAGAGATACATCGACCATTCTCTGGCTGATTTAGTACTAGGAGTTGGTGGGCTGAGGTTAGCCATGCCTCTTGTACCCGGTAGTGGGTGGAGGTTTCTATATATATACTATGCAATGCAATGAAAAGGTAGCTCTTGCCACCATATTTGTGTTCAGGCAGTCGGCCAACGCCGGTGCTAGTGTGTGTGCCGTGTGTGTGTGCGGGAAGGGAGCTCGGCTCGTCTTCTTCCTTGGTGCAGGGGAGAGTTCGAGGGGGGTCGAGCAGGTGTTGCTCGCCTCGAACCTAGTCGGCAGCCAACGCTACTGGCCTCGACGACGCTAGGCTCTAGCGTCGACATTGGTTACTCAACTGCCTTCAGTATTCAGAATGCAGATGCTCGCAAGGTGCTTACCTTTTCTTCTGAAACGTCTTTCTGAAAGATATGTTACTATGTTAGTTCTGACTTCTGAATAGATCATCTATCTCTTAGATGCTTATACGGACTGAGGATGTTGGCTTGGCTCTCTGGATTATTGCAGTGATAAGCATGTTAATAAATAGCTAGGGACTCGGCTCTCTGGATCATCTACCACATGTTACGAAAGCAATTACAGCAGTATTGCTACCTTATTTAGGGACTAAATCTTGATGTTTTTTTTACCCAAATTCATATTTTTATTCTATAAATGCGTATTTCAGAGTATATGTTTCACTAAGATGTAGTCAGTAACATAGATACCTGAACTACCTCTATCTCTAAATCTTTGTTTGCAAAGTTAGGCTTGCAAATATGTGTCTCACTTCATCGATTTGCCTGACGCTCACAATCTCTAAGAGTTGTGATCTTATTTACCGACAAAAGTTCTACTGTGTATTGGTGAAAGTTATACTATGTTCTGCTAGGTTTGATATAGTTGTCTTTTCTTTTTCAAAAGCTAATCTGTATATATTACTGTTTGCAGCTAAAACATGTAGTTTTCGAAGAAACCCAGATCCACTTCAAATTTCAATACTAGTTCTGCAGTGCATACACTTTGGAGATGAGACACTTTACTGATTGTATGGAACTTAAGAAATGAAATATTGAGCCGTAGTACTTTAGACACTTAAGGTGATATATCTAGTGATCAGTGAGGACACATTAGTTCCAATGTCTGGTGTGACCTTTTATTAACTGTTTGGGATTCTTTTTACTTAGTGATATATCTAGTGATCAAATGCAAGACCAAGAACGACGAGGTGTACTACAAGTGCCCCAACCATTTCCCTCTACGTTACCACCCTGTTTTCTTTTGTGTCGTTAATCTCTTTATTGTTCGTAGATTTTGAGCTGAGCACATTATTTCCTCCGCAAATATGCAGAAGGGCAGTACCTGTCCGTACTACTGGTACGAGGCACCCTACTTCGAATACCTTCAGGCCAATCACGCTGACCTCTTGGACCACCCCCCTGCTATCGAAGGAAAAAAAGATCCAGAAGCTCCAGGTGTAAAGCCCAATGCCGACTCAATTGGGTCTTCAGCTTTCTGAGATGCAGGTTCAGCTTGGTGATGTGCTCATCAAGATCAATGACGAAAAGGAAGAGATCAAGACAGCTGTTTCCAAGGAAAAGTCGGCTCCAGTTTTTACCTGCTCTATTAGTTAGGTGTCTTTTGATGTGTTGTACTATGTATTTACTTTCAATCCCAGTTTATATATTTTCAATCCAGTTTCATCAGGATGTAACCTGCAGTTTCGAACTTGAAATGTATTTGTTAGCAAAGCAAGTCTCGGATGAGGTCAGGTTGGAGGAGTGGCATGTAGCTCCGACTTGTATCAGTCATCTGGTGACTGAAGAATGTAATTTCATTACTTAATGATTGAATGAAGTCCCTGATTCGCAAAAAAAATCTTGAAATGTATCCTTAAGTGGTAACTTTCGTTTAAATGTAGCTCACTTTTATGTATTCTAGAATGTTTTTTCCTCCTCACCGATCACTCTTGTCATGCCAACAGCTACAATGGTCATTCTTATGCCTGCCAACACGCATGATGTGGTGCAATTTGTTGACGATTATATAGGTACTAAATTATGCTTTTCAGCTTGTGAAAAAAGGTACTCAATTAGGTTTTACAGCCTGAAAAAAACATTTTCACACAGGATAGTCATTTCAGAACAAATCAGTTTGCATATCACAGTTATACAGTAACATATAGATGTATTTATTGGAATTTGAAACCTCCTACTTGGAAATAGGTTTTCAAAACTGATGATACAACACCATTGCATTACCACGGAGCTGGGCTACTGGTGTGTAGCCATTGTTTTAGCAGTTTCGACGCTGTCTTTTTCTCAGTTTTATGGCCCATGGTACACACTTCAAAGAAATAAGTTCACCAACATCTAGGAACAAACTAATTTCACCACAAACAACATCCCAAAATACCCTCAACTACTGAATCAATATAATCCTCTCTGCCTACACTACAAGTATGCAGGAGCAGTAGTCTCGTTCACTTCTAGCTTGTAGCACTGCCTCGAATTGTGGCCTGTGAGAAAACATTTCCCACACTTTATTTCACGCTTCTTTTTCTGCTGTGACTCTTCTCCACCTTCAGTCAAATACAGTTTGGTAAGCAATTTTCCCAAAAAAAGGTCTATATGGAAAGTTCGGGCAATAGAAATAAGAACATACCATCAGCTTTGTCATTTCCAGCTTGGACCTCTATGTTTTCCTCTGCACCCAGAACCTCATTTCTTATATTGCCATTCTTCTTGGATTTCTTCTGCCACTTATTTTTCTTCCTCTCTGACCCAGCATAGAACCTATTGTTTCTAGGCCTCACCCCCGGCCTTTTCAAAAACTGTGCCTTCATCCTAATTATCTCTGAGTCACTGTAATGAGCACTACTACCTGAAGCACCGTAACGGTTGTTTCTGATGCCAGTCACATTGTCATCAGACAAGCCCTGAGCAACTTCACTGCCACCTTGATTCCTCACACATCCAAACTGTCCTATTGTTCCAGCAGGTTCAGCTTGGCTAACAGTTTTCTTTCTCACAATCATTTCATCATCAGAAGAATCTTCTGGTTGTATATTTTCTGCATCTTTTCTCCTTCTTGCAATGATCTCATCTGCTTCTTTTTCCGCTGCTTTCATATGTTTCATAACTGCCTCAAAAACCTCTATGTGAACGTCACTTTTAGCACGAAGTTTCAGTGTCTGCATGTTGTAAAGCCGGTCTCTGAATGTCTTCGACTCCATAGACGCGTTCTTTTTTTGATATTTTGTGAGTTCAGCTGGAAGGACATCTCTAGCATCTCTTGTCCACCTTTTCATGATATGTGCTGCTGGTATTTCCTTAGTGTGTTCGTGAAGCATCACCTGCACATAATTTAGTAGTCATTAATTGCACAGCCCCATTTCTAAAGCTAAAAAAAGCATGCAATAATGAAGTACTATACTCACCCTGAGGCAATGGCAGCATAGTATGCCGAAATGTTCATACAAGCCACATTCACAAATGAATTTCTTCCCTTCAGCCACATCAACAATCTAAACTTTGAAATTAACGCGAGCCCACTGTGCCTGCGCTCTGCACAATCATGTGTAAGATTATAGTTTATGTGATCGTCTGTACTCAATTCGTAGTTTGATGCCTTGTCAAGCTCAGAACGGAAGAGTTCAAATGCAGCCTTTGTATATATTGTTAAGGCATGCCTTTCAATTTTCCAAAGCCGGCTGTGCACCATTTTCAGCTGCAGAAATATCTTAATCAGAAACAGTTGAACTACAATAATAGTTTCCTTAAGTAGGCTACACACACCAAAGTACCTGTTTTGTCTTATGTTCCGCTATGTCCTCCTCCCGTTCACGTTCATACAACAATCTAGCGTACTGGGATACAAAATGATTCATCGAGGAGTTTCTTGGGACAAATTGTTTGAGCATGAAGTTTGCACTTTCACTGCGTTGAGTGCTGCACATACGTGCACAAAACTTGTCTTTTGACCATGGC
The DNA here is from genome assembly GCA_023333625.1 of Bothriochloa decipiens. Taxonomy (NCBI): domain Eukaryota; kingdom Viridiplantae; phylum Streptophyta; class Magnoliopsida; order Poales; family Poaceae; genus Bothriochloa; species Bothriochloa decipiens. The sequence goes on from CM041646.1 coordinate 83,023, forward strand.
TTAGCCCATTTTTGGCGGCTGTTGTAGACCCTCTTCATGAAAGCATTGTTTTGTAAGCTATACTCATCAATGAGGTATTTCCATGCTGATTCAAATTCATCTTCAGTCAGCATCCCATTCACAATCAACCAAAACTGGTTTCTAAACTTCTTGTTCTTAGTATACAGTGGTCCCAAACATTCTCTGATTTTCTTCATCACATGCCACTTACACCACAAATGGTAAGTTTCAGGCATCACAAAACGCAAAGCTTTTGCCATTGCCTTGCATTGATCTGCAATCAAGGAAACAATCAATATCCTGGATTTCCATTTCCAACATAAGACAGTGTACCCAACAATATACCAAGCAATCAAATTACCTGTCAATATAGTTTGAGGAGCCTTTCCTCCCATTAGATTCAAGAATTCTTTGAAGACCCATTTGAAACTTTTTGCTGTTTCCCTCCTCATCAACACACCAGCAAATATAGTTGTCTGGAAATGGTTGTTAACACCGACAAATAGTCCAAAAGGCATCCTGTATATGTTAGTGCAATAGGTTGTGTCAAAAGTAACCACATCATCAAAACAAGCATAATGTTCACGGCCCCTACCACTACACCACAACAATGTCCTCACACGCCCGTTGTTGTCAAGGTCAACACTAAATTTGAAGCCAGGATCAGATTCATGCATATCTCTAAATATTTCCATTGTCTTCCTCATGTCATCAAACATCTGGTCCTTTCTGAGCTGGTTGCATATTGTACGCAAGGATTTCTTGTTCGGCATGTCATCCCTGTTACCATACATATCACCCACTATGCAATGCACCTTGGTAAGGGGAACATTGTTTTGCCGCAGTTCCCTTATCATCTCTTTCATGCATGGCTCAATTTGCCTATGTGAATTCCACTCTCTTTTCTGGCCAGGTGTCTTTGAAAGTGGATGGTTGTGGTCTGAAATATGTGCACTGATGTACCATCCATGATCTTCGGTTCGTAGCAACCTTATCTTAGCTGGACAAGAACATCTCTTGGTACCTGTAGTGATTCGATCGTCATTGCCCTGTGTTAAAAATATTTTAAACAAGGTTAGTAACGAATAACATTTAGTTTTTGGTACCAAAGACATGTTTTGTGTTTAGTACCCTACCGATAGTTGGCACACTATTTCCTGCATGCTTACGTAAGCCTCTCCATCATCTTCTTCTTTCGATGTAACCTTATACTTAGCACTCCTCAACGGTCGGCTTGAGTTGTATTTAATCCCAAATCCTACTTCCCAGGAATACATGTTGTAGAACTCCTTTGCCTCAATCCTTGAATCAAACACCATACCAATTAATGGTTCAAATATGTAGGCCCCCTTCGGCCTTGTAGCATTCAATGATCTATCTAATCATACAAATTATGTAATATAACTATTATTTTTTCTATATATTTAGTCAAAGCTAAAAGCATTTTACTTTTCATGAACTAAAAATAACAGTTTTTATGGCATAGAGAAAATATCTGTTACACTTGTTACTATCAATACGGGCCGCACCAGATTTAAAAAACAAGAATGGTTTCGCACATGAGTATACTTTATCCGTCCAAATAGAATAGAAATTCTAAATGTATTCTTAGTTCAAGTACCTAGAGTTTTTTAACCACATATATAATTTAAAATATAAATATTTATGGCTTTTAAAAATATACTAATCAAACATGTCCAATGAAAAATGAAATAGTGCCTATTTAGAGTTATATTTGTTTGGAACAAAGGTAGTACTTATCTGTACGCTGAGCATGAAAAATAAAACAAGCGTGCTTTTAAATCTAATCAGACCACACGAGTACCCCATGTTAATTTCAAGTGGCTTTAATTACGAATCCAAGTCAAATTCTAAATATTTTTCTCCATGCTTAATATGCAACTCCAAACATGAAGAAACAATATGTGTATGTGTGTATATGTTCTTAACTAAATATGCTATTATAGTAAACAATAATACATTATGATGAAAAAATTCACTACACAAAAACAAGTACATCTTCTGTATGTTAGTGTACCACTTCCCTTAAAAATACAAAAAATATATACAGAATGGTTTATTTTAAAATATTATCGAGACCGGAGTGATCATGTATTTAAAGTTCAAGCGTGTAATTAGGAAGAGAGACATGTACTTTCTATTTTAACTCTACAATAGTTATTTAACGGCAAAGCACAGAACCATTTTTGTAGTTTAAAGTACATTTCAACAAGAGTCCAACAAATTTGGATTTACAATTCTTGAATAGTTCTATAAATGTATATTGAATTACAAATTTACAACATTTGGGGACCTGGATGATACAACTGAACAAGTTTAAGGACTAAAATAGGTGATTTCCTAGTGTAGAGACCGAGAAAACATGCCTGAACAAGCTTGAGTTCCTAAGCGCACAATTTGTAAGTTTAGGGACTGAAATAGGTGATTTCCTTGTATCCGATTAGGATCTAAAGGACCCTCGACAACACCTGGTCTATAAAATGTTGCTGAGGGTATCCCCTGTAAACAACAATAAACATAATACTCGTCGCAATACAATGCAAACATGCTAATGCCGACTAGACGTAAAGGTTATTACTCTACCATGTTGAGGGTCCAAACCAGTATAAATCGTTCATGTCATTGCGTCAACCGTCGAGTTCCACTATTCACTGAAGCCCAAACAACTATCCCAGGTATCCCTGTGGCATGCTATTGGTGGTAAAACATCGATAGTATCAGAAATAGAAATAGTAAGCTACGTTTTTGTTTGAAAGGAACATTAAACTCTTTTCAAGCAATAGGATAAAGTGCAAAATTGATTAAATCTTGGTTGTAACACACTTTAAAGAATCGGTCTATTGGATGATAATTTGAAGGAGCCTGACTGACTTAAGTTTTTTGAAAAAATGTACTAAGTAGTTATATGGTATGAGTAGACATATGACATTGACTCTTTGACTCTTCGGCACAACAAGGTGGCGTGTACAATGATAGTTTGACACTTTGACTCTTATGGATTCTAGTGATTGATTTATGGATTCTATATATTTTTATCAAGGTTAAAAAGATTTGATTTCTCGGGAACCGGGAATAACACTTTTTTATGCGATGGAAGAAGTACCGGTTACTAACACATGCTTTTTTTTATATGTATGTGTTCTTAACTAAATACACAATTGCGGTAACTAATAGCCAATTATGAAAAAAGGCCATACTCCACAAAAACAGGTACATCCTGGGTACATTGGTGTAACACTTTTTCTAAAAGTTACAAAAAGTATACAACTTTTAACTTTTAGAATTTATCCTGATGGGAGAGTACTACAATATTTAAGAGGAGTAGCTTGTTGTGATACGTGGCAGTGCTTTGGCACGGCTCGGTTGTGTGTACGAAGAACTCATAGTGTAGAGTGGCGAGTGGCTTAAACACATAAAAAAATGCTTACGTATTTTAAATATCCATGAACAATATGACTATTTGTATAAGCATGTCTGGTCGAGTTTATATATGAGCAGTATTCTTGTCCGTCCTAGTTCCCCAAAAAAGGTTTGTACAATAACATTATATATACTGGTGTTTTTATATAATGCTCAATAAAATTTGATATTAATTGATAAAATAGAAAAGAGGGAGATTGAATCGCTAGTGATATGGCACATTTAAATATAAATATTGTAACTAGAAATCCTACGAGTTTAAAAATCCACAAAAAATATAAATATTGTAACTAGAAAAATACAAGAAAAATTAAGAAACAAGGTTCAGTCCTTAAGAGCGCGTTCCATGATATGCGGTGGGGAAAATATTCCAGACTAAAAAAGTGCAAACGATGATGCACTCAGAGCAAGGACTGCAGCAAAAACACCAAGCAGGGGTGTGGCAGGCTATGCTGAGGAGTATAGAGTGCCGATAAAATAGCGGCATGGCATGGGGAGCCTGCAGACCAATGTCAAATCGTGTCTTCTAGTACAATGAGTAGGTGGCAAGAGGCATGGCATGAGGAGTACGAACGATTAAAAGAATTGCAGTTCTGCCTTGTTGCTGCTTCGAACCTGTGTTACTGTACAAGAAGACTTGCACTCGACCGCGCAGGATGCGCTGCAGCGAGGTGTCTCCGAAGTTCCAGCCGGACCGGCGAGGTTCCTGCCTGGTCTGTGTACTGTGTTCTCTAGTCAAATCCACAAAAAACGAAATTGCTCAAAAAAATCCACAAAAACGAATATGCAATACATCCACAAAAAACGAATATACAATACACGTTAGTTCATGGTTCGAGTTAGAGAATCTTATGTGCTGCAGAAAAGAAACAGTAGGTACATGAACGATGAGAGATGAACGGGAGGGATCTGGCATTGGATGCTCCTGCTGCATGTACTAGAAGCTATAAGAAAAACAAACGATAAAGTAAACAAGTACAGATGTCAATTCGAGAGCAGCAGTAACGACTATGAAGACGAGAAAAAAATCTTTTAAATTTTGTATATATTGCCCTTGCAAATGGGGGAAGAGTGCCAGTAGAACACAACACTTCTCCTGAGCTAGAAGAGGATATCTCTTTAATGGACAAAGGGAAAAAAGAGGTACTTGCATAATTTAGATAGAAGAATGCTCAGTAGAGTTACATGGCCCATTTATATTTTATAGTAAGTGACGCAAGTGCACTTTGTTTCAATCTAATGCAGCGTTAGTCTGAGTTTTCCTCACAATGGTAAACTGGAGGGAAACAGAATCATGGATCAGAGAGATAATAAATGATAATCAACGTGCAGTGCTATGGCTGGACGAACAAAGTCCAAAAGAGGGAGAATGAATGGCTAGTGATATGGCAAATTCAAATCAAATAAAAAGGACGAGACGGTGTGCCTCATTTCTGGTGGAAATTAAGTCAGGCCTGGTCTACTGAGCAGTCATGTCTGGTAGGGGAGCGTGCAGTGCTAACTGGCGTGATGGGAGCCGGGGTGGTGTCAGGATAGGTTAGGAACGTGCAAAAAGAGACAGCAGCAATAAGGAGAACAAGCGGTCCTTATTGCGCTTGTGAGAGGGAATTCCAGGAAAGATTTTCATAGGTTGAGTCATTACATGTAGGCTGGTTGGGTGGTTTGGTAAGGCAAAATTTTCATCCAGTAGTGAGGAAATAAAATGAGAGAATCTGTGCCAAGTTAAACATGATATTTTTTTATCATGCAGATTTAAAATAATAGAAAACAGAGCAAGGGTAGCAGATGAGGCAGAACAGTGAAGGTAAAAAGCACCGGCTGGGGGAGTGGGTCCCTGTCTTCCGTACAACTGACGTGCTGGACCGGGTGAGGGTTAATCTTACTCAGAAACAAACCGTTGAGAAGAGTAACCACTCAAAATTAAAGAGTTACTAGTAACTACACAAAATTAAAGAGGTACAACTCAAAATTGTAACAAAGTTTACATTGGTATATAAAAGAGGCTACAAGTATTGAATTAAGAATTATACAACCTTTTGATATCAGTTGCTAATTAAGTTTGCATATGTGAAGGTTTTTTTTGGGATTAATTGTAGCACTATATATCTAGAAATATATGACATCTTCAATAAATATGATTATTAAATTTCCACATGTGAAATGTTTTTTTTAAGTTCTTGCATGGATTAAAATTTTTATAAACTGGTTCATAGAATTAATAATGCTTGGTATGATTGCAACTATTATAGAATGGTATTTTTCAAAAGTATATTTAAAATGTGTACTCCCTCTTGTCACAAAATAAGTGCACTTAATTCACAAAAGGTACACTTCTACCATATCAATATTTATGTCTCTAAATAGGCTAATTATGAAAGTATATTACACAATTAATCTAATGGTACTTATTACACATTATAACTATTAATACTCTTTTGTAAATGTTTGGTCAAGTTTAGGAAAAAATGATTTCGACAAACGAGTTGTGCATTTATTTTAGGAAAAAACTGTAAATACAAATAAGTTTCACTACTTTCTTATTTATAAAGTGCAGTAGATGTTGATAGTACTTTAGATAGGGGTATATCTATGCAATTTTATATTAGCATTCATTTTGTCTCGCATCCTAGGTTACAAAAAAAAATACTAGCGAAATTTGCATCTGCAATTTAATTTGATTTGAAAAAAGATTCAAGGATCTAACTATTGATAATAATTATGTACTATAATAATTAATAGTTTCTTGTATATATTTAGTACAATTTAAAAATATTCGATTCCACGGGAAGCTATAATGACACTTATTTGGGATAGGGAGAGTACACCCAAGTTCTAAAAAAATGCATACTCCCTCTATTCCAAATTGACCATCACCGTTGGTGTGCGTGCCACAAGTTTGACTTAATTTTTAAAAAATATAACACTTGTATCTTCAAATAAATTTATTAAAAAACTAAATTCAAAGATCTTTCTAATAATACTAATTATGTATTATAAATATTAATATTTTTATAATATAAGTGTCGGCAGTTTTTTTTGAATGCAAATCTAACAGTACTGCTGTAATGAGAATTCATATATCAGTATTGTCACGTAGAAAATTCAAATTGCAAATTGTTTAAGGAGACAAAATAAGGCGTCAGCTGCTATAAAGGCTGAAATTCACCCAGAGGAAAATACTATTTAGGGAACATCGTCTTTTTCTCGAACATGCGGGAGAATTGTTATGAATTGTCTAAATGTTACTATCAAGTGTCAACGGCAGCATCCCAAAAGTCGCATATTCTACCCAATAGTAGTTAGTAATATGTGAAAACAATGGTACGAACAATGGTACGGAATGGAAAGGGGTGAATTTAGCTATGGAATATGTGAAAACAATGGTACGAACCTTGCAGTCTGTTTTTGTACAGGTTCATGAACTGGGGAAGGGTTTCAGTGAAGATATGAAGCACGAACAAATGGAAGGGCGTCATGACAAAAGCGGTACCTGAAAAATGTCAAAACTAGGGGAATCAGCCAACTAAAAAAACTTAGATAACTGGGGAATAGCGACAATATACTTTAAAATGTTTTGGAAATAAAATTAAACATACAAGTCAAAATAGAAGGGAACAAAATAAACGATAAATGGATGACAGAAAAAAGGTGGAAGGAGAGAGGGAAAAAGCAAATGACGGGAATGTGAGCGGAAGGGGCACAGAAAGAAAAAACGTGCGCACTGGGAAATGGGAGAAAGGGGGAATGGGTGGGGAATGCCGGAATGGGGTGCATGGCGCAGTGGGAATTGACTTGAGTGCGAATCTTGGCGCCGGTTCAGTGGTAAGGATAAGAACTGCGGGCGCAAGCCGTTCTGTTAGGTAGTTTTCGGGTGTTCCACCACTCCCACTAAATTATTCCTCCGTCGCCGACTCGAGCGGCGGCATCGTCGACGGCAGCATCGGCGCGCGGCTTTACCCGTGCCTCTTCTGCAGCAAAACGTTCCTCAAGTCGCAGGCGCTCGGGGGCCACCAGAACGCGCACAAGAAAGAGTGCGTCGTCGCCGAACGATGGAACCCCTGCGGCACCTCCTACGCCGCCGAGCTCGAGATTGAGGTGGCGCGTGCCGCCGGCGGCGGCGCCGTTCCCCCAACGTCCACGCTGGTGGCAGGCGCCCAGCACTGCGCTGGGACCGACGTCGTCAGAGTTGGGGCCGCGGCGGAGGCGCTGCGCTTGGACGTTGAGATGGGGACCGGCGGCCATGCGCCGGCGACGACCCTGCGCAGCGGCGACGGCCTGACCAATGTCGACATGAGCAACTGGACCAGGGGTATTCTCGCGCGCGCGGAGGCACCTAGAAAGGTGACCACCGAAGAGGAGCCAGACCTCGAGCTGAGGTTGTAGCTGGCGGCATAACCGCCCATCAGCTTCATCTTCATGATCTCATCAGTCCTGCTCCTGCATTCCTGTACGAGCTAGTTGCTTTGCTTTTCTGCTCGCATGATCGAGGTGCGCATGCATTGCATGCATCGCTACTGGAAAACTAGACTTGGTTGTATGCCTGGACGTTTGTCGCGTGCAATTTAGCAGGGCATACGGCAAAGTTTATTTTTACCATACGTCGTACACGGTAAATAATACACATGGCAAAGGTGGCTTTGCCGTGTGTTAGGCACACGGTAAAATATCACACATGGCAAAATACGATATTTTGCCATGTGCAACGCCAAGACACACGACAAAGGTTAGATTTTGCCGTGTGCCAGGACAAAACACACGGCAAAGTTTTTTTTAATAATTTAAAAATAGTTTTGCCGTGTGCAGTGGTAAGGCACACGGCAAAATATAATATTTTACCGTTTGCATTGGCGTGGCACACGGCAAAATATACTATTTTGCCGTGTGTCTATGGCCGAGGCACACGGCAAAGATAATTTTGCCGTGTGCCCCTCATTGCATACGGCAAAATATTTTTTTTTATTTTAGGTCCAAATTTTTTTGTGGAGCCTTGTGACGGTACGTATGACTCAATGTTAAATTTTGTTCATTTTTAACTTTTTTAAAATATTTTTTAATTTATTTCGTTTCATTGACTTTTTTGGAATATTTCAAATCTGAACCGCAGGTACATGGAATAATAGATTTTGGTCTTTCAAAAAATAAGATTCATGATATTTGGTGTATGTTTTGGCCGTATCCAGGAGGTCACATGAAATCTCGAGCATCTCGTTGACGTATCATGTCGAGTTAGGTGCGGGAAAAGTAAATAAAAATTATATAAAATCCAAACGAAGTCCGAAAATCATGAAACTTGGTGAGGTGTCGGGTCATCACATGTGTATACTACGGTAAACAATTGACAAGGTTTCGAGCAAGTTGCGATATTGGATGCCTAAAACCCAGACATCTCCACAATTGTAATCACATGTGAAGATGTCAGGGTTTTAGGCATCTAACGTCGCAACTTGCTCGAAACCTTGTCAATTTTTTTACCATAGCATACACATGTGATGACCAGACACCTCGCCAAGTTTCATGATTTTCGAACTTTGTTTGGATTTTATATATTTTTATTCGCTTTTTTCGCACCTAACTCGACATAATACGTCAACGAGATTCTCGAGATTTCATGTGACCTCCTAAAGATGGCCAAACATACACCAAATATCATGAATCTCATTTTTGAAAGACCAAAATCTATTATTCCATATACCTGCAGTTCAGATTTGAAATATTACAAAAAAGTCAATGAAACAAAATAAATTAAAAAAGCCAAAAATGGACAAAATTTTAACATTGAGTCATACATACTATCACAAGGCTCCACAAAAAAATTAGGACCTAAACTAAAAAATAAAAATATTTTGCCGTGTGCAATGGGCGGCACACAGCAAAATTATCTTTGCCATGTGCCAGGCCCAGCAGCACACGACAAAGTTTAATTAAAAAAAAGGCTCATACGGCCCAGCTGTGACAGAACCGACCAATTTATTAGAGCACAAGCACATAATTCGCCATTAATTCAGCAAATCATATGATTGAGACCTAATAAACCCGGTAGTCCGTGAAATCTCGAAGCATTTCAAACTTTTCCAGCACGACCAAGATCGTAATGGTTTAGCATTCCCATTCACAAGCACCAAGTTTAAAACATCATCGGAGTACGAAATAGAGTTATTACAAACCAGTTTAAAGACTCAAAGTAGCGAAAGCGATTTAAGTTCAAATACCACACACACACATTTGAAATACAGTGCCAGGTCCTTGGTCCACATCCAGCAAAAGCATCAAGTAGAGAAGAGTGACCATGCCCAAGGTCTAATCATCTCCTAAAGCGGGATAGAAACAGTTCTGACAATAGCCATAAAGCATCTCGCC
>CM041646.1:118537-174452 GCA_023333625.1 Bothriochloa decipiens
TATACATATACATATACATATACATATACATATACATATACATATACCTTCTGTCTGATTAAAAGCATGTTTATGGAAGACATCCGTCTTGATCAAGTCCATGTTAAGTGATGGCATGTCATTTTGTAGCCCATGCATGGCCACACAAAGGGAGCGCCCTGGACCAACGAGTTAAGCTGAAGATAACCGTATGCAGGAGGGCCCTTGTTAACATGGAATAGGAATCATCGAGAATTATTAGCAAATAATGCGGATAAATATAAGGATCAAACACGAGACGATGTTTTAACGAGGTTCGGCATACCTACATCCTCGGGGCATAATTAAGGGCGCTCCTCCCCAATAACTAAAATAGCTGTCCTGTCGTCTTATGGTTACAAACGGGTTAGGGATATATTTATATCCCCTAGGATTGCCACTACACCGTTAATTTCTAATACGGTACTAAACATATTTTAGCCCTCCAAATAATACACATATTTAACACAATTCTAACAAACATCAATCATTTTTTTTAAGAAGAAAGCATCTGAATCGGAGAAGCTCCATCTCCATTTTTGTACCATTTGTCGAGTTAATGGTTCCTACTTATGCCCATGAACATCTTAACACATAGTAGTAAATATATAGCAGGGGTTCATTTACCAACTTGTAATACCACACTGATCAATACATATTCTCTCTCTCACATCATGTAGTGTGTACTATATATGTGTGTTGCGCTGACATTTCAAAGCTACAATTAATTAAGGCTTGCTTATTGTTCCCCCTTTCTTTTTTTGGACTTGAGTGCATGTCACTACCCATTATAAAAGCTAGCACATCGTACGGAGGGAAACAGGGTTCTCTGCACCAATTGCAACAGCCGAGGTGGCGTGCAGCATGTCTCGCTGCAGCACAGCAGCAGCAGCAGCGGACCCCGACTGAGAAACCTTGCTTGCTTGGATCCGGCCAGAGAGAAGCGACATGGAGATCCTGCATGCTATGAATTGCTCACACATGCATACGCTGGGCCATCGCCCCACCAATCCCAATCGACGCCCCCCCCCCCCCCCCGCGTCGTCTCCACGAGGGAGGCGACTCGGGGGCAACACCCGCCGTCGCAGCACAAGCCCCCACCGCCGCCGCCGCAGGTCTTGACGCAACGGTGGCGGCCCACACCGGGCACCGAAAAAAGGTGTGCGCTGCACCTCTCCGTCCTCCTACTCCCTCCTCTCCCCTTCCCTCCCCCTCTTGAGCTTCGAACTTCCGGCACCAAGGGCGACCGCCGGCGAGCTGGGGACGCCAGATCCAGGGTCCCTGAGCATGGATCCGGTCCCCCCCCCCCCCGACGCGGATCCGGCACGTAGCCGGCCTCAACGGCCACCCGCGGCCAGGCGGCACGCCCGGGCAGCGATGGCGCCGGCGGCCTAGGCGAGTGGTTTTGCTGCGTCCTGGCCCTCCGTCTCGCAGCAATGCGGCGGTGGACCGTCCCCGGTGGCGTGCTGGCCTTCTGGGACAACGGCCGGGGCCGGGACTGGCTGCTCCCGATCCGGCGGGTGGCTGGCGGACGGCTGGCCCATGGCCGGGCCTTGGCTGACTGCTCCCGGCCAGTCTCCCCCATGGCTGGGCCATGGCCGGCTGCTCCTGCCCTGCCGTGGAAGCAGCGGCTGGCTGGGGTCCCAGCCCGGAGGTGCCCAGGGCGGCGGGCGCGACTGTTCCCGGGTGCTGCGACAGAGGGGCGGATGACGCCAGGCCCATGGCCTCCAAGGTCCCTCCTTCCCCCTAGCGCCATGGACTTCCTGTTCGTCGTGCCGGCGCGAGGCACCAGGGTGCAGCGGCGGGCACGGACGGATTTCAGCTGGAGGACCCTGCAGCGGTGAAGGAGTAGGGCGTGCAGTTCGGCCACGGGCATGCCGGCGGTGGGGCAGTGTGCTCATGTTCTTTCTTCGTGTTTTCTTCGCAGGGCCAGCAGCGACGTGGAGCGCGCAATTTGGCCGCGGGCTTGCCGGCGGCGGGGTTGCGCGCCCGTGGAGCGCCGGTTGGGGACCTTAGGCGAAAGCCTTGCAGGAGTCTATGCGATTGGCGGCGACGCTTTCTAGCGCCGTTACCTCCTTGGAGGCATCAATGATGTAGGACCCTGGTCTATGCTTGCAGTTTGTCCCTCTTCTCCGGGTGAAAACCTTGCTCTAGGTATTTGGCCGTGGGAGTGGAGGTCGTCGGTGCTCTGCTGGTGGTGGTGTTGTTGATTGGTGCACAGCTACATGCTTTCATGGGAGTTCTTTGCTTTCTCTTTGTATTTTTGGTTTTTTCATTTTCGTCGGGCAGCGCGAGGTGTGCGCAAAGCTAAGCCTGGGAACATGTAAAATTGTGTTTGTACTATCTGGCTTCAAGAGCCAAATGATCAATGAAAATCAGGTGGGGGATTCCGCCCCCACCCCACCCCCCCCCTCCCCGCTGACTGATCAAAAAAAATCCATATCGTTGTGTGCATTAAGGTGTAGGTTTGGTTAGGTTCGCTAATGCTCGTCCTTTATGTCATATTCATATTTTGAGAGCCACTAATCTTCTCAGCTATCGTGCATTAAGGAGTATAAGATTTATTTGTGTCTCTCTCTCTCTATATACACACAAACACACACAATTATGGGATTAAATTATTAAAGGTGAAAGAAGTAGCTTCCAACGGACCTTATTCATACTTTGAGAGTCACTCATTATCTTTATCAGGCAGCCTAGAACTCCAGAGCGTGTTAACAGCCTAGAAAAAGCATGAGTCGGAGCTGCAAATGGCTGGTGCACTTACTAGGTGTAGTAACACACGAAATTTGTTTTCTTTTGTTTTGTTTTAGAATAAAAGAGACATGGCCAGACCGTCTCGTGGCGTGCGTCCAGGCTCCGATCCAGAGCAGCAGGGCCCAACGTACTAGCTAGTGCATGCTACCAAAATCACTATAAAATCAGCACAGAGCAACCGTGAATATAATGGGTCTGTAGATGACGACGGCGACAGGTGTGAATCTCGAGTACGACAACAACTATAATGGTCGTGCCAACGACGAGGATGGGTGCCTAGCAGTAGGGACTCACCTGGGGGGGGGGGGGGGGGGGTGGGGGGGGGGGTGGGGGGCGAGGGGTCGGAGGAAATTGAACAAGGAACAGCGACGTCGGTTGAGAGTCTTCCGGCGTACTGATTGCAGGGCAACAGGCCCCCCGGCTGGCGTCCCGTCTCCTTCCTGCCGTCCGCGTCAGGGTCCATACATCATATATGTAGCGTTAGCGTCTGGCAGGAGCACGGGGGGACGCGTGTCGACATGCCAGAGAGCCTCCATATTAGCTAGCGTTAAGTAGCCTCAAATCCCCATAATCAGTAGTGTTAACACTGTGTTAACTACCACAAGTAGTGGATTGTAATCCCACCATGATTTAATGGAACTCTGTGATACTAAAAAAAAAAAACTACCACAAGTAGTGCAACGAGATTAGCTGCGAACACAATAAGGTTCATATGTGCACGTGCCTGCCTTATGTATCGATTTGTGATGAGTGGTTGTGAGGATGGAGCTAATCGGATCTGGTTGAGTTCAGAGATTAACTGTGGCGTGAGTGTGCGTGCAAGATTTCTTTTGGCCTTTTTGGTGTGTAGGTGTGGGGGCGTAGAGACGGTTGACGATCATGCAGAAGATTAAGCAAAGGCGTGTTGTGCCGATGGACTGAGAGCGTTGTCCTCTTATTAGTAATAGCTAGTAAGATTATGAATAAAGTCGTATGTAAATATCTTATTTGTATGTACCTATATGGCTATGTACTTGTATATTACAATTTTATGATCAATTATAGAATGGTAGGCCGGTGCATCAATGTAAAAGAAAACCGAAACGGTCTCGGAATGGTATTTTTTCCCGTTCCAATTATGGCTGCCGTCCCATTATCTCCCCATCCATCCAATCCAACTACTTGGAATTTATTTTTTTGGATTCCATCCTAATGTAGTAAAAGCCACAAGTTCCGAGTGTGTGCTACTAGCTCCTACTTGGAAGTTGGAACCAGGGATTCCATCCTAATGTAGTAAAAGCCACAAGTTCCATTAGTGGAGTGTGCTACTAGCTCCTTCGGCGTCATTCTCTGTCCCCCTCTACTTGCGAACCAGCTGATTTCAATCCCAATATAGCGATATAATGCTTGTAGTTGTAGCACCTTGCCATTAATCAACGGAATGCTTGTATAGTATATGTCCACGATGGAGTCTTCTCCAGATGCAGCTCCGCCTGCTTCTTCTGACGACGCCGGCGGCGGCGGCGGCGGCAGCGACGGCAAGGGCAGCGACCGGTTGTTCCCGTGCCTCTTCTGCAACAAGACGTTCCTCAAGTCGCAGGCGCTCGGTGGACACCAGAACGCGCACAAGAAGGAGCGCGTGGTCGTCGGCAGCTTCGACCCGTACGCCACCTCCTACGCCGACGGGATCGAGCTGGAGGTGCGCGCAGCCGTCGGCAGCACGCTCGCCGCGACGTCGTCGACACTCGTGCCAGGCTACCCGCACTGCGTCGGTGGCGCGGTCGCAGGTGGCGCCTGCAGCAGGTCTCGGCAGGTGCCGCACTGGGCTGTGCCTGCTGCGGAGCTGCGCTCGTCGGAGATGGAGAGGTGGAGCGGCAAGCACGCGCCGGCGCACCACCTGGACCGCGGCGACAGCGTGACGGATGTCAACGTGCTCAACTGGACCAGGTCCAGGAGTGCCATGGCGCCGGCGGAGGCCTCCAACTCCAAGGGGACGACGGTAGAGCCCGACCTCGAGCTGAGGCTCTAGCCCGACGACTGAAGTTATGTTGTCTATCATCTCTGAGTTTGTGTTGTCGTTACTCATCATTGTTGGTCCTGTATCCCTGTTGTTTTCTTCCCTTCTGTTGCATGATATATTCTTGTACCGGCCGTATGCTTTCTTGATACTATGCACTATTTAATATAATATATGATGATGACAGTGTCATCTATCTACATTTTCTTTTCTAGTACTCGCTCATTTCAAATTTGTCGTGACTTTTCCAGATACATGCATAGTTTTGTTTATATACCTAGATATAAAAAATACATTTAGCTACGCAGCAAAATCTATGTAGGTCAAAAATCTAGAATAATTATATGGGAACCTCTAGGGACTTCTCTTTCTAAAACTACACACATGATTACAAGTAGATATGAAAGCATAGATCATGTATGCAGCACACAGGTCAGAGCTGGAGCTTGTTATATTAATTACTACCTCCGTAACCCCGTTTCAAATTGTTAGTCGGTTTGACTGTGTTGAAACATCGACTTTGTTATCTATTTAGACATATTGTTATATTATTGCATAGTAAAGTGAATTTAGTCCTAGAGAGTTAAAATGACTTATAATTTAAAACATGATGAGAGTACTTGCTTGTTGCTCTAGTAAATGTTGTCACCAGCTAGGAACAGAGAGCTGGATCCTGACAAGTCAGATAGCAGCTGCTGCTCTCATATGTGCCGCTCTGACTTTTCAAAGCAGCTTGCTAGAATGCTAGCATTACACAGAGACCTGCTTACTTAGTATGTGGCAATTGTGGCAAGCACATGCTAAGTGGCCACGTGCGCACACAACAACAACACCGCGCATCTTCGCATACGTGACACCAGGTATATAGGATCTTAGGGACCAGACGTACGTTGTGATAGTGGCTGCATGTTGGATGTTTACATCATTATTAGAAACACTGTTGTGTATATATAGAATACAATATTGAAGAACAAAACGGCTAAATAGATAATTGGTTAACACTTAACAGCGGGTAGCGGGATAGGTAGTGAAGTAGCAAGGGAATAAGGAGGACGCAGGGAAGAACGGAGGGATGAGGGAGACGAAGGCAGGTTTGTGGGATTCAGTTTAGCATTCTGTTTTTTTTTAGATCAAAGCCATTCACCCAATTTTATTAAGAAAGCGTATCGAACACCAAAGATCTGGCACTAGGGACACCAGCTTTACATGACACAGTTCACTTCTAAGGAAGCTAAATCCTATTGCATCGTCTAGGTCTTGACTCGATCAACTTCAGGAACCGCAAAAAGCCGACAAACTTGGGGAAACAAACACATAAGCAGCAAGCTAAATCCTATTGTGTCATCACTGAAGCATTGGCTGCAATCAAACTCATCATCTCCTCTGCCAGCGGTTCTGCTTTTGGCTTGAGTAGGGGGCGCCAAGATTTGATCAGGACCAACATCTTGAGGACTATTGTCACCGGAGTTGACACCACCTTCTTGTCGAACACCACTGCATTGTGGGCCTTCCAGATTGTCCAGAGTGCACCTTCACATAGAAATAGGGTCACTTCTTGACGCTTACCTCTGAGTTTATCGATTATCTCATAAAATAGGGAGGAGTAGCAGGTGGGGGAGTTGATCCATCCCAAGCTCGTTCTCAGAGTAGTCCACACAAAGATAGCCACTGGGCATTGAAACAAGATGTGGTCAGTGGTCTCTGGTTTATCACAGGCAAAGCATTTGTCTGGACCAGACCACTGTTTCTTGCTCAGTTGGACACCACACTGAATTATATCATAATTAGCCATCTACCAGAAAATTTTAACCTTCAGGGGAGCAGGGCATTTTCAGATCAACATGGCTCTCTGGTCAATCTCTCCTCCCATTGTCATATCTCTATATAGGGATCTGGAAGAATATCTGCCAGATTTTTCAAGAGTCCATGATACTTTATCCATGTCATCAGCTAATGAAACATCACTCAGTATCTCTATTAATTCTGTCCATATTGAGTTGTCTTCTGAAGGGAATGTGCCATTCATTATCCACAAATGCTTTAGCCACTGTCATGTCTGGGGATGAGGCAATTTGGTATAAGTTGTGGAATCTGACCTTCAATGGGCAAGCTTGTTTGTACACCAGACTGTATATCTATCCCTCTACCTCTTTGGTACCAACATCTAACATCAAACAAAGCTCTCCAAAACTGGGAGCCCTTCCTATTTTTGATTTGGAACATACTCTTCTGCCCTAAGTATTTGTTTCTAAGTAGTTGGCAACATAAATTATCTTCACCTTTCTCAAGTTTATCTATCCACTTGGCTAGGAGACATGTGTTCATAACTCTGACATCAAGAAAGCCCGGACCACCGAACTCTTTTGGTCTATTCAAAGCTTCCCACTTTATCATGTGATATTTCCTTTTTTTTACTTGTCCCTTGCCAAAAATAATCTGGATTAGGTAGTATCCGACTGTTGAAAATTGCCTTCATATAGCTGGTACACTCCCATGGTCTACATAGGGATGCTTTATAAGCAAGAATCTATTAGAGTAGATTTACCTCCATAAGAAAGATATTCACATTGCCATGTACCTAGTCTTTTCTCTATTTTATCATTCACATATCTAAGATGGGCTTTGTTGATTTTGAAGGGGCTAACAAGCATTCCCAAGTAGGTCATGGGGAAGGATCCCAGTTTACATCCCAACTAGTCAGCAGCCTGCATGCTCTCATCTTCAGATAGACCCACTGTGAAGATTTCACTCTTTTCAAAGTTAATCTTCATACCAGACATAGCTTCATAGCAGGATAAGATTAATCTTACATTCCTGAGATTGACATGAGAATACTACAGAAGGAGTATCGTATCATCAGCGTATTATAGATGATTGATCCCACCAGGAATGAGGTGGTCAGCTAAACCTTGAATCAAACCAGCTTGGTTAGCTCTACATAGCATAGCAGATAATGCATCTGCCACAAAGTTGAACAACAAGGGGGAGATGGGGTTCCCCTATCTAAGGCCTTTGTAACTCCTAAAGAACTCTCCTCTCTCTCACCATTTAGATCAATACACATTTTTCTACCTCTAACTGCTTTATTAATCCATTGGATCCAAGTCTCTGAGAAGCCTTTCCTTTGGAGAACTTCTATCAAAAAGTCCCAATTGACCTTGTCATTTGCTTTCTTGAAGTCTAACTTTAGAATAACTCCAGATCTATTATTAGTTTTAGTGTCATGTAGCACCTCTTGGAGTATATACAATACCATCTAAAATGCTTCTTTTGGGGATGAATGCAGTTTGGTAGGGGCTTGCAAGGTTTTCAATCATTGTTGTCAGCCTGATAGTGAGCACTTTGGTGATAATCTTGTAGATAACATTGAGTAGGCATATGGGTCTGAACTGTCTGACAGATGTGGCAGGTTTGACTTTCGGGATAAGTATGATCACACCATAATTCAGCCTCCATAGCTCTAATCTGCCCTCATGAAGGTCATCCAACATTTCTTTCACAATTATCCTAATCTTAGACCAGAAAGCTTTGTAAAATTATACAAAAATCCATCAGGCCCAGGTGCCGTATTGTTACTCATTTCCTTGATGGTGTGATCTAACTCCTCCATAGGAAAGGTCTTATTAACCATTTATTCTCTTCCTGTTGCAGTTGCTGGTTGGGGGACCATAACTCTTGATCTAAATGCATATCACAACCATAGCTCTCCCAAAGAGTTCTTTGTAGTAGCTAGTAATGTGGTCTTTCAAGCTGATTGGGTCAGTTATCTCTATTCCCTCATTCTCCAGCATTACAACATGCATTTTCCTTTTCCTTCCAATGGCCCACTTATGAAAGTAGCTTGAATTAGTCTCCCCTTAGAGGAGTTAGTTTTCTCTTCTTCTCTGCCATTGTATCTCTTCAACCTCTAAAATGTGTTGTAGATCCTTCTTCAGTTTATATCTTTCGGCCCATTCCTCATGGGTCAATTATCTGGTTTCACAGTAGTTATCAAGTAAGTTTATTTCATTCATCATGTATAACTTAGCTCTTTTTTGATGGATGTCAAAGTTTTGACCCCAACCTCTAATGGCTCTTCGTAGTTTTCTAGAAACAATGTGTCAATGGTCCAGGACATCACGTTTATATCTTGCTAGCCATTTCCCCAGAACCCACTCTTTGAACCCTGTTTGTTTCAGCCAATGTGAGCTAAATCTAAAATATTGGATGAAGGAGTGAGGATCAGAGCCAGTGTCCAGGATGAGTGGGTTGTGGTCTAATCCCACCCTAGGAGGTGTAAGCACTAAGGCTAAGTTGAAACAATCTTCCTAGGATGT
The DNA here is from genome assembly GCA_023333625.1 of Bothriochloa decipiens. Lineage (NCBI taxonomy): Eukaryota > Viridiplantae > Streptophyta > Magnoliopsida > Poales > Poaceae > Bothriochloa > Bothriochloa decipiens. The sequence continues at coordinate 127,625 of CM041646.1, forward strand.
AGAAACCAGAATTCTATCTAGGACACACATGATTGGAGGGATTTGTTTATTTGTCCAAGTGTGTCTACTGCCTGATCTTTGTAACTCTCTAAGAGCAGAAGTATTGACCATATCATTGAAGGCATTTATGAAGTGATGATCTGTGTTGCTATTTGATTTCTCCTCTGGTTTCCTAACTTTGTTGAATTCACCTCGAAGTGGAACAGGGACATCTAAATTTAGAACTTTCTGTTGGATTTCTTCTAAGAACTCCAATCTTTTTTCATCATGAGCCAGACCATAAATGTTGAACAACTTCCATCTGAAGCCATCACTCTTCATTGTTAGCACACATCTTTGATAGAATTATCCTAGCTCTTCATTAGTAACATCAACAAGATTTTTGTCAATGCCCATTAACATACCTCTAGAATGACCATCACATGGGAGCCAAAACCAATGAATATCTCTGTTACCTGCAAAGCTGTCTAACTCTTTGTATAAAAGAGCTTTTGATGGTTTCTTGAAGATAGATACAATCAAAAGAAAAATTTGCAATTAACTCTAGAAGCAGCTTTCTTCTACCAGTATTACCCATACCTCTAATGTTCCAGAAAATAACTCTCATCCTTGATCAATGGGAGTGATGTTTTCCTCTATGGATGCAATATCTCTAGATGTCATCATAACTCTATTGGATTTGGAACCAGAACTCTCAGGTATGTCAATAGCTCTATCTTCATTACCTTGAGCAGGAGCAGTCAAAGCCTCAATCTTATCTCAAGTTTTCTAAATGGCTAAAATGGCATCTGCTTTAGCTTGTATGATGTTAACATTGCAATTCTAGCAGTCTCATCAAAACCCAGAGAAAACCTACAAGTTCTGGCAATATTTTCTAAATCAGAGGATAAGGGAGGGAGAGAAGGAGAAGTAGATGTACCTTTGGCAGCAACCTTCCTGGATATAGCTTTCTCCTGCACCCTTGTGCTCTGGTCCTGAACTCTTGAGCTTTGTCTGATTAGGGGAGGAAAGATAGTTTTACTTGCTTCACTCTCTGTGGTACCTTTTAGTAACTCTAGAAACACTCTGCTCTCCACTAGGTATCTCTATAACAGATTTGTTCAAGATTCTCCTAACAAATCACCCCTGAGTTGTGTTGGCTTTGGGATAATTCATTGGACATGTCGTTTACCTCTTGGAGCATGTTAGAGAATCCAAGTAATGTCTGACAATTATGTGTTTTTCCATAGTCTGGCACTACAATAGGAGGGAGCACATTGTCATTGTCCACTAGAGAATAACTCTCAGTGCACACAAACTTTCCAGCAGCCTTCTTGCCATCACCACCAGAGCTCTATTTGTGATAGTCAGAGGGACTGGACCCATCAGTCTTGGGCTTGGTGGGGGTTCAGTATCCATCCATCCCTGACAATCTTACGATTCTGGATCCTCTTCATCAGTGACATAATCTTCTTCATCATTAAGATCATTATCAGGTTTGGTGGGGGGTACTGTCTGAGTTTATTAGAAAAGAACCATGAAAGTTTCCTCCCTTGTTTGTTGATGTAAACCACTGATGTGCTAGCTATTTGGTTAGGATTTTTACAGGCAATTTTCACCCACACCGACTTCCATTGTAGAGAAGGAAGATGAACTGCTTTAGGATCACCCACCAGCCTAGCAAGTTCAAGAACATCATACTCAGTTCTAGCTATCTTGGGGATACCAACAGCTCTTACCCATACTATCTAAAGAACTTCAAAAGCATCAGGATCCATGTCTGTTTCCTCTACCTTTGCCTTGATGTCAGAAGTAATAAACCTAAATTCAATTTTCCTCACTAGTAGATTCAAGGAAATCCTTGATGGTGGGCTCACCATAAAGGTATCTTCATCAATTCTCCTAACATCCCAGTTCCATTTTGAGTCCATCTAGTATTGAAATTCAGTCTTGACCCTCTTTCTAGTACCTCTACCTTCCAGAATTGTTGCCATAGCTCTAGTACTAGTAGCATTCCTCTGGCTCTGATCTAATTTTGAGTCTAGGAGGTTCAGTGAGTAGAAGAACTGGCCACGGAGACCAAAAGCACACACTTGAAGGCCTTTAGAGACAATTCCCTTGACTAGTTGAGTCTTGGCAGGTTGAGTCTTAGCCTTTCATGCGAGCTTGTGGGCATTGGTTTGACTCGTGACCCATGTCATGATAGCAAATAGTAGTAAGGCTCATTGTTACACTCAGACCAGTGATGTCCCTCCTGGTTATAATTATAGCATTTGAAGCTAGATCCTGAGACTGACCTTCAGTCGACCCTCCCTGCTTATATCCTGCCATCTTCTTATCATCAAGCTTAACTCTAAGATTATTCTTAGTCATATGTCTAACATATTTTTTCTTCCACATAATCACCACCTCGCTTCCTTTCCTGCGTACCTCTATACTCATAATCTCTATCTCTATTGGGTTGGGGCTGGTACCTTTGTTTTCTGTCACTGTAGTCCCATTGAGAGGGGCCTCCGCCATCACGGCATTGGGAGCCATCTTGAGTGGGTCTAGCATCGCGCCCTTGGTATGACTTCCTCTCCACCATTCTTCTTGTAACATTATCAAATGATCTTCTGTTGGTGAGGGATGGGGTGGCGCGGCGTAGGTGCTTCGTCTACCCACCAAACTTTCAGATCTCAGTAGTGTTTGCTGGAAATCACACCACCGATGCATCCCAAACCCTAACCGTCTCAATCCAACACCATCGGGAAGGAGGTGGGGTATTGGGGGTAGAAGGGGAGTACGAGTGTGAGAATAGGACTTCTATAGACAGGCCGACTTAGGCTGGCCCAGCATCAGCCTACTTCAGCTGTCTTCCTCCTCCCACCACCAGATTCCCCAGTTTCACTTCCTCTATCTTTGCCATGGAAGGATTGGCAGCAGCTCCAGTCTCTCTGCTTGGAGGTTTTTGGAGATCTCGAATGATTTGATCGGGAGACCGCCTGCACTCCGAACCTCCATGATTATTGTTCGAATTCCAATAGAAATTTAAAGGCAAATTACCCACAACAACCTAATTCAGAGAGACTACTACAATCGGAGGAAGGGAATGATGCTTCAGTCACTTCTCAATAGTTCCAGCACTGGGTTGCGAATGTTTGGGTAAACCAAATGCCACCGAAGCAATGTTCCAACTAGAACTCAAGGGGGAAGTGCTCATAACTCAACAACTCATCCAAACCAATATCTAAATCCCTAGGCAAAACACCGGAGCAATGCTTGGTAGAATCAGGGGATGGCCTTACCTGGCACTGATGATCCCCCATTTCCTTCTATTGATTCGGCTGTCGTCGAGGTCCTAGGCGTCCCTGGCTCCAACGCAAATGTGGGAACCACCAAAGTGAGCCTGTAGTTTCTCATCATGAGATGAGGAAACTGGCCGGTCAATCAATGGAGCGGTGGCCTGTGATCAATTTCTCCTACTTTGATCAGAGCGAGAGCTTAGGGGAGCAGAGATCGCCGACGGTGAAGTGTGCGGTGGACGGGGGTGAGGGGAGTGGGAGCGGGAGCGGGGGTATCTCTTCTTTGACTGCAGCTTTTCAGGTCGCATCGCATTCCATTCTTCAATTCCTGGTACCCAGGTCTTCCTAGCACTTGTAGATTTACATGGGCTCAACCCAATAATAGTCACGTAGGCCCAAGAACAACCTACAATGTATTAGCTACTTCTTCTGGCCCATGTTTGGGGTCATCAAATAACATTTCAATATAATTCGTCGGTGCGAAGTGGCAACAAAGAGGCCAGATGTTTGTATTCGAATCAAAGGGGTCAAATATGGGATTTGCTATAAACTTAGGTGCCTATTTTTTTAAGAAAAAAATTTAGTTGATCGATGTCAATCATTTGGTCAAGATCCAATGACACCCTCTAGCCCTGGCTCGCCGATGCGTGGTGTGAAGCTGCCATAGCCAACAGGGAGAGTTCGTGTAAAAGTGTTAAGTCAGAGGTTCTATGTTTGGACAACAAGGATAGTAAGTTGACCTGTCCTCGTAAACTTACAAGGATTATAAGTTGGCTCGTGTCATCCTAAACTTCCAACATGGAAACAAATCCACCAGTTAACCACAATAACACATGAGCAGCTCTATTACACTTTTATCCTCGCTTCATACTTGGAATGATGAGGACAAAGATGCTACATTTGGAATGACAAGGATTATAAGTTGGCCCCCACCCCTCCAAACTTTAAATATGGTACTAAACCCACCAACTACAACCTTACTCCCTCTATATAGGAAAAAAGTCATTTAGGATAGTGACACGGTCTGTAAAGTATAACTTTGACTTCATATTTCAAAAAGTGATATATTTATACTTTTATGAATCTATTTTTTTGGACAAATCTAATCATATAGTTTCCACATTTTCAAACTCAATAACTTAAGAGTTATTCATGATTTATGTTCCCAATGTTTGACCCAAACCTTATCTACAACAACTTCTTTTTCCTATATGGAGGGAGTACATGTCTTAGGAGTGTTACAGTTTGTATTTTAATCAATTTATATACTATTACACCTCCCTGTGGGCCTACATACACATAGCATCTCACTTGCACTTTCGTCCTCACTTTGTGTATATAAAAGGGTTAACCCGATGTTGGTACGGTTGGGACAACACATGCCACTTGTGCCAGATTCACAACTACCATAGGCTACTAATGGACTGGAGACTAGGGTGTCACATTCACTTCCCCTTAAGGGTTGACACCCCCTTCCACATCTCACCGTATATATGTGGAAGATGTCCAAAACCGCCGCTTGGTTCACCTCTTCATGGACACATGCAACAAGGGCTAATGCTTGTTGGCGGTCCTTAACTCACTTTTTATACCGCCAATAAGAATATAAAAGGGCACACCAAACTTAGTAAATAGGGCTTTACACTAACATATTCCACGAGTTTTAGTGATTGTCACTTACAGGAAGGCATCTCTGAAATTACATACAAATGGACAAATAAATATAATAAAACCATGCAATGAGAAGGTGACCCAATTACCAGATAATCTGAGCCTGAAACATAGGACAAAATGTCAAACATGAACCCAAGAAGTGGAAGCCGAAAACTCAGTCCAAGTCCATCTCGGGCTGCAGGAGCAAGGTTCAGTAAAATGGGCATAACTCTCTCATCCGGACTCCGTTTTGGGAGATCCACTAGGCATTGGAAAGCTAACAACGAGGCCTATGACATCACCAAATTTCAGACCATTTGGCCATAGGATGATAGTGCACGCCAGGGGAGGGGCGCGCTCCCCTACGTGGAGTCCAAACCGGCCCAGCTTTGGTTGGTCGGTCCATGCCACGTGCCAAAGGATGTTTTGGCCTGTACTCGAACATGGAAGGTGCGAGACCACACTATGGAGGTCAGTTTGCTCCTTTCCATGTGGGGATGACACATTTCCAAGGACCCCCTTCTCTCTACCTATAAAAAAAGGGCCATTCCCCCTCTCATATCATCAACACATTCAAGGTAGAAGAGCCACACAAGCTTAGAGCTAGAGCACCACTCCAAAGAGCTATGCCCTAGAAGCTATCTAGAGCTAGAGGGTGAGATGTGAGGGTGAGCGGGGAGTTGCCGAGCTTGTCGGCGCCTCCCCAACCTTGTGCCTCTATGGGTATTCTACTTGGCTCCTTCACGGGATCTTGGCTAAGTAAGTGTTCATGTTTTCTACATGCTCATAAAGGTCTTTTGTTTGTCTTAGCTTGATCTTCTCTTGTTTACAGGTTTGATGTCCGTAATGGATACTCTAGTAGCGGGCCCTGATAAAGATGGATAACCCTGCGCAACGTTAGAGTAGTAGTCGCTAATGTAGACATGGTGTCTAAGTTAGAGGCTACCTTCATTTGCCTCGCATCCCACGGTTGACGGGTAGGCGACGGGGAGTGACCTACTCCCGTTCGTCCTTTGTAATCCCCCACGTTCGGGTGCGGCGTAGAGCTACAGGCCGGTATCGCCTAGCAGACCACGTGCGCTCCAGTGCCCGAAGTAAGCAGGTTGGAGTATTACGATGCTATCCTTAGGACCCTAAAGCTCTGGAAATCCATATCTACCCCTTTTCTATCTCTACGCTTGTGTTGTTCCTTGGGTGAACTAGCTAGGAGAAACACCTCCGTTTCCTATGGAAAATACGATACCCTGAATACTTCTAGGTGAAGGCTAAAACAGTACTTCCATACGCTTGCGGATTCTCTACATACGTTAAGAAATACCAATAAGCTTTCTGGCGCCGTTACTAGGGAATGGTTGCTTCTTTCTTTGACCCTAGTTTGTCCTCGTATCTGTATCCCTATTTTTAAAAAAATTATTTTATATTTTATTTTATAAAACAAAATATTTGTCTTGTCCTACCACCATGAAGCCATTTCCATTTTCAAAATTTTTCTGCTTCAAAGGGGGAGTTCATTGAGCCAAAATCTTTTTCAAAACCAAAATTTTCATCTGGCTATGAACTCCACCTAGTTTCAAAACCATGGTTCGGGCATAACCCTTCTCAGGTTTCTATTATGAAAATCCTTTTTTAAAACCATCTATAAGATTTCGAGGAAATGTGTTCGTGCCTAAACATTCCTGGCATGACACAAGAAGTTTTTATGTGGAAGTTGTTTCCATTCTCTCTCAAGGGGAAGGTGAAGCAATAGTACAATAATGACGTAGAAAGTGCGAATGGAGAATAGGGAGAACTTAAAAACAAGTTTTATCTTATGTTCTTCCCCGTGTCTCGTATCGCCACTCTGCCAAGGGCAATCCTCAATTTTGAGCAGAACGAGAAGGAATCCATAGGTGTAGCCTGGGCTAGGTTCTCAATGTTACTATATGCCAGCCCAGACTTGTCTTTACCCGATAGTGTGCTTTTGCATATCTTTTGTTTGGGTCTAGACATAGATGCTGCCCTATCCTTTGACATAACCTTTATAGGGTCATTCTCATATAATACCATGACAGAATAGAGGAACATTCTTGTTTACATCTTAGAGAAGCACGCTTCTCCTGTCATAGTACCCAAACCCTCCATAACAGAGATGTCAAGTTTTGAGGAGCCCTCATCAACCAAATCCTTGCCCTTGCTCTCATTAGATTCGACTCATGAGACCTCACTCGAACCAAGAATACCAAAGGAACAAATGTTTTATGCTTCGGAGTTCGCTATCAAAATTTGAGGATTATGGCAGAACTTCGAACATTTCTTGGCACAAAAATCCAACATTTCTTTCTAAGGAAGTCTCCCCTAATGCAGAATCATTGAAAGAATGGTTGTTAAAAGTGAAATGTTCTTCTAAAGCAATTCAAATTCTTTCACCTCCTGCAACCATGCCTTCTTCGTTAAGGGAAACTTTCATGAAAGCCCTACACAACCTTGCAGTCAGGACTACTATCATAAATTCCTACGGAAACCCTTTTAGGGTGATATGCCGCTAGTCCCGACCCACAAACTCTTCAATCTTTGAGTATTGTGGGATTTTTAGGGTTGTGCCATTAGAAATTAATGAAACCAAAGTTTCTTATACTTCCTTATCTATGCCATCCTCAATTTTGATCTTCTCTTAGGGCATCCTCTTGAAAAAACTCATTCAAAAAAAGGAGAGACAAGAGAGTGTAAGGGAGCCCTAATGAGAAGTTTGAAAGTTTTGCTTCTGCCAGCCCTAGCACTTGCTTGAAAACCCAAAGACAAAGCAAAGCTACTTGTTCAAGCAAGCGAATCTTTTATCCATGTTCGTTTTAGTTAAGCTTTCTTTTCATCCTTCTAAAATGGAACGTCCTCCTTCGCCCTTGCTTGAGCAAGATGCATGTCCCTCTGGCCATTAAACCATTGTTCTCGATAATGGTTGATATTCAATGTTCATCCTCCATGATATATAGTTTGAGAACAAAAACTTTTGTGCCATGGACATGCCCGAAGCAACAACTCTAAAGCCAAGCAGAGGCCAGCTAATAAGTGTGTAATTCTCTCTTTTGAGGTCCATCATGTTTCATGCTCGCTTTTGAGGTCTCTAGAGTTTATTTCGCTTCAGACCACCTACGTCTACGAGGATCGCAACCATCTCTTGATTCTAGTTGTCAAAATTTTTGAGAGAATGGTTGTGAATGCTTATGTTTATCATAAACATTGCAAATCCCATAGTAGTACGATGGTGGCAACCTTGCAGCTTGAACGTTCATGCCCATGTTATGTGGTGAATATGGGAACTACACCACCATTGATAGCTGCAAGAAGAAGTTCCCACGGTCAAGCTTAGGACCATAACTTAAGCACTGCCAGGAGATACCCCAGATTGTTTTGAGAAAAAAAGAAATCTTTCTCACAAATAAAGGCAAGGACATGTTTCTAAGTTAGTATGCACCCTCAGGTATTCCTGCTGCTAACCATTTCAGGTGAAGAAGAGCATGGGTCATACTACACTTGAAACGACATCAACCTTGATGCTCTTGGGTGCTGGAACACACTCAAAAACAAAGGATACCCTGACTCTACACTTGGCTTTTATGCAAAAGTCCAAGTGTGAGGGAGGATGGCGAGAAGCCCAAGTTCCACACACCCAAGTGGTTGTCCCAAAACAAAAAATGACAAAAGTTGATGTCAATGGTCTTGCTAAGAAAAGAAAATGATATATATAAAAAAGTGGAAGAAGGAAAGTTTGAAAAAAAAAGAAAGAAAAAATAAGGTTAAAAAAGAGGATATAAAAATAATAAAAAATAGAGAAATGGAGGAGAGAGAGAGGAGGAGCAGGTTGGCCCCATATATCTAAAGATAATCACATAAGGGTTACCTAACTCCACCCAACATTGCTTCCAAGCAAGAAGGACTCGCCTTCAAACCTTTGCTAGTACCATCAAGGATCATGGCCCATGCACATCCATTTGTGTGGCTTGGCCTCGTGGTTCGCCTGGGCAAAGCCACCATACTAGCGGCAGCAACAACTTCGTCAACGTCTCACACATATATGCTGCCGGTAAAAATACTCAGGTAAAGCAAAGGTAATGTTCACCAACACCGTTACTCACTTCTGTCTCCATGAAGCGTTTACATCATTCTTTCATCCTATGATATGTCATATGCTCTGGTTTGGTTGTATTCTATAGGTGCACCCATAGGTCCTTCTAAATTAAGCATGGTGCTTAGGTTAAATTAGCCTTCTTTAGTTAATCTTAAACGTGGTGTTTAATTTTAGTTAATGAGCTGTTGAGCGATTACCTGCATAGACAACGGGAGTAATTCATAGTGGAGATAGATCAAAGCATGTTTTGCTTTCCATATTTATCTTAGCCTTACTTGAGCTTTAATAAAATGTTGGTGAACAAGTTTTTCATCATAATAACAAAATAAATTAACAATGGTAAAAAAACTTAATAAATAAATATTTTTAATATAAAAATATATATTTTATCTATAAAGAATAAATGTTATCACAACAAATTTCTTGCTCCCTGGTTTTGTAGCCAGTAGAGTCCTTGTTTGTTTTTGTTTCTCTTGTTTTGTTTTTCTTTTTTATCAAAATAAAGCAGGTACAAGAATAAGTGTGAGCGAGATCTCACAAGCATAACTAATACACACACTCGAGATCTTCCCAAAACAATGCACAACATTGAGAAATTCATCATACAGAAGGACCGAACAAACATGTTGAAGAGAGGATCGGTTCAACGTTTGGTGCAACCAACCCGATTTTTTAAACATAGCTCCTTCATCTTCAATGATGGTTTGTGCAACTCTACCCTCACATCTCCCAAAGTTTTGAAGTTTAAAAAAAGTTATTAAATTAAAAAGACAAAACTTTGTGGCACAACGTCTCCATGCTATCCTTTGATAAAATTTCCTCGCCAATATTCTTATAACTTGTGAATAACTATCATAGGGACCCTATGTTGTCTAAATAATTGGAGTATGTGATATAGCTGGATGATTTGAACCTTACTCTTTTTATGATGGACTTGGGATTTATTTTACAAAATCAAAATGCAATAGCATGCTCCTCAATGATAATGAATTTCCTACAAAGGCCATATGACATGATTTATTTATGCAAACCTTTAGTCATATGCTGCTTGTCAGATCATTGAGTTAGGTCAAATTGTTGTGACCTATGTGAGATTATGGTCATGCACCCATGATTGAGATTCACATGCACCCACCAAATAAAACGCCAACTCTTATCCTGAGAGTTGCGCCCAACATGCACCATTTCATCCACCAAATATATGCCAATTCTTACCCTGAGAGTTGCGCACCTTTTCCACCAAATAAAAATACCGACTCTTACCCTAAGAGCCGCACATTCCTCATTTAGAAGTTTTACTCCTCGCATCACCATCATGATGTCTCTTCATTCAAAAATTCTTCATATATCAAAAAAGGATATGGGCTATGTCAATAAAAAACATATCTATACCAAGGGGCTTAAAAAAAGGAGAAAAGAAAGCATCCATGCCAAGGGGCATGAGAGGTGCAATAAACAACGGGAAAGAGAAATTCCAATACCCATTCAAAAAAGAAGAAAAAAATAAATATATATGTTACTCCTATAGCCCATATCTCTCCAAAAATATCATCCATCTAATAAAGAGAGTCATGATTCATGAAGTAGCAAAAATACTTAGAATTAGGATTCCATCTTTCATTCCACACACTTGCACATCTCAATCAAAGTGTATGACTTGTATCTCTGTGTGGTTCGATTTTTGACTTGACAACATATATGACGCAAGTATGCCCACTTTCATACCTAGCTAAAAGTCCACTCAAAAGCTTTAGAGATAGGTTATGAAAAGAAGGCACTTCCCAAATGCTTTGGTAAGGAACTAGACACATATATATGAGTGACTCGAGAGTATCATTTCAGGAGCAAGGCTATCTTTTATTTTTTAAAAATCTTATGAAAACCCAAGTTTCTGAGCTGACTGATGCAAGGGGATTTCAATCCATGTTGTTTCATTATTCAATTACCCAAGACAATATGGTAGATAATTTAAGCTTGGAATATCTTGTATGCAGGTTATATATCAAGGAGATAACCCATCTTAGTCCTAACACTTTACTCGAGGATGAGAAAAGGGCTAAGTGTGGGGCTTGTTGGTGGTCCTTAACTCACTTTTTATACCACCAATAAGAATATAAAAGGGCACATCAAACTTAGTAAATAGGGCTTTACACTAACATATTTCACAAGTTTCGGTGATTGTCACTTACAGGAAGGCATCTCTGGAATTACATACAAATGGGCAAATAAACATAAGAAAACCATGCATTGAGAAGGTGACCCGATTACTAGATAATCTGAGCCTCAAACACAGGATAAAATGTCAAACATGAACCCAAAAAAGTGGAAACCCAAAACCCAGTCCAAGTCCATCTCGGGCTGCAGGAGCAGGGTTCAGTAAAATGGGCATAACTCTTCAATTCCGGACTCTGTTTTGGGCGATCCACTAGGCGTTGGAAAGCTAACAACGAGGCCTATGACATCACCAAGTTTCAGCCCATTTGGCCACAGGATGCTGGCGCGCACCAGGGGAGGGGCGCGCGCCCCTACGCGGGGTCCAAACCGGCCCAGCTTCGGTTGGTCGGTCCATGCCGACGTGCCAAAGGCTGTTTTGGCCTGCACTCGTACATGAAAGGTGCGAAACTGCCCTATGGAGGTCGGTTTGCTCCTTTCCATGTGGGGATGACACATTTCCAAGGACCCCCCTCCTCTCTACCTATAAAAGGAGGGTCATTCCCCCTCTCATATCATCAACACATTCAAGGGAGAAGAGCCACACAAGCTTAGAGCTAGAGTACCACTCCAAAGGGTTATGCCCTAGTAGCTATCTAGAGCTAGAGAGTGAGATGTGAGGGTGAGCGGGAGTCACCAGGCTTGTCGGCGCCTCCCCAACCTTGTACCTCTACGGGTATTCTACTTGGCTCCATCACGGGATCTTGGCTAAGTAAGTATTCGCATTTCCTACATGCTCATAAAGGTCTTTTGTTTAGCTTAGCTTGACCTTCTCTTATTTACAGGTTCGATGTCTATGGCGGATACTCTAGTAGATGGCCCTGATAAAGACGGATAACCCTGCGCAACGCTAGAGTAGTAGTCGCTAACGTAGACGTGGTGTCTAAGTTAGAGGCTACCTTCGTTTGCCTCACATCCCGTTGTTGAGGGGTAGGCGGCGGGGAGTGACCTAGTCCCGTCCGTCCTTTGTAATCCCCCACATTCGGGTGCGGCGTTGAGCCATAGGCCGGTATCGCCTGGCAGACCAGGTGCGCTCCGGTGCCCGAAGTAAGCAGGTTGGAGTATTGCGACGCTATCCTTAGGACCCTAAAGCTATGGGAATCCATCTCTACCCTCTCTCTATCTCTACCCTTGTGTTGTTCCTTAGGCAAACTAGCTAGGAGAAACACCTCCGTTCCCTGTGAAAAATACGATACTCTGAATACTTCTGGGTGAAGGCTACAACGGTACTTCCGTACGCTTACGGATTCTCTGCATACGTTAAGAAATACCAACAATGCTCCATGTGCTCCCTTCTCATTTGAAGTGAGCGTTGGCCAGGCTTGCCATGGGGCAAGGCGTAGGGTGTGGGGTAGGGATGTTTATGTGCAGCAAGAATTGATGCTCCACATGCTCCTTTCTCATTCGAAGTGGGCGTTGGTCAGCAGAGGTGGTTGCCATGGCTTGATGGCGTAGGGTGCGGGGCAAGGGGTGTTGATGAGGAAGGGGAGACAAGGTTTGGATGGATGGTGGTTCTTAGGTATTGACGTTGGCCAAGGAACAATGGCCAAGGAAAAACATGAAGAATGGACAAAGTAGAGACATAATGGGAAGCAGGGTCGTAGATTAGCAGGTGCGAGGTGTGCGACCGTTCAGAGCCTCCAAAGTTTAAAGGCCTCCAAGTTTACACCAAAAACTAATTAATAACGGTTAATCAATTATTGGTTAGAAGAAAATAAAATGCATCACTAAAACATAGGCCTTATATTATCGATTAGCTAACCAGACAAGAAGATCATAAGCTTGGTGGCCGATGCTCGTCAGCCTGCTTGGCTGGCTTCTTAGATTTTAGGGCCTTTTCTTATGTTCCGCACAGGGGCCTCCAATTTATAGGTACGGCCCTATGGGAAGATGACATATATAGAAGTATAGGATAGGATGAGGAGAAAGAAAGAGAAAAGGAGAGAGACAAGTGGAAGAATAAAAAAATGCATACCATACTAGAATATAACATCAGCAAAATGGTGACGAAATAATGGTCTGAAATTAATATTAAAGTTATTTATAGATATACTACTAAATAGTTTCAATACATCATTAGGTATTTTGAAATTAAATAATTAGTCAATGGTCATGGAGGAAAAAACTTATGAATAGATATCATCATACCTTGTTATTCTTAGATACATTTAAACATTGGATATTTTATATTTTTGTCGAACACAGATCTTAAAATTTGATAGAAAAGATACTGAAAAGTAAATTTGGATACATCTATTTGGTATCCATATTGGAAACAGATACAAATACTACAAATATGCATATTACAAGTTTTTGCCCCATACTTTTTTTTTCTGACAAATGTTTTTCCTGGCCTATACTTATATTCGGATAAATCAGATAATTCCGCTGCACCTATCGATGGATGTTGTACAATTATTAGGCACGGTGCGTTTGCCGATCACGCTACTCCTCTTGTCGCTAGATGCCAGCCACGAACTGCTGTCTATTTCAGTGTGGGCCATAGACGGATGCAATGTCCTGATTGCAATCAACAATTTGAAGCATGATGAATAGTACCGACAGCCTCTCCTTTCCCGTTTTTTAACCTTTTGTGTTTTATAATTTATTTAACCTTTTTTCAGAAAAACATATTTATACTCTGACGTCCTAAACTCGCGTTTAGACCTTAGACTCTCATCTGCAAACCATGGTGCTAACGTAATGTAACTCGGCGCTGTGGGCTATGGTGCAAGAATCAGAGACCAACCTGGCGTGGATGCCTGCGTAACGACGACTTGGGCTGATGCACGGCAACATAGTTCGTTGGCCGTTGCGCCGAAGATGCATCTTGGCGCCGAGCTTTGAACCATATAAGCATGCCAGTTTCCTGACGAAGGCACACTTCTTTTGTTGCCTCTCCTAACTCTCCAATTTGTCCTACCTTCCCCAATCTCTTGCATTCACCCTTTAAAACATGAATTTGATGATCCGAGCAGATCATCGAAAGCAAGGTATCCTCCCTCCTCTCCTCGATTTGTACGTGTCAATTTGGTCAAGTTTGGTGTATTTTGCAAACCTTAGTTAGCTAGGTGGCTAGGTTTTGGAACAAATTTGATTTTGGTGGATAGCAAAGTTGTTTAGGTATACAAGGAGCTGTACGTATACAAGAAGGAGCTAGCATGTGTTTTATGATTAGGTTAAAATGTACTTAGGGCCCGTTTGGATGTTAGTGATTTCTAGAATTGAATTTATAGTATAAACTATAGTTGTGGAATAAGAATCCATAGAATCCATTAAATAAAGTTTCATTACTTAAGTTGGGGAGAAGAAGAAATTCATGAAATTCATTTCCTATTTCCCACCCTATGAACTTGAGATAAGCTTATACTCCCTCCATATTGTAAAAAGAGTCGTTTAGAACAGCGACACCGTCTCCAAAGCACAACTTCGATCTCTTGTTTTGATACAAAAATTTATGGAAAAGTGATATATGTATACTAAAAGTATTTTTTAAGACAAAATCAATTCATATAATTATCACATTTGAAAACTCAACAAATTAAAGTTATTGATGATTTATATTCCTAATGTTTGACCTAAGGTTTTTCCAAAACGACTTTCCTTACAATATGGAGGGAGTATATGAACTTTGGAAAGTTGTGGAATCACAAATTCTTCTTCCACAACTATAGTTTATTACTATAAATTTCAAAAATTTTGAGGATCCAAACGGACCCTTAAGTTATTAATTTATTATGTTTAGTTTTATTTTATAGTTTAGTGGTTACTTTAGGTTATGTGTCTATATTAAAATGTTCAGACTAGTGTTGGAATAACTTCTATTGGATTTTTGTCTTAGTACCGTATGTTATGATAGACGACATGTTGCGTATAGAGTAGTGGCGAAAACAGGGTTCCATTTGCCTGTTTCTTGTGAGATGTGGTTGAATTTTTCCTTTTGACACATGATCACAAGTGAGGAAAGAAATCAATATATGGGGCCCAACATAAGCTATATTGCAATTAATTATTGTATGTTGTGTGTACATACTACGTCACCGATGGATCTTGGATAAATATGGAAACACAGTTTATTCCTGAATAATTGAGGAAACATAGCTCGTGCACGAATGTACGACCACTTTCCACGGTTCCCTGATGTGTATCAACAATCACTGCTCGTCAAAGTGTCACCAATTATCGGCACGGATGCACATATATCAGCGCCATTTGAGCAACACATTAGCTAGCTGACCCGCTTTGTACGGTAAGAATATTAACCAAGAAGCAGCCAGTAGGAAAGCCCCTCGACAGTCTGATTTGGCCCGCCTGCGTCATCCCACCACGCACCAATCAAAACTGCAGGGCATTGGTTCTCTATAGCGAAGCCCTAGCCTCTAGCTGGTTAATTCCGTACGTGAGGTTGTCGTTTTGGGGGTCTACTTTGCATGGTTCTAGCTATTAGAATATATAGGAATCGATTTGATTTGTTTGCGATATTATAACAAGTATAACGACGGCCCAGCTACTTTGCCAAGAAATTGGATCAACTTTGGGCCAAGAGGAGGACGACAACATCATGGGCCGTGACTAGGGTGCCCACGCGCCGAAGAGGAGGAGCCGTCGCCGCCCCTGCGAGCATGCGCCTGGTGCCGCCTCGACACATCAGCCTTCCATCAATAAAGTATTTTATATAATTAGAGAATGTAAAATAAAGAAAGAGAATGTCCGCAGGAATTCTCTAGAATTGCTTAGAGTCTAAGTTAGGTCAATTAGGCTATAAACACCCTAAATTGTAATCAGGTCAACTCAATAATAGAAAGGGTAATTCACATCTATCTCTCTCCGTCCTCTCCCTCATCCGCCGTCACCCACTGTAGCACCGCCCCCTCCTCCCAGGCCATGCCTAGGGCTGCCATGTGCCCCCCAATGCATGGCTTATTATAGATATGGTGTTTGGTTTAAGAAATTACAGGATAATGGTTGGTCCACTGATCATCTCTCGCGCTCAATTCATTTTTTTTGTTTGCATTATTAAAAGGATGAGTTAATCCTATTTTACCACATCTCAATCCTCATATAAGATAATAACTACACAATAGATAGAGTCCCTCCTTTAGAAAAGTATGGATTTAATTCATGGTCGCCACTACAAAAATGATTTAAAAAAATATATTAAAAATGTAGATGTCCCTAACCGAAAACTTCTTTTTTGACTTGGGACTGTTAATTTTGTTATTATTACACTAAAAATCACCACGATCAAGCGCCGCCGTATAGGTTACTTATATTGGTTATGACATCAATGTGATTAAATAAAAACGTGCTTCTTGACCTATCATCTTTCTCACTAAACTTTTTGAGGCTTTCACATAGTGAGTCGAGGGTTCATATTTCTTTGATTTTGAAGTTTGATAACAAAAAATGCTGAAGCTTTATGGCAAAAAATGGATTTCATTCTCGCTAAAGAGTTTAAACACCTCACATTTGTGATATTTCTACAAAACAGAGCTGATGGGTCCACCAGCGTATATATGTACATGGATATCCTTTGGGTGCTTGTGATGCCATCGTGATGTCCATCTTCGTTCATGCATTTTGATCACGGTGGAAGTTAGGCAAAAAACAAACATTATTTGTGATGTACTAGTTAGAAAAGTTTGCTTGTTGGTGCATGCATGTAAGGTATTGAGTATGAGATGCTTGTGATGATTGGATATACCTGTTCGCTTCCACTGTTTGACGTTGTCGCTTCCATTTTGCGCACCTTTTGAGCTCATAAATGGCTCAATTGTCCACATAAGTGGAGGGATGTGAGATCAATTTGTTTATTCCACCATATTCCACTGTATATGCATGTGTCGGTACCATGCATGTATTCAGAGGTAAAATATGTGTGTAGATAATAATAGATCTTTTTTGGGTTCCGATATGTAGTCAGATAAACATTATTTGGCCAAAAAATCGTGTCCCCTGATAAGATCAACAATTTTGTCGATGCAAAATTTTTTTAATATATTTAGACGAGCAAATAGTGTTGTATCCAACTCGCTGCCAACAAAGGTTCTAATGAATACAACAATAACAACAATATGACCTTTTGTCCCAAGTAAGTTAGGGTAGGCTAGAGATGAAACCCAAAAGAGGTATGAAAACAAAGAACACATAAATGATATAAGAAAAAAATTACGGTTCAACCATGTTAATTGGTAGTCTCCAAGCGTTCCTATCCATAGCTAAATCCTTAGGGATATTCCACTCCTTAAGGTCTCTCTTAACCGACTCGTCCCAAGTCAGTTTAGGTCAACCTCTACCTCTCTTTACATTATCGACCCGCTTCAAAACCCCACTACGCACCGGTGCCTCACGAGGCCTCCGTTGGACATGGCCAAACCATGTCAACTGGTGTTGAATCAATTTTTTCTCAATTGGTGCCACCCCAACCCTATCCCGAATATCATCGTTCCGGACTCTATCCCTCCTTGTGTGCCCACAACACCATCGTAACATACGCATCTCTGCTATACTCAATTGCTGGATATGTCGCCTTTTTGTAGGCCAACATTCAGCACCGTATAACATCGCCAGACGAATCGCTGTCCTATAAAACTTACCTTTTAACTTCTGAGGCACCCTTCTGTCACAGAGGACGCCTGAAGCTTGACGCCATTTCAACCAACCGGCTGAAATTCTATACCTAACATCTTCATCAATGTCACCATCCTTTTGTAACATCGATCCTAAATTCTATGCCTAACATACCGAAAAGGTTCTAATGAATACAAATACATATAAGTGAAGTGGTCAGGATGTAATGTAATATATGTTCAAGGGGTTAGAATTAGAAGTCACTGGCCCATCAACCCGTGCTCTCGCACGGGCTCGAATCTTATATTGGAGACCAATATTAGTTATTATTTAATATCTCTCATAATAAAAATCATTTATATTAAATTATATTATTTTCTCTTTGTTTATTTTGTAACACAATAGGCTTGGTAGATATTATGTATGCTTTGTGATAAGCTTATCAATTATGGATCTATTTGTTTTCTATTTTTTTCAATTATTACCCTGATTGATTGCTAAAGATTTTTAGCCCTCAATATAAGAGGATTGACAGGCTCCATTAGCGACCTCTATTTAGAATTTTAGGACCATTATGTGTCATCATTAATCTATACTTTATTTTTTCATTTTTATCTAGATATTACAATTATTCTTATTCAAATGTTAATTTGAAATTCTAATGCTTATAGTATATTTTCTTCATAATTTCATAATTTATTTTAGTAAAAAAGATGATAGGTCCAAAGTTCTGTCTCAGTTCCTACAATAGTATGAATATCCCTTTCATCTTGCACCGTGACCCTGTCATGTAATTTTATTTTTAGTAAAGTTCTTTTTTATAATATAGAGTTCTTAAAATTAACTTACCAATATTTATAGAACTTAACTTTTAACCAAAATTTATAAAATTATTTAAAATATAAACTTGTGAAATTTGTTATGTATCATGGTGTGTTAATATTAAAAACAAGTTAAATGAATATTAGTGTCTTTGCTATGTGGTTTGTCAAGGAAACACGTTTACACTCGTGATAAACCATAAAAACAAATATTTATCCTAGTGTGTGTACATGTTTACCTTATCTACATGGTGGAACATAGAAATATGTTTAAGCTTACTTTTAGCCTAACAGTTGTAGACATATGTAATATAGAATATATATCACATACTTTACGGATATTGAATTATTTTTCTTGATACCTAAGTTTAGTACTTATATGAATACTTAAGGCATATGTTACAATTTTTGTTTATTTTTATTTAGAATGACTGAGGTGTGTAACTTAGATACGAATTAAGTTTTTATTTTATATTTTACTTCTTAATGCATATGTAGGTATTTTGAACACCAATGTACAGGTTACTTTGCATTATCTTTCATAATGCTTGATGTGGGTATTTTATAAAAAAAAGCATTAGGTGGTTATTTGAAATTTTTAATTGGAATTGTAGTGTCATAGGTGTGTAGTTTTGATGTGACATTAGGTAATTTATTTTTTTGTTTTTATAATGGAAGAAGAGGGCAATTTACATGCAAATTTGGCAGATTATTTTTGAATTATCTTTCAGAATGGCTAAGGTGGGGTAATTTAGATGTAAAATTAGCTAGTTACTTTATGCATTCTTTATAATGGCACAATTGGGTAATCCTTTTGTTAAACAAATAGATCCAATGGCTATTGTTGATGACCATGATTGGAATCTACTAAATAAAGAACATATGTTTTTTATTGTGACTTGTGAGAATTTCTCAAATTTATTTTTTCTGTTTTGTTGATGTGAATTAATGTGGTGGTAGCCACTAATTTTTTGTCAGTGTAAATATTTTATATGGTTACATAACACTCTTTGCAAGTTTTAATCGAGTTACTTGATATTTTATTTTATATGGTTACATTTTTTCTGCAAATTCTTTGTAGTAATGAAATAGTTTAGTAACATGGTTTCATATTATACATGTATCATGAAATAACATGTCATACTGTTTAAATATAATTTCCTCATCCGTTGGAATATACTATAGAATGTGTTTTGAAGTAATAAACTTTGTGTTAACAAAATATAGGAATAAATGGAGATAAGCATTCTTTGCTTCTTTATGTAGCACCTTTTTCATATAGCTCACACCATGTCTAATCTTATCATCAATTCCTTTGTTCAATCCCATTAATATATATAAATATGGGATGATTTAGGTATTGACATGGGACATATTTGTTCTTTTCTTTAATTTGCATCCCTGTATGCCTAAATTGCAGAGTAGAACACTAAACCTTAAACCCTAAATTACGGAGTAGATATTAGCGCGGGTGTAGTAGTATGAGCAGGCGGAAAAGAGTAGCATACCTACACCTCAGTGGTGACATCTGTGCCACTAATGTAGACAGAGATCTCGACGTCTGCCAAAGCTCGCGCCTGCCGCAAGAGTAGCGTACCTGCAGCAAGAACCGCAGAGCATGAGCGAGAAAGAGCAACGTACATGTAGTACCTGCATTCCACTCATGCTTTGACACAGGACGATGACTTTAGCTACCGCCGCGGGACGTCCAGCATTAGCTTGTCCAGACCATGATAATCTCGGCTATTCCTAGTGATTTTTGAAACATGTACGCCCAAGACTAAATTGGAGATTGATTTGGCAATCGAAAGAACAACTTACTCCAAAAAGCTCACCAAGCCAGCCTATTGGTAGATTGAAGCCCGACGTAACAGGTTGGAAAATTTACTTTCCCTTATCGATAGATTGAAGCTCCGTAGCTATGGCCGGCGGCTGCGGCAACAGGGTTGCTAATACCCTGGAGATTGGATGGGACGACGATATAGAGCTTAGTGTCGTTTTTACAAAAATATATAATATATGCTTTTGTTTATATCAATTATTAGAAGATCTGTTATTTTTTTATCGGAATTAGAATATTTGTTACTACGTGTGGGAGGCAAGTTCTTTTTTTGATAGCAGGATATATTTTATTATAATGACAATGGTGGGTAATTAAGATGTAAGTTGAGGGGGTTACTTTAATGTATTTTCATAATGGTAAAGGTGGGTAATTTTTAGAAAAAATAAAATGGAATCCATGGCTATTAATATTAATAGAAGTTTAACTAATGGCCAGATCTTTCTGATTATTATGAGAATTTTGATTTATCTTTTTTTCTAGCGTGTCTGGTGAGAATTAATGTGGAGGCTTCATTGGAGCCTCTAATTAGTAATATTAAGATGGTTAGTAACAATAATGTACCATGCACAATTTCAGCTTCAATAATGGTGAATCCATTGTCGCCGTCAAAGTTATATACTTTGAGATGCAATAATGTTTATGTAGATATATATAGATAGACCGGGAGAGGGAGGCAGAGAGAGCCACGACCGCATCAAGGTAATTTCTTACATCCAAAACGCCATTGCGCGCATGGAGTTCCTACCATCTAGTGCTCCACAACGAGCGGGGGAAGCGGCAGCGGACCTGTCCCTGATGTTGGCACCGGCGGCCGGTGACGACGTGGGCGGCCAGAAAGCGCCTCGTCGTCTTTACCCCTGTCTTTTCTGCGAGGAGGAGTTCCTCAAGTCGCAGGCGCTCGGTGGCCACCAGAATGCCCACAAAAAGGAGCGAAGCACCAGCTGGAACCCCTACGTCTACGACGGCGCCCAGCACGTCGGCGCCATCGCTGAGCCGGCTTTGTCGTCGTCGATCGTCGACCGCAGCGTCAGCAGCGCTGACACCATGTCCATTCCATCGCTGTCTCATGGTGGTAGCGCCATGCGTGCTGAGCCTGCCGGTGGCCGTGACGGGAATGGCACTGGCGCCACCGTCGTCGTCCCAAACTTTCGAGCGAGAATGCTGCAAAGGCGAGCCAAGCTATTCGCACCGGTGAACATCAGGCCACTAGAGATGGACACGGTGGTGGCTGATGGCACGCTGTCTGGTTGCGATGGCACGATCGACATGCTCAATTGGGTCAGGGCCGCTGTTGCGCCTGCGGTCACCAGCGCCGCCACAACTGCAGACAGGGGTGAGCATTTGGATCTCGAGCTTGAGCTGAGACTCTAGGTAACTGGCACCAAAAGTCAGAGTGCCACGTTGGGTGTGTACCCTGGATGCTCAATTTCGTTATTTGTTTCTATAATTGTCGTCAACCCTAGCAGTTGTTCCAATGGTTGTAGTTTAAGGAGCGTCTACAAATTACAATGATCTCCGTGTCTTGCAATACAACACAAGGATAGAGTCTACTCTGTATGCAGGTTTCTGATTTTTATTTTATTCGTAAAGATATAGTATAGATGTGCTATATACACCTTTGAAAAAAAATAAGAGAACTTGGGGTGGCCAATGAGTGCTCAGTTTATATACAAAGGATAATGCTTCCTCTGATCACACATGAGTGATATTTTAGATGTCGACATAATCTGGAAAAGAAACTTTAACTAATATGTTTTGCAAAATGTTTATGAAGCATAGCAAGAATTTACTTTTATTAATCTATATTTCAAAAAAAAGCCATATCGTTATCAAATAAACAAACTCAACGTATACAAAGTAACATGCTACGACTACGATAAAATATATATGTCTGTTATCTGTGACTAGAGGGAGCATATGTATAAAAGGTCTGTTATCTGTGACTAAAAATAGGAAATTCTAATAAATTTGCAAATTTTCCTTAAGTTTAGTTCTTGCTCATATAGTATTTGGGGGAATTAATAATTCCATTTATACTGCTCAAGGAACACTACGTCTCGAATGAACTTTCGCAGCAGGCAACTTCGTTTTACCGCAGCGGGTAAATGCGTCCGCTGCGGGTGCCACGCCACGGTAAATCGTGGCCTCGCACTCCATCGCGGCCCCGAGCGACGGGAGCCGCCCCACGCAGCCCTACCTCAAGCACTGGGGGCGCGATCCACTCGCGAGGAAGATAGAGGGAGGAGCGTTGTCGTTGTCAGGGCCAGGAGCGCCACCCAGGAAGGAGGAGATGGAGCTGGCAGAGGGAAGAGAGGTGGCACGCGGTCGAGGAGTCGCGTGAGGCACTCGTCGCGATCGCGTGGGGAGGCTGGCAGCGGCTGGGAGTCTGGCGGCTGAGTGTCTCGTGGTCTGGTGGGATGAGGAGTGAGACTGAACCCTAAATCTAGTATATATACACGTGTCGTCGATTGGGCCTCGCCCTAGATCCATTAGGCCGTGGCCTTAACTGTAGCGGGCAATATAGGATGCCTGCTGTGGTAAATAGATTTACCGCAGCGGGCAATAGTGTCCACAGCGGACGGAAACAGGAGTCCGCTATGGACCGTAAAAGCGGAATGCTACGGTAATTAGTTTTCCACGTAGTGGAAAGCTTACAAGCATATATGAAAGGACAGATACATTACATTCATTTGTCAAATGGCACTGGAAGAGTTGCAACCAATTGAGGCACAAAGTTTTCTTATTACTTTCAAAAGATAGGTTAGGTATAAGGAATATTCAGGGAAAGAAAATATGTAACTCCCACCCTATAGTTGTGCTGTATTCTCAGCGACTCTGCAACACCTCTTCCTTTTTGATGTTTATCCAAATCTTGCTGGGAAATCATTCATGTTTTCACTAATGTGCTAGAGCATTTTAACTACAACGAATTGAAAGATCTTTAACAACAATAATCAGCAACTAACTTTGGCTTCATAAAGAGTTGTAGACTGTATTTCAATCAAGATTTCACTCTGGTTATTCATAGAGAAAAAAGTACAACTTTTTTTTTTACAAATTGTAAATTGGTTTGAAACCTTGTAATATATGGAATTAACATCGGTTTCATCTAATAAAACTTTCAGCCCCCCTGATCCAAAAAAAATGAGCTTTCAAATGCATTGGATGAATGACACTAATGTGCATTATAGTCAAACCATGTTGCATTTTTACAGTATTTGGGCTTATAATCTTCTAATAAATTCATAGAGCGGTGCCAGAGAAGCCCCACTGCTAGCGACTTAGCTCTGCTAGCTTGCAATAACTGGATAATTTTCGATGTGCTGCGAGCTTTCATCCTTCTTTTTTTGTGCGATCTGTTTTTGTGTGTGTGTGTGTGGGGGGGGGGGGGGGGGGGGGGGGGGGGGGCCCCCCCCCCGCGATTTTGTGCGGTCTGTTTATTTTAACGGCACGACGTATTTGGATCATGTATATCCTACGTACTTCTCAACAAGGCGTGTCGGCATACTACATCTGGATTGGCCAAAACCGTTTTCTTTGTGCCAATTATTGGACGTCTACTGTCACTGTAACTGCATCCAAGATCGATAATCTTGTCGATATGCTTATTGGCCTAGGTTGTGGGCGTATCTTCGATGTCACTGGTTGTTTTCTGCTGATCTGCTGGGACCCTGCCTTTTCTGTCAGTGCACAGTAGCGCTACTCCAAGACAAATATATAAGGAAAAAGTCCACTTTAGGTTTCTTGCATTTCTCAAAAGTCCGGTTTTCATTCGCAACGAGGCAAAACATATCCCACAACTTTTAAAATTATTCATATTATGTGCCTGACCCAGTTATAAGCGGTTAAGAAGGCATTTTTGTCTTTTTATTTTTTTATTAATTTTGAATGAATTAGAAAACATAGAAAATCATAAAATGAAAAATAAAATTTGTTGGACTCCACAAGACTATATCTATAATGTGGACATATAATATGTTATGTTTTATTATAAATTTTTTGCTATAGCTTTAGATCTATAATTTTATGTAATTAATTAGAATAATTTAAAGCTCTAGTTTCTATGGTCAAATATTGTGGAAATTTTTATGATGGAATAATTATTGTATGCCTGAACGGTAGTAAAAGTTTTATATTCATTGGGTCATGTATAATGTAGTTATAAATTTATTTAGGTTTATGGTTAAATCTAACGGCGACTTTCTCACAGATGTTGAATCGGATACAAGGGAGTGTTGCGAGACAGCTCACAGATGTTGAATTGGACACAAGGGAGTGTTGCGGGATAGTGACGACAATATACGTACGGCCTTGCGAATGTTGAATTGGACACAAGGGAGTGTTGCGGGACAGTGATGACAATCTACATACGGCCTTGCGAACGAGCCAGTGGCTCAATGGTAGTACTCGCGGTGGCGAGTCTGCCCACCAGGGTTCGATCCCCCCGCGATCGCAACCTCGTGTCGCACCCGAGTGTGCTTTGCAGCACCCTATTCTGAACAGTTTCCGCTTGGACTGATTCTAAGCGTCTGCCTCTCCATGTGAAGCTATAATGGGATCATGATGTGCTCGTCGCCTACGGAGTTTAAGGATTCCCATGATATGAAGAAAGGACGCGGTCTTCGTATCTGAGTGTAGTGTAGTTGTTGTAGGTTTCTTTGTACACGGGGTGGTGTGAGTAGTGTGCGTGTGTATAAACAGATACTACAGCTGTACCCAGATAAAAGGCATTTAAAAAAAATCTACGACGGCCTTGGCACGATGAATGCACTTGACACTTGGTGGGCACCGCCTTTGCTGGCGGAGGACAAGGCAGTATGTGATGGTGTTGAGCTTATTCCGATCAGGATGAGAGAGTGCATAAGGACAAGGTGGACTGATCATGGATTAAGTTGTGGTGTTAGCCTTTTTTTTACGCCTCTTATTTGGGTATAGCTATAGTATCTGTTTATACATATGCACGTCCACTCAATACATGTACACTACACACCATCCGTGTATAAATAAACCTATAACTACACGCAGATCTAAAGATCACGTCCTTTTTAAGATCACCGAAGAGTCCTCCGTAGACAATGGCCACATCGCTATTCTATTATAGGATCACGCGAGAAAGGCAGACGCTTAAAATATGGTCATACGGAGACTGATTATTTTTGGCGAAAAACCCCGGTGCCAGACACCCGTCCGATCCCAGCTGGGATTCGAATGCGGGCCGGTGGCCTCACGGGAGTGCCAACCACTGCGCTAGAAGCTCGTCGGCGTTGCGGCGTTAGCCTTAACCTTCAAAAGTTGTCCTCGAAAAAATAGCGAATTTTGCGGCTCATCTTTTCGCTAAGCAAGCTTTTGATCATATTTAGCGCCCCCTAACTTCTTTGCCGCAATGCCGGCCAAGTGTGCGTGGCCATTCCACAAAACAGGCAACAGCTATTCGTTGCCCGGCCCTCTCCAGAAGCAACACGTGTGTGTGGCCCTTCCAGCGCGCAGCTGATGGGCACACGAGGCAACTGGAGACGAGACGACAAAAGCCCTGCCCGGGCTGCAGCGGGGCTGTTCGGCTGGCTAGGAGCTGGACTGATTTCAGCTGGTCTCTGCCACCTGACTGGTTTTGGCTGATTTTTTAAGCAGACTGATTCAGCTACATTCAAACGGGAGAATTCAAATGGGAGAAGGTAGAGAGAGCTCCGATTGGTGGCAATTATAACAGCCGAACAACTGGGCTGAAAGCCCATCAGTGTTCAGCCAAATTCAGTCCAGTTCTGAACCAGCCAAACAGACCCAGTGACCCGCACGTGACTCACTGCCGTAGGCGCAACCACGGACAGTCCATTTCGTCCACAAAAGAACGCTGTTATATGTACAAGTCTAATTTATAGATTAAAAATAGATTTTTTGTTGTTTCTAGAAAAAAGTAAGACCATTAACTAACTATAGAATTACTACCGAAAACGGCTTCTTTGTCGAGTGCGCGCCGCTTTGCCGACTTCCAAAGCGGGGAGCACTCGGCAAAGAAGCCCTTTATCGACTACCATAAGCCACTACCGGAAACGCCATCTTTGCCGAGTGCCGAAATCTTTGCCGAGAGCCAAAACACGGGCACCCGGCGAAGAGGCTCTTTGCCGAGTGTCAATAACAACACTCGACAAAGACTTCTTTGCCGAGTGTCAAGCACTCGGCAAAGAAAAGCACTCGGCAAAAGGCATCTTTGCCGAGGGCCAGGCTCTCGGCAAAGAGGCGCACTCGGCAAAGTGGGGCCTGGACAAACGGCATCCGGTGCTGTCCCCTTTGCCGAGCGCCCTGCCGTTAGGCACTCGGCAAAGGAGCCACCTTTGCCGAGTGTCAAGGTGGCCATCACTTGGCAAAGGGTTTTTTAATAAAATCCTTTTTATATTTTTTTAATAAAATCCTTTGCCGAGTGCCACGTCGGCCAGCACTCGGCAAAGGCCTCTTTACCGAGTGCCGCCTGGGCCAGCACTCGGCAAAGGCCTCTTTGCCGAGTGCCGGCTCTGGCTCTCAGCAAAGAATAATTTTTTTTTGTTCCTATTTTTTTTGTGGGGCCTTGATACAGTAAATACATCACAACTTCAAATATTGGGACAATTTTGACTTTTTTTGCTATATTTCTTCAATTACTTTTGTTTCTTTAAATTTTTTCGACAACTCAAAATTTGAACTGCAGGTACATGAAATAATAGAATTTGGTCATTCAAAAGATTGTATTCATAATATTCGGAGTATGTTGAGGCCGTATCCAGGACCTCGCATGAAGTTACGACCATGTTAGTGTCGTAACATGACGAGTTACTTGCGGGAAAAGTGTTTTTAAATTATATAAAATCCAAACAAAGTCCGAAAATGACGAAACTTGTCGAGGTGTGTTGTCATCACATGTGGAGGCTGTGGTAAAAAACTGAGAAAGTTTCAAGCAAGATGTGACGTCGCGTGCCTAAAACCCACGCATCTCCACATGTGATCACAAGGTGATCACATGTGGAGATGTCTAGGTTGTAGACATCCGACGTCTCAACTTGCTTTGAACATTCTCAAATTTTTATCATAGCCTCGACATGCGATGACAACACACCTCGACAAGTTTCGTCATTTTCGGACTTCGTTTGGATTTTATATAATTTAAAAACACTTTTCCCACACGTAACTCGTCATGTTACGACACTAACATGGTCGTAACTTCATGCGAGGTCCTAGATACGGCCTCAACATACTCCGAATATTATGAATACAATCTTTTGAATGACCAAATTCTATTATTTCATGTACCTGCAGTTCAAATTTTGAGTTGTCAAAAAAAATTAAAGAAACAAAAGTAATTGAAGAAATATAGCAAAAAAAGTCAAAATTGTCCCAGTATTTGAAGTTGTGATGTATTTACTGTATCAAGGCCCCACAAAAAAAATGGGAACAAAAAAACAAAAAAAATATTCTTTGCCGAGAGCCAGAGCCGGCACTCGGCACAGAGGCCTTTGCCGAGTGCTGGTCCAGGCGGCACTTGGTAAAGAGGCCTTTGCCGAGTGCTGGCCGACGTGGCACTCGGCAAAGGATTTTATTAGAAAACATAAAAAGGATTTTATTAAAAAACCTTTGCCGAGTGCTGGCCACCTTGACACTCGACAAACGTGGCTCCTTTGCCGAGGGCCTAACGGCAGGGCGCTCGGCAAAGGGGACAGCACCGGATGCCGTTTGTCCAGGCCCCACTTTGCCGAGTGCGCCTCTTTGCCGAGAGCCTGGCCCTCGGCAAAGATCCCTTTTGCCGAGTGCTTTTCTTTGCCGAGTGCTGTTATTGACACTCGACAAAGAGCCTCTTCGCCGAGTGCCCGTGTTTTGGCTCTCGGCAAAGATTTCGGCATTCGGCAAAGATGACGTTTCCGGTAGTGCATCATGGCTCCTAGAAGTGTGATAGAGTAGCATCAGTGGTATACACATGAGACCAGTACATAGACCAACGTTGCTAGTTCCATATTTTCTTTGGATAAACTTGATGAACGAACGGTAGTTAGGGTGATGATGGGTTCGACTAGCCACTGCTTGACATTAGTTACTCAAGGAAATATGTGTAACATTATAATGAATTTGGCATTTTTGTCTAGAGAAACAGCACTCGTGGGTCCACAATTAGTAGAATGCAAAAGATGATCCAAAATTTAAATCTAAAAGAGGGCTGAGGAGCAAAATATTTTTGAGAGAATTGGTCGATTGTTTCATTGAGAAACTGAGCTTACCAATGAAATCGAAAACTATTGGTAGAAATTTTATAACCATGGGATAGAATTTGGAAAAAAGGATGATGAGAGAAACATGACAATAGCTTAAGCCAAGGAAGAACTCATCGAGAATAGCTATACAATTTGTCCACATGGATTGATGGGGAATGTACATGTGGAGGAAGAAGCAAGACAATCAAACCATTTGTAAAACTTATTTTCGTGGAAGAAAAAACCAAATGTTATAATTCAAAAGCTATTTGCATGGGCCATGCATGTTGCTACTCATAGATGAGTTTGTGTTATTATTTATTGTTTTTTATTATTATTGGGTAAGGAGAGTGTGCTGCATGATGGGTGGGTATCAGGTTGTTGTTGTGCCTTGGCGGTGGCCCCCCTTCCGTACATACAGACACAAATATTTTTTCCCTAACTTTTTTTTTGGAAAATTTCCCTAGATATATATAGGCAACATTGCATATGTCATGATTAGTCATATATAAAATATAGCAACTATGTTTATATGACAGACAATGAGACAAATATAGTTGCAGTTTGCTCTATTCTTTTCCGCGCAGATCTAGCCTTTCCACGTACAGGTACGCTTTGATCTTACGGACGGAGGACAACTACCACGATCACAATGAATCAACAATCCTACGCAAGGACAGGAGACAAGGGATTGTATAGCGGGGATAAAACCACAAGCTGCTAAAACATAAGATCGATGTACGCATGCATATTATAGAATGAGGACTTGTATATATACTAAATACTATGTTGAGAGTGTCTAAACTCTTCTACCTAATACAATGATACACAAATCTTTGGCGTATTAAAAAAAAGTTAGGTGTACGTCACGGTGTCTTTTCTGGTGCCGTACGTAATGACAGCATGCATCCTGCATGCGTTGAGCGAATTCTGATACCCACAAACACAAACCCAACCCCAGCCCGGCGCCCCCCACCCACAAACCCCCCCCCCCCCCCCCCCCCCACACACACACACGATACATATATTTGTGCACATGTAGCGTTAATTGTCCACACCGAAAAGGAGCAGAGGGAACAAAAATAAGGTGGCTGCAGACCAACAGAAAACAATCAATAATGTACGCCCACTGATATGTCTGCAGCATACAGTAATATAATCAGTTGCTCTGTGACAGAGATCCTCAAATAATTGGCACAGAAGAATTAATATGGGCAGGCCAATCCAAGCAAAGAGCTGAGGTATGTATGGCGACACTCCTGTTCGGAAATACGTAGGAGATATACGGTATCCGAATACCGAAATACGGCATGGCATTAAACTGAAACAGAAAAAAAAAAAGCTATAGGACGATGCAAGCAGCCAAGCTGGTACATGTACATATTCCCATTCAGATTCTCTGCAGTCGGCGTCGTCCACTTCACTCTGCAGTCGACAAAACCACACATACACGATCCAGCACGATGTCTTCCCCACCGCAACTGCATGCCGTCTTCCTCGTCTCTAGTCTTCCTCGGCGATTAGGACTAGCTCGTTCCTTCCCCACGACTGCTGTCTTCCTCTCTTCCTCGTTGCTGCGCGTCCCCGAGCTGAATCTTTCTTGCGAGCTCGAGTATCCCGACTCCTCTATTTCCTTGAGATAGTATTTTTCTCATGTTGTAAGGCACATGTTCTATATGTTCCCGATTTTTCACATGGTGGCCGTTGTTGAAGATTTCCCTGGCCGCTATTGTAGCGTTTGAAGACATAATCATTTAAATTGATTCAAATAATTCAAGAATAAGTTTTGTTCCTAACCCAAACTACATCAAACAACTTAGTGATGTGAATATTTTATTATCAGTGAAGGGTCAAGGTTCAAAGACTAGTGTGTCACAATATGGGAGAAAAAACTATCAACACTGTGAATAGCTTTTTAACTGTGACCTCCCACTGTAACGGCGGCTGGCCAACTGGGGCCAGCGCGAGCCACTATAAGGGCGGCTCTAAAGATAGCCGCCCCTACAAGGGGGTCTTTTTGTGTATTTTTCAAGTAGTGCGACAAACGAGGCATAAAAAACTAGCGTGTCACAATATGGGAGAAAAAACTATCAACACTGTGAATAACTTTTTAACCGTGACCTCTCACTATAAGGGCGGCTGGCCAGCTGGGGCCAGCGCGAGCCACTGTAAGGGCGGCTCCAAAGACAGCCGCCCCTACAAGGGGGGTCTTTTTGTGTATTTTTCAAGTAGTGTGACAAACAAGGCATAAAAAACTAGTGTGTCACAATATGGGAGAAAAAACTATCAACATTAATGGAAAATGAGGATGAAAATGTTATGTATCTATTTATTTTTACCCTTTTCATGAAATTAAAAGCTATAATATATTTTATGATTACTAATGCTATCCATAATATAAATTAATATATCAATGAAATGATAATGTCCTATAAAGTCTATCTCAAATTAAAATATAACCTTGATAGATTTTTTGCTTCCATTGTGAGTTAAAAAGTATTTAATTGCAAATATACCACGACTTTAATTTTCATACTATCATTGTGTGTTGGTAGAGTTAGATATTGAGTTTCATGATTTCTTTTGAGGATCCATAAAAATATGTAATTCTAATATTTGAATAAAGTCGGTAAGGAGCAGCAGTAATCAAGTTATTTTTGACGTGGATCAATATGTGTAGCATCGGTGGATTAAGCACTCAAAACACATTTTCCTGGTTTGAGTGACTAAGCCCTATGTCTCCTTTGTGTTAGAGGAATACTCATCGAGTTCTTACAATGGAGGATGAGAGAGAAGAAAGAGAGAGAGAGAGAGAGAGAGAGAGAGAGAGAGAGAGAGAGAGATGTAGGAGGAAGTGTTATATATGCTAACCAAGGGTTTCATTGGGCACGATCTCCTTGTTCCAAGTCTAATCTCCCTCCAGTTTGGTGTTTGTGCCCCTCCTTATATACTAGAGGGCCATGCCAGTAAAAGCATAGGGTTTTTCTATGATTTCATGCCCTAGTCTTCTGTCTTCTCAATGGCAGCGACAACACCTCAACTGCACGCCAACGATGCCGATGCCATTAAGCACTCACCATCAATAGTATATACATAATACAAAAAATATATATCATGCAAATCTGAAGATACTTAGGCAGTATTTAGACTGCTCCACAAGCTTTATTATGGAGCGGCTCTATAGGCATTGTCAAAACTCCACCATTTTTCCTCGAATAGAGTGCGTGGAGCTAAAAGTTTTTTTCAAAAGCATGGAGTGGAGCCTAAAAATTTGGACGGAGCAATCCAAAAACACCCCTTATTTGATATCATAACTATCTAATTTTTATACATATAGCTAGTCCGACTCAAAATAATTTAACTAGCTATTGTGTGCTAAGACAAAAAGTGAAATTCTCGTGTGAACACCTCTAAAGTAAACAATGTTAAAGACCGCTGATGAAGCTTACTCTACCAGAAATTTGGGAATTGGTTCGAGCACTTGGCTCCAAATTTCTTGTAGTGTAAGATTCCTCAGTGCAAGAAAACAGCTGGGCCCTAGCTAGTTACGGAGTACACCTGTATTTTTTGTCGCGTTTACTCGCGCGTAAAGTTCATGCTATCCCCAGGCAGTGAGATGTAGACTGTCACGTGCTTTATTAACCCATGCCAACGTCTTACCGTACGATGTTATTGATCTCCGGCCTGTCTTTTTCATAGCGTGTCATCTTGTCTTCTAAATATATAATATTTGTTTATTCACTCCACCACAACACTTTTACACTGTCAGACATCTGACGCTGAATTTTTTTTTTATCGTTGGATGATCTGAGGCTAAAGATTACTTAGAGATTATCTGACGCTAAATCCTTATTTACCGATTTATTGTCTGACGCTATAGATATTCATTAGAGTTAGGTCATCTGACGCTAAAACTAAATATTGTGTTGCTCTGTCTGACGCTAAAAGATGGGCATGGGCCCATTTTTGCCTTTGGCCCATCACTGATAAGGCACGTCTCAGCCCATCTAAGAGCATACCCGTTTTTCGCCGTTTGATGTACTTTGGACGGCTGAGATATGCAGAACGATGAATAAAAGAAAACACTCAGCTGAAACTCTAGTGCTCTTCTCTCGTTCTCCCTCACGCAGTTCCCCACAAACTACGACTCCCCTCCCCTCCTCTGGCGGCGCAGGCAGAGGCAGGTACGGGACGAGCCCCCTAAGCTGCGCGCCCCCATCGCCCCTCCGGTGGCGTGAGCTTGGTGGCCGCGGCCCCTCCGGTGGTGCGTGAAGGCTGTGGACGGCTCCTGGTCCGCACGCCGCCACTCGCAACCCAAGTGCACGCGCCGCCGCTCGCGACCCCAGGCCCCGTACCACCAGGCGTGACCCTCGCCGTGCCCTCCGCCCTCACCTTGCCACAGCAAGGGCTGACAACGGATGGCAAGTCGGTGGTCCGTCCTCCGCAGATCAGGCACCAGCGGTCGCAGATCTGAGTGAAGGGTTAGTTTCTCGTCCCCGCTTGCTTCACCCTTTTTGAGTGTGCCTTTGTTTCCATTTGCAGCAAGCACAGAGAAAATCTTCATTTGTCGATTAGTCTATTGAGCGTGGTGAGTTGTTTGTATTAAACTATGGTCAGCAAGTCAATCTGACGTACTGAATGAGTATTAGTTTAGCCAAACTTCAACTATTAGTAACAAGGTTTGCGAGAAACTGATAATCCAAGTTCAAGTCGTGCAGTCTGCTTTGTAGACCGCAAAGGTTTATTTGAAATTCAATGTTTTTCTTTCAGTGACCTGCTGATATCCAATTTGTGGAGAGGCTGTGTCTAGGAGACTAGGACTCTATGGATAGGTGCAGATTAACTATCCTTCCATATGACTAGCATTTGCTCAGTATTGTTTGATGATGAAATGTACTTGAGCTGGTTAGTGATGTGAAGTTTCATTTCTACCGAGCTTCAGTTAGCTTTATTTCCTGCTGAAGATTGGGCATGGCTATGTTGTTTTGCAGATTATAAGGTCATGCTATCCTCCTTCAGATTCAGTTAAATTATCAGGTAGAACATTACATGCTTTTCTTCTTTATTATATTTTCAGTCCTGTTGATGAAACTGCCATTAATAATAAGAGGTACAATTTGAGGCAATTAAGGGACAGTTCTTGTGTGCAGGGAACTTATATAGGATAGCCAGTACAGCTGACAACTCCGAAAGATGACCTCTGTTGTTCTTGGTGCACCTTCATTCTGTACCAGTACCTGCTAATCACATATACGTTTATTCATTTTCTGTTTTGCAGTTGGCTGCAATATTAGTACCTGCCTATGTGCTCCTAACCTAATTGAGCAATAAAGTACCTGACATACTTGATATTCTTAGAGATTTCTATGTAACTTGGCAATCTTTCTGTTATTAATTTAATTACCTGGGTTTAGTTTATGGTAACATTTAGTTCCAGCCTTAGTGGGTTAGAGCTTTGAAGAATACAGTGGGAGATAAAATTGCAAAAGATGAAGTAAAAATAGAATCTGCAAAATATTAAATTTTGGTGAATTCCAGCATGTATAGAACTGTTACGATTTGTGAATATATTAACAATGGAACAAATTTTACCAGCATGTGTACTACTGATAGCTTGTGATTTGGTAAATTCAAATTTGCTACAAGATGTTACTTGGTATTTTTTTTGTTTTACCTAGGAGCTTTTCTTTTTCCATACTTATGACTGAGATCATGTATCATATGGATTTACTGAACACTGGCTATTTATCCTATAGTTAGTCATAGACATTCTAGTGCGCATCAGCTTTGGCTGTGAGCAGCACATGCATTCCTACAATTAGAGTTTTAGTTTATAAACAACATCAGAGCTGCTCTGCCCTTTTTCTCTTAGCTGAAATTACTGCTAGGCACAAACCAAATATATAAGCACAAAACGATGTTGTGATGATTATCACCATATTTTTTTCTCTTATGAATAAATATTTTTTGCTATATAGAGTAGTGGATGGCTGAATTTATTCATGTCATGTGTCATGTTTGTCGTTAGGCAAATGCAGACCAAATACAGGGGTAGTGGCAGTACAATGTCAGATCCTTTATATCGAACTAGCCAATGGATAAATATATTAGCAATTTCAGAAAAATGGATGTTTAGCTAAGTTAAAGCAATATAGTGATCATTCATACAAAACAATATCTAGCTGAGTTTAAGAGGTACAAAGTGCTTAAGTTTCATTAAGACCTAGAACCTCATTTGTATGCACGTACGTGTTAGAAGTTGTGTAGTTGTAGCATTTCCTATCATATTGCCTATAGTCAAAGTTGTGTAATTGTAGCATTTCCTATCAGATTTATAGTCACATGTTTTGATTTTTTCTTGTTTGTGCACTTCTGGAAAGTAAAGAAAAGCTTGTATAATAATATAATATTTTTTCCTGCATGCACCTATGCTAGATGAACATTTTGTCCATTGTATCTTACTGTATGTAATCTGCATTCTTTTTAGGTAGATTGGGCATCAGACAAGCAGACACTCAACTCAGGTGAACACACTCTGAACTTTTTTGACTTAATTGTAAGTTGATAAGAGTATAAGACACATCAGACTAATGCAATATGCAACAACCTGTAATTCGAGGTGCCAAAGGTTCCTCTACACTTGTTTTAATTCCAAAGGTTCCTCTACACTTGTTTTAATTCCTTATAGGTTCAAGAAAGCACTTTAACTAGGAGTGTCTATCATCCACTGTGAACATAGCTTTTCCTGATTGCCATAATAGAGCGTGCTCGCTGCACCCTTTGCAGCACTTTGTAGGAGCATTTGCAGCAAAATACTGTAAAGTGGCAAAATGTGATGCACAGCAATAACACTGTGGGTCTGTAGCCCTGTGAAGAAGTGCAGCCGAGCAGGTTGGTACTCTTTTTTAGTCTTCCTTCGTGTAGACAATATTTATACAAACATTTGTATGTACAACTAGTGCTTTTTGTTGCATGGAACAATATGACCACGCGATTATTTGATTATAGTGCTTGCAGCAATGAGCACAACTTTTTCTTCCTTTCCTAGTTATGGGCAATGAGATCTAATTTGCATGTAGCAGAGTAGTACAATGATTCAAAAGTTCATCTAATAACCAATAATGTGAGCAGCACATGCAGTTCTACAACTAAAGTTTCACTTATCTGAATAAGAACAGAGCCGCTCTTCCCTTTTTCTCTTGTAATTGAAATTACGCGGAACAAACCAGAGGTATTTTCTTTTCATTGATATGATAATTTACTGCTGAAATTTACGTTGACTGAACGTTAAATTGGTTAGAGGCATTTGTCGCACTTAGGTGCAAATGGGGTCTAGTGATGATCATCAGTTTTACATAACTTGTCTACACTTGCTAATTACATGGTTATATTTTTCAGGAATTGCGGAATGGGCACTAGCCTTTGGCTTGAGTATTGCTTGCTGATTAGTGCATTCAAGTATTCTTTTGTTGCTTGATTCTTTTCCAATATGGTGATGTACACAAACATATGGTGTATATGACATTCATTTGGTGCTTGATGAGCATACTTGTGTGAGTTACTGTGAACATTGGGTCAAATTTGTGAAGATGCATGTATCTTTGTTGAAGTTGAATCCTAGTTGTATATCTGCTGAATGAATGAACCTTTCAAGCTCAATGTGACATTTGTACTAATTGTTGACAGATCAATTTTTTAAACATATAAAACTATCTCGATGGACCATCTGACGCTAAAATTATATGTAGCATCGTATGATCTGACGCTAAAGAATACCAGAGGGCTGTCTGATGCTAAAGAATTGCTGCAGGTTGTCTGCCGCAATAAATATTCGAAGCAACAGATGATCTGACGCTAAAAGTTCGGTCTGACGCAAGAGTTTTAGCGTCAGGACTTACTGTGACTGTAGAAGTCTGACGCTATATGTTTTTAGCGTCAGATCGTTTGACGCTGTAGCCGCTTTCAGCGTCAGATCATCTGGCGTCAATTCTGGTGTTGTG
The DNA here is from genome assembly GCA_023333625.1 of Bothriochloa decipiens. NCBI lineage: Eukaryota > Viridiplantae > Streptophyta > Magnoliopsida > Poales > Poaceae > Bothriochloa > Bothriochloa decipiens. The sequence continues at coordinate 164,298 of CM041646.1, forward strand.
GTATAGTGATTACGCATGTCAGTCAATTTTATTCACTTTTTTGTAAAAAAATTAAACAGTGTCAATGTTGAAACTATATATAGTAGACCCAACTTTTCATATCCAGCAGAAACATCTGATCAAGGGGTTCCAATTCTTGGGAACAGAAAGTATGAGCAACATAGAATACACATGATCGAGTTCCACTGAAACCGACAAATTAGAACGTACTATGCATTTGATCAGCACTTAAACTAATGCACGGCCGTCTCGTTCAAAGTTCAAACAAATATTTTTGTCTAGGAACCGAAGTTCATCCATTCATATGGAAATTACAGAACATATATAGCGAACGTACGACGTTCACGAGAGTCTAGACGACTGAGGACAGTAATCATTAACAATTCGACGTGGAATTAATTCGCAAGCATGCTAGCCCATAATATAAGCACTTACACAAAAAATTAAGACCCATATATCAACCTGGATTGGGGATCTGGAGAGAGCATATATTTGTCGATGCCAAGCAGAACCGGGACAGCAATTAACCGACGACGATGGTGCACTGGTGGAGTCTGGTGCTGGCTGTCCTCGAGGAAGGACAGGATGGTTGCTGATCTAGTAGCCAGACTGCTAGAGGCGCAGCTCAAGGTCAAGCTCCTCGCCTGTTGTGGAGGATGCGGCGTTGGTGTCGTCGGCGCAGCCCACAGTGTGGCCGCTCACATGGCCGGCTTCCGCGGGGTGCAGCACGCTGTCTGTGAAAAAAGACTGGCGCAACTGCCCCACCGTCAGGTCTCTCGAGCTTCACGTTGGCTACAGGCTTCGCGGCGGTGCTTGTGCTGGTGCAGCCGTGCGTGCCGATTGTGAGGGATATGGAAGCGGCGGCGGCGGTACTGATGGTAACGCTGCCGCCGATTGTGTGGTCCGGCTCCAGCTGTTCTTCAACAGCGACGAACAGGGGACCGTAGACGTAGGGGTTCCAGGCGCGGTGGCGGCACGCTCCCTCTTGTGCGCGTTCTGGTGGCCGCCGAGCGCCTGCGACTTGATGAATTTCTTCGCACAGAAGAGGCAAGGGAACACAGACGCCGCACCTGCTTCTTGTCGTTGTTGGCCAATGACGCCGTCGGCAGTGCTGCCACCGGCTCGTCACTGTGTGCTGCCACCGGCTCGTCACTGAGGGCGCCAACGATAAGTTCACAGCTGACGCTTGCAATGGCGGTGACGAGGGCTCCTGCTCCACGAAAATGCAAACAGCAGATGCTATGCTAGAGCTGTTTTTCTGTAAGTACAACGCTGCCAAAAATATATAAACAATCGTGCTTTGTTTTTTCTAAAATTGGAGATGGCGGCTATGTCCAGAAATGGGAGGAGCTAGGACAAATCGGAGAGGCATGTCCTGAGTGCCGATATATAAGAGCTAGGACGAATGGGAGTGAAGCATATGCTAGCGCTTTGTGTAGTAGTAGTACCTGATGAGGTGAGTGATGGGCCTCCGGTCATTTTGGTGGTGGTATTATTATACACAGACACCAAACAGCTATACTATTATTCTCTCTGTCTAACTATTAATTCCATTAGGGCACGTACTGTAAACACTATGCAGTGACAAATACTCCTTCTAAGGTGTAACCACTTTGGGCTGAAAAAGTAGGCTAATTATGTTAGTTCGTGTACTCTGTCCAGTAAAAAAATACATGTTCTTTTTCAGTTGATTAATCCCCGCCTGAATATATATTGGTATAGCCTAAAATTGGCTCGTGACGCTCCAGCACCAGAACAAAGAGTGATGGAAGCGACAAATATACTAGCAAAATGCAAACAAGGCATAAAAGAGTTCTTTCACTACCGGAAACGCCAACTTTACCGACGGCTTAAACCTTTGTCGACGGCCAAGAAATAAGCCGTCGGCAAAGACACCTCTTTGTCGACGGCCAGGTCACGCTGTCGGCAAAGAAGTCTTTGCCCACGGCCATGCCGTTGGCAAAGATAAGCCGTTGGCAAAGGCAATCTTTGCCGACAGCCGGGCCGTCGGCAAAACTTAGCCGTCGGCAAAGGAAACCTTTGCCGACAGCCGGGCCGTCGGCAAAACACAGCCGTCGGCAAAGGTGACCCAGACCAAACGGTAGCCGACGCCGTCCACTTTGCCGTGAGCTGTACCTTCAGGCTGTCGGTAAAGGCCTAGCCGTCGGCAAAGCGCCGCCACGTGGCGGCCGCACAGCCTGCCACGGCCACCGCCTTTGCCGACGGCCACGTGGCCAGGCCGTCGGCAAAGGGTCTTTGCCGAGGGCCATCCCTAGGCCCTCGGCAAAGAATTTTTTTGGTTTTTTCTTCCTAATTTTTTTCTGGTGCCTTCCTACACCAAATACAACCCAACTTCAAAAGTTGGGCAAATTTTGAGTTTTTTTGCTATATTTCGTTATTTATTTTTGTTTCTTTGAATTTTTCCGGCAACTCCAAGTTTGAACTGCAGATACATGAAATAACGGAATTTGTTGATTCAAAAAAGTATATTCATGATGTTTGGAGTATGTTGAGGCCGTATCCAGGGCCTCGCATCAAATTATGACCATGTTGGTGTCGTAACATGACAAGTTACGTGCGTGAAAAGTGTTTTTTATTATATAAAATCCAAACGAAGTCCGAAAATCATGAAACTTAACGAGGTGTCATGTTATCGCATGTGAAGGCTATGATAAAAAGTTGAAAATGTTTAGAGCAAGTTACGATGTCGGATGTCTAAAACTCAGACATCTCACATGCGATAACATTCGATGTCTAACACTCTTTGCCCTGCCCGGGCGCGCGCCGCCGCTCGCCCTACCCTGTGCGCGCCGCCGCTCCCCATCACGCACGCGCCGGTGCCGCCCCCCGCCCAGCGTGTACAACGCCACCGCTCCTCGCCCTGCGCGTGCCGCCACCGCTCTCCCGGCGGACCGCGCGCCGCTGCCGCTCCATCTCGCCCCACCAAGCAAGCACCGCCGTCGCTCTCCCGCCCTGCCCTTGGCCCTTTCCCTGCAGAGAGAAAGAGAAGAGAAGAGGGGAAGAGGGGAACAAGAAGGAGAAGAGGAGAAGGAGAAGGAGAAGGGAGGAGAAGGAGAAGGAGAAGGAGAAGGGAGAAGGGAAAGAGGAAGGAGGAGGAGAAGGAGAAGGAATGAAGGAGGAACAAGAAGGAGGAGAAGGGGGGAGGAGGAAGAACCTCGGATCGACGACCTTCCGTTCCGTTCGTCCACGCCGTCGTCCTCGCGCGTCGTCGGAGGAGAAGGTAAAGCCCCTGGGTTGTCGGCCTTCGTGTCGATGTGTCGTTGATGGCCTTCGTGCCAGAATTATGGTTGTGTGGGCTTTCGTGCCCCAAATGTGGACGTCAGCCATCATGCCAGCTTTTTCTTGTAGGTTTTGGAAACCTCCCCGTGTAGGGGAGGTTCTGCCAAAATTTTTTACTAATAGCGATGTCTTTGTTGTTTTGCAGAGCAGGACGTGTCGGAGGGGACCCGGAGCACCTCTGCACCGCCACCCTAGGTATAAATCACCTCTCTACCTTATAGTTGTTGTAAGTAGATCGCGTAACCAAGTTAGGCGTCTCCCATCTGAAAGGGATACACAGTCGTTGGTATGCGGATCAGTGCATATCTACGACGGTATCTCTTTCGGATTGTCCAAATTTTTTGGATAGCCCGAGGATGCGTAGATGGGTTAGCTTCGATGTTCTGCCCCCGTCCGAGTTGGAGTTTCGGCAGCACCTCCCCGTTGTTCTCCGGATACACACTCTCCCTGTCGGGACATGTATCGGGAGAACAGCGGGGAGGTGCTGCCAAAACTCTGTCTCGAACCTGACTGGCTACTTTCGATCCTAGATCCTAGGAACACAGGAGCCTCCTCCCTCGATCTTCACTCCACCACCACTTCCAGTTCCAGTTCTAGTGCCTGCTCCTGTACATGTTTCGGTGAGTATATTGCCTGTTGCTTTAGCTTGTGCGGGCATCCTGCAGGTACTAATTACATCACTTGGCCTTTGTGCAGGCACCATCGGTGGGTTCGAACCCGACTCCAGGTGGCAGCTCTCCACTGGGTCCTTCTCCACTGCATGGCTACCCGACCTACTACCCCATGCAGCAGTACCTGTGGCCTCCTCCAGCATCAGGGCAGGGGTACTCCTCGTAGCCGCAGGCGCTGACGCAGCAGGGGCACTCCGGGCAGGCAAGCATTTTCAGACCTACGCAGCAGCAGTGGCACTACGGTACGTCCCCGCAGTCGGGTTGGCCTCCGTACGAGCAAGCTGGGGGCTCTGGGACCCCTGGGGACGACGCACATAGCTAGATGCCTTTACTTCTCGCTTTTAGACCATCATTGATGAGGTTGTTGCACGTTAGACATGTTTAGCGTATGTTAGACTTGTATGCATTCTTATGGTCATGTTATGTGTATTGTGGAGTTGTATCGATAGATTTGAGGACCTTCATGTATGGATTCATGTTAAAACTGAATTTGATGCTCAAATGTGGTTTATATGTAATGAAATGTGGGTTATATGATATATATGTGATGAAATGAGGTATAAATACAAGAAAACAAAAAAAACAAAAAAAAATTCCCAGCTTTGCCGACGACTAGCCGTCGGCAAACCTGGTCCATTTTCCCAGCTCGGCCCAGCTTTGCCGACGGCTGGGCCCGGCCGTCGGCAAAGTGATCAAATATTTGTCGATGGTCGGCCGTCGGCAAAGCCTTTTTTAAACATTTTTTATAAAAAAATAAAAAAATTCGCCACATCACCTACTTTGCCGATGGTCGGACACGTCAGCTGTCGGCAAAGGCCGCCGTCAGCGTGCCGCCGCAACGGCTGACGTGGCCGTCGCCAAAGCTTTGCCGACGGTCTGCCACGTGGGTGTCGGCAAAGGTACCTTTGCCGACACTTTCTTTGCCGACGGCCGACGTGGCAGGCCGTCGGCAAAGGCTTTGCCGACGGTACAAGGACCTTTGCCGACGGCGCCGAGCCGTCGGTAAAGAAGGCGACTCCGGTAGCGTTTGACAACACCTTCAGAGACCGAGGGAGACGAATGATATCGAAACGTAATCATTGTCAGCCAAGAGCATGGTTTTCAGTCAAGCCTTTGTGTCCGAGCTAGGTAGCTGCACCATGACCATGATGGACGGGTGCCGGTCGCCACCACACCACATGGAGTCATTCCCACACTTACGCACGATAGTGGGATGCAAAAGGGTAGCAAATTTTACGGCTCAACTTTGAGCTAACTAAGCTGTTGATCGTAACTTAGCGTTCTAGCTTCTTGCAAAAATGCGCGACTCGATGTAACCATGATCCTTAATAACGTAGTGAAGATACTACTTCCTCCGTTTCAAACCGTAAGTCATTTAAGAATCTTATAGAGTCAAAACAGAATCAGGTTTTACCAAAATTATTGAGAAACATAGAAAAATTATAACATCAAATTGGCATACTTTAAAACTATAATTAACAAATAATCTAATGCTACTTGGCATCATAAATATTATTATTTTATTATATAAATTTATTCAAAACTAAGGTACTTTGACTCTTCGAGACTTTTGAAATGACTTATAATTTAAGAGATAGATGAAGCACTAAAAACAAAAAAGCACAGCTACTCGTGTGTGTGCCTTCCAGCGCGCATAGACACATGAAGCCACTGATGACAAGACAATAAAAGCCTCTCCCATATCTTTAGGGCGGAGCCACACTATATTCTTCCAGTTTTAATATTCTTCTAATCTCTATAAGATTTTGTAAGTATTTTCAAGGAAGTCATTTTTTTCAACTTCAACTTGCACGGTAGTTTTATTTTCAACCTTAAGCTACATGGAACTGGATATCTGATCGGACATATCCTCAGATGATAAAACCAAAAACATTTATTCACTGCCGGATCCACCGGCTTTGCCGAGTGTCGAAAGCACTCGGTAAAGGCTTAAATACAGTCGGCAAAGGCTTTGCCGAGTGCATTTCACGTCGGCAGTCGGCAAAGAGTTGTCGGCAAAGAATGGCTCGGCAAAGACCTCTTTGCCGACTACTAGGCGACGGCACTCAGCAAACACTTTGCCGAGTGCCAAACCAACACTCAGCAAAGGAAGCGGCCACCGTCATCTGGCGGCCTCTTTGCCGAGTGCTGACATGACACTCGGCAAAGATATTTTATTTTTTTATTCAGAAACTCTTTGCCGATTGTCGAGGACGGCACTCGGCAAAGAGTTTTTCCTTTTTTAATAATAAACTTTGCTGAGTGACGGAGTAGACACTCGGCAAAGCTAGAAATTTTTTTCTATTTTTTCATATATATCACAGCAAGCAAATCACATATATATATAAATATATATAACATAAATCCACATATAAAGCATAAATCCACATATATATCATATGCCATAGCAAATCCATCCACATAACAAGTGCATCATGTCCAACATACATCACAGGTCCAGCATACATAAGTTTATCATGTCCAACATCCATCACAAAGTCCATAACAAGCTAAACAAGAAGTACCTACGACGACTCGACGTCCCAATGGCCCTGGGAGTGTGAAGAGCCCCACCTTCCCACCCCAGCCACCTCTGCGGCGCCGAGGAACGTCGCCAAGGAATGGCGTGGACAGTCATCGGACCAATGTTCCTTCTCCTCCTTCCTTCTCCCTCCTCTTCTCCCTCTCCAATCTCCTTCTTCTTCCTCCTCCTTCTCTTTCTCCTTCTTCTTTCTCCTTCTCCTTCTTCTTCCTCCTCCTTCTCTTTCTCCTTCTTCTTTCTCCTTCTCCTTCTTCTTCTTCCTCCTCCTATTCTTCTTCTCCCTCCTCCTTCCTCCCTTCTTCTTCTTCTTCTTCATCCTTCTCTTTCTTCTTCTTCTTCTTCTTCCTTCCCTTTCTTCTTCTTCCTCCCTCCTCCTCCCTTTCTTCTTCTTCCTCCCTCCTCTTCCTCCTGCTAGGGGCGGCGCGGTGGAGGCGGGCACGGCCGTGGCTCGGGCGTGCGGCGCGGTGGGGCGGGCCGCCGCTGCGGAGGCTGGCAGCGTGGTGGCGCGGGCGGCCGCGGCAGGGCCGGTGGCCGTGGCGGCGACGGCAGTGCACGCGGGCGGGCGGGACGAGGTGGCAGTGGGCGCGCGTGGTGAGGAGCGGCGGCGATGGCGGTGTGCGCGCACGGGCGGGCGAGCGGCGGCGGCGGGGGGTGAGAGCGGGTGAGTGGCGGCGGCGGCGGCGGCGCGGGGGCGTGGGGCTCCGGGGCGGTGGCGCGGGGCGAGGCTCGTCGGGGAGGGGTCGGCGGTGGAGGATTTGGCGACGGCGGCGGCGCGCGCGTGCGGGCAAGACGATGTCTAGGTTTTAGACATCCGACTTCACAACTTTCTACAAACATTCTTAAATTTTTATCATAGCGTCTACATGCGATAACATGACACCTAGACAAGTTTCATGATTTTCGGACTTCATTTGGATTTTTTGTAATTAAAAAAATACTTCTACCGCACCTGGATTGTCATGTTTCGTGTACAAGGCATTCAAACTTTTGGGTTTGTTTATGGACACGGCCTCAAAATACACTCTCCAACATGAATATCATTTTTCGAATGGCTACGTTTTATTATTTCATGCACCTGCAGTTCAAATTTAGATTATGTGGAAAAATTCAAGTAAATCAAATAAATGAATGAAATATAGCAAAATATTATAAAAAGGTCTAAAATTCGAACATGTGCTTTAATACAATATGCTTGGGCTACAGAAAAGTTTGAACTCAAAATTCAAAAAAATATAAAAACTTTGCCGAGAGCCAAGGACGACACTCGGCAAAGATTCTCTTCTCTTTGCCGAGTGTCTAGAGAGTGGCAGTCGACAAAGAATGGATCTTTGCCGAGTGCCCAGACTGGCAGTTGGCAAAGTGGACTGGCCTGGGCCCAGTCCACGCCATGTGGCTCTTTGCTGAGAGTTTAGCGTGGCACTCGGCAAAGACGTATCTTTGCCAAGTGCCTTACGTTAGGGCACTCGGCAAAGATAACGGCGACAGACGCCATTTGCTCCCGGGAAACTTTGCCGAGTATCTAGCTTTGCCGAGTGTTCGGCACTCGGCAAAGGGAGTCTTTGCCGAGTACTGCTCACTACAGGGTTTGCTCTCTTTGCCGACTGCAACGTGCACTTGGCAAAGGCAGAATAGCAGTCGGCAAAGGCTTTGCCGACTGCAATTCACATGGCAGTCGGCAAAGGGCTGTCGGCAAAGAAAACGTCAGCAAAGCCACGTGGCGCCGTTAGCCTGACGGCTGGCTTTGCCGAGTGCTGACGGCGAGGCATTCGGCAAAGAAAAAAATTATTTTTTTGAAAATTTCTTTGCCGAGTGCCAGCTCGGCACTCGGTAAAGAAAAAAATTTTTTTACGACAATTCTTTGCCGAGTGCTGACACTCGGCAAAGGCATGATCCCTTTGCCGAGTGCCAGCTTTGCCGAGTGTCAGCACTCGGCAAAGCTGGGAAATTTTTTTCCTTTTTTTTCCTGTTTTCTTGCATCCAAACATTGCAAAATCATAATTTATATCACAATTTCACCAGGACCACAAGTAGCACCATTTATATCATGATTTCATCACATTTATCACCACCGTCACCATATATATCACAATAACACATATATCTCACAATAGCATCTCTTATCACCACCACAAGTCCATTACAACCATGAAGCTGAACGCAACGAGTCGAACACCACAAGTCGAGGTCCATCACATGAAGTTCAACACAACAAGTCTAGGTCCATCACGAAGAGAAGAAATACATGACAGAGACTTCGACGATACTCATGTCCAGGAGCATAAGACAAGCGACAAGTACCTAGCTTGTCGCGCCGTCCCCGGAGCCGTCAGGTTGTTCGTCCCCAGAGCCCCCAGGGTTTTCCCATGAAACCCACCCTGGATCACACGGCGCCGACCAGTACGGCCGCCCTCCGCCCACCGGCCACGAGTAAGGTGTAGGAGGGCCACGCGGAGGTGGATACGGTGGAGAAGGGCCACCCGGAGGTGGATACGGCATCATCTGAGGACCGGCACATCTAGGTGACGGGTTCGAACCCGCCGACTGTACCTGCACAAGTTAAAGGCCAAGTGATGTCATTAGTATCTGCAGGATGGACGCACAAGCTAAAGCAAGAGTCAATGTACTCACCGGGGTCCCAGCAAGAGTGACAGGAGCAGGCACAGGAAAAGACGGTGGAGGAGGCGGTGGAGCAAATAATTCAGGCGGTGGAGGCGGCCCGGGGATCTGTAGGGATTGGAAGTAGCCGGCAAAGCCCTGCATTTGACTATTGTAGTGCTGCTGCATGGCTGTCAGGTGCTGCTGGTAAGCCATCTATTGCGCCTGCATTTGCGCCTGCATCTGCGCCATCTGCTCCTGCACCTAGGCTTGCAATATTACATCCACAGTGTTGATTGTAAGTATAGGTGTGAAACGAGTGAACGACAAACGAAACCACACTTACCTGGAACTACGACATGCTCGGCTGCCGAGATGCTATGGGGATGTCGGTGGAGCTCGTGGGCCTGGATCGAACCTGGCTCAGCGTGGGAGCATCGGACGGGTCGACGGCGCTGTGGGCCATGTAGTACCGGCCGTGCTGCTTCCCTGGTCCCAACCTCTGCAGGAGGTCTGTGTCCAGGGGCTCGGCGGTGGGGTCAAACGTCTCCTCGTAGCGCTGGCGAGCCACGGTGGTGTACTCGGTCGCCTTCTCGTAGGCGGTGGGGTTGCTGTACGCCTTGGGCCCATCCTCCGGGTTGTAGACGTTGTCCGGCGCTGTCGCCTTGCCCTTGTGGGAGAGGAGGTACCTGGTGAACTGGTTGATTTCTTGCCCACCGTGCGCCAGCGTCTGCATTAAAAACAGAAATATGGTTACAAGTAATGACAATTGAGGGCTACAAAAAAGACATGAACGGACGCATACCCATCTTCTCATGTACGTTAGGAGGGGCTGGCTCCCTTGGTGGTGTGGCACCCCTCGCATCTGCAGGCGGCGGCCCCGACGGTCGTTGCGCCTCGCGTACACCTCGTCCATTTGCCACATGCGCACAATCTCCTCCCAGCAGTCCCTGTGGTTGTCGCACCACCCCGGACAGAACTGCATGACATCAAGTATTTAACATGCGAGAAGATTAGTGTAATGTTTCACTGAAGGAGTCTGAACGA
>CM041646.1:178240-240421 GCA_023333625.1 Bothriochloa decipiens
TCGTTCAGACTCCTTCAGTGAAACATTACACTAATCTTCTCGCATGTCAAATACTTGATGTCATGCAGTTCTGTCCGGGGTGGTGCGACAACCACAGGGACTGCTGGGAGGAGATTATGCGCATGTGGCAAACGGACGAGGCGTACGCGAGGCGCAACGACCGTCAGGGCCACCGCCTGCAGATGCGAGGGGTGCCACACCACCAAGGGAGCCAGCCCCTCCCAACGTACATGAGAAGATGGGTATGCGTCCATTTATGTCTTTTTTGTAGCCCTCAATTGTCATTACTTGTAACCATATTTCTGTTTTCAATGCAGACGCAGGCGCATGGTGGGCAGGAAATCAACCAGTTCACCGGGTACCTCCTCTCCCACAAGGGCAAGGCGACAGCGTCGGACAACGTCTACAACCCGGAGGACGGGCCCGAGGCGTACAGCAACCCCACCGCCTACGAGAAGGCGACCGAGTACATCGTCGCGGCTCGCCAGCGCTATGGGAAGACGTTCGACCCCACCGTCGAGCCCCTGGACATAGACCTCCTGTAGAGGTTGGGACCAGGGAAGCAGCACGGCCGGTACTACATGGCCCACAGCGCCGTCGACCCGTCCGATGCTCCCACGCTGAGCCAGGTTCGATCCGGGCCCACGAGCTCCACCGACATCCCCATAGCGTCTCGGCAGCCGAGCATGTCGCAGTTCCAGGTAAGTGTGGTTTCGTTCGTCGTTCACTCGTTTCACCCCTATACTTACAATCGACACTGCGGATGTAATATTGCAGGCCCAGGTGCAGGAGCAGATGGCGCAGATGCAGGCGCAGATGCAGGCGCAACAGATGACTTACCTGTAGCACCTGACAGCCATGCAGTAGCACTACAATAGTCAAATGCAGGGCTTTGCCGGCTACTTCCAACTGCAGATCCCCGGGCCGCCTCCACCGCCTGAATTATTCGCTCCACCGCCTCCTCCACCGTCTTTTCCTGTGCCTGCTCCTGTCACTCCTACTGGGACCCCGGCGAGCACATTGACTCTTGCTTTAGCTTGTGCATCCATCCTGCAGATACTAATGACATCAATTGGCCTTTAACTTGTGCAGGTACAGTCGGCGGGTTAGAACCCATCTCCTAGAGGTGCCGGTCCTCAGATGATGCCGTATCCACCTTCGGATAGCCCTTCTCCACAGTATCCACCTCCGCGTGGCCCTCCTACACCTTACTCGTGGCCGGTGGCGGAGGGCGGCCGTACTAGTCGGCGCCGCGTGATCCAGGGTGGGTTTCATGGGAAAACCCTGGGGGCTCTGGAGACGGACAACCTGAGGGCTCCGGGGACGGCGCGACGAGCTAGGTACTTGTCGCTTGTCTTATGCTCCTGGACTTGAGTATCGTCGAAGTCTCTGTCATGTATTTCTTCTCTTCATGATGGACCTAGACTTGTTGTGTTGAACTTCATGTGATGGGCCTCGACTTGTGGTGTTCGACACGTTGCGTTCAACTTCATGGTTGTAATGGACTTGTGGTGGTGATAATAGATGCTATTGTGAGATATATGTGTTATTGTGATATATATGGTGACGGTGGTGATAAATGTGATGAAATTGTGATATAAATGGTGCTACTTGTGGTCCTGGTGAAATTGTGATATAAATTGTGATTTTGCAATGTTTGGATGCAAGAAAACAGGAAAAAAAAGGAAAAAAAATTTTCCCAGCTTTGCCGAGTGCTGACACTTGGCAAAGCTGGGGAATCTGGCCACAAAATCCCTAGCTTTGCCGAGTGCCAGTGTGGCACTCGGCAAAGGGGTCATGCCTTTGCCGAGTGTTAGCACTCGGCAAAGAATTTTCGTAAAAAAAAAATTTCTTTACCGAGTGCCGAGCTGGCACTCGGCAAAGAAATTTTCAAAAAAAATAATTTTTTTCTTTGCCGAGTGCCTCGCCGTCAGCACTCGGCAAAGCCAGCCGTCAGGCTGACAGCGCCACGTGCCTTTGCCGAGTGCTGACGTGACACTCGGCAAAGCCTTTGCCGACTGCATGCCACGTGGCACTCGACAAAGCCGCCTTCGCCGATGTTTTCTTTGCCGACAACCCTTTGCCGACTGCCACGTTTCGGCAAAGGCTTTGCTGACTGCTATTCTGTCTTTGCGGAGTGCGCATTGCAGTCGACAAAGATAGCGAACCCTATAGTGATGTGACCATAATTATTTCCATTTGTGGCTAACTTGTCATAAAAATAAACAACGCTTGTGGCACCACTCGCAACAAGCTTCCTCTCACACAAGCACAACAAGGAATCAATGGACCAATACATATGTACTATAAGAAATCAAAAAATCAACATGATTTAAGTACATCTATACAAAGTAGTACCGTTAAAAATTCCAATTTATAATACCCTACTTCCATTTTGTTTTTGGAAAACTTCGGTTGCATATTTTTATTGTCCATTCAATTGTGTCTTAACCTGGTAATGGTTAGGTTTGCCGAAGCTAGGACAAATTATGCCCTTAATAGCTTCAATTTATTTATTTCCTTATCCATGAAGTCATACCCAACTGGGGAGCTTGGCTCTTATGATGGACTCTAATAAGAAATAGAGGAAAATGTGAGATTTTCGATATAGGGGTGTCATATCATGGGCGAGTTTGCATTATCTATCACACTCCTTACATGTTGAATGCTAATGCTGGCTTCTACAACTTTGGAAAATATAGAGATGAACTTATTGGGTATGTTAATTGTAACTATGCTAGTGATTCTCTCACAATTATGCATTAATCAACAGTAGCTATGCTATCACATGGAAAGCAAGTTTGTGGACTCTAATGTTGCTTTGTGTACAACCACCGTCTGACCTAAATTATAGATCATTTTGGCTTTTGTAGACACCTATTTTTTGTTAGGCACCTAATATATGGATATGTTAGGTCACCCGCTTCCCACAGCAAAGCTCAGAGCTCTAGCATTCAATCCTCCAGTGCTAGCTAGCTAGTACTGCTAGCAACAAAGACACACTCCTTCCGAGCAATGCTCGCTGCTCTAGTTTTAATCACCCGCACTCGCTGTTTGATGCTGTTTGGAGCTAGTGGCTCGTGAGTGAGTGTATTTAACCGTATTTTCCATTAATGATTGGGATTATTCTGATTAGATTTTGAGTGTATGTAACCGTATTTTCCATTAATGATTGGGATTATTCTGATTGGATCTCCGACCTGTTACGTCATTGCTCCCTCTGTAGATCATGACATGGATCACGACGAGATGCTTGCTATCGATCGATGATGGACCACCACTTACATACTGCACTCACTAGCTGTCAAAGCAGTCCGTACGGGTATCCATGTTTCAGCGTGCACTGCTCTACGAGGCTTGTCGCCAAGGCTTTTCCATGGCTTCCATCGAGGCTCGTACGAGGCCTCAGCTCTGTGTGCGCAATGCATCTTGCACTGAATTTCAATTGAAAGCGCACGTGACCTCGCAATAATGGTCGGTGTCCCTGTCCTTGTGCAGTACCCTGCAATCTGTGTTAGGTATAAGGTCTTTACTAATGAAGCCGGCACAGGAAGAGTTGCGAGGTTTGTTTCTCAGGGGATCAGTCTTTTAGCTTGACACAAGCAATTAATGTAATTTCAGCGAACAATCTTAATGGTCCCAACTTTTACTGAGGATCTGTTTATGTTAAAATTTTAGGCAAATTATGGCATGTTTCTAATCTAGAAATTGTTAAAAGATGATTATGGTAAATATGTGCATCCGTGGTTTTGTTTCTACATATTTGTCCACAAACGAGCTAATTATATAATATAAACGAACATACTGATCAGCATCGAAAGTACGATGTAGGAACCATGACGAGAGACAGAGAGGTGAATTAGGCTTTCTAAAGCTTCTGCCCTACCTATGGCCATCAATTTTCCCTTATTAAAACCTACGTACTAAAGTAATATATACTAAGATTTTGCTCGGTGTTTTAATGCAAAAATCTATGCAAATTTTGCTATCTCTGTCCAAAAGATAGTTATGCAACAAATATATGCATGTTTCAATCCTATCAACTTGACTAGCAAGATAAGCTACAAATGTAAGCACACAACCTAGATACACAAGTGAAATGTAAAAGCTTTTATTGAGATAGGAATGGCAAACTCCCGACTTAAGTAGGTATAGTTGGAATCCTCACAAGGATCAACCTCCACTACCGGATCTGATGTCTTTGCCGAGTGTCTGAGGCACTCAGCAAAGGCGTGTATACACTTAGCAAAGGCTTTGCCGAGTGTCTACCACGCTGGCACTCAGCAAAGCCTTGTCGGCAAAGAAAGCCTCGGCAAAAAATTCTTTACCGAATGCCAGGTCACAGGCATTCGACAAAGATTTTGCCGAGTGCCAAACCAGCACTCGGCAAAGAAAACGCCACGGTCGTCTGCCGGCTTCTTTGCTGAGTGCCAGCCTGGCACTCGGCAAAGATTCTATATTTTTTTATTTCAAAAATTCTTTACCGAGTGCCACGGCCGGCACTCGGCAAAGAAATTTTCTTATTTTTTTTAAAAACAGTCTTTGCCGAGTGCCTAGGCTGGCACTCGGCAAAGCTGGGAAATTTTTTGTTTTTTTATTTTTCATAAATATCAAAGCAAGAAAATCCACACATATATATAACACAAATTCACATATATAATACAAATCCACATATATAACACATGCAATCCATAACAAATGCATCCAACAAGCCCAATATCCATTAGCATTCACAAATTCAATATGTCCAACATAACAAACATAAAGTCTCACAAATCCATACAAAGTCTAACAATCACAAAGGCCATCACTCCTCGTGCTACGACCCACTGTCCCTATGCCCACCAGAGTGTAAAGAGCTCCCAGCTGGTCACAAAGACCGTGCGGAGTGTCCTGGCTATAGGGCGAACTGGTACTATTACGTCAACCCGTGGTGCGCACGAGGGTCGCTTGCCCAACCGGAGTGCCCGTGCTGGATAGGCGGAGGAGGGCCGCTTGCCCACCCGGAGGGCCCGTGCTCTGTAGGCCTAGGAGGAACACCACCTGGCCACGTGAACTGTGGCTGAGGGACAACCGGTCAACCGGCCATCGATGGCCTGGAGAAGGGCCATGTGGAGGAGTCGGGTTCGAACCCGCCAACTGTGGCTGCACAAAGGAGAAGTGATCTCATTAGTACGTGCAGGATGGTCGCACAAGCTAAACACAATAGACAAACATATATTCTCACCAGAGTCCCTATAGGGCTAGGAATAGGTGGTGGAGCGAACATCGAGGGAGGCAACGGAGGCAGGATGACACCAGGGATCTGCAGGGACTGAAAGAAGCCAGTAAAGTCCTGCATCTGACGCGCCTAGTGCTGCCGGACAGCCTCAATCTCATGCGCCGACTGCTCCCTCTGACGCGCCAGCTCCTGCCGATGGGCCTCCTATGCGGCCTCCTGTTGGACCCGCAACTCAGCCATCTCGGACTGTATTATTACACCAGTGATGTTTAAACAATGCATCTGCATGGAGCTCGGCTCAATTGTGATCACATGTGGAGATGTCTGAGTTTTAGACATCCGACATTGGAACTTGCTCTAAACATTTTTAAATTTTTATCATAGCCTCCACATGCGATAACATGACACCTCGACAAGTTTCGTGATCTTCGGACTTCGTTTGGATTTTATATAATTAAAAAAATACTTCTACCACACTTGATGGTCATATTTCGTGGACAAGGCCTTGAAACTTTTGGATGAGTTTATGGATACGGTCATAAAATACACTCTCTAACATGAATATTATTTTTGGAATGACTATGTTTTATTATTTTATGCACCTACATTTCAAATTTGGATTATGCGGAAAAATTCAAGTAAATAAAATAAATAAACAAAATATAGCAAAATGTTATAAAAATATCCCAAATTCGAACATGTGCTTGAATACATATACTTAGACCACAAAAAAGTTTGAATTCAAAATTAAAAAAAAGGAAATATGTACCGAGTGCCATGGCTGGCACTCGGCAAACAGTCTCTTTGCCGAGTGCCCAGCCTGGCACTCGGCAAAGAGGGCCGGCCTAGGTCCGCAGCCGGCCACGTGGCGCTTTGCCGAGTGCGAGGCAGGGCACTCGGCAAAGACGCCGTCTTTACCGAGTGCCCGACAGAAAGGCACTCGGCAAAGGAGATGCTGATGGACGCCGTTTACCCCCAGTCACTTTTTGCCGAGGGCCCTTCTCTGCACTCGGCAAAGATGGTCTTTGCCGAGTGCCTGGCTTCGCCGAGAGCCAGGCACTCGGTAAAAATATCTTTGTCGAGTGCTCCAACTGGCTCTCTACAAAGGTGGTCTTTATCGAGTGCCCTGATTTTGCCACTCGGCAAAGCGTAAGACACTCGGCAAAGCCCGAATTTCCGGTAGTGCTCCCACTGTTGGGTAGCTCTGTAGAGCCCGCAGCATCCCCACGCGATAGCTAGCACCCATATGTACATTCATTCGCTGATGAAATATACTAACAGTTAACATAGATATACGACGGGGTTGCTCTGGGCCCTATATGTGAGTGTTTACGTGCTCAGTTTTTTGCCTTAGGCCGGGGAGCTTTTGCCGGGGAGCTTTTGCTACTCCAATCTATTCTCCTTTGCTGACTCGATGCCTATCACCCATCTTATCAAGTACTACTACGACCCACAGCGCAAACGATAGTGCTTCTCTCCAATTCGTCGTCCTAGATGCTCCCTGCTTCGCTCCATTCGTCCTGCTAGCTCCTCCCATTTCGATCTGGACATAGAATCGTCTTCGCCGTCTCCAATTCTAGCGAAACATATGGCACTGTTTGTCGGAAACTGACAGTTTTATACATTTTCTCGCCAAGTACTTCTTGGAACAGCTCTTTGCGTTTGCACATGGAGCAGAAGCCCTCGTCACCGGCACCGCCGTCATCGCAACCAGCAGCGATAAACCTCTCGCTGGCCCTGGCGCCGGCGTCTTGCGGCGAGGAGACGGAGGATGAAGTGGCGCTGCTGACGAGGTGCGTCGGCGGCAAGCAGGTGCGCATGTTCCCCTGCCTCTTCTGTGATAAGAAGTTCCTCAAGTCGCAGGCGCTAGGGGGACACCAGAACGCACACAAGAAGGAGCGCGGCGCCGGCGGGAATCCCTACGTCTACGACGACTACGACCGCCACCACGCCGCAGCGGCAGTGGCAGCGCCGCCGCCGGACTGCCGCCTCGGCAGCCGTAACAGTACGGCCACCGACGCTTCTATGTCCGTCCCGTTCTTCTCGCATGGTGCCACAGCCGCCAGCATCAAGCTCGAGATGACTGAACCACGTGGTGCTCACGGCAGCGGCACCCTGTGACCCATGCGGCGCCAGGCGCGATGACAACACCGTGGACATGCGCATCTGGAGAAGGACCTCCCACGCCTCTGCCGCCGCCACACCGCAGAGCGCCGACACTAACACCGCGTCCACCAGTGCGGGCGAGGAGATAGACCTCGAGCTGCGACTCTAGATCAGACAGAGCGACGACCGGCGACGTTGTCCTTTCCTTCCACTATGGAGAAGCAAGAAGAAAAGTACTTAACATGCATTCCGATCCATGGTTTCGTCCTTCACATATCTGCATCTACATATCTTGCCCCGATCAAACCTTCGCCGTTCAGATCGATCTTTTGCTGTGTAACTATAAACTAATGGAATAATTATGCCTCTCATGAATGCATCATGTGATTAATCCCTATAGTTGTTTGTACTACTATACCATTATCCTGTCACCTGTCAGGTGTCTCGATCGAGGCGAGTCGTCAACGTGATCTGGAGTATTATATATAGTGTGTAATTAATTGTTCATATAAATGGACGAAACTTGGTTATTGGTTCCGAAACACTATGTATTTGCAGGAAACAACTGTTGATTAGTTAGTTTATTATTAAGCAATGATGACAGAGCTGTAGTAGTACTAGTACGTTGCTTGGATTCCGTTCGGCGGAGCTCATATTCTCTGTTGCTCATGTGCTTCCTGTTCCCGGAAAGAAAAAACGGGACCGCGCCTTTGGTAAAGATGTATATATCTGAAAGAACACTATTTTGTCTTGTTATTATACGTGGACATTGAATGGTTTTTATATATATACAGAAAATGAAGTTTGATTGTAGATGCTTCGGTTTTTTATGCTTTAAACAATAGAGAAATTTATGCGACCATCCGTTCTTCAAAAGAAAATAATACTCACTGTATCCCACGGTTCGGTAGTGGACAAACTATTTGAGACACGACAAAAGTATGAAAAGGACAGATGAGTAACATCGTACTGTACGAGGTTGGCATATATATAATGCACAGAAGACACGAGTTGACAGATGAATAATAATACTCTAGCACTGATCAGTGGCTTGGCCTAATGTGACTGTGGCGTCGAAGCCGGCCGGCGGGCCCTCGTCGCCCCCTGATCCGGCGAACTGGAGGCCTTCCCCGCCGACGGACGCCTCCCACGACCTCGCGGCGCCTGGCCCGGCCGCGCTGAGGGCTGCCGCCACAAGTGAGCCCGGGGCCGGGCCAGGGCGGGAGGGCCACCACCGCCACCCTCTCCGTCGTCGGCGGCCCGCCAGCCACCGGATTCCTGCGTGGCTTCCCAATCGTGCGTGGCCATGGGTGCCTGAACGCTGTTGCAGGCGGCCCTTCCGCCATTGACGGGGAGGCATGGACCCTGCATCTCCACGCCCGGATCGGAGGTGGCGGTGCTGGAAGTGACGCTGCCGCGACGCCCCACGCATCCTCGCCCCTGCCGGCCGTGGCGGACCTGTCTAGGTTCACGGCGGGCTTCCCGGCGTCGTCTACACCAGCACAGGGAGCCCAGCCCCGATGCGTACCCGCGGAGGACGACTCGGTCATCATCAAGGACGCCTCGAAGGACGAGGATGAGGAAGGGGACGCGGTCTCCCCAAGGCCACCGCCACTCGCTGAGGCCTCTTTGTCGACGGCCCCAGGGTCCTCCCTTTCTCCTGAGGCGGCTCCCTTCATGCCACTCTCGTGTGGGCGTTCCAAGAACCGGCGATGGGCGGATGATGACGACGACGCGTCCGGCGATGATAAGCACTCATCCTACCTGGCTGCTGCCCGTCGCCCGCCGATGCCTTCCATCGTGGCTCTGGGTCGTGGCGGGGAGGCTGCCAAGCGGGGTGACCACCGATGCCAGAGGAAACACCAACGGATGCATCCCCAGCTGGTGAGTG
The DNA here is from genome assembly GCA_023333625.1 of Bothriochloa decipiens. Classification (NCBI taxonomy): domain Eukaryota; kingdom Viridiplantae; phylum Streptophyta; class Magnoliopsida; order Poales; family Poaceae; genus Bothriochloa; species Bothriochloa decipiens. Next base: position 187,459 of record CM041646.1, read on the forward strand.
GCATCCCTGTGCGGCCACCGGAGGGACGTGTACCTGCTCGCCAGCGACTCGACCGACGCGGGGGCAGTGGGCGACCGGCCAACATCGTTGCGCTGGAGCGAATACCCGCACACCAGCGTCTGGGGTCGACGCGTCGTGTGACCGCCCCGGACGCCGATGGGTGGCAGCGCGTGCTTCCCTAGCTTCCTCACCAACCAGCGCAGTTATCGCGTCTGCGGCAGCGCCACGGGGCGAGCGCTGGAGGGCTGTGCTTCGGACCACGGCAGTTTCTGGCTTACGCCGATGGTCGCTGCTTTAAGTGCCTCACGGCGGGGCACCGGGTCGCCACTTGCAACCTCCCGTGGCGATGCCCCCGCTACCATGGCCTCGGCCACTTCGCGCAGGACTGCAAGAGGCCGAGGCGCGTCAGCGATGAAGCCAGACGTGCCGCTCGGTCAAGGTGCGGCAGCGGTGGCAGTGCCAACGATGTCGTGGGTGGTGGTGGCGCACCCGCGGTGGACAACTCCCACCAGCGTGGCCATGGCCATTGCTCGCGCCAGCGCCATCGTCGCAGAAAGAGGAAGCTAGAGGCGGGCTGTGCCACCCAACCTTCTAAGGTTTGGCGTCCATGGATTGCTCGTTCAGGGGATGAAGCACCGGTCGAGCCCCTAGTCGACAACTTGGGGCTTGGATCATACTCTGTAGATCCGATGGCCACTTGGAAGGATGTCGCCTGGGCCGCCATTCTCGAAGGCCCGCTACCACCACTCGACAGCGCGCACTTGGCCATGTCCAGAAGGCCGGCCATGGAGCCGGATGTCACCCCTCTTGCGGTGACCAAGCTCCCGGAGGAGGATTGCGCCGCCATGGCCACGCCACCGGCCGATTTCGCAGTCATCCAACTTGTCAAAGAGGAGGATGCCACGGAGGCCACAGTCGTATCGGAGGCCACACTAGTCACGGAGGCCGATGACAACCCCCAGGACACGATGCCAGCCCAGCCAGAGGAGGTGCCCTCGACCCCTCTGCCTGTCGACTGGACCGTGCTGGAAACCCCGCCGCCGCCAGCGAACACAACTTCAGCGCAACGCCGCCTCAAGGCCTTTGTCGGCAAAGTCAAGAAGCCAAGACCCGAAGCCATCCTGCGCCGACCTTCGCCAAAGAAGGCCGCTACTCCGTGGCGTAGGCCGCTGCGCAGTCGGCGGCTCGCTGCCCAAAGCATGTCAAGGCTACCGGCGTCCAAGCGCGGTGAGTACCTGATTCTGAAGCGCCTCGGCCAGGTATCACCGCTGACTGAGTTCACCGCGACCAACGAGTTCAACGCCCTTTTCGTGGTAAGCCGGAGGACGATGAGGCCCTCAGGGAACTCTTCCCTGACGGCTGGGACGTCGGCGAACACAGAAGGTGCCGCCGCGCCCCACGCGCGCGGCCATGACTGGTTACGCCGTTGCCAAGAATTTAGGATGTTTAGTGCAGCGAGTAATAGCTTGCTGAAAACATTCTAAGGGGAGTGTGCTTCATTGTGCTTCATTGTCAATCTTATAAAAGCGCCCCAATTGTATTAAATTATTTCTCCTTAATGAAAATACGTGTAAATCTTTTGCATGATTGACAAAAAAAAAGAATAAAATAAAATATTGATGATCACTATCACTGGATTATTGCTAAAAGATATGCTCTGGAGATTTGCAAGGACGATTCTGTCAGTTGTCGCACTAGACTTCAGATCCGCATCGTAGACGGCACTGAGTAATGAGTAGTGATCGAATCCAAGAAACAACAATTATCTTTATCTAAAAAAAGAAATAACAGTTATTATATGGTCGCCCCCCACCCACAAAAGTATGGTATATATGTGATTTAATAATTTCTCTCTCCCTCTCCTTGTTTCCTACTCCCAGGTCTAGTGACTCTTATATTCAATAAAGAAACCACGTTCCATATAGGTGCATACTCATTTATCAGTTTGAGTGAAAGTGCACCTTGCGTGACCGGTAAAAATTATCAGTTTGAGTAAATTTATAGTTTGAGAATTGTTATAAGGGAGCAAGGTTTGGACTTGACGATGTTTCTCCGACTAACACTAGTTTGGCTCCCCAATCTTTTTTAATTGCAGAAACGGAGAAGGCACACTCGCAGCTCGAAGCGGACACTCGCAGCACGAAACTCCCTAGAGCCCTGGCAGAAGGGATAGCGAAGGACGGAGGAACCATGATGAAGGTCTATAACAAAGGTGATGTACCAGACGACTGGAGGCCTTTGATTACGAAGATTGGATAGCTCTGCATTTGAATATGTTCTAAATTCAGTTGCACATCACAAAAGGCCGACTTCTGATGAAGCGAAGCGGAGGTCCGATAAAGTCGAGGCAGGCCGGAGCGAAACGGAGTCTGAAAGGCGGACCGGAGTGAAGGTTTCTATTATTCCGGTTCAGATGGCGTTCTAAAGGTATCAAAAGGTTCTCTTGTTTGTTTGAAAGGTGATCTAAATTCTATAAAGTTGTATGTCCTCAGATGAAGTACTTTACATGGTTCTATTTCTGCTGCTGCTGTTGCTGTTACTAATGCTGAATCTAGTAAGACTAACCTTTGACATATGCGTTTGGGACATATGAGTCAACTTGGTATGACATAATTGATAAAGAGAAACTTGCTGGATGGCTGCACTTCGAGTAACATGAAGTTTTGCGAGCATTGTATTTTTGGGAAGCACAACAACAATAACAACAACATAGCCTTTTGTCCCAAGCAAGTTGGGGTAGGCTAGAGATGAAACACAAAAGAGGCATAAAAACAAAGAACACATAAATAGTAAAAGAAAAAGATTACGGTTCAGGCACGTTAATTGCTAGTCTCCAAGCGCTCCGATCCATAGCTAAATCCTTAGGGATATTCCACTCCTTAAGGTCTCTCTTAACCGACTCGTCCCAAGTCAGTTTAGGTCGACCTCTACCTCTCTTTATATTATCGACCAGCTTTAGAACCCCACTACGCACCGGTACCTCAGGAGGCCTCCGTTGGACATGGCCAAACCATGTCAACCGGTGTTGAATCAATTTTTCCTTAATTGGTGCCACCCCAACCCTATCCCGAATATCATCATTCCGGACTCTATCCCTCCTTGTGTGCCCACAACACCATCGTAACATACGCATCTCTGCTACACTCAATTACTGGATATGTCGCCTTTTTGTAGGCCAACATTCAGCACCGTATAACATCGCTGGACGAATCGCTGTCCTATAAAACTTACCTTTTAACTTCTGGGGCACCCTTCTGTCACAGAGGACGCCTGAAGCTTGACACCATTTCAACCAACCGGCTGAAATTCTATGCCTAACATCTTCATCAATGTCATCATCCTTTTGTAGCATCGATCCTAAATACCGAAAAGTATCCTTCTTGGCCACCACTTGCCCATCGAGGCTAACGTCTCCCTCCTCATTCCTAGTCGCGCTGAAATCGCACCTCATGTACTCGGTCTTGGTCCTACTAAGTCTAAACCCTTTCGACTCTAACGTGTGCCTCTATAGTTCTAACTTCCTATTAACCCCTGCCCTAGTCTCCTCCACTAGCACCACATCATCAGCAAAGAGCATACACCAAGGGATATCACCTTATATGTCCCTTGTGACCTCATCCATCACCAAAGCAAATAAATAAGGGCTCAATGCCGACCCTTGATGTAGTCCTATTTTAATTGGAAAGTCACTGGTGTCGCCATCACATGTTCGGACACAGGTCACCACATCCCTGTACATATCCTTGATGAGGGTGATGTACTTAGTTAGGACTTTATGCTTTTCCAAGGCCCACCACATGACATTTCTCGGTACTTTGTCATATGCCTTCTCGAGGTCAATAAAGACCATATGCAAGTCCTTCTTCTGCTCTCTATACCTCTCCATCAACTATCGTAATAAGAAAATTGCCTCCATGGTCGACCTAACAGGCATAAACCCAAATTGGTTTTTGGTCACACTTGTCACTCTTCTTAGGCGATGCTCGATAACCCTCTCCCAGAGCTTCATCGTATGGCTCATCAACTTAATCCCACGGTAATTAGTACAACTTTGAACATCTCCCTTGTTCTTGAAGATCGGTACTAATATATTTCTCCTTCATTCTTCAGTCATCTTGTTTGACCGAAAAATGAGGTTAAAAAACTTAGTTAACCATACTATCGCTCTGGCATCTAGGCATCTCCACATCTCAATGGGGATACCGTCAGGGCCCATCGCTTTACCTCCCTTCATCCTCTTTAAAGCCTCCCTGATCTCTGCCTCCTAAAATCTCCTCACGAAACGTCTATTGGTGAGTCATCCAACTCCAAGGTAGGACCCTCATTCTCCCCATTAAACAACTTATCAAAGTACTCTCTCCACCTGTCCTTGATCTCCGCATCCCTCACCAAAAGTTGATCCGTCCCATCCTTGATGCATTTGATTTGGTTGATGTCCCTCGTCTTCCTCTCGCGGATCCTAGCCATCCTATAAATGTCCTTCTCCCCTTCCTTCGTGCCTAGTCGCTGATAAAGGTCATCATACGCCTGACCTTTTGCTACACTCACCGCTCATTTTGCAGCCCTCTTCGCTATTTTATAGCCCTCAATGTTGGCTGCACTCTTGTCATGATGGAGGCGCTTGAACCACTCCTTCTTCTCCCTAATAGCCCTTCACCTCGTCATTCCACCACCAGGTGTCTTTCACTTCCCGTTTGCCTCCCCTACTCACTCCAAACACATCCGAAGCTACCTTCCGAACACATGTTGCCATCTTTAGCCACATGTCATCTGCATCTTCTCCTTCTTCCCACGGCCCCTCATCTAACATCCTCTCCTTAAATGTTTGCGCTGCTTCCCCCTAAGCTTCCACCATTTTGTTCTCGTAATCTTGGCCTGATTGTCCCGATGGACACGTACCCGAAAGTGAAAATCCGCCACCACAAGCTTGGTAAATTTCAATATCTCAGTTCACACCACCAAAGGTACTCTTGATTATGTACATGCTGATTTGTGGGGTCCTTCCAGTAAGCCTTCTCTTGGTGATGCTCGTTACATTCTTACAATTATTGATGATTACTCTAAATGGGTTTGGCCTTATTTTCTAAAAAATAAATATGATACCTTTGCTGCATTTAAGAACTGAAAAGTTATGATAGAAAGGCAAACTGAAAGAAAGGTGAAATTGCTTCTTACTGATAATGGTGGAGAATTTTGTTCGGATGCTTTTGATGATGATTGCAGGAATAAAGGCATTGTTAGGCATCACACCATACCTCACACTCCATAGCAAAATGGTGTGGCTGAGCGTATAAACAGAACCATCATTTCAAAGGCTCATTCTATGCTGTCCAATGTAAGGATGAGCAAGCATTTTTGGGCTGAAACAGCTAACACCGCATGTTACTTGATAAACAGGTCACCTTCTATTCCACTTAATAAGAAAAATCCCATTGAGATATAGTCTAGTACACCTACAGATTATTCACAGTTAAAAGTTTTTGGCTGCACTGCTTATGCTCATGTTGATAATGGAAAATTAGAGCCTAGAGCTATTAAATATCTTTTTCTTGGCTATGGTTTGGGAGTTAAAGGATATAAATTATGGAATCCCAACACAGGAAAGACTTTCATAAGTAGGAGTGTTGTTTTCAATGAATCTATGATGTTTAATGATAGTTTGTCCTCAGATCATGTTCCAGATAATTCTGAAAGAGAGCTGCAGTATACAAGTGTGCAGGTGGAGCATGTGGATGATGAGACAAGTGTGCAGGTGGAGCATGTGGATGATGAGGCAGGTGTGCAGGTGGAGTCAGTTGATACTCATGATGATGAAGTTGCTAATGATGATACTCATGATGATGTTCAGCAGCACTCACCTCCTGTTTTGCAGTCAGAGGAAGAATTACCTATTGCTCATCGTAGGTCAAAGAGGGGCTGTGGACCTCTAGACCGTCTTATTGAACAATGTAATTTGACTTATTATGCTTTGAGTTGTGCTAAACAGGTAGAGAATACTCATGAGCTAGTAACTTATCGTGAAGCCATTGATTGTGGTGATCGTGAGAAGTGGATTTCAGCTATGCATGAGAAGATGTAGTCTCTTGAGAAGAATAGCACATGGGAGGTTGTTCCTTTGCCTAAGAAGAAGAAGACCATCCGCTGCAAATGGATCTTCAAGAGAAAAGAGGGTTTAACACTAAGTGAGCCTCCAAAGTTTAAGGTAAGGTTAGTAGCAAAAAGCTACAGTCAAATTTTGGATATTGACTATAATGATGTATTCTCTCTAGGGGTAAAGCACATTTCCATTTGTACTTTTCTTAATATTGTTGCTTCACATGATCTTGAGCTTGAGCAGTTAGATGTGAAGACTGCATTTTTGCATGGAGAGCCTGAGGAGGATATATACATGGACCAGCCGAAAGGGTTCATAGTGCCTAGCAAGGAGAAATTTGTTTGCAAGTTGAAGAGATCCTTATATGGTTTGAAATAGTCCCCTCGTTAGTGGAATAAGAGCTTTGATTCATTTATGCTGTTGCACGGTTTTACGAGGTCTAAATATGATAGCTATGTTTACATCAAGCATGTTAATGGATCACCTATATACTTTCTATTGTATGTTCATGATATGTTGATTGCTGCCAAGAGTAAGGTTGAAATCACTAAATTGAAAACATTGTTAAGTAGTGAGTTTGACATGAAAGATCCTAGTGCTGCTAAAAAAAATCTCGGTATGGAAATTACTAGAGATAGAAAATCTGGTTTGTTATTTCTTAGTCAGCAAAATTATATTAAGAAAGTTCTTCAGTGTTTCAACATGCATATGTTGGCGGTCCTTAACTCATTTCTAACCCCGCCAACATTAGTATAAAAAACACCCAAAACTATGGAAATAGGTCTTTTACACTAACAAGTTCCATAGTTTTGATGTTTGTACTTGTTTTGCACGTTGATCATAGAATATATCAATTTGGGCCAAGAAATAAAGAAAAACAAACAATATTCAAACTCCACCAATTTGGCCAATGGCAAAACAAGAAGACCCACCAGGAATCAGCCAACCAGAGCAAACCGACATGAGTGCACCACATGGGCCGAGCCCAAGTCCAGCCAGGAACCGACCTGCCAAGGTCGGTCACGAGGAGGCGGCAACCAGGGGCGCGTGCCCTGGCCTGGCGCACGCCCGTGCCAGGTCAGCAGTCGGGCCCAGCTTCGGTCAGGCGGTGCCATTAATGCTCCCCAAGGCGGTTCATAGGTGCGTTGGTCATTTGACACTACAAAACCAACCTCTCACTCCTCTATTTAAGTTTAGGCTCTCTCCTCTCATAGGAGAGAATGAAGTACCTTTTAGTTTTCCCACAAGCTACATTATAGAGGAGGAGTAGAGCTATTGTATCTAGCCTTAGCTAGTCAAAAGTAAGGAGTAAGAGAGGTGCAAGAGTAGAAAGCTCTGTGAAGTGCTCTTGGAAGCATCGTCTTCCTTGAGGCAGAGTACCGGACTTGTCGGCTCCCTCCTCACTTGTACCTCGGCGACGTCTTACTACTTGAAGTAAGAGGTCCGTGTTTATCTCTTGGTACTTTACCTTTTAGTAAGTTACCCTTGCTCGTTATTATCTTACGGGTTCACTGCTCATCCTTTGGGGCAGGGGATCTAGTAGAGGACCCCTGATAAAGATGGAAGTTCCTAGCCAATGCTAGAGTCATAACGAATAGCGTAGACGTGGTGTCTAAGCTGGGAGTTATTGTCATTTGCCTCGTATCCTACAGTTGAGGGGTAGGCGGTGGGGAGTGACCTAGTCCTCTCCATCCTTCGTAATCCCCCACGTCCAAGTGCGGCATAGAGCAACAGGCCGGTATTGCTTGGCAAACCAGGCGCGCTCTGGTGCCCGAAGTAAGATCATAGCGTCTCGGTTACCTTCCTTTTAGGGATCGGCCATTAGAAAACCTCACTATCCCAGTTATCTACCTCCTACCTTTGGGTGGCTTTGCTAGGATCTAGCCTAAACTTACCATTCCTCATGAAATATACGATACCCTGTTAACCATCGGGTGAAGTACTACAACGGTATTTCCGTGCGCTTGCGGATTTTGCTGCTTTCACTAAGAAACACCAACAAGCATTTCTAGCGCCGTTGCTGAGGACGGTTAACACAAGCTTTTTCCAAACTTAGTTCTCCCATGTACGTTGTTCTATCTTTGCTTCTTTTCTTTTTATTTAAAAAACAACAATCACATGGAGCAGCCTACCATTTATGACCTTTCTGCTTTGAAGGGCACTCAGTTTAGTACCACAATCTTCAAAGCCAATCATAGCTTCTAGTTATGAGCTCTGCCCAGGCTTTAAAGCCATGGTTCAGGAACAAGCCTTTTCAGGCTTGGACTATGAAAACCCTTACCACCATTTATTGGAGTTTGAGCAGCTCTGTGCTTGCCTAACCATCTTGGGCATGTCACAAGAAACGTTGTGGTGGAAGTTGTTTCCTTTTTCTCTAAATGATAAGGTGAAACAATGGTACGTCCACATCATAGGAAAGGCATATGGAGATTGGGTGGATTTGTGAAACAAATATTGCATCGCATTCTTCCCTATATCTCGCATCGCTTCCCTATGACAAGAGACACTCAGCTTCCAGCAAAAGAGTAACGAGTCTATAGGTGCAGCCTAGGATCATTTCTTGGTTTTGACTAGATCTGGCCTAGACCTCTCTATTTCCAACCACGTGCTTTTACAGCATTTCTGGTTAGGGCTTAGTAAAGAGTCTACCCTACAACTCAACATAGCAGCCGGTGGGACATTCGCGCATTTGTCCACAGCGGATGGCGAAGCACTCCTAGAGCGTATCTTGGGAAATACGCCCCCACTGGAACTATACAGTTCACACCTGAACCCACCATTAAGGAAGTCTCTTCGGCAGTTGCCGAACCTGTCTTATCAACAGAGAGACCCTCATCCAAACCAGGCAGCCCAAAGGAAGATTCTCAATCTATGGATCTTCCCGTTTTTGAGGATGAACTTTTCAAAGAATTCAGAAACACCTCGAATTACGAATGTCAAAGGAGACCACCAGTCCCTAAGACACCTAGCGAGCCCTTAGATCCTGTTTTTCTTAAGGAAACTATTAGGGAGTTAATGTCTATCATGAGCTCAGAATGGGTAGTAGAAGGAGAACTTTCTTCTGAAGAAATTCAGATTCGTGCTCCTTGTTCGACCATTCGCTGCAAGCTCAATAGAGACTGGGTGGATGCAATGTACAATCCCATGGTTGGGTAAACATAATGTCCAAATGCTTTGCAATATCTTGCTTAAGGAGCAAACCATTACCCCGACCAACGAGTCCTTCTGAGAAGCGCCACACACAATGTTAAAAGGACTTGGGATTCTACATAAAGCCACTCTCCAAATAGAGAATGTTGAATTAGATCTAGACTTTCACATCTTCGATATCCAAGATTTTGGCATCCTCATCGGGCATCCCTTGGAGAAACTTTTCGCTAATCCATTGAGGACAGGGGAAATTAAGTTGAGGAGAGATTCATTTTTTATACAAGTCACACGAGCTAAAAAATATGTGGCAGAACCTCCCCCGGTTCATGATTTGCCCATGAAAGTTTTGTCGGTTGGACCCTTTGAATCACCCGAGTCATCCTTAGAAAGAGACGCAGAACTCTTTACTGATGACATAGATGACTTGGGTGAGACCATTAACCTTCCCAAAGAGGAAGTACCAACACAACCTCTGGTTGAGCTTAAACCATTACCCGCAGGCTTATGTTATGCATTCCTGAATGGCAATACGCAAACTCCCATCATCATTAGCGACAAGCTTAATGATGAGGAGACAGCTAAACTCTTAACCATTCTAGAAAAGCATAAGTCAGTCTTTGGGTATTCCTTACAAGATCTTAAGGGAATAAGCCCAACACTTTGTACCCATCGCATTTCGATCAAATCAAAAAGTATGCCCTCATGAGAGCCACAACGAAGGCTCAATAATGTGATGCGGGAAGTCATGAAGAAGGAAGTTCTCAAACTTCTTCACGTCGGGATCATTTATCCTGTACCACATAGTGATTGGGTTAGCCCTGTCCAAGTGGTTCCCAAAAAGGGAGGAATGACGGTAGTAGAAAACACTAAAAACAAGCTTATCCCTCAACGTACCATCACAGGATGGAGGATGAGCATTGATTACTGGAAACTTAATGCGGCAACTAGGAAACATCACTTTCTGCTACCCTTCATTGATGAAATGTTGGAGCGGTTAATGAAACACTCTTTCTTTTGCTTTTTAGATGGTTATTCCGGCTATCATAAGATTCCCATCCATCCTGATGATCAGAGTAAAACAACCTTTACATGCCCGTAACACACGCATATCATAGAATGTCATTCGGGTTGTGTAACGCACCCGCATCATTCCAACGGTGCATGATGTCTATCTTTTCTGACATGATTGAAGAGATCATGGAAGTTTTCATGGACAATTTTTCATTCTATGGGACAACTTTTGATCATTGTCTAGGAAATTTAGACAAGGTCTTAGAATGATGCAAGGAGAAGGACCTGGTACTAAACTGGGAAAAGTGCCATTTTATGGTCCGTGAAGGCATCGTCCTTGGGCATCTGGTTTCCAAACATAGGATCAAGGTAGACAAAGCTAAGATCGAAGTCATAGAGCAGCTACCTCCCCCAGTGAATATAAAAGGGATCCATAGCTTCCTAGGGCATGCAGGGTTCTATAGACGATATATCAAGGATTTCTCGCAAATCTCTAGACCCCTCATTGCCCTGTTAGCTAAAGATGTACCCTTCGAGTTCACTGATGAGTGCTTGCAAGCTTTTCTTACTCTTAAGAAAGCACTCATCTCGGCTCCAATCATCCAGTCGCCAGATTGGTCTCTTCCTTTTGATATCATGTGTGATGCTAGCGACTATGCTGTTGGTACAGTCCTGGGCCAAACCAAAAATAAAATGCATGACACCATAACATATGCTAGCAAGACACTAACGGGAGCACAGCTTAACTATGCGACCACAAAAAAAAAAGCTCCTTGCAGTTGTCTTCGCTATAGACAAGTTTAGATCTTACTTAGTGGGAGCAAAGGTAATTGGTTTTACAGATCATGTTGCTCTTAAGTACCTGCTCACTAAGAAAGATGCTAAACCTTGCTTGATTCGCTGGATTATTTTACTCCAAGAGTTTGATTTAGAGATAAAGATAAGAAAGGAGTAGAGAATACTGTTGCGGATCATCTATCGCGTATGCAAGTCACTAACATGTAGGAATTACCAATCAATGACTTTCCACGCGACAACATGCTTATGAATGTGACGGACTCCACCCCATGGTATGCAAACATAGTGAATTATATGGTTGTAGGTTACGTACTGCTAGGGGAAAACATGAAGAAATTAGAAGTTGAAAGCTGACATCACCTTTGGGATGACCAATACCTGTACCAGGTATGTTCAGATGGCCTATTAAGGAGATGTGTACCGATGGCAGAAGGGCAACAAATCATTGAAAGATGCCATTCGTCACCATACGGAGGCCATTATGGAGTATTTCACACACAAGCCAAAATCTAGCAATGCGGATTCTTCTGGCCGACGATGTATACAGACACCAAGGAGTTTGTCCAAAGGTGTCAGAAGTGCCAGTATCAATGAGGTATCACAGCACGCAGCGCGATGCCCCTCCACTATAACCTTCAAATAGAAATATTTGATGTGTGGGGCACCGACTTCATGGGGCCGTTCCAAAAGTCCCAAGATTGCGAATACATCCTTGTCGCCGTCGACTGTGTCTCCAAGTGGGTAGAAGCTATGCCATGCTGAGCTGCTGACTCCAAACATGCCCGAAGAATGTTCCATGCAATCATCTTCCCTCGCTTTGGAACACCATGCATGGTGATAAGCGATGGAGGATCAACTTCATTGACAAAACATTCAGATCATTTTTAAAGGAGCTTGGGGCCAAGCACAATATAGCTACACCATACCACCCACAAACAAGTGGCCAAGCAGAAATGTCCAACAAACAAATCAAGAACATTCTACAGAAGAGGTCAACGATATGGGGAAGGGCTGGAAAAACAAGCTATCTGATGTACTCTGGGCATACAGGACTGCCTACAAAACCCCTATCGACATGTCACCATTCCAGTTGGTCTATGGAAAGACCTGTCACTTGCCAGTACAGCTTGAACACCGAGTGCACTAGGCAATCAAGACCTGAAATATGGATATTAAGCTAGCAGGCTGCAACCGCCAAAAGCAACTTGCTGAGCTTGAAGAATGGCACAAGAAGGCATATCATAGTACCAAGCTATATAAGGAAAGAACAAAAAGATGGCACAACCACCGGATCAAGCTTAGAGAATTTTGACAGGGCGATCAAGTCCTGCTCTTCAATTCTAAAGTAAAGCAATTCGATAAAGGAAAGTTGCGGAGCAAGTGAAAAGGACCGTACACCGTTGTCGACGCATCGTCACACGGAGCAATTACCATCTAGGACGACGAAGGTAATACCTTCAAGGTAAACGGTCAGCGACTCAAACCTTTCCTTATGCCTTCTCATTTATCTAAAATTAACCAAGAAATAGATAGAATAGATTTATATCTTGAAAATAATTTTTAAAATCTATTTTATCTAAATAGAATGAATGACCAAGCATTTTTCTATATATTTATTTTCCTAAAAAACATGCTGGTCAAACAAAAATATTTTCAAAAAGAAATATATATATTCAAAATATATTTTATAGAAAAATCTATGTATCTTTGACTTATAATCTCCTCGTTTGAGAATGTATCATATGAGATAAGTCAAAGCTTTGAATCAGACATGATCAAATCCCACATATTTTCGACAATCACTGACATGATACAGCATCTGGGTCAAATTTGGGAGGCAACCGAGCCAGAGGATGGGCCCGCGCCAGGGTTGGGTCACGCCCCCTAATCCTGTCCCTGCTCGCCCTCGATTTTTGCCCCTGTGATCACTCAATCATGCTGATGTTGTTCATATCATGTTGTTGACACCGTTTTTTGGCACGTGTCAATAAGGATCAGGAGACTAAACTAAATTGGCAAAAGGTTGGTTGTTCTTCAACATTGCTTCTAACCTGCTGATAGATGGTCGCCGATGAAGAGCGTGTTGATCTAGATTATTGCCGATGAGACAGAAAAGCTATTGCCGATGAGATAGGCAGGAAGGCTAGAAGGTTGTTGCCGATGCCAGGGATGTGTCGATAAGGAGATGACTTCATCATGACGGAAGCGGATAGAGGATCGGCAACACAGAGCTTATGATTTTTCGTATTGTAGTTTAAGTCCAACTCCTATACAAGTTTTATTTCTTTTTCAAGAAATAGAGTTCTGTCGGTTACCGAGAAAAGGGGTACCCTAAACCTCCCTTGTTTTCGGTTGAACCCCGAGTTTACCCTCAGATTAATCTCACAGGGACCCTCGAAAAAACATGTGCAAGACCAGACCGTACATCCTCGACCCACCGAGGCCCACCGGCAAATACACACTGGGCCGGCCCACAATAGAATACTTAACTTCTGCCGCAACCCTCGACAAGTTACTGACGTCACCAACTGATGATCACTCGAGGGGGGACCCCGCGTCAAGTGTCGAGGCCCCGGCGGGATGGATGCCTCGATACAACAAGGGTCAAGCCCCCTCGATCCATCAACTCCGGGTGCTTCCGACAGCGCATTTGATGCAAAACTACCTAACCTCGTCCAATCGTATGGCTACAGTGGCCGCACAGTGGTCCATACAGCGGTCGAATCTCGCTTTACCACCCATACTAGGGACGTGCATCGGTCTGCACGGCACTGTTACACCGTACTCAGCACTGTTAGCCGCTCGAGGCCTCCCTCGATGCGCTATGCAACAAACAACAGACATCGGATTCCCTAAGTTCAATCCTATCCGTTCAACCACTACGCTCAAGGCTACCCCTCGATTGGGCCTCGAGTATGTGTCGACGTCCTCCGGTCAACCCACATCAACCTTGAAAGCTGCGCCAACAACTCCCGATGCAACCCCAACAGGGACTCGCACGTCCTCTATAGGGGATCGCGTCTTTCACCAGTCAGCAACCACGCCTTTGAAGGACGCCTATCAACTCTGAGCCATGCTGCTACAGAACAAGCCATGCTCAGCGCACGTCTCTACAGTGGCCTCGAGTTGACCACCACGACCCGTGACGTCACCACTGCATCATCGAACCAGGACACTTGTACCCCTGTGCCTCCCCTTGGCCAATAAAAGCAGACGCCAGGATACACAACAGAGAGGGAGGCCCAATCGGACGAAGAACCGATTCCAGACAACGATCTCATGAACAACCGAACACACGCCTAGGCAGACTCCTAGACTCTGAATAACTCTTTCGCTCTATACTCGACCACCCCCCCTGAATTCTCTCCTTCGCTTGTATTCACCCCTGTACAAGCACTTAGGTGCAAGATAATACAAATCTTCTCCCCCCGCTGGACGTAGGGCCTTCTTTACCCGAACCAGGATAAATCGCTATGTTCTTCTTGCATCAACATCCGAACGGGTTACGCACACATATGTTTACTCGTTGGCTTAGGACACCCCCGGGTTCCTAACGTCGACAAGTTCGTATAAGGAATTAGTTTATTTCTTCTATATTTGAGCTTTACGTATTAAATTAGGACTCTTTGATTAGCAGAGTATAAATATATGCTGAAGGGCATTGTAATGGATATCCAAGCATCAATAAACAAATCTACTTTTTATTTACCTTTACTAGTACTTTACTTTTCGGTGACTTCGCCAAGTACCTTTTCTTTTTCAACGAGTTCTTTCAAGAGTCAGCAGGGCTCGCCAGGCCTGAAGAGGAGCAGCGCTCGACAGGGTTGAACGCTTCTCCCCAGGCGAACGCGCCCCTCACGTCTACGGCTCTCTTGCCCCATGAGCAGTTTGCCGTCCGACCGGCACTGCCATTCGGGCTCGACAATGCCGCTTCAACATACTCCGCTATCGTACGCTCGGGTTTCGGAGCGGACAGGGAACGGACTGGACCCCCCTACGCGCAGCAGCGTGCCGGGAGGTACTGGTACCGGCCCCCGAACGCCTGATTAACCCTCGCCCACGCGGCACCTGCCCTCGCGCGCTTCGACAGTGGTTGGAAGTGAAACAATATGGGTGGACCATCATGCCTTGCCTGCTCTACTCTGACTCCGACTATGACTCTAGCTACTATGATCCCACGCGAGAGTGTTTCCACGTTGACATAGTCACCGCGTCGGGCAGCGACGACGTCGATCCCGCAGAGACGTCCACACCACCGGCTACAACAGGTGGACCCCTCCTCCTAGCGGGACAGGAGGAAGGGCCCCCTGCCGTGACCAATGATTCGTGTGATTCGCAGGGCACCCGCGTCGCCCAGCTCACGCAGATCCGAGAGCTTCGAGCCAAACTCGACGAAGACAAAGAGCGACTGCGCCAGCTCGAGCGTACCCTCGAGCAAGACAATCGGAATCCCCCAGGCAGAGGGGCTCGGGCCCGAGCGTGGCAAGTACAGCGGCAGATTGAGGGCGGGGACACGGTTGCACGTCCCGCCTTCAATCGAGCCAGTCAGAATGTTGTCGTGGCAACCATGCTTCTCCGCAACATGCCGGCCCCCTCGAATCCTGAAGCCCGACGAGTCCGACAGGAGATCCAGGGCCTTCTTGAGGTGGCCGCCATCCAGCAGGCCGAGAGCTCTGCCTCGAGGCGTCAAGGTGCGGCCTTAGGGCAACATCACGAACCCTCGCAGCATGAGAGGCAGGCCTCAACCAAGCCGGTAGACTCCCCCTGCTCGAAGGGGACGGGCCCGGCCCACGATAGCGTTCGTGACAACCGCGAGCCCCGCGATGCGCGTCACGACATCAACGAACACCGCAGATGCAAGAGTGGTGACGCCGAGGCGCGAGGCTACAGCGCTCATTGGGGCGGACGCTACGACAGCAACAAGGACCGACGTCAATCCCCGGATCCGCCGAAACCTTGAGCCTTCAGCCATGCGATTTGCAACACGCCGCTGCCTAGCCCCTTCAGACCCCCGACAAGTCTCGTCAAATATGACAGCGAGACAAAGCCTGAGCTCTGGCTTGCCGACTTCAAGCTGGCATGCCAGCTTGGTAGGGCCCGCGATGACAGCACCATCATTCGACAAGTCCCACTCTTTCTCTCCGACACCGCACGACGGTGGCTCGAGGAGCTTCCCCCTAACCAAATCTATGACTGGTCCGACCTAGTCAGGGTTTTGAGGGGAACTTCAAGGGCACCTATGTGCGTTCGGGCAACAGGTGGGAACTCCGAGGCTGCAGACAGAAGCCCGAGGAATCCCTCCGCGATTTTACTTGACGCTTCTCCAAGCGGCGCACCGAGCTTCCCCACGTCACCGACGAAGAGGTGATCCTGGCTTTTATTGCCGAGACCACCTGCAAGGAACTGGTCCAGGAGCTCGGGCATGCTCCCCCAAAGACCGCCGATGAATTGATGGACATCGTGGCCAACTTTGTCGCCGGAGAAGAGGCCATCGGTGCCTTCTTCGACGATGGCAAAGGCCAAACACATGTCAAGGCGGCCAACCCCGAGGTTTGAACCGGGGCGGCAAGAAAGGGGGCAAGAAGAAGAAGAAGAGCCCGTGAGGCAAGCGCGAAGACGCCCCCGACGACGACCTCATGGTGGCTGTCGAGCGCAAGAAGCCTCAAGGCCCTCCCGTAAAGGGCCTCTTCGATGAGATGCTCAAGAAACCATGCCCATATCACAAGGGCCAGGCCAACCACACCCTCGAAAACTGTCGGATGCTCAAAAGGCATTTCGAGGGTACGGTTCGAGGAAAGGAAGAGAAAAAGGAAGAGCCCAACGACAAGAACGACTACAAGGATGATGGATTCCCCGTGGTGTAGCTATGTCGCTAACGGCAAAGGTGAAATCTTCACCAATGCATGGAACATCGAACAGCTACGTCGTTTCTATCCCTAGGGCATCGATACCCTTGTACATTCTCACATGTTTCGTACATTTTCGCATGACAAGTATAAGAAGTACTTTTGACTATAAGTTCAAACTTATTATTGTGCATGCAAGAGGTAGCCTCGACCCTGTCTTGCCAGAGTCGAGCCTCCCTCGGGGGCTAACAGGGGGGACCCCCTAAGTTCCTAAAAAATTCGAACGATTTTTCAAAATTCAAGCGTCTCCTTTTGCTTTGCAACTAAGTAGAAAACGCCTCGAACTCCCTAAGGGTTGAGGGCTGTCGAGCCTGGGGCTCTCCTATGCCTTAGGACTATGGTACCCCCACTCGCTCCCCCTTGAGGGATACGAGCATGCGTCGAACACTTAGTCGAAAAGCAAAGGTCAGATGATCGAAGCTCGAGCGACTCTTCTTTCTTACGCCTCGATGCGCTTCGTGACTAAGTAGAAAATGCCTCAAATTCCCTAAGGGTCGAGGGTTGTCAAGCCAGGAGCTCTCCTATGCCTCAGGGCTATGGTACCTCAGCTCACTCCCCCCTCGAGGGATATGAGCACGCGTCGAACACTTAGTCAAAAAAGCAAAATCTAGGCGAAAGAAAACAGAGAAGGCTCGAACTTAAAATATCCAAATGCATTATGATAGATGCATAGATGTTTTAAAAGGCCCTTGAGGCCACACTAAATGTAAGTTACAAAAACTAACTTATTTACATGGGCACCTTCGCCCAGTTTTGCCCTACAGGCCTGCTCCGCCGTCTCCATCGCCGCCCTCCTCGACGGTGCACCCTTCGGGTAGGAGGCGGAAGGACCTCACGCTCGAAGAGGCTTGCAAGATGACCACCAGGTTCCTTGGTAGCCTCGACCAACCCCATGAAGACGGCTTCGTTCTTCTCGTCAGTCTTCGAAGGGTCGCTGACGAAGCCATGGGAGACGACCTCCATGTCGTAGATGTAGCTGGAGCCGATGACCGCCATCGCCCGCTTCACGCGACATGAAGGGTGCCCCGCACCTTCTCCTTAACCATGCGGCCAAGCTCGAATAGCCGGTCAAGGAGAGGGGCCCCATGGACATCATCCGTGGCCGCTTTGGGACGAGGGACGCCGAGGTTGTAACAGACCATGTCGAGCATACCGCCGAGCTCGCCGGTCAGCTTCACCTCGGCCGTGTACGACTTCTGAAGCAGGCCGAGGTCACGATGAGCCCGAGTCAGCTCCTCCTTCATGGCTGGAAACAAATGGAGTCAGTAACGCTTAAGAAAAAACAAAAAAACTCTTCAAGAAAAGAAGGAAGACTCACCTACGGCGTGGGTCTCGAGCTTCATGTGCGTATCTTGCAGAACAAGATACTCATTTGCAAGCGTCTCACCAGCGTAGACCATCGACGCGTTCTCCTCCTTGAGCTTCTCGAGGGCCTCGCCTACCGAAATGGCATTCCGCCTTTGCTCTTGCTGGCTTCGGAAAGCCTGGCATTTTCGGAGGCCGAGGCCTCGAGCTCCTTTCGCACCGCTTCGAGGGCCACGCTAGCCCTTGCCAGCTCGTCGCTGGCCTCGGACCTCGCCTTCTCGAGGGCCCTCCCCACTTCCTCCTTCGCCTTGGCCTCGGCCTCCTTGGCTTGGGCAGCCACCTCTCGGGCCAAGGCGGTTTCGGACTTCGCCTTCTCAAGCCCACTTCGAGTGGCAGCAGCCTCCTCCTTCGCCTTCACAGCCTCGACCCGGGCAGCCTCGAGCGCTGCTTCTAGCTCGAGGATCTGGTTCCACTTATCCTTGGCGCCGTGGATAAGATAGGACTTGATGTTCGAGCGCTTTCTCAGATCCTAAGAGCAAGAAGAACAAAGGACATCATCAACAAAGAGAACACACCCCGAGTTCCATAATTTCGAAGAAGGATGCTTACCGCGAGGCGCTGGTGAAGGTTGTCACTGACGAGACCAAGCATTGCCTTCAACGAGCTCTGAAGGCAAGAACGCTCCTCCTCAACGGCCCTCCAGCACTCGAGCTCCGCGGGGTCATCCACCTCCCACGAGGGAGCGTCATGACTCGTGGGGTCATGGACGTGGATGGGCTCCGAGCCCCATCCCGAAGTCTCCGCCTCAGAGCGTCGCCGCGCCGCCTCTGCTCCAGCACCCTCCGCGTCGATGGCCGCGCCTGCCGCAGGTCATTGCTCAGGCACCGCGGGGGGAGACGGACCCTCCCATGGCATGATAGCTAGCAAGCCAGCCTGCGGCTCCTCCCGCTCGACAAAAAGGTCCGCCGGGGCAGACACGACGATGCTCGCCCCCTCAACCGAATCACCCACGGGGGCCCCGCCTGACGGGGCCGCTTCGGCACCCCCGGACTTGATGACCCCCGACCTCGGTGGTGACAGGGGGGTGCGGCATCTTTCTCCTTCCCTTCGTTGATGGAGGCCTCGCCCTCCTTGGCCTCGAGGACAATTTGCGCCGCCTCCGAAAACCCCAGCAGCGAGTCATCCGAGGGGCCCTCTGGCATGATGCTGCCCGACGCCTCGACGGCCATCCCGGCTCGGGGGCTCGACGCCACAGTTGCTGCAGTCACAGTGGCTGCTTCGCTGATAACAGAAGCAGCGCCCCGGGCCAACGCCGCGCGTGTGGCCTTGACCCAAGCAATGACCCCCGCGTTCGAAATCGCCGGGGGAGTCGAGGCGGCGCACGTCGCCAAAGGAACCGGGCCCGTAGCCGGAGCCGCCGTGACCGCCATCACCTCTGTCGCAGCCTCCGACCGAAGGCACTTGGGCGGAGCGGGCCCCGCCAGTGCCCGCTCGCGCTTGAGTCTGCAAGAAAGGAAAAATTAGATGCGTGGAATTGAGACACGAAATATAATGCTGCTCCAAGATTAAGAACCTACCCCACCGGGAACCTCCCCGGGGTTCGTGAGCCCCCCGTCGACGGCCATGTATCGGTGCCCGGAAGGCTTGAAGTCGCTGCCGGTGGCATCATGGTGCGAGGCCCCGCAGCCCCTCGAGCGGAGGCCGCCGCCGATGCGGCCAAAGCCAACGCCACCGGCCCGGCTCCAAGGGCCAGATGACTTTCATGGGATCCCTTCATGGGCCCCCCAGAACCAGCAGCGTCCTGCGTCGAAGGCGCACCAGCCGCGACCCTCTGGGTTGAGAGGTGCCCCTCTTCTCCGCTCCACTCCTCCCCCGACTCCTCAGAGGTGGACCCTTTGATGGGCCCCACCTCTCGTCTCTGCTTAGCCGAGCGCTGCTCGCCCGCAGAGAGATCGAGGCTCTGCATCCGCCTCTTCTTGCTCTCCTCCTCCTTCGTCTTCTTTG
Organism: Bothriochloa decipiens; assembly: GCA_023333625.1. Taxonomy (NCBI): domain Eukaryota; kingdom Viridiplantae; phylum Streptophyta; class Magnoliopsida; order Poales; family Poaceae; genus Bothriochloa; species Bothriochloa decipiens. Next base: position 207,727 of record CM041646.1, read on the forward strand.
CCGACGAGGCGCCGAGAAGCCCCGTCGGACTAGCTCTAAAATCTTCCTTAACAGGGGGCAGCGACAACTCGTAGTCGAGCTCCCCCTACACGTAAAGCCCAAAAAAATGTAAGGTGAAAAGAAACAAAAAAGAAGGGCTCGACGAAGTAATACACTCACCAGTTCGGGGTAACCGGGATCCGGCCGCATCGGAAGATGGTTGACTTCCTGTGCCATGAAGGGGCCCGACACCGTGCCTCGAACCCTCTTGGCGACGCTCTCCAGCGTAATATCCTCAGCAACCATCCGGCTCCCCTCGAGCTTCGCTCCAAAGAACATTTGGCTCATGCGGAGCGAGCGCCGCATCAGGGGGAGCACCCATCGATGGTGGAAGGCCGAGGCAACGACCCCGGCAATCAACCCCTGCCCTCGAAGGGTCGCCAGGGCGTCGAGGAGGTCTTCAAGCCTCCCTTGATGGTCCCGCGCCAGGGTGCCCCAGTTGTAGGGATGCGACTCGATGACGCGCCCCGTGTACTGAGGCAGCAGCCCCTCGTCGTTCCTGATGTAGAACCACTTCGAAGGCCAGGCGCCGTGGCTCGAAGTCAGGCCGATAGGGATGAAGGTGTCAACCTTCCTCACGGCAAAGTTGTAGCACCCGGCCCGCACCAGCCTCTGCACCCCCGGCGACGCGCTCTTAGAGAAGTACTCCGCCCGAAAAAGATGAAGCTAGAGCTCCCAGTGCGCCTCCACCCTGAGGTAACCCTCGCAGACAGTGGTGAAGATGGCGGCGTAGGAGATCACGTTGGGGGAGAGATGCTGCAGCTCGATCCCGTAGTAGTGGGTGAGGGCGTGCATGAACTGGCTCGGCGGGGAACCAAAGCCCAGTCGGTGGAACTTGACGAAGCTGACCACGTAGCCCTCCGGTGGGTTCGGCTCGAGGTCCCCCTTTGGCGGAACGAGCCATTCGGGCTCGACCTTGTTGGTGATAGGGCGAAGGAGCCCCTCCGCCACCAACCCCTCCAGCTCCTTCCTCATCACGTCCTAGGGGAGCCATGCCGCAGGCTGAAGATTCTCCGGCGGCGCCATGGCAAGGGCACGGAGCTCTTCGGTGGACGGACTATCCGGAAGATTTCCTATCTACATGGGGAAGGCAAAGCGCAGGGAGGCGAGCACAAGGAAGGTAAACGCAAGCAAGGTGAGCACAAGGAAGGCAATCAAGCGTGGGAAGGCGAATGCGAAAATGGCAGGAAGGCAAGTGAAGAGCAACGGTGCACGGAGTGCCTCCTTATAGGGGCAGAAGACCAACAGGCGGCCGTCGCTTGCCCGACCAGTAAGTCCCCGCATTAAATGCGCCCAAAGTACTCTCCTCTCGATTCCTGTGCGTCGACATCATGAGCGAGGCCGCCGAGCGCCAATGATACCCTCGGGCCCGCACGTTCACACCGTTTCGCATTCACCCCCTCAACTCCCATAGACCATGGACACGCGTCAAGCATCCATGAATCAGCCGTCATGCCGGCCCCACCACGACCGCGCTGTTCTGACTCCCGTGACATTATGGCCGCACCGCCTCGAATCTTTTCTTGAAAAATGAGACTAATATGACAACTGACAGTTATCCTCCTCAAAATGCGCTTTAAGTACAGGAATCATCCACTACCGCACCGCTCCGGCTTCTACATAAAAAGGCACGCGTGATGGACAGGAGGAGTTATCCGCAGACGGATCTTCCCACGACACGGGATACGGGCCCAGGCCCTCGAAATCTCCAGGGAGCGAAGGCTGGCCCTCAAAAAGGGTTCGACAGCTGCCCTCGAGTACTGGAGTAAGGGGTGACCGAGGGGGGCCGACGCGAGTCCCTTGCTCGAGAACGAATTCTTGAGGCCCCCTCAAACACATTCAAGGCAAAACTAAGGGACCATGATGGAATCCCCTCGAGGGGAGGCATCGAGCCACCAGACCCGATCGAAAGGGTTTGGCATTCACGGGACCCACTGTTTTGCTCGAATAAGAGCGCCTTAATGCCACTAGTCAACCCCTATCGAACGGGGCACGAGCTCTTACTTGAATTTCCCGATAGTAGCTCACCTGAGACGTTGATGCTCTCCCGAGCATGGGTAGCACAATGCTTCTCCCCCCTCTACCCGATCGAAAGGGTTCGTGAGGGTCGAACGAAAAAGTCAAGCTTGCACCTGACCGGCTTCAACGAAAGAAGCTAAGGAGCGGACTCGTAACCGGGTGGCCTCGACGAAAGAGGACCCAACCGCCCGGGGGCTCAATCATTCGAGCATGCCTCGATCAAGACCGAAAATAAAAGACCTCGGGCGAGTGTTCTACTCACCCGAGGCCTCGAGGGCTACACCCGAAGGGTGCGCTCACACTCACCCCTCGGAATACGACCAACACTCCAAGTCCATTTAACTGAGCCTCCGCGTAAGTATCAACACTTACACGAAGCCTCGGGGGCTACTGTCGGTTACCGAGAAAAGGGGTACCCTAAACCTCCCTTGTTTTCGGTTGAACCCCGAGTTTACCCTCAGATTAATCTCCCGGGGACCCTCGAAAAAACACGTGCAAGACCAGACCGTACATCCTCGACCCACCGGGGCCCACCGGCAAATACACACTGGGCCGGCCCACAATAGAATACTTAACTTCTGCCGCAACCCTCGACAAGTCACTGACGTCACCAACTGATGATCACTCGAGGGGGGACCCTGCGTCAAGTGTCGAGGCCCCGGTGGGACGGACGCCTCGATACAACAAGGGTCAAGCCCCCCTCGATCCACTAACTCCGGGTGCGTCCGACAGCGCATTTGATGCAAAACTACCTAACCTCGTCCAATCGTATGGCTACAGTAGCCGCACAGTGGTCCGTACAGTGGTTGAATCCCGCTTTACCGCCCATACTAGGGACGTGCATTGGTCTGCACGGCACTGTTACGCCGTACTCAGCACTGTTAGGCCGCTCGAGGCCTCCCTCGACGTGCTACGCGACAAACAACCGACATCGGATTCCCTAAGTTCAATCATATTCGTTCAACCACTACGCTCGAGGGTACCCCTCGATTGGACCTCGAGTATGTGTCAACGCCCTCCGGTCAACCCACATCGACCTCGAAAGCTGCGCCAACAACTCCCGATGCGACCCCAACAGGGACTCGCACGTCCTCTACAGGGGATCGCGTCTTTCGCCAGTCAGCAACCACGCCTCCGAAGGACGCCTGTCAACTCCGAGCCATGCTGCTACAGAACAAGCCATGCTCAGCGCACATCTCTACAGTGGCCTCGAGTTGACCACCACGACCTGTGACGTCACCACTGCGTCATCGAACCAAGACACTTGTACCCCTGTGCCTCCCCTTGGCCTATAAAAGGGGACGCCAGGATACACAACAGAGAGGGAGGCCCAATCGGACGAAGAACCGATTCCAGACAACGATCTCATGAACAACCGAACACACGCCTAGGCAGACTCCTAGACTCTGAATAACTCTTTCGCTCTATACTCGACCACCCCCCCAAATTCTCTCCTTCGCTTGTATTCACCCCTGTACAAGCACTTAGGTGTAAGATAATACAAATCTTCTCCCCCCGCTGGACGTAGGGCCTTCTTTGCCCGAACCAGGATAAATCGCTATGTTCTTCTTGCATCACCATCCGAACGGGTTACGCACACATATGTTTACTCGTTGGCTTAGGACACCCTCGGGTTCCTAACGTCGACAAGTTCGTATAAGGAATTAGTTTATTTCTTCTATATTTGAGCTTTACGTATTAAATTAGGACTCTTTGATTAGAAGAGTATAAATATATGCTGAAGGGCATTGTAATGGATATCCAAGCATCAATAAACAAATCTACTTTTTATTTACCTTTACTAGTACTTTACTTTTCGGTGACTTCGCCAAGTACCTTTTCTTTTTCAACGAGTTCTTTCAAGAGTCGATGGGCTGCATCAACTTGATCTCCGGTGACCTTGTAGGTTCCGCGTCTACCGAGCACGGTTCAAGCTTTGACTTCCGGGCGTATCGCTGCTGTCTCGTCTGATCTGTTCAACAGTTATCGAATACTTTCTGAGCTTTGACGTCTGGGCGTATTGCTGTCGTCTCGTTCGGATTTTATTCAAATTTATCATCTTTGTCGATTAACAGGTCAAATCGACTGGCATGCTTCGGATATCGATTTCGGGTATTAGCCCAGTGTGTTTGCAGATAGAATTTTGCATCAACACATTTTTTGGCACGCCCGGTGGGACCAAGTCAATAGATCTATCATGAAGAATCCTGCTGATATCAATCCAGAGAACATCATCGAGATATCAGAGTCAGATCTCAAGGAGGATCAGAAGCTAGCCATGGAAAAAGCTATGGAGAATTACAGGCAGCTCTGCTTGAAGTCTTTCAGCATGAATAGGGGCGGAGAAGTCATCTAGAAGCAAGATCTGCCGTTGCCTCGGCAGGTAACCTTTGACTCCAACCCTGGTAAATTACAGAAGATGGTTAATTCTGCATTAAATCAAGCTTTAATCAACCACTCCACCGTGCTGTCCAATACTATTTACAATACTGTTGTACAAACATTAAGAGAAGGACAAGCACCAGGTTATGTCGGGCCGGCATATCATCAGCCGAGATCGGCATCTGTCAGTACTCCATCGGCAACTCCAGCCGTTGAGAGTATGGAAGCGCCTACTCCTCCAGTTATATCAGGACCATCTATCATTGAAGCCACGCCAATAGGATCAGATCTAACGTCTCAGGAGAGGCCTAGTACTCAGTTGAGCATAGATCTATCGGCATCGGCAATATCAGGTCCTTCAGGCCAACACAGTCAACTTATTGCCAATTGGTGGGGATACGGGATGCCTCCAGGTCCATCTACTGCCAACTCTGGACTGCCTCAAGTGCATGATGTAGCAGGGAAGGGTCCAATGACATCGGCTACTCCAATTCGGCCGATGGCTCAAATGTCACATTATTCTATTGCACCTCCTGCTATACAGCCATTGTCGATGGGATTCTACGCGCCTCCGCAACAGATATCTTATGCGAATCCATTGACTAGTCCTCCACCAGTTCAACAGAGAGTTTCCACTATAGGACAGCCCATAGTGCCATTCATATCTCAATCTAGGTTATCTGCAGTTCAGGGCAATCATGCTGGCTATCATCTACCTATACAAGAGCATCAATTGTCTGCAAACTGTCAGCCATCGGCAAGTCAGGTGTCAATGAGTTATAATCTCAATTGGTCAGGGCAAGCGCCAGTTCAGCAATCTGCTATTCAGCCAAGTTACCAGGCAATGGGGACTCAACAGTATAGTCCACAGGCAGCATTCCAGGATCAAACATCGGCAAAATAGATTGGTGCCGTGAATATGCCGATTCCTCTAAGCCAAGTGCCACAGGGGTATGTAGAAGCATATCAGCCAACGCCTCCAGTGGAAATTCAGCCAGTGCATCGGCAAGATCAGGATGCACTCTTGACCGATAAGATTGTGGAGGTGATGAAAGAGCAATTTGGGATTCAGCCCAAGATTAATACTTACTCTTATCGGACTCCGTACCCTTCAGCTTATGACTCAGTTCCTTTCCCAAATTGGTACAAGGTGCCAGATTTCACTAAGTTTTCTAGGCAGGATGATACGTCAACGATGGAGCACATCAACCGATTCATCATCCAGTGCGGGGAAGCAGCAAACAGGGATGAGCTTAGGATCCGTTTATTCTCGTCCTCTTTGTCTAGATCGGCATTCGTGTGGTTCATCTCATTACCACCAAACTCTATTCTTACTTGGGCTAATCTGGAGAGACAATTCCACAAGTACTTCTTTTTTGGTGTCCATGAAAAGAAGCTTACCAATTTGATGAAATTGAAATAGCGAAGCGACGAATCGGTAGAGAGTTTTGTGCAAAGGGTACGAGACATGAAGAACAGGTGCTATAGCCTAGTGCTTGATGATCGCCAGTTAGCTGGTTTGGCTTTCCAGGGTTTGTTGCCGCATCTCAGGGACAAATAAGATGCTTAAGAGTTTGAAAGCTTAAGCCATATTGTGCAGAGGATCTCTGATCAAAGTGCTCAAGCTCTAGAACATAGGAAGAGCTGGAACAAGAAGGTGACCTTTGTAGAAGAGGCAGAGGAGTTAGACTCAGATGAAGAACTAACTATCGGCCTGGCTGAGTGGGTAAAGGGTAAGAAGCCTATATCTTGTCCTTTTGGTCAGAAAGAGCTAGAGAAATTCACGTTCGACATCACAAAGGCCGATAAAATATTTGATCTGCTACTTCAAGAAGGCCAAATCAAGCTGTCACCCAATCATGTGATTCCATCGGCAGATGAGCTAAAGAGGATAAGGTACTGCAAGTTTCATAATGCAACTTCACACAGTACCAATGACTGCAAGGTGTTCAGATAGCAGTTGCAATCGGCAATTGAATCTGGGAGAATCAAATTCGACAACTCTAAAGCTCAGAGGACGATGAAGATTGATCAACATCCTTTCCCTGCAAACATGGTGGATGCCGTAAATAAAACCAAAGTGTTGATATCGGCAAGCGCTAAAAGGAGAGCATCAGTGGATCCTAGAAATCAAACAACTGCTGATGACTTGAAAGGGAAAGAGAGAGTTGAAGAAAGCAGTAGTTCTAGAAGACCTCCTAGACCTGCTCCATACAGAATTTTAGGTGACCATTATCGACATCGGCAAGAGGAGTTGCGTCGGGAAGCATGGCATCGGCATGAAGATCATTGGAGATGCCTGTTCTTCATCTACTGCTGGGAAGAAGGCATTAAATTGCCTACTGTTGATAACTGCCCCGAGTGCAATGGTTATGATCGAGCCGATCGGGCAAAAAGAAGACCGCGCTATGGTAATCAGAGCAGATACGTCAATGAGCCGATCAGGAGAAGAACATCGGTACATGATCGACTGGGGGGTAGGACCAGTGTACATGAAAGGCTGGGCAAGCGTGATGACTGTTTACCGATGAACTGAGAGGAGCTCGAGGAAATGGCCAATGCAAGAGTTCCTGATGAGGCGATTCTTTGTAGAGACTCCAATATAGACTACCTAGGTTCAAATACAAAACTGTATCAGCCCATCTGGAAAATGAAGCTTCCTCAGTGGTGCCCTGTAGGTCTAACGAAGACTCAGAAGAGAAAATTGCAGCGCGACCATAAAGAGAAAAATTCCCGTGGAGCGAAAACTCAAGTATGACAGCCGAAGCGCAAAAATGAAGGCCCATCGGCAAATATCAACATGGTTTTCTTATTGCCGATGAAATTCCAAACACTTGCTTATGAAGAAAACAAATAAAGTACTTGTTCAAAAAAAAAGTGTATCGGCGCTACGATAATGTGAAAGTTTTACAAATTGCCGATGCATTACTTTGCCGATGAGGAAGAAGGTTTACAAGTTCAACAATGAACGGATGGTTGATATCGCACGCAGGCGAATTTGGTCGGCTTCCTCCAGTGTCTTTGCGTCTTCATCGGCATTGCCTTCAACCAGCTTGATCTTCTTCTTAAGCGCCAGCATCTTGAGGGCTTGATTGTCCCTTTCTTGCTGGAGAGTTTTGATAGTTTCTGGCATTTGGGCCTTCTCCTGATTTGCTACGTCCAACTCTCCGTCAATCTGTCTCAGCTCCGCTAGCAGGGCCTCTCTTCTTGCATATAGTTGAGCAATCATTTCTTCCAGATCTGCACGGGAGGCTTCTAGTTTACCGATGTCTTTGTGTTTCTCATCGGCAAATTGCTTGTGCTTCATCATGTCCTCCTGGAGTTTTTCCTGAGTGGCTCTATCGGCAATCCGCTGGGCAGCCCTTTGATACTGCAACTACCGACTCTCCAGATGTGCAGCTTGGAAGAGTGCTTCCTCGACATCGGCAGGAATATGACCTCGAATTTCTTTGAAAGTTGCTCTTGCGGAATCAGAGTCCTGGATCAGCAAAGAAGTCTCCTATTGCAGCAAGGATAATAACGTCTCCTGCCAGGATTTGGTTTCAGATGATAAAGCTTCAAGGGCTAGAGCAAAGCTTTCTTCAGGCTCTTCATCATCGGGAACAATTCCACTGATAGAGAAGGAAAATAGACTGTCGGGGGAATCTTGCTCCTAAAAAGGAAAAAGTGATGTCAGCAGAAGAACCCAAGTGTTAAAGGTTATCTAAGGGAATTAACTTACTTGTTTCAAGGAAATCTCTCGCCTTTGGCTTGAAGAAGCAACCTCAGGTACAATTGCCAATGGCGTTTCCTGTGTTGATGCCTCGATCGGTTGCTACTGCGATACCGATGCCAATGGAAGAGCAGTTGCCGATGGAGAAGTCTGCGCAGGTACGTCAGGCGATATCGGGCGAGGCGAGGATGCCGATGATGAAATTGGAGATGGTGTAAGTCTTGCCCGCTTTGATTGTGATTCTTCGCCCAATAAATCCTTACGCTTGTGCTGTAAAACATCAGCATCGGATGGCTGGGGGGCATCGGCAGCGGATGGTTGGAGTGTCTGCGCACTCAGAACAGTTGCCGATGCGACTACTTGGTGCTATGAAAGAAACAAATGAGTAAAAATTCTGATCCAACAATCAAGGTTTAAATAAAGAATACCTCTGGAGAGTCATTGAGGATGACGAGGCATGGTGATAAAGGTGCTGCAGGTGGAGACGAGGGGCGAGTTACCGATGAAGATTCGATTGGTGTAGAACTCGCACCCTGAAATATGAGATCGGTAAATCACAGCAATCGGCGTCTGCAAAAGAAAGTGAAGTGATTACCTGAGATGTCTGTGCCAAGAATGCGGCCGATTTGATGCTCTTCTTGGAATGACCACGGCCCATCAGAGCATCCAGCGAAGGAGCTTTATGGCCGATGATGGATATTGGGGAGATCGGCTGCAGCTGTATGACCTTGCCGCTCTTACTCATTGTTGGAACTAAGTCATCAACCTGTTAAAGAAGAGTTAGTTGCCGATGGATTAAAGAGAAGTTGAAAGAAGTGTAGAGCGTCAGACTTACCGCATCGGCAGGGATGGCGTGATCGGGATCAATGAGATTCCAGTAAAGATGAGGAGATGCAAAGAATAGCTGCTCTTTCCATTCTTGCCACCATAATTTGAAGGACTCGGTGACGAAGGAAGTCGGTACCCAATCAGTTAGATCAACATTAGAGGTATCGGCATCAGGAAGAAGAGTAACAATCTTATGCCAATCCATGCGGTTCGCAATAATCTCTCTCGGTTTAATCACATTGGCAAAGCAGAGGTTGATGGGCAGTTGTCCAAAAGCTAGTTGTCTTGCTGCTGCCGATGGATAATAGAACTCGTATGTGGGGTTGATGTTCTTCCTGCTTCCAAATATGTTGACCGGGATGGCGCGAGGGGTGATTATTGCACTAATAATATCAGTATCTTTATTCAAAGCCTCATCGGTAAGGTTAAAGGAAAGAAGAAATCTTGCTTCCTCATCAACATACGAAACCTAGGCCCGAAGCTCAGAAGGGATGCCTATGTAAAGTCTATGGAAGAGATTACCGATCTGAGCTCTGTTTGCTTCCGCCCCTGGTAATACTGCCAGTGCTTCTCCAAAGTTGATAGGGGGCGTGTTGCCGATTCTTCTTCCCCGAGTTGATAGTCTTCAGGAAGACTTTGAGGGAATCGCTGGGCAAATAGATCAATGTGGAAATACTTGTGCATATGGGCGTTCAGCCACATATTGATAAACCACCAAGGGCCTCCCAGATTGCTGATGGATTTGCCTTATAGCAGCCTTTGTGACACTTGGTGAAGAAGATGGTAAACTAAGCCAAGGAGATATCGGCCCAGTGGGAGTCTGACACTGTTAGCCAACATCTCTACTGCAGGAAGCTGCATATTGGTCGGTCCAACTGTTCTGCCGCAGAAGATGAACTTCTCAAGCCACATGTTCAAAAAAGCTGAGTGCTCCCTGTGATTGACTAATCCGAATTTCTTATATTCGCTGATATAACCAGTCCAGCTGCCAATGTTCCTGGTAGTCAGCCGATGCTCAGGTTTTCCCTGGAACAGTGTGTTATCATCGGCAGACGAGATGTCCAAGCCAGTGAGCATATACACATCGGCAAGGGTTGGAGAAGCTGGTCCATGTTTGAAGATGAAGGCATTTAGAGTATCAGACCAGAAATAGGAGGCAGCGATTAACAGTGACTCATTCCTCTCCATATCGGCAATAGATAGTCTGATGCACTGTTCTAATCTATGTTTCACCCAATACAGCTCCATTGGCCTGGCGACCCTCAAATACCAGTCTTTCCATCCCTTAGTGGTTTTCGGCCAGGATCGAAAGGTATCAGTCCAGAATCCCAAATCAAAATTCTGAGCTCTAAAAGGGATTCGATTGGTTTCTGCGTTTTTGATGTCAATTGGGTCTGGATTCCCCATTGGGCCGAGGTAGATAAAGTGATTCTGATGCGTTGGAATAAGAAGATTATTGTAAAGTTCCTGAGATTAGAGATTGAGAATAAAGAGGAGTCATGAACTGCGCAGAAAAGGAGAAAAGAAATGTCAAAGGATGGGTAAAGAAGAAGATTAACCTTGGGGACATCGAAGCGGATAGCCATGGCCACGACGAGGATGGAGAAAACGAAGAATGCTAATGAAGGTTAGGAATCGCCGTTAAAGAGTGGCGCCGATCGAGTTCGTCGGAGGATCGCCTGTTGATGCCGCCGCTGGAGAGAGAAAAGCTAGGGTTTGAATCATAGATGAAAAATGGGCTGCGGCGGAGGAAGCATTATATGGGCCTGTTGGTACAGGATTTCCACTACCACACGCGCAACCCTCGAGGAGAAGTTCAAGCGGTTTGGGTAATCATGACCTGGAAGAAATTTCGGTGCATAAAATATTTTATACTACGAAATTGGGGGCATGTGTTGACACCGTTTTTTGGCACGTGTCAATAAGGATCGGGAGACTAAACTAAATCGGCAAAAGGTTGGTTGTTCTTCAGCATTGCTTCTAACCTGCCGATAGATGGTTGCCGATGAAGAGCGTGTTGATCTGGATTATTGCCGATGGTGCTGAAAAGCTGATAGAGGATCGTTGCCGATGAGACAGAAAAGCTATTGCCGATGAGATAGGCAGGAAGGCTAGAAGGTTGTTGCCGATGCCAAGGATGTGCCGATAAGGAGATGACTTCATCAAGACGGGAGTGGACAAAGGATCGGCAACACAGAGCTTATGATTTTTCGTATTGTAGTTTAAGTCCAACTCCTATACAAGTTTTATTTCTTTTTTAAGAAATAGAGTTTGTATAAGGAATTAGTTTATTTCTTCTATATTTGTGCTTTACGTATTAATTTAGGACTCTTTGATTAGCAGAGTATAAATATATGCCGAAGGGCATTGTAATGGATATCCAAGCAGCAATAAACAAATCTACTTTTTATTTACCTTTACCAGTACTTTACTTTTCGATGACTTCTCCAAGTACTTTTTCTTTTTCAACGAGTTCTTTCAAGAGTCGACGGGCTACATCAACATGATCTTCGGTGACCTTGCAGGTTCCGCGTTTACCGAGCACGATTCAGGCTTTGACTTCTGGGCGTATCGCTGTCGTCTCGTCTGATCTATTCAACAGTTATCGAATACTTTCTGAGCTTTGACGTCCGGGCGTATCACTGTCGTTTCGTTCGAATTTTATTCAAATTTATCATCCTTGTCGATTAACAGGTCAAATCGACTGGCACGCTTCGGATATCAATTTTGGGTATTAGCCCGGTGTGTTTGCAGATAGAATTTTGCATCAACACATGCACTGATCATGATTCAATTCTGATGAAGCAGAGGAGGCCTCTCCATCCCTATAAATACCCCCTCCTCTCCTTCTCTCATTCACAATTCTCTAGCTCGATTCTTCTTGTACCTCTTCTCCATCTCGTACCAGCAAGCTCATCACCATGACTCCCACTCCCTCCAATGTTCCCTTCTGTAGACAGAAAGCTCTTGCCTTTGCCAAAGAATATCTCGCAAAGGAGAACGCACCTAAGCCCTTGCTAGCCATTGAAGCACCTCCCTTGGCGCTAGGAGAAGGGAGCAAGAAAGCCAACTCGACGAACAGCCACCTCAACAAGCGCTACAAGCCTTCTACTTCTAAATCTTCGTCCTTCAAGGCTCCAACTTTCTCCTACACTGTTGATGTGGGCAAACTTCCTAAGGGAGGTAGGGGCAAGAGGCTTGTAACCAAAGATGGTTACCCTTACAAGCCTCGCTTACTTTATGATCTACCTATTCAAGGGCAACCTGAGGGGTTCTTCGACGATGACCCACCAAAGCCAAAGGGGCCAACAAGGGAGGAGCTGAACAAGAAAATCAAATAGCTTTTTGGGTACATCAAGTTCCTTAGGTGTAAAATAGCTAAGTTTTCCACCGCTGAGGTTCAGCTCCAGGTGATGCCTTTCATCTTGAGATGTTTGAGGAGCTAGAGGCAGTCGCTAACGCTGCACACGTAGCATACGTGCTCAAGTAGAGGGTGCACCCCCTCTACTAATAATTAGGTGCACTCATATTTTATTTTTTCTGCACACTTTATTTTCCCTTCATGTTTTAATTGCCTATTTGTGCGCTTATTGTATCCAAAAAATGAAATTATATATATGTGTGTGTGTGTGTGGATTGTGTCTCCACTTGTTTTTTGTTATATATATTGCTGCACGTGAGATCAAGAAAGAACAGAAAAAAACATGTGTGGGGGAGGCGCCAAAACGAAATGAGCAAACACGCATCAACGGTACATCTTTTTGGTTTGCACATTTCTTTCAAAAAGAAGTATCAAGGTTTACTATTTTTAATAAATATATATATACTAAAACTTTGATGCTCCACTCCTAATTTCACCAATTGAAAATAACTTGCTTATTTTTTATTCCTTGCTAAAATTCCTAATATGCTATGAACAACTTTTATAGGGACCCCATTTCTATCTAAGTTATTGACGGATGTGAGATGGTGGGATGATATGAGACTTACTTTTCTCTTGCAATATGACTTGGGATTTATTTATAAAAGTTTAAAATAAATAGCATGCTCCTCTATTATAAATAAATTCCTACCAGAGACTTATATACTTATATGTCACAATATTTAGCCTATAGCTGCTTACTTTTGTGTTGAGTTGTGTCAAGCTCTGAGATCTATGTGAGAGAAGTTTCATAGCTCCAAGATCGAATACCACTCACACTCACCAACAATTTTGCCGACTCTCACCCTGAGATGTCGCGCACAACATGCATTTCCATCATCCACCCAAAAATCGATAATTCTCACACTGAGAGTTGCACACCATTCCATCAAAATAAAGCTCTATCAATCTTTGATCATGATCCCTTCTCCTCAAATTCCTGAAAGAATCATGGGCATTAGTACAAGAAAAATTCAGTTTCTTTCCATACCCCATTTGGTATGAGACAAAAAAAAGAGAGAAAGAGAAAGAAAAGAGAAAAAGAAAGAAAACATACCGAGGTGGTATGAAGAAGAAAAAGAAAGAAAAAGAATAAGAAGAAATATTTAGGAAGCCCATGATTTACAAATAAAATGAGAAGGGCATGATTAGGAGTTCCACAAATATTCCACACACATGCACATGTTCAATCTAAGGTTATGACCTTCCCTCCAAGGATCCAGGGTTTGATGCAGCAATATATGCTAGGTAAGTATGCAAATCTTCCATACCCATAAACTCCAAATACCAGCCTATTTAGAGATAGGATGAGCAATAAAGCTCATTGGTGAGGAAAGTTTCAAAAGAGTGTCCTGAGAGTATCATACGAGGAGCAATGCTATCTTTCTTTGCAAAAACTCTAAAACCCAAGTTCTGAGCAGGAGTAGAGTAGGTTGACTTGAATCTCAGCTGTTCCATCTTTCAATCACTCTATGATACACATGGTAGACACCATGAATATTCACATATACAGGTGAAGCTCAAACTAATCTGTATGTAGGTTAACTTTTTGGAGGAATATAACCACATTAGTCCTTCAACTTTACTCGAGGACGAGTAAAGGGCTAAGTGTGGAGGAGCTTGTTGGTGGTCCTTAACTCATTTCTAACCCCACCAACATTAGTATAGAAAACACCCAAAACTATAGAAATAGGGCTTTTACACTAACAAGTTCCATAGTTTTGGTATTTGTACTTGTTTTGCAGGTTGATCATAGAATACATCAATTTGGGCCAAGAAATAAAGAAAAACAAACAATATTTAAACTCCACCTATTTAAACCATGGCAAAACAAGAAGACCCACCAGGAATCAACCCAACTAGAGCAAACCGACATGAGTGCACCACATGGGCCGAGCCCAAGTCTAGCCAGGAACCGACCTACCAAGGTCGGTCACGAGGAGGCAGCAACCAGGGGCGCGCGCCCATGCCAGGTCAGCAACCGGGCCCAGCTTCGGTCAGGAGGTGCCGTTAATGCTCCCTAAGGCGGTTCAGGGGTGCGTTGGTCATTTGACACTACGAAACCGACCTCTCACTCCCCTATTTAAGTTTAGGCTCTCTCCTCTCACAGGAGAGAAGGAAGAACCTTTTAGTTTTCCCACAAGCTACATTATAGAGAAGGAGTAGAGCTATTGTATCTAGCCTTAGCTAGTCAAAAGTAAGGAGCGAGAGAGGTGCAAGAGTAGAAAGCTCTGCGAAGTGCTCTCGGAAGTATCGTCTTCCTTAGGGCGGAGTACCAGACTTGTCGGCTCCCTCCTCGCTTGTACCTCAGTGACGTCTTACTACTTGAAGTAAGAGGTTCGTGTTTATCTTTTGGTACTTTACCTTTTAGTAAGTTACCCTTGCTCGTTATTATCTTACGGGTTCGCTGCTTGTCCTTTGGGGCGGGGGCTCCAGTAGAGGACTCTTGATAAAGACAGAAGTTCCTGGCCAACGCTAGAGTCATAACGAATAGCGTAGACGTGGTGTCTAAGCTAGGAGTTACCGTCGTTTGCCTCGTACCCAACGGTTGAGGGGTAGGTGGCGGGGAGTGACCTAGTCCCATCCGTCCTTCATAATCCCCCACGTCCAGGTGCAGCGTAGAGCAACAGGCCGGTATTGCTTGGCAGACCAGGCATGCTCCGGTGCCCGAAGTAAGATCGTAGCATCATGGTTACCTCCCTTTTAGGGATCGGCCATTTGAGAATCTCACTATCCCAGTTATCTACCTCCTACCTCTGGGCGGCTTTGATAGGATCTAGCCCAAACTTACTGTTCCACATGAAATATACGATACCCTGTTAACCACTGGGTGAAGTGCTACAATGGTATTTCCGTACGCTTGCGGATTTTGCTGCTTTCGCTAAGAAACATCAACAGCATAATGCAAAGCCTGTTAGCACTCATATTCCACCTCATTTTAAATTATCAGCTGCACAGTATCCTAGTATAGATGCAGATATTGAATACATGTCAAGAGTTCCTTATTCTAGTGTCATTCGGTCTTTGATGTATGCCATGGTTTGCTCTCCTCCAGATTTGTCAGATGCTATGAGTTTGTCTAGTAGATATATGTCTAATCCTGATAAAGAACATTGGAGGACAGTTTAGTGGATTTTCAGGTACCTCAGAGGCACAGCAGATTCTTGTTTGAAGTTTAGCAGAACTGAGAAGGGACTTATTGGTTATGTAGATTTAGATTATGCTATTGATCTGGACAGGCGCAGGTCTCTCACTGGTTATATATTTACAGTTGGCAGTTGTGTTGTGAGTTGGCTGGCTACATTGCAGTCTGTTGTTGCTTTGTCAACTATTGAAGCAGAGTACATGGCTATTTGGAGTTAATTTGGCTGAAATATTTATACACTGAGCTGTGTGGAGTTGATTCTTGTATTAATTTATGTTGTGTTAGTCAGAGTACCATTTGTCTTATCAAAGATCAGATGTTCCATGAGAGGACTAAACATATTGATATCAAGTATCATTTTCTTCGTGATGTGATCAAGGATGGTAAGTTAAAGGTATGCAAGATCAGTACTCATGATAATCCTACTGATATGATGACTAAACCAGTTCCTGTTGCTAAGTTTGAGCTGTGCTCAAGCTTAGTTGGTTTAGTGGATTAGCCCAATAGGCTATTTGGCGTCAGTGGTATTTTCTTTGTTATGTTCAAGATGAAGGTGTTGATTTATGCTGCAAGATGAAATTATCTCAAGGTGGACTTTATTGAATATGTTCCAAATTCAGTTGCACATTACAAAAGGCCGACTTCTGACGGAGCGAAGCGGAGGCCTGATAAAGCCGAAGGCGGGCCGGTACATATACCCGGTGTTAGGGTTCCACTGTGTTGGATTCATTTATTCTCTTGTAAGCCGCCACACGATGTTGTAACCCAACTCTTGATAATAGTGAGGAGTGTTTGCTGGCTGGCGTCCGTGGTTTTTCTCCTTCGCATTGGAGGGGTTTTCCATGTTAAATCTTGTGTCTCGTTATGATTGATCTTTGTGTTCTTCATCGTTTATCCGTCGTCATTCAGAACACCTTGAACCCTTTTTCCCAACAAGAATTAATATCGAACCTTTATTGGAGCATCTAATTAGTAATAGCAAGAGTAAGGTGCCACCTTAGAGTTGCATTCTGTCTTCTAAACTTTATAGCTAAAGCTCGAAACAAGTGGTCCAAAATTAGCTCTGTACTTTAGCTTAGATCGTGAATTTTAGACCTCAGAAGCGCACTATAATGCTCTTAAGTTTTTAAAGCTCCAAAGTTAAATATAATGAAACACGATGACTATATAAAGAGGACTGCTGGTGCGGAATCCAATGTATCAGGACTGCTGGTGCGGAATCTAATGTATCCATTTATGTTGTGTTTTGATAGTAAAATAAAACAGACACATGGGTACAAGGCCAAATCCACCGGCATCATCAAAGGCCACCTAAGTGATTGCTACGTGTCATTTGATGGATGGCTTCGATCGTCCATGATGCTACTTGATGTGCCGCTCTAGCTGTCATCCGTACGAGTAGAGTGCGGTCCACCACACGCGCATCTTTCACACTGCTCCTCTGGTCGCCAAACATTCACCCTGCTCCTCTTGTCGCCAAACAAAGCTTTTCCATTCATGGGCCCATCGTGAGTTATCTGCGCAATAGGCAGGTGCCCTATTGCAGTCAATTCAAAAGCGTGAACATGGGTAATGTACTGGAGTGTTTGATTTTGAGAAATCAACATACGTAATGTGTATTACGAGTTTATTTCTCAAAGGCGGCAATGGAATGATCCCATTTCTCATGCTAGTGCTAATTAGTATTTGCTTGCAAAAATGATATATGGCGATCTCATGCTGGTGCTAATTAGTATTAGCATGCAAAAATGATATATGGTGATGGATCAACTCATTTCTGTTCTACAAACCAAAAAAAAGCCGTGACGATCGGATTGGCATGCGAGTGTGGTGTCCGCATTGCCATGTGAAACACCATCGGCCAGGGTAGTACTAGCTCAACACAGATATTACTGCGGACATACTAATGACCGTAGCATTTGACTTGTTGTCGTCAACTGTGCTGTGCTACTGGACAAGCTGCATGATGACAGTAGTGTCCTATAGTATAGGACGCACTCTTTTTCTTTTTAAGGAGGATACCCTTATTGTAGTTGTAAGCTTAGGGGGTATATGTTTTTTATTTGAGCCTATAAGTTATTGCTTGGGACGCGCTACAATCTATTCCCTCAATATATGTGTCCATTTTTACGTTTAGGAGTTGGAACGATTTCGTCACAACATTAATGTCGGCACGTTTAGAGAAATGATGCTTTAGATATATATTATACTACCTTCACCCAAACAAAATTCCAATTTTAATTTGATCCCAAGTCACGGTATGTAAAGCTTAACCAAGTTTGAAGAAATGATGCATGGGAGCAGCCTGCTTTTGAGATCTTGGATCTGCAAGGGACAGATCACAGATGTCGTCGATCCGGCCATCCCCGAAGTGTTGCACACACAGGCACTGGTGACTGGTTTTGCATTGCAGCTATAGCCAGCACGCTACACAGAATTTTTTTGTCCTTCCCCTCTCTGTATATCATATGTACTTGCTCTTTTCCTTGCATAGCCTTCTGCTGGATGCCCATCAGGCCATCAACTAATACTGCCCATCGATCTCACAGCTAGCACGTCGCAGTGCGCTTCTCTCCCATTCGTCCTAGCTCCTTCCATTTCAGTACATCTCGTAACACATCCGCCGAATTTAGACATTGGCAGTGGTACAACTTGTAACAGCCCTACCCCCCCGGCATCCTCTTGCGAAATTTCCTTCCGATTGCATGGAGAAGGCGCCCTCGTCGGCTCTGGCGGTGGACCTGGCGCTAGGCCTGGCGCCAGCGGGAAACCACCACGAGGAGCAGCTGGACCAGGTCACAGCGGCAAGCGTCGGCGGGAAGGAGGCGCGGCTGTTCCCGTGCCTCTTCTGCAACAAGAAGTTCGTCAAGTCGCAGGCGCTCGGCGGGCACCAGAACGCGCACAAGAAGGAGCGCGCCGCCGGCTGGAGCTGGAACCCCTACGTCTACGGCGACCACTACGCTGCAGCTGAGGTCGTGGGCAGCAGCCTCGGTGCCTCTGCCGTGTTGTCCGTGCCGCTCGCCTCGCACGGCGGCAGCACCGCCGCTGATGAGCCTCCTGCCAGCGTCAAGCTCAAGCTCGAGAGACCTGACGGTGGCGCGGCGCTCTTCACGGACCATGCCTTGCTCCCGTCGGCAGCCGACCACCCTTCATCAGCATCAGGTCGGCCGACGCCAACGGCACCATGGGCATGCTGAACTGGAAAAGGAGCTCCCATGCCTCTGCCCTACCGGAGAGCGCGGACGGCAACGCCGCATCATCCGGCACCGGCGAGGAGATGGACCTCGAGCTACATCTCTAACTAGAGCCGCGACGACCTAATTCTGCTCAGAGAGAAAGCTTAAGGCGCATCATCTTCCAGCTGAGTCATCAATCATCATCACTGTAGCTCGGTCTCTTCTTGCCTTCACATATCTATATGATATGACTGCACATATCTATCTCTTATTTCTTGTCCAACAACCGTACCAAACTTTGATATGGATCTTTGTTTTGTGCCTGTTTATGAAGTACTATATGTTTGTGTGAAATACATTGCATCTACTTTGAGTTGCAAATCAGGTGTTCCTTGTCTCAATGTAGCACGCCGCCGCAGCCGGAGACACAATGTGTTGCTCCCGGTGGCCACCGGAGGCGACTGCAGTGCTGCCGTCCAGCCCGAGAAGGCCGCAGAAGAGCAGCACGCGCTCTCCGCGGACCACAGCCGACTACTCAGCCTCCGTCTTGCCCTCCAGCATCTCTGTCCCAAACCGGTGGCCACCGGATCAACACCTTCCAGCACCATCCCCTAGAATGAGAAGATAAGAGCCTGTGCATTATTCAGAATACTAAACGGTCCCGTTCCAGTGGAGGTCATATAATATTATGCTATATGTACGTTTATACTTCCTGTTGCCGTGTAACAAAAGGTGTATAGAAGAAGACTTAATTATTGATTTGCCATCAACAGTGAAGTTGTTGGCGGAAAAGAGAATTGGAGAAGCCTTTTGGCCCTAGGGTCTCACAAGAGGCAAGCAGTAACATTATTGTACTGTCCGAGATTGGCAGGTACACATGAAACAAGGTTAACAAGGGGTAAACTAGAGGGAGAGAAGAGAGAACAGCTGCATGCTGATATATAATTGGTGCATTGGGCCAGCGTTGCCAAGATTGCCACAAGACGACAGGAAGGCCGGAGCAAGGCGATGGATCATGGTTCATGAAACCGTATATATGCATGTAAAGTTACTGCACAAACGTACCAATTAGCTGCGGGGCCATGTGGCGTCTGGCCAACCATATCGATCTTATCATTCCAACATGTTATCTGAAAAAGATACGGTTCAAATATTGTTTTTAGTGTTTGGTTGAAGCATCATCCTTTGATCGAACGTATTTGTATACTATGTACTAAGTACTATTTTTCCCACTCCAAGTTACAAGACATTTCAGTTTTTTTAGATATTTGAGGATGTTTTAGGTTTTCTCAGTGCAAATTACATCTTCTCTGCAATCTATGAAAACCTCATGCCACTACCAAACTCGGGACATTTCCGGTCGGCCAATTTAATTTCTGATGGTTTTTAAAAAAAAAACCGACACGAATACCAAATTGTTCCTATCGGTTTTACGGAACCGACGGGAAACCATTAGTTATTCATGTCGGTTTGGGAACACCGTCACGAAAATGATATTGCCGTCAGGAACAGGATTCTGATTCCTGTCGGGATCTTCAAACCGACAAGAATCATTCTTTGCTCGCCTAGGAAACTAAAATGCGCAGGAAGAAATAGAAATGGCGGGCTTGTAGCCCGCTCTTTTTTGGGCCCAGATTTAGATCGAGGGGGGTATAAAAACATAAACCAAACCGTAACACTACCCACCCACCGCCTCCCACTTCCACTCCCCACCGCCGCCTCCCACTTCCACTCCACACCGGCCGCCCCCATCTTCGACTCTCGCCTGATCCCCCATCCATGGCTCGTGCCTGATCCCCTCGCGCGCCACCAGCGCTGCGGCCACCGTTTACACCGCCAGCAAGATCCGCCTGAGCCCCGCCTGTCTCCTTCATCCGTGCTCTCCGCCCATCAACTCCGTCTGTGGCCTTCACCTCTGTCCGTGCCCCTCCCGTCGAAACCCTGCTACTCGCGAGCGCATCTCCTCGGCTCCAAGCGCTGCTAATCTTGCCCGTTGACACAAGTGGAGGAGATTTGGTGCCACAAGAAGGGGAGGAGGAGATCCTGCAAGTTGCAACAGGAGGACATTTGCTGCCACAAGAGGTGTAGAAGGAGATCCTGCCAGTTGCCACAAGAGGGGAGGAGATTTGCTGCCACAAGAGGGGGAGAAGGAGATCCTGTAGTGAGAGGTGATTTGATTCTTCCCTTGCAATTTTTTATGGATACTGAATCATTGGCATGAATTGTGAAATATCAGCTTGCAAATGCACATAACAATCAGGATTCAAGTTGGTATATTTATATACAAATTAAAGTTATTATGCATCTTGTCAGTGATGCTTAGTCAGTATAAGATATGTTCTTGATGGCATGTATATATTAATATATTAATGTATATGTATATATAAACATGATTTAATACAAAATTACCCATACTGTATATTGATGGATATGAGCTTAATTTTATATTTTTTTCACTATTTAGTGTGAGAACAGATATGAAATTTGCTATGGTTGCCATTGTCTGTTTATTTCACTAGGATTATTAGAACTTTGTTGAAGTAATTATTTTATATGAAACTATATCCATAGAATTGGGAAATAGTATTATATCACTTTGTGAATGTTGACAGCAATACTAAATTATGGATGAGTGTGATTGCATGTATAGTGGTTGGAAGCATGGTAGACCAACATGTGATTGGGTACAGCATACAAAACAATTCCTGGATCTTACATTCTCTAATCAGTCTATAGTACAAGTGGGTACCATAAAATGCCCTTGTGTTGTATGTAGGAATTATTTTTGGCACAAAAGGGGCAAGGTAGAGCTTCATCAATCTATTGCACAATGGGTATAAGTCCAATTATAAAATATGTACTGCACATGGTGAGAGGCGCTTTCAGGAGCCAGTAATTGAGGGTTTTGGTGAGACAGATAGAATGGATGATATGTTGGCAGACTTAGCTGCAGCTGCACCATCACTAGGTAATGAGGAACCGATAGAATATGATCAAGCTTTCTATAGGATGATTGATAGTGCAGAACAATTAGTTCATGACAAAACAACCCACTCAACATTGTCAGCCACTTCTAGGTTGATATCCATAAAAGCACAACATAACCTCTCTATTACATGTTATGATGACATTGTGACACTCATCCATGAACTCATACCAGCTGATAGTAACTTGCCTAAGGATTTCTACCATTCCAAAAATTGTTGAAGGGTCTGGGCATGCCATATGAAAAAATTCATGTATGTTACAATTTCTGCATGCTTTATTATGGAGATAACAAGCATAAAGAGATATGTGACTTCTGTGAAACCCCTCGCTATGTGGATGCTCAAATAAGGTCCCGTGCAAAGTCTTGCACTATATGCCAATAACAGCTAGGTTACAATGAAAGGGAAGATTTCTTGAAGTATGTGTTGATTTCACAAAAATGAGTACTAAAACTTTACCAAAATAAATCATCATGCTGATTTGTCCTTTTTTTATACATAGTTTGAACAAGAACAATGGAAGGGAACAAGGGATCTGACTGAACAACAAATTTCTAACTTAAGGTTGAATGCTTGGATAGGGCATGGGAACAAGTCCATAATGGTCCTAATTTCTTTGATTGGTTCAAAGCTCATGGAAACAACATACTTCGCATTACATAGCATAATTTTAGTTAACAAGAGAAAGCTAATTTATTCAAAATTGCTTTTCAGTGCAAGGTTAATGCAAGCATTCACAAAGCTTTGCGTCAATTATCTTATGGTTTTACTAGAAGAGTCAACACATATGGGTGTTATGACATTAATGGCTATAGATTTTGATCTGAAGCGTATGAGAAAACAAGAGTAGGGTTGGCAACAACCAATTCTGGAGTTCGTGTGTCGAGCTTTGATGAGAATGACACTCTTATTGAGTATTATGGTGTTATCAATGACATCATTAAAATTTCATGGGAGGGTAGCATGCAGCTTTAGCTAGTTATATTTGAGTGTGACTAGTTTGATCCCACTACTGCTGGCGTTAGGTGCACAGAAAATATTGGCTCGGTAGAGGTCAAGCATAGCTCAAGACTTTCAAACTTTGATCCCTTTGTTCTAGCCAGTCAAGTCAAACAAGTGTATTATTTACCATATGCTTGCAAATCTAGACCAAATCTATGTGAGTGGTGGGTTGTGCATCAAGTAGCACCTAGAGATCGATTGCTAGTAGCAATGAGTGTGATGAAATTGGAGCCCTAATAGAAGATGTAATGTTCTTTCAAGAGGAAGGCTTGGATGGCACATTTGTGATTGATCTGGGTGTTGACTTGGACAATTCTGCTCCTTTATTGTTGGATGAGATAGTTAATCCAAATGAATTAGAGGTGTTAGCGAGACAAACACATGATTCTCAAGAGATAGATGAAGATGAACATGAGCAAATTGACACTGATGATGAGGAGCCCGATGATGCTTCCTATGACAAAGAAGATTACTGAAACTAAAATCAATATGTTTTGCCATCATTGTACTTTCCTGTTTGTTGTTTCAATGTGTACTGAAAACAATGTTACTTTTTTCTGTACCTTGAATGTAATATGTCCATTTCTACAATTTATGTACTTGAATGTGTACTGCAAGTTCATGTTTTACTATGAACCAAATTTATATTTTTCTATACACTGACTAACACAACGTCATTCTCTGTAGAAAATGAGGGGCTTCAGACACCGCCGAGTAAATGGAGTCTCTAATGACAATGCTGCTCCTACTGATTCTCATGAGAATGGGAATGGCTCCAACAACAATGAGAATGGGAATGGTTCCAACAACAATGAGAATTCACCAATTCAGGAAGGAAGTCGAAGGAAGAAGAGAGGACCTACTGAGCTAAAAAGGCCTCCACCAGGCTAGCAAATTCCTATTACACCCGTTGGTGAAGAGTGAGTATATCTTCTCCTTTACTTATGTACTATTACCTGTTACTTGTGATTTAGTAGAAATTTTAGAAGTATGTTCTCTATTGGGTGAAACTGTTGGTAATATGCCCTAGAGGTAATCATAGAGATGATGATATTCTAATTGTATCCATGACATGTATTAAGTGTTCATTGAATATCTATTATAGACAACTTGTAATGATTGGCAATTATGTAAATTATTTGTGAAACTCTTTACTTGAATGTTTATTCTAAAGTTGTCCCTGGTTGGCATTCTTATGAGAACACACTTGAATATTTGACCAGCACATGTATTAGTTGATGGCTATGTTTCATAAGTCATGGACATGGAGATGTTGAACTAATAATGTGGGCACATGTGAGATATGTAGGCTGGACTACCCAACATGAGAAAGTCTCTATTCACATCATGTATGTTATGTCCTTAGACCTAATATTGTGGTATGTACTCAAGATGTGAAACGACCTACTTAGGGAATGTCAATCGTTGCTCCGTAGGTAGTTATAAAGGTGGTCTTCGGGTGGTCGGGAAGCATGCTGTGAGACATAGACAGCCAAGATGGAATTTTCCCCTCTCTGCGTGAGAGAGATATCACTAGATCACTCAAGTGATTAGATCAACAAATGCATGGCCATACTTGGGTTAAGTGTTAACCCACGAGTTGAACCATATATCGTGTGACAAAGGGAATAACTTGTACGTGGTCATAATGGTTTGTCTGATATAATCTTTGTGTATGCAATGGAGTTGTCACACCTTGCTAGAGGCCGATGTCAACTATTGGGTGAGTAGGAGTACTCAGCCCATGTCTATGTGTGCGTGAACCCATAGGATCGCACGCTTAAGGGCTGGAAGCCTAGATTGGGTTAGAC
The DNA here is from genome assembly GCA_023333625.1 of Bothriochloa decipiens. Taxonomy (NCBI): domain Eukaryota; kingdom Viridiplantae; phylum Streptophyta; class Magnoliopsida; order Poales; family Poaceae; genus Bothriochloa; species Bothriochloa decipiens. Next base: position 232,249 of record CM041646.1, read on the forward strand.
CTAGATTAGACAAGGCTTAGGGTTTCTTGATAGGCCTCCAACTTGGGGTCGCATAGAAACGCCTATATAAGAAAGGGGTAGAGGCAAGGCAGATTAATCCACTTGATCTATTCAGCCACCGTCGTCCACCCCACGCTCATGCCTTTTCTCCTCGCAGACCTAGCAGTGTTGTTGTGCAATGCTTCTTCCCGTATGTGTGGGATTCCCCGGAGTTGTTACATCTGTAGCACTTGGACAGATCACGGCGACCACCGTGGTCGGGACTGGTCAATGACTGGTCGGGAACGTGCTCGGATGATCGACAAGCGAAGGACGATTGTGATGGGCAACCATGCAACTGTACAACACTGTTGCGACACGTTCGACTACATCGAGTCTTCCATTGCACCTGTGCGTCTAGTGGTAATCCTGTGACCTATATCTGGCAGTAGATCCTGGTTTATGAGGTAGAAAAGTTTTATTTTCTGGCTAGCATAGCATCCTCATAACCGTTCAGAAACGTGATATGCACAACTACTGAATGTGTTGTTACAGGAGTGATACTTGGACCTTATGTATTTCATATAGAAAAACCTTATGATTATTGCTGGTTTTATCCCTATAAGCATTGTTTCACATGGAGTTATTGCTGATTTTTCAATATTACGGTTGTTATGATTGCAACTTGTGATTGTAGGCAATTTGAGTTCGTAAATTACTCACCTAAGAAGGACATGGCGATCGGTGGTCAGTTCACAGCTCTGGTAAAGCATGAATACCCTTCTATGATTGAAGAGAGTCATTCAAAGAAGTATATATTATGCAAAGACATGGGCTCACTATGATATTATTGAAGATGAAGATAGGATGGCTGCTGCTGATCGCGTTAAAGAAGAATTCTGGGTAATTCAATAAGTGCAAAATGTCACTGTTTTTAAATATCTATATATGATCTGCTTGCAGCTAACATCGGATTTGGCCTATGTTTTGTCAATGTAGAGCATCTACTCAGTGCAAGATGAGTTAATGCCACGTGCAGAATATGTTCTTGATAATATACAGTATGAGCTTCGTGTGAATGCTGTGAAGGAATACTATGAGATGTACCTTCAGCAGAGGATAAAGGATTCAGAGGCTCGCAAGAAATTACTTCGTCAAGCTCAGTATGCAAAGGTTAACCCAGGTTGGATTTCTGAGGCTGCATGGCGTGCCATTTGTGCTTACTGGTGCTCACCAGATTATTTCAAGAAGCGTTGCCTTGGTCAAGATTCACGGAACCAAGTGGATTTTGCTCAAGACAGGGGCGGATCTCGACCATATGCTCAAACCAAACAATATCTGGTAAGTTGAGATGAGCTGAACTCTACATGTCCATATATTAATGTTGTGTTCTACAACTTTGTAATTAGATCTCCACATCACAGGGAAAGACCTATGGTCCAGAGGCAGCAACTGACATGAATACATTTTGCTCCATGAAGCCTGGTCTCAAAAATTGTGATAGCAATGGAAATAGTGGTCCAATTCCAAGCCAAAAGGCCAAACAATGTATTGTATGTCCATCTCATTTTTAAATATCTACGGTTGATATCCACGAAATGAAGGGTAACATGATTTTTTTTGTTTCGTAGGATGATTGCTATGCTACTCTTGAGGCTCCAGATCATTTTGAGCAGCTCAGGAGTGATGGGCAGCTTGATCCAGTTGTGGTATACAAAAGTAGTGGTTGTGGCTTAGCTCATGGCCGTTTGCCAATAGCAAATGATGCTGTAAGGAAAACTGAGATAAAAGGATCGGGTAGGAGGGCAAACACAACAAGCCAAACAAATTCAAGGTCTTATCAATGTGTTCTGAGGAGGAATGCGCAGTTGGAGCAGAACTCCGCCCATATTGGACTTGTACTAACCAAACATATGAAGGTATTTGAGCTAATCTGACATACTGTACGTACCTGATCAGTTACTTCCAAAATATGCTCTAATCATCTTGTTTTTCAGGATGCGTTTGAGAAGTTGAACATGGAGTTACCAGCAGAAATTGCAGACATTCTGCAGTCAGTAAATGCAAATGCAAATGCTTCTATGCCACCAGTTGAACAGGTCTGTTTCTTACCATGTGGTGCTACTTGTAACATAGTCTTTAATACCCTTGCTTGTGGAGTACTTTTAAGGTGCTCTATGTACTGTACATATGAGGAAGAAGTAGAATCATCCCCTGCACATGCTTTGTCAAAATGAAGCTTATAATGAACTTGTGGCTGCTCTTTCACTTGGTTGTATCTCATTTTATGGTTTGAGCAGATTCGCAATCTTATTGTTGTTCACATAGATAGATAACCAAAATTGTTTAGCTTATTTAAATTTCATCTCCTTGTAGGGTACTAAATCATCACATGCTGGAGATGCTGGTTCTGACGGTCTACAGAACAATGGCATCGAAGAGGATGAAGGCAACGCTAACACAGACTGAAAGTGTCTAGACAATGTTAAGTCTCTTCTGTGCGGTTGGACTGTATATGGTGAAGCTCCAAGTTGACTTGCTTTTGTTGATGAAGTAAGCTAACCTCTTTTGTGCTGTCATATATCTGGTATGTAGATGTCAGAGAGTGAAAAGGCCTCTCTGTTATTTAGTTGGCATGTAAGCAGACTTGCTGAAGTCTTTCGCCTCTTGTGAACTGTTAGTTGGCATGTAATCAGCTAGACTTAGCAAGTGTTGCCAGTTGAACCTACTTAGTTGGCATGTAAGGCTTGCTGAATAGTCTGTGATGTGCAATTTGGATTTGGACTTGTGAACCGGTTTCAAATGTGGTGAATTTGGGACCTGTGAACCTGTTTCGAAGTTGGATTTAGAATGTGTCTAAATGTATCTCTGCGATGTCAAATTATATATTTTATTTTTCTAGAATCAAAATGGATGGTTGTGTATATGATTGTATTCCTGTCACCACACCCGTCGGGAAAAAGAATAGGACATTCCTGTTATTTTTGTTCTTGATGGCTACATGACAGGAAATGAGAATTGATCCGGTTATTTCTTAATTTTTCCTGACAGCTATACGACAGGAATTATGATGTTGAATCATGTCGGTCTAGGATTCCTGACGGGAATTCCTGTCGGCCAAGCCGACAGTGTTGAAGATTCGCCAGTAAACCAACGGCCGTCAGGAGTTGCCGTCAGGAATATATTCCTATCGGCCGGCCGTCAAGAGTAAACCGTTTTTCCTGTCGAGTCGTTGCGGGGGATTCCCGACGGCTGCCCGTCAGGAATACATTTCCTAACGGTTTTCGGTACATTCATGACGGTCTCTAGCCGACAGGAAAAATGCCCAGTCTGGTAGTGTGCAGTTGCTCTCCTGGACGACTGGTTACTGGAGCACGCTCTAAGTCAGAGCCCTGCATCCTCTTATTAAAAAGCGGAAGTGCAATCTAGCTCATTTTCGTCGAGTTTTTCTTTTAATCTATGAAAAATCTCATTAAAACATATCTAGAATTTTTTTATAAAAATTAAAACTATGCAAACTAATAGTGTATCTATGGATGTGCATTATCACGAAATTAGAGATTCAAACTTGTTTTATAAAAAATTAATATGAAGATAATAAATTTCATTTTCTTATAAAGTAGGAAAAATGATTTTTTACAAAATCAGTTTGAATCTCAAATTTTGTAAATGCACATCTATAAATGTCTTATTGGTGTGCATTGTTTTGATTTTTCTGAAAACTCCTAACTATAGTTTTATAAATAGTTTTTATAATTATACTGAAGATATGTTTTGCATTGAATATTTTGCCTCGTTATGGGCTTTCTTGTTTTCCTACATGGATGTTGGGCCAGGCCGCCAGGCCTGCATGCTGCTTAAAGCATCAGAAATCTACCTTTTCCTGTCCTAGCTTGTATGGTGCAGCACTGCAACCTAGGGCCACATTAAGGGGCTACTGTGAATGTAGGAGGCCCTGGCCCATGGTTGGAAAACAAACACAGGTCCTGTTAAACTGAGCTGGACAATGTACATCGTTTTAATCAAGTTTTTCTAAAAATATCAAGTGTTTACTTCGTCGTTGTCAAGTCGAAAACTCAACAGACCCAATTTGTTTTCCGCCTCACGCACATTATTGGGCCCACAGCCCATTTTGTTTTCCCTTCTTCCATTTGGATTTGTCATGTCGTTCACGGACCCAACACCAAACAGCCTATCCGCCTACCTGCTTACCTATCTTCTTAGGCCAGAACGACCAAAGACCACCAATCTTCTCGACATTTCGTAGCCCAACTCGCTCGCCCTGTCGTCCAATAATTCATCTCTTGGTTCACTACAATTCTCATGAAATTTTTACTTTTTTTATAAAAAAATGAACTTGCTTGTTATTTCCATGCGCGAAATCCTAAGTTGCCCAAGTCACTAACCGAGCTAACTGTGTCTAGTTACCATTTTCCCCAGAAAAATTTATAACAAAAAAGACTATAGTTCAAAATCTTTTTCATTAATTTGAAGTTATCTTAGTGCTGAAGTAATCATATAATGATCAAATCTATAAATACACGGCTTGTATCAAGTAACATCAAGTTGGCATAAAAAGAAAGGTTATGAACTAGAAAATTGTAGTTGCCATCATGCACTATAGTTTTTGTAGAATTTTATTTTCATTTGAGGTTTTAAAAAAGAAGTTATGATTTCTAAAGTTATTGTATTCCCTCATCCCAGCTCCTAGAGTTATCATAGGCCAAACTATTTTAAGTTTCATCATCTTTATAGAGAAAAAATATCAACCACTATAGGCTTCGCTCTCTTTGTCGACTGCAATGCGCACTCGGCAAAGGCAGAATAGCAGTCGGCAAAGGCTTTGCCGACTGCAATTCCACGTGGCAGTCGGCAAAGGGCTGTCGGCAAAGAAAACGTCGGCGAAGGCGGCTTTGCCGAGTGCCACGTGGCATGCAGTCGGCAAAGGCTTTCCGAGTGCCACGTCGGCACTCGGCAAAACCACGTGGCGCCGTCAGCCTGACGGGTGGCTTTGCCGAGTGCTGACGGCGGGGCACTCGGCAAAAAAAAAATTATTTCTTTTTGAAAATTTCTTTGCCGAGTGCCGGCACTCGGCAAAGAAAAAAATTTTTTAAAAAAAAATTCTTTGCCGAGTGCTGACACTCGGTAAAGGCATGACCCCTTTGCCGAGTGCCGGCGCTCGGCAAAGAAAAAAAAATTTTAAGAAAATTCTTTGCCGAGTGCTGACACTCGGCAAAGGCATGACCCCTTTGCCGAGTGCCAGCACTCGGCAAAGTTGGCAAAATTTTTTTCCCTTTTTTTTCCTGTTTTCTTGCATCCAAACATTGCAAAATCATAATTTATATCATAATTTCACCAGGACCACAAGTAGCACCATTTATATCACAATTTCATCACATTTATCACCACCGTCACCATATATATCACAATAACACATATATCTCACAATAGCATCTCTTATCACCACCACAAGTCCATTACAACCATGAAACTCAACGCAACGAGTCGAACACCACAACTCGAGGTCCATCACATGAAGTTCAACACAATAAGTCTATGTCCATCACGAAGAGAAGAAATACATGACAGAGACTTCGACGATACTCAAGTCCAGGAGCATAAGACAAGCGACAAGTACCTAGCTCGTCGCGCCGTCCCCGGAGCCGTCAGGTTGTCCGTCCCCAGAGCCCCCAGGGTTTTCCCACAGAACCCACCCTGGATCACGCGGCGCCGACCAGTACGGCCGCCCTCCGCCCACCGGCCACGAGTAAGGTGTAGGAGGGCCACGCGGAGGTGGATACGGTGGAGAAGGGCCACCCGGAGGTGGATACGGCATCATCTGAGGGCCGGCACCTCTAGGAGACGGGTTCGAACCCGCCGACTGTACCTGCACAAGTTAAAGGCCAAGTGATGTCATTTGTATCTGCAGGATGGACGCACAAGCTAAAGCAAGAGTCAATGTACTCACCGGGGTCCCAGTAGGAGTGACAGGAGCAGGCACAGGAAAAGACGGTGGAGGAGGCGGTGGAGCGAATAATTCAGGCGGTGGAGACGGCCCGGGGATCTGTAGGGATTGGAAGTAGCCGGCAAAGCCCTGCATTTGACTATTGTAGTGCTGCTGCATGGCTGTCAGGTGCTGCTGGTAAGCCATCTGTTGCGCATACAACTACGCCTGCATCTGCGTCTGCATCTGCGCCTGCATCTACGCCATCTGCTCCTGCACCTGGGCATGCAATATTACATCCGCAGTGTTGGTTGTAAGTATAGGTGTGAAACGAGTGAACGACGAACGAAACCACATTTACCTGGAACTGTGACATGCTCGGCTGCCGAGACGCTATGGGGATGTCGGTGGAGCTCGTGGGCCTGGATCGAACCTGGCTCAGCGTGGGAGCATCGGACGGGTCAACGGCGCTGTGGGCCATGTAGTACCGGCCGTGCTGCTTCTCTGGTCCCAACCTCTGCAGGAGGTCTGTGTCCAGGGGCTCGGCGGTGGGGTCGAACGTCTCCCCGTAGCGCTGGCGAGCCGCGGCGGTGTACTCGGTCGCCTTCTCATAGGCGGTGGGGTTGCTGTACGCCTCGGGCCCGTCCTCCGGATTATAGACGTTGTCCGGCGCTGTCACCTTGCCCTTGTGGGAGAGGAGGTACCCAGTGAACTGGTTGATTTCCTGCCCACCGTGCGCCTACGACTGCATTGAAAACAGAAACATGGTTACAAGTAATGACAATTGAGGGCTACAAAAAAGACATGAACGGACGCATACCCATCTTCTCATGTACATTGGGAGGGGCTGGCTCCCTTGGTGGTGTGGCACCCCTCGCATCTGCAGGCGGCAGCCCCGACGGTCGTTGCGCCTCGCGTACGCCTCGTTTGTTTGCCACATGCGCACAATCTCCTCCCAGCAGTCCCTGTGGTTGTCGCACCACCCTGGACAGAACTGCATGACATCAAGTATTTGACATACGAGAAGATTAGTGTAATGTTTCACTGAAGGAGTCTGAACGAATGTTTTCCTACTTAATTACATGCACGTATTGAGCGAAGGTGAGGTCGGTCTCCCTCGAGTTCATGATCTGGCGGATTTCGGGCTTCTTGATGGACTCTGCATGCACGTCGGCGTAGTAGTCGTGGATGGCCTATATGCGCGCCTCATGGTACAGGTCCTTGAGACGATCTTTGCAGACCGCCTCTTGCACTCGCGCCGCCTGGTCCGCTTTACCCTCCTCGCACGTGAAGAAGTCCTGCACACAGACACATCATGTAGCATTGCATTGTTTTAAGAAGTCTGACGAATGCGTACTATTTAGCAATGCGGTGCGATGAAAGACTCACCCAAAACTCCCTCTTTATCTTTGCCGCGAGGGTCTCGCCACCCACGTTGACGAGGTAGAAGTGAGCCCACATCGTGGGCACCTTCAACTTGCCGTCCACGTTGACAAGGCCAGGGTAGTACTCCTTAATCAGGAGGCCCTGGATGCCATGGCGTGATTCACCTTCTCCGCTCACAAACGCCCAGGTACTGCACGAGTCATTAAGAACAATTGTTAGTCTGCAGTTCGATTTTCAATATGTCATATGAACAAGTAGTGAAATCAATAATGGTTACTTACGTCTGGCCCACGGGTGTAATCACCGGGCGTCTGTTGAATTGCGGCCGCACCCTAGGAAGCTGCGTGGGCCCGCGCGAGTACACCTTGGCCACGCCTGACGAAGTCGAAGCCGTCTGGCCTGGTGTGGGCACGGCGTCGTCATCGTCGGTGCCGTCGGCGTCGTCGGCGTCGTCGACGCCGTCGTCGTCCTCGTCGTCCGTCGTCGTCTCCTCGTGCGAGGACGAGAACGGCAGCCTCCTCGTCGCCTGGCGACGTCCGCTGCGGGGTTGCGACCCCCTACTGGATCTTCCTCCACATCCATTCCTTCGTCGAACCGTGCTTCATGGAAGTCTGCCATCATGTCTGCCATCCCGGCATCGGCATCATACTCCTCGAGGACAGGTCCCACCACCTCGTCCCTAATAGGATGGTGTTCACCATGGTGGCGCCAATGGGTATAGTTTGGAACGAATCTGTTCTTGAACAGATCTTTCCCCACCGCAACCTTTACTTTCCTTTTCTTGTTCTTGCACTGGCTGCAGGGACACGGCATCCGAATCGACCCTTTCGCAGCTGGGCCAAATGCTTGCTCCAGGAACTCATT
>CM041646.1:240821-393664 GCA_023333625.1 Bothriochloa decipiens
CGGGCGGCGGCCGGCGGCGGCCGGCGGCTGGGCGGGCGTCGGGAGGGCGCAGGGGGCACTCGGCAAAGAGGGCACTTTGCCGAGCACTTTGCCGAGCACTTTGCCGAGCGCAACGTAGAAGGCACTCGGCAAAGTGTGTCTCCTTTGCTGACTGTCAGCTACGGCACTCGGCAAAGATTTTATTTTTTTTTGAATTTTGAATTCAAACTTTTTCTATAGCCCAAGTATATTATATTGAAGTACATGTTCGAATTTGGGTCCTTTTTATAATATTTTACTATATTTTATTTATTTATTTTATTTACTTATATTTTACACGATAATCCAAGTTTGAACTGCTGGTGCATAAAATAATGAGACGTAGCCATTCAAAAAATGGTATTCACGTTGGAGAGTGTATTTTGAGGCCGTGTCCATAAACTCACCCAAACTTTTACACGCCTTGTCCACGAAAAACGACCATCTAGGTATGGTAGAAGTGTTTATAAATTATATGAAATCCAAACGAAGTCCAAAAATGACGAAACTTGTCGAGGTGTGTTGTCATCGCATGTCGAGGCTATGATAAAAATTTAAGAATGTTCGAAGCAAGTTGAGACGTCGGATGTCTACAACCTAGACATCTCCACATGTGATCACCTTGTGATCACATGTGGAGATGCGTGGGTTTTAGGCACGTGACGTCACAACTTGCTTAAAACTTTCTCAATTTTTTACCATAGCCTCCACATGCGATGGCGAGACATGTAGTCAGGTTTCGTCATTTTCGGACTCCGTTTGGATTTTATAAAATTTAAAAATACTTTTCACGCCCGTGACTCGGCGTGTTCCGACACCAACACGGTCGAAATTTCATGCGAAGCCCTGCATACGGCCTCAACATGCTCCAAAAATCATGAATATCATTTTTTGAATCACGGATTCTAATATTTCATGTACTTGCTGTTCAAATCTGTAGTTGCCAAAAAAAATCAAAGAAACAAAAAAAATTAACGGAATATAGCAAAACAAATCAAAATTACCTCAAACATGGAATTTAGAATGTATTTACTGTAGCAAGGCAAAAGAAAAAAACTAGGATTGAAAACCAAAAAAAAACTTTGCCGAGTGCCTCATATCGCACTCAGCAAAGAGCCTTTGCCGACTGCCTGACAGACTGGCAGTCGGCAAAGGCTGCCACCTTTGCTGACTGCTGACGGCGTGGCAGTCGGCAAAGGTGACGGCGTGGATGGCGTCCAGGACTCGCAGCCTTTGCCGAGTGCCAGGCTTTGCCGACTGCCTGGCACTCGGCAAAGCCTTGGCTTTGCCTTGTGTCTGGCAGTTGGCAAAGCCAGGCACTCGGCAAAGCCGGCTTTGCCGACTGCCCACGATGGCTCTCGGTAAAGGCAGCTCTTTGCCGAGTGTCGATAAAAAACAGTCGGCAAAGTATTTGGCAGTCGACAAAGCTAGCGTTTCCTGTAGTGAACATCTATGATACAAAACTAGTATCTATGTTCATTCAGTACTATTTCTAATTATATTTACTTTTCTATATATATCCGTAGAGAGGGACGTGTGAATTGATAATTGTATAGCTAGGTAGGATGTCCGCATGTCCACGGATCTATTGAGCACAGATTGACGGATTGATGGTGTCCTGCACTACTACTCGTACGACGTCTAACGACACTTCCCCATAGAAAATGGTTGGAGGAGAAACGTTGACGATTTATCCAAACTCCGTGAAAACTCATGTTAGCAGCCTTTCAATGAAGATGCTGTCCGCTCATGCAGTAGTTGTATGGGGACATAGAAAAACAGGACCTGACCAGTGCCAACCTGCTCTCAGACAAAGTGTAAATCAATGTAATCTCCACAAATGCTTACATTAGTCCACTGATATGATGTTAGACCGGACTAGTAGAGCACGGCACTAACATTGTGACAGTCCACAAGAGTGGCATGACAAAGGTGTGTTTGATTAATGCAAGAGATGATGAGCCCCTAATGGTTCTTATGTATATATAGATATAGATATAGACGTGTCAACTAAGTATCTAATGTCCTCCAACATTTGGGCTAAAACCAAATATATTTAGTCTACTATTTGTCTGTTAGATTGTCTTAAGAACTACAACTTGAATTAGTTTAGACCATGTCAAAATTGACGAATGGTTTTTTTAACAAATAAATTGACGAATGGTTGAAGGACTGCGGCGCGAGCGCTCTAGCTGGGGTGGTGGGTGAGTGCGAGAGTGGCCTGAGCTTGACGGTGCGCGAGCGAGTGCGGACCCACACTTTGACTGATTGGTTCAAGTCAGCAGTCAAGTTGCTCTCGGCGTCCGCCGTTGAAGTTGGATGTTTCGGGTCTTCGTTGGGTGCCGCGACTTTTGCTGTGTTTTGTTTTCGCATTAGGATGTTGCCATTGCATATACGTATGTGTAACCTAGCATTATTTAGCACTCGCTCGCGCACCGTCAAGCTAGCATTATTTAGCTACATAGACAATGATGATACGGTATTATTATGTCACGCGGTGTGGCGTGAACGACATGCAAGGGCCACGGACGCAAAGCACGGGGGACCGAAGCTTTTTGTCGTTTGTGTTTACTTAGCGTTGCAGGTGTACTCATCTTAATCCATGTGGGTTAGAGTGGACTGAAGGGTATTTGAACTAAATTTACTCTAATCCACTTTAGTATATATGGATTGAGGTTGCACTTGCATCCAAATAAGATATGTAGTTTTACTAGGTGAAAATAAACATGACACTAATGTCCACATATATATACTAAGAAACATAACATGTATATGCATGCTATATGTGTGATTGTGGAAGTGCTGCCAGGCATCCTTGCACCATCCTCAATCAAATCAAAAATTAATAATGAAATCAATACATGATGTATTTGTGGTCCTTTTTTGAGAGAGAGAGAGAGACAGAGAAAGAGAGAGAGAACTATATACACATGTATTCCTATGTAGTAGTACAACACAAGTATTTGTAGTCTATTTTGTGAGATATGAACTACATTTTTTTTTTAGGGAACAGATAGGAACTACATGTGGCAGTAAGAAGCTGTGGTCTTCGGCCCACCGAGCTGGTGACCAAATTAGACAACAGGCAAATTAAAGTGGGCCGCTGGTTGCTTCGAACAGCGCGCGGGCGGATGTGGCCCAGCGCGGCGGACGCCCAGCCAGCCCGAGCGAGCAGTCGTCCCCGAGCCCATTAGGTTCGTGGGCGTGGAGAATGAAAGCAGGCCGGCCTTGGGGCGATCCTCTGCCGGCCGGCCCAGTTCTCAAAATTCGATCTCCGTTCCACTGACCTCCTGCTGCTAGTGTAGTGACATGCATCAGTGGTGATATTGATCAATAGCGATCGGGAGGAGGTTATTTTTTTATAAAAAAAAAGAGAGAGAATCAAAGTTGGTGCCTGGCGCAGCAATTCTGGACCGTTGGCCGGGGATCGGGACGCCCATGGTGACTGGCATCTATCGGAGGGAACGGCCAGGGACGACGGCGAGCAACAAGGAACAGCGTCGTGCGTACACGTACTGGAGACGACAGCGGCAGCACATGCGGGTGTCGGGCTCCGGCCGGCGAGTCTTGAGTTGGACTCCTCATTGAGAGCTGCAGGTCCGCCGTCGACCTGTCCCCTTCCTGCCGTCGTCATCGTCATACCAGCATCCTGCTCCTGCAGCTTCGCCATGGGTGATGGCCCGGCGCACGACGCCGACCGGCCGGCGATCGCGCGGCCGGGAGACCTGTCGGGATATATATGTTCATGCCACCGAATATGATTAGCACAGCTTGCGTCAAGATGCATGGTTAATAGACCTCTCCACTTCCGCTACATTATGCATGGGTCTTCATCTGCGATCGATCATTCATCCTTCCTGCATTTTGAGAGGAGGTGGCTAAAATGAATCTGTAGATGCGCGCGGCTAGCAACTTTGCGAATATAATCCTTAAGAGTCACGAGAAATCGCTCGTCAGTGGCTGGTACAATCCTTTTTTTTATCTACTTTAGCGAATATACGTAATAAATATTGGAGAACCTAAATAAATTCAAATGAATGAAGTTTGAAATGAATTTCTTTTTATATCTCCTACTAAAACTACGGTCCTATGTCATTTCTCCATATACAAGACCATATCGAAGACAACTAAAAAATTAATTTCAAAGTATGGGAAACTAAAATAAAATTTTTGCAAGATGACTTCAAATGAAAAAGTGTAATCCAAAAGGTTTCAGAACTTTTCAGAAACTACAACTCTAGTTTAAGTTATTTCTCCATCTTAGATCTTCAAAAAAGTTAACATAAGAAATCTCAGAACAAGAAAAATGAAAACAAGTTTTCTGACCTAAAATAAACTTCAATTGAAAAAAACGAATCATTTTGATATCTTCAAGTACTACAATTAAAAATTATGGAAAAAAATAATTCTTAAAACACAATTTTGGTTATTAAATTATTTAAATTAAAAACTATATTATGTTATAAAGTTGGAGAACTCTTTGAGTACTACAACTTTTCTTAGATTATTTGAAATATTAAAAAATGTGATTTTTCAATTATGAAAGCTTTAAATAGGAATTTTAGCATATGAACATGTCACCAACTATAAAATTGTAGATTTCTTTGAGTACTTTGACTACAGATTTTCGTTCATCCGACTTGAGTTGACAAAAATATGAATTTTAGTATTCTATATGTAGCGGCGGACCAAATTGCTAACCCATCTCTATACTTTATGTCTAAAGACAGGTGGAATTTCTACATAGCTGGCTCCATTTCCAGATGCGACTGGAAAACCTAGCCTTCTCTATGAATAGCTTTTTTTTTAGACAGATCGACTTTCCTTGCCTCTAAAAATAGAGGGCATTTTAGATGCTACTGGTCTTTTCAGCCGCGTCGTAAGAATGATTCCGAGAGGCAACCCAACTTATAAAGTATTTTTAAACTTAGATTTCGATAGATCCGTCTTTGCACTAAAAGGGACATGCCTTAAAAAATGATTTTTTTAGTGAACTTAGATTAATGAGAAACCTTTAGATTTTTATTGAAACATTTTGACATTTTGATCAAATGTCATGCCATAAATGTCATAAAATGCCACATTTCTTGCAGAAACTGCACCACCTATGCCGGTGTAAGATTTTTTTTAATTTTAATCCTTTTTTAATTAATATTTCAAAAATAACCGTACTCAGAAAATATTTGCATCTCATATCCCTTTTGGTCGTGCCAAGTTATTTGGCACGATCAAACCATATAGTCACGCCACCTGCATTGGCGCGACCAAAAAGTCATTTCTGGTCGCCGTTTCCGACGTGGAAAGCAGTCTGGTCGCGCCAAATTATTTGGCGCGACAAGACTGAATTTCAAAAAATCATAACTCCTCAATACTATATCGAATGAAGATGATTTCTATATGAAAATTGTAGCTCTCGACGAGATCTACAACTCTCTAGATTTGAGTTTTTTCATTTGAAGAAGTTAAAAAGTCCAAAAAAATCATGCAAAGTTTCAATACCAAAATGATCGTGTATTAGCGCTTGCCACATCATAAAAATAATATCTTTTTTATATGGATTCAAATGAAAATACTTTTTATACCAAGATTGTAGCTCTAAATGAGATATACAATTTTTTAGTTTTGAGGTTTTAACTTGTAGTAATTAAAATGCTCGAAAAAATAATATAATATTTCAAAACGAATTTTGCTTTTGAAGCATCATATTATTTTTTCGAGTATTTTAATGACTTCAAATATAAAACTTTAAAACTAAAAAAAATTAAATTTATATCTCATTTAGAGCTATAATCTTGGTATAAAAAATATTTTCATTTGAATCCATACAAAAAAGATATTATTTTTATGTTGTGACAAGCGCTAATACACGATTATTTTAGTATTAAAACTTTACATAATTTTTTTGACCTTTTAACTTCTTCAAATGAAAAAACTCAAAACTAGAGAGTTGTAGATCTCGTCGAGAGCTACAATTTTTATATAGAAATTATTTTCATATGACGTAGTATTGAGGAGTTATGATTTTTTAAAAATTTAGTCTTGTTGTGCCAAATAACTTGGTGCGACCAGACTGCTTTTCACACCGAAACCGACGACCAAAAATGACTTTTTAGTCGCGCCAATGCATGTGGTGTGACTATATGGTTTAGTCGTGCCAAATAACTTGACGCGACCAAAAACGATATGAGATACAAATATTTTTTAAGTAAGGTTATTTTTAAAATATTAATTAAAAAAATTAAAATTAAAAAAATCCGCCGGTGTCCCACGCCGCTAGGGCCACCATTACCATGTCGGTCATCGAATCTACCCTCACCGCCCAACACATAGAGAGGGTGAAGATTAGACACATCCCCGTATTGATTTATCATAGAGAGGGGGATTAGCGCAACATATAATGATTCATCACATCATAGAGAAAAAGGAAGAGATTAACCAAATTATATATTGAGAGAATTTCAATACATTAAGACAAAGGGACACTCAACACATCATCGATTCATCCACACCACATATCGCCACGTCCATTGCCCTGCTCGGGAGCTTTGCCAACGCTTTCCTATGCGTTGGCTGTGGAGGCTGGCCGCCGATGCCCCCCTGTGGATGATCTTATTTAGCAGGAGGAGGAAGAGAAGCATAGCACGGAGGATGGCGGCCGACCGTGACAGTGAGAGGGCGAAAAGACATAGAAGGGAGGAGTAGTGTAGACGTAGCCTATGGATTCAAGCATGTTGAAACAAATGATATGAATAACCACCAGTTAGCGCTACAAATGGCGGTGGTGGTACCACTACCAGATTGTATTATCATGCAGTATTGATAACTAATCATCACTGCTAGTTATTTTTAAATTCTAGCACTAATAAGCTTGTAATGGAACATACTCGGTCCCAAAATAAATAACTTTCTAAAGTTTAAATTAGTCCCAGACAAATAACATATTCTGCGCAAACATGGAACACTGCCTCCAAACAGGAAAGATAATTATGGATGCATGCAAATGATTACTGTCAAATTCAAGAGATATCTACAGGGAGAGTAAAGTAGATGGATATACATGCATCTAGTACCAACAGCCTTAATCACGAAACTTACTTTTCGTGGGACGGAGTGAGTACACCTTCTCTCCTACCGAGTAGCACTTTTTTTATTGAATTGAATAACACAAAAATATTCGTGTATCATTGTATTAGGTAGAAGAGTTTAGACAAACGAGCAACACGCCTCTAACGAGTGCCAATAGAGATTAATATAACACAACCGTAGCCGAACCATTGTAGTATCTGTAGGTCTCGATATTACGGAAACAGAACAAGCAATACTGATGCAACAACGCGACCTAGGAGGTGGCCTTGTGTCGATAGCACTTATAGTTCTGAGATTTGTATAGTATTTACATTATCTATTTTAGTAGCTATTGGAATCAGATTCCATATCATCGTTGCACGTATGAACGCTAATAATTGATGCTAGCAGTCTTTAAGGAGATAGGCTAGACTCAATGGGATTTCGTGGGGGTTTTACGCATATTAAATGGGATGCCACATAAGTAGATTTGGACTTATTGATGAAACGATGTGGAGAGAAGGGAAACGTTTCATCCCACGAAAGGTACAGTGTCGTTTCATCGCTGCATGGAGGGGATGCCGACACTGGAGGGGAAGGCACTGCCGCGGTTGGGAGCACCATTTTTGATGCGGTCCCGAACTTCCTTCTCCCTAACCAGGGGTCATGGCTCCTCCCCTGCGGTAGCGGCGGTGGCTCCTTCCAATCGGTCGTGACACGCTCCCCGTGCATGGTACCCATGTCCTCCATGACAACGGCGGCCACCCTCCGTAGCACCACTGCAGCGCCTTACCCTCCGTCCCCACCATGATGACGGGCTACTTCCGCATCGCGGAGGCGAACACAATGGTTCCCCATCGTGACAACGACTGCGACCACCCTCCCCTATCCTAATGGCGAGGAGGCCGTCCCGACCCCTAACGCGATGATGGCGGCGTGCCTGTGTCTTCCCTACCCCCCAATCCACCGGGCATCGTGTGACTATCCCACCCCGACCCTGAATGCTGACCGTTGACTCCCCTAATGCCCATGGCATAACACCGCCTCCTCTGATCCCCATGGCAGTGGTGACCTCCTTGCGGCAAGGATCGGGATCCGGCTCATGGATGGTCAACGTGGAGCGTCTCTACAGGAATAACATCTTTGCAGCAGCGGAAGCCACAATGGACTAATGAAGGACTAAAAGTAATATATAAAACTGAGAGGTGAAATTTAGCATTGGGACCGGCTGACAACGTCTTTTTGAATGGCTCCGAGTGATTGTGGCCTTTACTACAAATAGTAAATTGGCTTACCATCTGTCCACCGGCATCTGTCCACCCGCAACGTCTTTTTGATGCTAGCAAGATTTATATGCTATTCGATCCAAATATATATTGGAAACCCCACCATCTCCATTTGCGGAACATTGCATTATAGCACTTCTGTAGAACACTACTGCCAGTCCATAACTGAAGCAGCAGCAGTACAAAGAACAATTGACGCGGGGCCTGCATCTCTGCATGGAGTCCTCTCATGGTGTTCAACCACTTCCACCAAATTGCTCCGTCAACGACTCGAGCGGCGGCCTCGTCGTCGTCGACGGCGGCAACGGCGCGCGGCTGTTCCCGTGCCTCTTCTGCAGCAAGACGTTCCTCAAGTCGCAGGCGCTGGGTGGGCACCAGAACACGCATAAGAAGGAGCGCGTCGCCGGGCGCTGGAGCCCCTACGCCACCTCCTACGCCGCCGCGCTCGAGCGCGAGGTGGCGCGCGCGGCCGGCGGCGGCGCGGTTCCCCCAACGTTCACGCTGGAGGCAGGCGCCCAACACTGCGCTTGGACTGACGTCGCCACGCGTGGTCGTGGCGCCAGAGCTGGCGAGGCGTGGTACAGTTCCTCTGCCGCGGCGGCGATGCCGCCGCGTTTGGAGCTTGAGATGTGGACCGGCAATGCGGCGGCGCGGACCATGAGTGCGGCGACAGCTCGATCGATGTCGACGTGATTAACCGGACCAGCTGGGGTATACGGGCGCGCGCGGAGGCACCCAACAAGGCGACGACCGAAACTGAAGAGGAGCCCGACCTCCAGTTGAGGCTGTAGCGAGCGAGCGAGCTGCTTTGGTTAGTCTACTGGCTACCCAGAGTTGTTATCATTATTGATCAGTGCTGCTCCTGCATTCCTGTAAGAGCTAGTTGCTTTGCTTGTCTCCTGCGATGCATGATCGAGGTGCATCGCGCATGAATTGTGTTTTTGTACATGTACTATTTGCAAGCTTTCTCTGGTTGACACTCGTACGCGCGCTGATGATCGATATGATGGCGCGTTCATGTCCATGATATATATAGCTCCATCTAGCGAGCTACGTACAGCTATATATATATGGGCTCCGATCCTCTGCCGACGTCATGTAGCCATACAGCACAACTGTTCCATTTATCTGCTAGATTCACCAAACGCTGCTGCTAACTACGTATACAATTTAGGAGGCCGTGTGGAGTGCATGGTTTACATTATCGACATTTGAAAAGAATATTGGTGGCAACTGAGAAATGGAAATATCAGAAATATCGAAAATCTGTAGTGATAGAAAAAATACACCCAACATTTAAATGAAAAATCTGAATTTTTGTAGAAAATTATACAGTATCTCGAAACCATTTGACAAAACCCAAACTAGCTAGTGTAGATATGAGATGATATAACACAACAGGGCATGCGTGTGGCCAGGAGACTGAGCCATGGAAATGCCGCAGCTTTGATGATGAAGGTTGGAAAATAGAATAGATTTCTACCTACTCGATTTTGGACGGACAAGAGCTTGTGTGGGATAAAATTCTAGCGTGCTGAACTCAAAAAACACTGAAATTTTTAGCGGATATCGGTTTTGTATCGGGCCCTCATAAAACTGAAATTTTGGATTTATCGGTTTTATATTAACCTCACAGTGCAGTTAACCAGCATAGATATGTCTTCATTCAGCTCATTCACCTCTTGTTGGCTTGTTGCTGAACTGGATACTCTTATTGCTCTTGTTGCTGAACTGGATACTGGTCCGTCAGCTAACACAGAAATGCTGACTTTTCTTTGGATGGTGAGACGGATGCTGACTTTTCTTTGGGTGGTGTAGCCGTGTAGGTGACAAGCAAGCACGTCCATTTTCCAGGACAGATGACGTCACGTGGGCACTCACGGATGGGCGTCTGTGCGTCCCGTAGCAAGCGAGCAGGGACCGCCAGATTGGTGGTGATGGTACTGTGGCTGCCAGGATTCTTGACATGACGTGTGTTGCAAGAAAAAATACAATATGTACGTACTGTTTAAGTTCAAATATCTTTGTGTTTTTTTTAATCCGCGTAGATACAGACACACTCTTCTCTATCCAACGAGCACCACCGACGAACTGAGTTGGACTAGCAAATTTCTGAATTCATGAACTCACCAATTAAGGCCTTATTGTCGTGGGGCATATCCCCTACTAATAAAAGTATAGTGCCATAAAATTCAAAAATAAATCTAAAAAAATATGAGCACCTGTGTGTTTAAGTCAAGAACCAAGTGTTAAGGGATTTTACCGTAAGGAATCCAAACAGCGAAGCTACGCTAAATATATATTAAAATCATCAAATTTATGGCATGAAATAAGTACCATTAGATTTTTCGTGCAATATATTTTCAAGGTATACTTATTAGTTTGATAAACACTAAGTTTAAAAATTTTAACCAAGCACGCACCTAAAATGACATTCTTTTGTGTAGACACGTCAGATGTAGTAAACATATTCGTTCAACGAGCGGCAGACCCTTGAGAAGACTTTAAGTGAGGCGAGTTATAGTCATAAGGGCCCTGTCTGGTTCCACTCATTCTCGCGTTCAAGACTGAGATGAGCCAAAAGTCCGGCCAAACAGATTGTGTCGCTCCCGCCATCGGCCATTGCATGTCCGCTCAAACGCGAGAAAAGCCTACAACTGCATGTGAGTGAAGGCCTGCGATTTGGTGAATGTGGGTTCGCGTTAGTTAACACCCTTGTCCTTGCGATCACCTGCCTTCCTGCCGTGGCCACCATCACTACTGCGACCACCATCTCCAGCGCAACCACCATTTAGGCATTACCTCCATCCTGCCTCCGTAACAGCGCCACGGCCTCCATCCGGTATGGTCAGCATCCTAGACTCAGTCCTGGCATAACCTCCTTCTCCGTCTCCGTCCCCAACCCCGTGGTATTTACAGAAGGCTAGGAATGATCAAAGATTTCAAATTGATGATAAAATGGTAAGCATGGGTCTTGTCTCTATGACTGAAAATCAGAGGATGACACAAATGGCGCCACCTGTGACAGTCCCGGCGCAATGCTTATTAGTCACAAAATTAGAGTATTGTATAAGATGAGAGAGGGTGAGGGATCAATTCAACCGCTCATATGATGTGTTTCACAGCACTACATGTTCACATGTTAGCGTTCTCTAACATTTGCCGCCTTTCCTTCTATAATAAAAATAGCAAAGCCACCACTAACACATTAAACAGCGAAGTGTCAGCAACTCCGAGGTACTACACGGAGTAGACGCAGCTGTAGATCAAATCGTTGACGCTGGATCTGCCTGATGGAGTCCTCTCATTGTGGTCCACCTTCTGCCGGCGAAAGCAGCGGCGGCAGTGCACGGACGTTTTGATGCCTCTTCTGCAGCAAGACGTTCCTAAAGTCACAGGCGCTGGGCGAGCACCAGAACGCGCACAGGGAGCAGCGCTGGGACATTACTCCTCTGTTGCTTGTTTGAACTGATCAGTCATAATGCTATGCCTCACAACCACCATCTTGTACAGTCGCCCACGTACCGTTTGTCACTCAGTGGTTCTGCTTTCTTGTTTCTCTCTGTTGCAAGATTGGCATGCCATCGGCCTACCATTTGCCGAGTTAACGATTCCTACTTCTCTCTGTTTGATATTTTAAAGATAACAATTAAGGCTCGCTGACTGTTAATCTTTCGGAGTCGGGTGCACGTGCATGTCACTGCCCACCAGGCCACCACTCGAAGGCAGCTCGTACAGTACATACGGACGGTAGCAGCAGCAGCGCAAGCCGACGAGAAACCTTGCCTGCTTGGATCCGGCCAGAGAGAAGAGAAGCAGATCCTTCAAGCTAATAAACTGCGGGAGGCCCAGTAACATCAGATCCAGATCGACTTTTTGTGGATGAGGATCCTATATATATATATTGCTCATCTCACATGTTTTTAGAGCTATAAAGGTGATAGAATTAGTTTACATCCGAATTATTATATTATTCATATTATAGAGCCCCTCATCATCTCATAGACCCTCACATAGCATCATTAGGTCCAAGCTATTGCTAATCTTGTATTCTCCCTTTGTGCACATACTTTTAATAGTAAAGGTGAAAGAACAATCTTCCAACAAATGTTTTATTTAACACAACTTATCATCTCACTAGCCCCTTGGTCACTCCCAGTAGCTCATCATTTATCCATCGGCCAATCCATCTTCGATTTTTTGAAACGAACCATGTCGCAGAGCTGCTGCTTATATTAAAAAGAAAAAAATCTCAAAATAGGCACAACCATACAACTCAACAAAAAGAAAGAAAGCAAAGCACAACTCTGATCGGTCGGATTGGATTGGGACATCGATTTGTCTGATCCCTAATCCCCGCTGCAGGTTCAGATTGCATTGGTTTCTTGCTTCTTGCATTGCATTCGAGCTGCTGCAACCTGCCAGTCACTCCCTTGCCAAACCACGCTGCCGCAACCCACACCACTCCGGCTATCGTACGTCGCTCCAGCATGCCAAGCGTGGAGATGTAGAGGGCCGCTAGAGAAAAAGGCCAGGACCGAGTGTGGCAAAGACAGAAGAATCCCAGGACGGTGGCGACACCGAGCACCTGTTGACTACGAAGCCTGTCCTCTTCCTCCCGTCGGGCCACGATGACACGAACACCGCACATGCCATAGCAATGGCCCCAATTAGCCGCAGCGACCGCCGTAACCATAGCCACTTCCCTGATCCGCTGCACCGAATAGGTGGCCTCGACCTCAACTTATCCCCTCGGAGGACGAGTCCAACCATAGCACCAGGGAAGAGAAGGTCGTCAGGGTCCAGCTCCACCCGTCGTCGTCCTCCCCGCCTCCGCCTCAAGCGTACGGCTCTGCCATTTCCTCACCCCGGGTTCGAGGAGGAGCTCCCAGTCCTTGCCCATCTCGCAGAGCCCAAGTAGGGTTCACCAGTGGTGAATTGAAAGGAAAAGATGAGTAGAGATGTAGATCCACGAGCTTCGGTGAGGCGAGAAGGAGCGCCAGTGGGGGAGGAGAAGCAACGGCGGCGGGGGAGAGGAACACGAGCGGAGGAGCTCCCGCTGTGAAGAGGATGGGAGAATGAGGAGGATGCGGTGAGTGGAACCGACAACGGGGCTGGCTTTGGCCTTTCCAGGATTAAATGGCCGAATCGGCCGTTTGCCCCTGGGTTGTCCAGGGCGGTATGGCTAGCTAAGTTTAGCCAGGCCAAGGCCCTAGCTAAGTAACCAAATAAGCAAATTTAGGCCCCTAGAGAGCCTGGTTGGGGTATACACCTAACCAAACATACCCATATACACTGAATGATATCAGGCCTGCTAGGAAATTTGGCGGGGGCCTCTAATTTTTCCAGGCGTTCCCTTAAAGTGTGCACGACTCCAAAAATAGATTTGCAGAGGCAGGCGCCATAAGACATCTGCCTCCAAAAATTGAACAATTTTAGAGGCGGTTGTTTTAAAATGACTCTCCGTAAATAAACTGACTGTCTTTGTAAATTGATTTTGTGAGGTGGTCATTTTTTGTGCCTCAGTGTAAATAAAACGACCGACTCCATTAACCACCATGCACTAACTGAGGTAGTTGTATTTGGTAAAGGCCTTAGTTAATGTTGGGGTATTGTCTCACAAAATCATTTTTGTAGTAGAGACCCCACATATTCGCCCAACAAGTGCCAAATCTTTGAGAACATTGTAATTGAGGTGAACCTTAGTCATATTCTGGGCAGGTCCTCTTTGGCACATTTCGCAACGGCTTCAGCTTCTGCGTTATTCATGCACTGTAGCATCTCTATTCATTGATTTATTTTCTTCCTCCCAAAACTAAGTCAGTGAAGCCACTCCAAAGTAGCTTCTACTGGCTCCATATTGAAGTTGTTGCTACGGTGTTGATAAGTGTAGAAGCTAAAATAGGTACAAGATTTGGTAAAGAAGGCCAAAGGGGAAGGGCAATGCTTGTGGCTCAATGGGCAATAAACTTGGGACCCCATAGATGCTAGTAGCAATAACTAAAAGTTCCTCATTTTCAAATAATAAGACACATTGACTTTTATGGTACATCCATTTTGTTATGGAAAATGATGTCATAATATGATACATAATAAAATGGAAGAACCAAAATGTCAAAGCGAATTATAATTTAGAATGGAGAAAGTATAAATTCACAACGGCTATGTCTGGTTTAGGATCTACCAATGCCACTGGATAGCAGATAGAACGAGGCACGGGCTGGGCGTGCAAGCCAACTGTTTCTTGTACGATCAAGAACATGAGACGATTGATCACATTGTACGTGGTGGCCTGTTCATACTCCAAGGAAATTTGGTTCGGAGCGACAACTGCTTTGGGCGAGCAGATGCCCCTGCTAATTGCTGGTTCTATCTTGGATTGACGGAATGAGCGGAGATCAAGGTGGAACAGGAACGACAGGAAAGGAGCCCACACTCTCTTCGCACTCATCGCTTGTGAGATTTGGAAGGAGAGAAATGCCCAATGTTTCCGCGGTGCAGCCACCGACCTTCACGCAATCAAGGCACTGGTCAAGCACCAAGTGGCTTTAGGTGCAGGCAGGCGCCAAGCACTTAGGTTGTCTTATCTAGAGAGTAATAGGCTAGCGGAGCCCTAGATGAGGGATGCATTAGCGCATTGGAAATCTTGTAAAGCATACCTATAAAACAACTCTTTTTCACTTAATGAAAACATGCGCAAATCTTTTGCATGATTGCGAAAAAAAACAACGACTATATGTGTCAGTGGAAGTATTAAGATATGCCCTACAAGGTATAATCCGCATGAGATAGAGTGAGAGGGAGCAAGATCTAGCTCATACAATATTTTATTGGAGTAAGAAGGAAAAATAATGATAAGCTGGCTCTTCATTAAAAGCTGCACTTTCATATGATTCATGTGTCTAGGCTTACATATTTTTCTTCATTTGTTAGTCTATTTTTATACTTTTCAAGTTGATATGACCTAACAAGTTGACTCTATTCTTGAGAATGCCCTTAAAAACAAATAGTCTCTGATGGTTCTAATTAATCAAGGACGTTTGAACCTTAGTAACATTTTTGATGGATTTTCGTTAAGACTACCATTTTTTATGGATTTTCGTTAAGACATTCTCAAGGTGTGTTCTGTCAGAGATGCAGTGGTTAAGGCACATACAGCGCCGACATTTCTATGCGTCTGTAGTATCCTTACGTCGAGACGAGCGATCGAGGTACTTTGTCACAGACGTGTCACTGCATGTCTGGGTTTCTTTATAGAGTCATCACACCAAGCCAATAAATTAATTAGATTTGCATGGAATCCATGCATTACAATTGGTTCAGAAACAACAACCATTAATAATAGGTCATGCGCATTTTATTACTCATAAGTACTGTAGTAACATAGTATCTTATAGGAGACCATAGCTAATTATTAAGCGACAAACAGCTGGGATTAATCGGCATGCCTGCAGGTTTTCGGCCCACCATCTGTGTCATGTCTAATTATTAACCGACAAACAGCTGGGATTAATCGGCATGCCTGCAGGTTTTCTGTTTTTCAAACGGGCAACCCATTTCCATTTATATTGCAAAACGGAAATACAGAAGAGTTTAGAGGATTACAAGACAGCATTCAGAGGATTACAAAACGGAAAAGTATCTATGACTGGGGTAAAAAACATCATTCTTCCACTTCGGCATAGAAAAACTTCTGGCAAACTGCAGGCGAACTTAAACATAACAACGTTAACTTCAGTGAAATAAAGACCGGCAAACAACAGCCATACCGTGCCAAACTGGGGACCAAACTTAACAGCCTGAAGCTATCAAAGAAAAAACCAAAGAAGCCTTCACTTCACCATGACATTTCATAGATTGAGTGGTCTTTCATTTCTGGATCAGCTTCAATCTTCTGTATCTTCCTGCTCCTCGCCAGCTTGCAACAGCAGCATGTTGGCTTGGCGATCAGTCTGCTCTGACAGCACTTCCTTAGCAACTTTGAGCATGGTATTAGCCCCTTCTTCCAATTGTTCTTTCTCCATTCCACCATAAAGTCCTGGCCAGTATTTCATTAATGAAACGGGATGACAAATAATCTCTAAATGACTTTTTAACAATTTCTTATCAAACACCGCTTTATTTCTATATTTCCACACAGCCCAACAGATAGCACCAATTCCCCAGGCATGAAATTTCTTCCCAAAAGGGAACCAAGCCTCGCACCAAAGCCAACATTGGTCTAAAGTTTCAGGCACATTGTTGGCTCCAAAACAAATGGCAACAATCATCCATATGACTTTTACAATAGGACACTGAAAAAATAGATGTGAGGGTCAATGCAATCACAAAATTCACAAGTGGGGTTTCCATTCCAATTCCTACTCCTTAAGTTGTTTTTTGTCAGAATAGCATTGTTAGACAGTAGCCAAAGAAAGATCTTGATCTTTTCAGGAATCCTACTTTTCTAGATTCTTTTATGATAAAAACCAGAATTAGCACTAGTCAGAGATTCATATACTGATTTGACAGAAAAATCTCTTTATTACCTAGCATCCACTGTACATTGTCATCTTGGTCACTCAAGCAAACAGGCATTGCATTTTCATAAATCACCTCCCATTCCATTCTCAATTCCCTATATAACCATCTCTTAAAAGATATTTGAGCACCATTTCGAAACTCATGGACAGTGATGTTTTTTTCATTAGTAAGAGCAAACAGACAAGGTGCTAACTTTGATAAAGGCTCGTCATATAGCCAGGGGTCCAACCAGAATCTGGTCAGGTTCCCTTTCTGCATTTTCACACCTCTACCTAACATGTAAATTTCTTTGATTTTTAACATATCAGACCAAATGTGAGAGACCTAATTTATGAGATACATCATGAATATTATCCTTTTTCTAATACTTATACCTAATTATTTCCTGTCAAAGTCCATTTTCAGTTTCTAATCTCCACCACCATTTACATAAAATGCTCAAGTTTAGTTTCCTTAGATCCTTGATACCAAGTCCACCTTTTTTCTTACTTTTGCAAATGATTTCCCATTTGAGCAAATGATATTTCTTCCTATGACTACCACCTTGCCAGAAAAAGGTTCCCCTGATTTTATCCAAACTAGCAATAGTTGATTTAGGGAGCATGTAAATGGATATGTGGTACATAGGAGAGTTATTCAAACTTGCAGTGATTAATGTGGTTCTCCCTGCCATGGATAAAAGACCTCATTTCCACACATCTAGTCTTTTGTAACCTTTTTTAACTAAAGCAGTCCAATCTCTAATTTTAAGTCTACTTGGGCTAACTGGAACCCCTAAGTATTTGATTGGAAACACCCCAACTTGATAATTAAAAAGATCAGCATACTTCAAACCCAATTCACCATCATCATTTACCATATAAATCTCACTCTTGTTAAAATTAATTTTCAATCCAGCAAGCATCTCAAAAAGATATAATAGAAGTTTCATCTGATTGGCAGAATCAAAATCATGCTTTAAACATATTATAGTGTTGTCCACATACTGTAAAACAGCTACACCATGTGGTATAATGTGACTAATCAGTCCAGTTATCAGATCATTGTTCTAAGCATTATGAATCATTCTAGTTAACACATCTGCCACAAAATTGAAAAGAATAGGAGAGAGAGGATCACCCTGCCTGACACCTCTAAAACTTTTAATGTAGGGGCCTATACTGTTATTCACCTTGACACTCATAGTACCCCCAGAAACAACTTGCTTGATCCATGTACACCATTTCTCATTAAAACCTCTCTTTTTCAAACAAGTAAACAATATTTTCCAATTAACTTTGTCATAAGCTTTTTCAAAATCAATTTTTAGAACCATCCCCACCTCTTTTTTCCTCTTTGTCTCATGCAGAATTTCATGTAAGCACATCACTCCAGTCATAATATTTCTATTCTTCATAAAAGCAGTCTGGTTACAACAACAACAACATAGCCTTTTGTCCCAAGCAAGTTGGGGTAAGCTAGAGATGAAACCCAAAAGAGGCATAAAAACAAAGAACACATAAATGGTACAAGAAAAAGATTACGGTTCAGGTACGTTAATTGCTAGTCTCCAAGCGCTCCTATCCATAGCTAAATCCTTAGGGATATTCCACTCTTTAAGGTCTCTCTTAACCGACTCATCCCGAGTCATTTTAGGTTGACCTCTACCTCTCTTTACATTATCGACCCGCTTTAGAATCCCACTACGCACCGGTGCCTCAGGAGGTCTCCGTTGGACAGGGCCAAACCATCTCAACCGGTGTTGAATCAATTTTTTCTCAATTGGTGCCACCCCAACCCTATCCCGAATATCGTCGTTCCGAACTCTATCCCTCCTTGTGTGCCCACAACACCATCGTAACATACGCATCTCTGCTACACTCAATTGCTGGATATGTCGCCTTTTTGTAGGCCAACATTCAGCACCGTATAACATCGCCGGCCGAATCGCTGTCCTATAAAACTTACCTTTTAACTTCTGAGGCATCATTCTATCACAGAGGATGCCTGAAGCTTGACGTCATTTCAACCAACCGGCTGAAATTCTATGCCTAACATCTTCATCAATGTCACCATCCTTTTATAGCATCGATCCTAAATACCGAAAAGTATCCTTCTTAGCCACCACTTGCCCATCGAGGCTAACGTCTCCCTCCTCATTCCTAGTCGTGCTGAAATCGCACCTTATGTACTCGATCTTGGTCCTACTAAGTCTAAACCCTTTTGACTCTAACATGTGCCTCCATAGTTCTAACTTCCTATTACCCCCGGCCCTAGTCTGATCCACTAGCACCACATCATCAGCAAAGAGCATACACCAAGGGATATCAACTTGTATGTCCCTTGTGACCTCATCCATCACTAAAGAAAATAAATAAGGGCTCAATGCTGACCCTTGATGTAGTCCTATTTTAATTGGAAAGTCACTAGTGTCGCCATCACATGTTCGGACACACGTCACCACATCCCTGTACATATCCTTGATGAGGGTGATGTACTTAGTTGGGACTTTGTGCTTTTTCAAGGCCCACCACATGACATTTCTCGGTACTTTGTCATATGCCTTCTCGAGGTCAATAAAGACCATGTGCAAGTCCTTCTTCTGCTCCCTATAGCTCTCCATCAACTGTTGTATTAAGAAAATTGCCTCCATGGTCGACCTACCAGGCATAAACCCAAATTGGTTTTGGGTCACACTTGTCACTCTTCTTAGGCGATGCTCGATAACCCTCTCCCAGAGCTTCATCGTATGGCTCATCAACTTAATCCCACGGTAATTAGTACAACTTTGAACATCTCCCTTGTTCTTGAAGATTGGTACTAATATACTTCTCCTCCATTCTTCAGACATCTTGTTTGACCGAAAAATGAGGTTAAAAAGCTTAGTTAACCATACTATCGCTCTGGCACCTAGGCACTCCACATCTCAATGGGGATACCGTCAGGGCCCATCATTTGCCTCCCTTCATCCTCTTCAAAGACTCTCCGATCTCTTCCTCCTAAAATCTCCTCACGAAATGTCTGTTGGTATCGTCAAATGAGTCATCCAACTCCAAGGTAGGACCCTCATTCTCCCCATTAAACAACCTGTCAAAGTACTCTCTCCACCTGTCCTTGATCTCCTCATCCCTCACCAAAAGTTGATCTGTCCCATCCTTAATGCATTTGATTTGGTTGATGCCCCTCGTCTTCCTCTCGCGGATCCTACCCATCCTATAAATGTCCTTCTCCCCTTCCTTTGTGCCTAGTCGCTGATAAATTTCATCATACGCCTGACCTTTTGCTACACTCACCGCTCGTTTTGCAGCCCTCTTCGCTATTTTATAGCCCTCAATGTTGACTGCACTCTTGTCATGATGGAGGCGCTTGAACCACTCCTTCTTCTCCCTAATAGCCCTTTGCACCTCGTCATTCCACCACCAGGTGTCTTTCGCTTCTCGTTTGCCTCCCCTACTCACTCCAAACACATCCGAAGCCACCTTCCAAACACATGTTGCCATCTTTAGCCACATATCATCTGCATCTTCTCCTTCTTCCCATGGCCCCTCATCTAGCATCCTCTCCTTAAATGTTTGCGCTGCTTCCCCCCTAAGCTTCCACCATTTTGTTCTCGCAATCTTGGCCCGATTGTCCCGATGGACACGTACCCAAAAGAAAAAATCCGCCACCACAAGCTTGTGTTGAGGGACAACACACTCCCCAGGTAACACCTTACAATCTAAGTAAGCACGTCTATCCTCCCTCCTTGCAAGGATAAAGTCGATCTAACTCAGGTGTTGTCTGCTACGAAAGGTCACTAGATGGGATTCCCTCTTCTTAAAGACGGTGTTCACTATCAACAAATCGTAGGCCAATGCGAAGTTCAAAACATCCTCCCCCTCTTGATTTCTACTACCATACCCGAAACCCCCATGCACCCGCTCGAAACCTATATTAGTCGCACCCACATGGCCGTTGAGGTCTCTTCCTATGAAGAGTTTCTTGCTGATTGGCACAGTACTAACCATGCTATCGAGATCTTCCCAAAACTGCCTCTTGGTGCTCTCGCAAAGATCTATCAGTGGGGCATAGGCACTGATCACATTTAAAGCCAAATCTTCAACTACCAACCGGACTAGGATAATCCAGTCGCCTTGCCTCCGCACCTCAACTACTCCATCCTTAAGGCTCCTATCGATCAAGATGCCTACACCATTCCTACCCAATGTTGTCCCCGTGTACCAAAGTTTGTAGCCAGTATCCTCCACCTCTTTCGCCTTCTGGCCCTTCCATTTAGTCTCCTGAATGCATAGAATATTTACACGCCTCCTAATTGCTGTATCGACTAGCTCTCTTAACTTACCCGTTGGGGACCCTACATTCCAGCTACCTAGACAAATCCTAGTTGGCTCGGCTAACTTCCTTACCCTTCGCACCCGTCGAGGGAAGTACGAAGACCCTTGCTCATTTTTCACTACACCCGGGCGCAGATGTAGCGCGTCACAAAGGTTGCGATGACCCGACCCTTGCTCATTTATCATCGTACCCGGATCACGATACGACGCGCCACTAAGGGGATGACGACCCGGCCCTTGCACATTTGACACTACACCCGGGTTCCGATGTAGCGCGTCGCTAAGAGGGTTACGCCCCAACGAATCTCTTGTGGGTTTCATATCCATGAGAGTAGCTGGTTTTGAAATGTTGGCTAGCCGCACCTAACACACCCTCCTCCTTTATCCGGGCTTGGGACCGGCTATATTGAAATGACTCAAGAAAGTCTTCCAATCAACATAGGCGAAGTTAAAAGCAGTCTGGTTATTATGAATTAAACTTTTAGCCACCCTTTC
The DNA here is from genome assembly GCA_023333625.1 of Bothriochloa decipiens. Taxonomy (NCBI): domain Eukaryota; kingdom Viridiplantae; phylum Streptophyta; class Magnoliopsida; order Poales; family Poaceae; genus Bothriochloa; species Bothriochloa decipiens. The sequence goes on from CM041646.1 coordinate 262,522, forward strand.
TAGCCTAATGGTCAAGGTTTTTGTGATCAACTTATATAAACAATTCAGCAAGCAAATGGGTCTGTATTGTTGAATCTTAGATGCTTCTTTAATCTTTGGTAGAAGAGTGATTATCCCATAATTTAATCTACTAATATCAGCTCTCAAATGGTAAAAATCATCAAACAATTGAATCACATCCCTTTTTAACTATAAGCCAGCAACTTTGGAAAAATTCTATGGGTATTTTGTCTAGTCCAGCAGCTTTATTTTTTTCCATTTGATCCAAAGCATTTTTAATTTCTTCTTCCTCAAAAGGTATACACAAGAAATCATTATCTACTTGACTAACCTGGGGAACACTGTTCCAAACCCCATCATCAGTTTCTAAGTCATACTCCATAGGAGGGCCAAAAAGATTAGAATAGTAATTAGTTGCTACTTTAAGAATATTTTCAACACCTTCAACCATTGTTCCCTCATTTTCTAAACTGATAATAGTATTTTTTATTTTCCTACCATTGACACACATGTGAAAGAAAGCAGTGTTGGTATCACCTTTTAATGAGGTCTTATCTAAAGCAGACTTAGCTCTACAAGGCTTATTCCAAATTCTTTCAACATTTTTAAAAAAATCATGATTTTGGAGCCAATTTAAGTCAAACCTAAACTGAATGTGTGGTAATTTATCACAAGATCCAGCAGAGATGATTAAAGGATTATGATCATGTAAACATAGCTTCCCAATCTTTACTATCCCAAACATAGCTTCCCAACCTAAACTTGCTCACTATTGCTTGGGGAAACATAGCTTCCCAATCTTTAGTAACTAGGATTCTATCAAGTTTCTCCAAAATAGGTGGGTCCTGATTATTAGACCATGTAAAAGTTCCTCTAGTCATCATGATTCTTTAACTCATAAAAATGTATTAAGGAGTTGAAAGTAGGAGTACATCTATGGACCCCATCCAAAATATTTTTTTAGAGAAATATCTTATTAAATTGAAGTCTGCACCCACAAAAAGAGGCTCTGAGCTAGAAGCACAGAAATAAGATAACTCAGCCAAAAATTTCAATTTTTTTCCTCATGAGCAGCACCATATACCACCAAAAGGTTCTACTTCATTTTGAGTAATTTGTCCCACAAGTTCATTTGAAGCATAAATTCACCTTGTTTAAAACTACCCACATCAAATCTTTCTATCTTGACACTAGCTAAAATACCTCCTGATCTACCTCTTGACGGGTTAAACAGCCACAAGAAATCTTTTTCATAATCAATTTTTTTGATCAAAGCTTCAAAACTCTCTACAACCATATTCTCTTGTAACCCAATAAAATCAAACTTCTTCTCAAAAATCAAATTCTTTAGAAAAGTAGCCACCCCTATTTCTTTAGACCCCTATAATTTCAGATTAAACCTATAATAGACATCATTTTTTCTTTGAGTTTTTCTTTTTCCCAGGATTCTTGGGTACAAACTTGTCCCTTGAATCATGCAATCCAGGAGCTTCCTGGCCTTGCTTGTTTCCCCTAGGGGAGAATTTGATCAACTTTCTATTTTTTCTGCACTTTTTATTCTAGAATTAGAAATGATCATCTCTTCATATTCATCATACACATTCAAATCATCATCCTCCTCCCGACAGCTATTGGTGTTGAATTCATCTCTAGTTTTATTAACAGGAGCAACATGAAAATTATTATGTTTAACAAAAATAGTCTTCCTAGCATTATCCAAGTCTCTCATAATATCAAAAGTTCTAAAGTTTTTAGGCAAAACAGTCACACCCATTAATTTAGCAGCATCATGTAAAGCAGAATTACTCATATCAGAAAGATTGCTTTGAGTTTTTTGATTACCTTCTAATGATCTCTTTTTTGCCATAGCTTCATTCTTCTCCTTGGTAGATAGCCAAACATCCTTCTTAATTCTTTCACTTCTTCTCTCAAACTAGGTTGCAACTTTCTTTGACATTCCCTCGGATTGCTTTTTCATATTCTCAAAAGTTTCTGACATCACAGTCTAAACAGTACCACTTTCTTAAGTAAGAATTCCATCTCCACCTTCACCAGCTTGGGTAACTTGAGAGAGTGAGTTCTCAATTGCATTTTCTTCAAGTATCTCAGGTATTTTTTTAGTAGAGCTCCCTTCCTTCTCTCTATTTGCTTTCAAAGATGCCAGCACACTTATGTTAGCCTCTAGGATTTCTCCATCAAATTCTATTCTCCCCACAAACTGGTGTTCACTTCCTTCACCCTGGGATTCCTTCAGATTTTGACTTCCATAAGCTCCAATTTTTCTGAGTTTTTCACTTAGAGAGTCACTGTCATAGTTAACATCATCAAACTTGGCTAGAGGCTCACTATCATTGTTGAGACCCCCATCTGCAGCAACAAGAACCCCAAAACTAGTTTCCTCCACCTGTACCATCTTGTCATTCATAAGAATTTTCTAGTTCTGGGCAGACCCTTCACCATATTCTTTCCCACCTAACCTTGATGGAGTAGAACTCACTCCTTTGCCATAATTGCTTGGTCCTTTACCAGCAGACTCCAACTTGTTGTTCTCAGCTTGATTAGAAGGACCAACTCCAGCCTGTAGATTGATACTATCAGCTTTTGCTTTTTTGTTAGGTGGTTCCCCACCCACCTTAATTCCACTTGTGAGAGTTTTGATTGCTTATTCATCAGGAGCCTCTCTCTCAAAAGTGAAGTCATATTCATCAAGTCCCAGTGTAGCATCAGCCACTCTTGGCACCCTTGAAACATCTCTGCAGGCTATTTTAACTCTCACATATTCAGCTTTAAATCTTGTTTTTTCATCAATCTCAATAGCTTTTCCTACCAGCCCTGCAACTTTAGCAATGGTCACAATGGATCTCTGGTCAGGAGGAATGTTTTCAACCCTGAACCAAGTTTGTTGCAGTGTTCCCTTGAACCCACTCTACACCAGGGTTCAACTTTTATGAAAGCTTCCACTTCATTCATTGCCAGAGGCTTGACACGGCGCCACTCTTGAAAAGCTTCAGGACTTGGAAATCTCATCACAAATCTGCTATCACTCACTTGCCTTGCATTCCATTTCCAAGTACTGGATCCTGCTAAGAACATGAATTCCTTCTCTACATCCCTAGCAGTTACTTTACCTTGAAGAATGTTGATAATACCTATGCATTCTTTCTCTCTAGAAACCTTTGGGTCAATACATTCATAATGTAAAAGAAACTTTGGTCTTCAACCTGGGCTGCACAAAGTTCAGGCCCTGTATGCCATGGTACACACTTCCTACACTCATATGTTGTGTGATCATTGAAACCACATAACTCGCAGAACCTTCTCCTACAATCTCTGGTCAAATGATTAAACAGGCCACAAATCTCACAAGCTTTCCTATCCCCACCAGGTATAACATTCTGACCACTATTTTCAGGCTTGGTAGGGACTTGAACAATGAGTTTACCAGAAGCTTGAGCTTTAGCATCAGTACCTTGATCTATAGTGTCTTGACTTCCACCTGCTTGCATATTCTGCATGGTGTCAATTTCTTGGATCTTCTTCTCTTGAGCTTTCTCTCCTGGTTCTTCCACTCTCACATCAGCCTTCTTTTGTTCAGAATTCTGTCACCCTTCTGCAGCTTTGCTCCCTTTTGGCTCCTCAATCCTGCACCCCCAGGTCCTTGCTCTGCCAAATCCCTGACCACGGTCTTGCCCGTAGCCACCATCTCCATGATTACCTTCAGCAAATCCGCGCCTTTGTTCTTGGCCGAATCCATAACCTCCATGGGATCCGCCCTCATTCCATTGCCACCTCTGCCTCCTCCATTACCCCACTGACCCCGCCTCCACCACCGTTCCTCCATCCGCTACCGCCTCCTCCTCCCCATATATTCCCTCTAGCGCCGCCACCCTACCTTCTCCCATCCCCCTGGTTCATTTGCACTCTCACAACCGGAGCAGGATCAAATCAGACAACTGGGGCAAACGATCTTGAATCCTTCCGCCAGAAGTGACCCAAGAACCGATTGATATTTTTGTTCCTAGAGTTGGGAGAGGGGTTTAGGATCGATTTAGGGTTGTGTTCTGGAGTCGGACGATCGATGTGTGGGGGAAAGGTGATTGGGGGATGGGGATACTTGCTGTTACCACCCTTTTGCTCACCGTCGATTCTCCAGGCACCACGTGTTTCATTCTCAGGAATTGGACCTAAAATGCCAAGTATAATTTGCACCTTGGTCGGTCTCCGAAATCAGGGTCTCTTATGTGTCGGACCACCATGCCAGGGCCTCTTCAAACTCTGTTCAGGTGCCTTCCCCTGTTCCTCCCCACTCTCCATGATTTCCAACACAATTGGATGGGGAAAATTTTTAGTTGTACTCGATCATGTTCCACTAATTGGAATGGATTGTTCTTCTGCGATTTACCAATCCACTTTGCCATAGTAGGACCAACAGATACCTGAATATCCTTCGAATTACGTTGCCTCCGTGAACTCTCTATAATCATGGGGAATACATCAGTATATGTTGTTGATGCATGAACAGAGCCTCCATGAACTGCCACAAGACACCATCCACACTCCATGGCGGATCGATGATCATCTCCCTCCCCTCTTCCAACTGATGGATTCAACCTACCATCCCCCGAATCAACCTCAAACTGCTCTGACACTGCCGCAATCCCCACTACAAGAAATATGCCATCTTTTGACATTTGATATATGTCATAATACCTGTAAAATATGTCATGAGTCACCATTTATTACATTAAGTTGACAAAAATCAAATGTCAAAAGATAAGCGTCTATAATGACAACTTATGACATTTAAGTGAAAGAGTCATAACATTATGACACCGATTTTGGATGTCATAACCTTTATGACATCAGCTTTTGTGTCACAAGTTCTTTGATCTTGCCAGGTGGCCAATTCCATACAACCCAATATTTATTTGGACATAATTCAAGACCCACAACGCCACAAACAATACAGAGTAACATATGCCCAACAATATATTCCATTCATTACCAAATCCACAAGTTCAGGAGTCGTACATCAACATATTTATTACATTCATCACCGACACCGAACTAATGGGTGCCATAGTCACAGAGGTATCTCAGGTAAAATAATCAAATGAAAACTCCACAACAATGTCTCACAAGTGACCTTTCACCAAACTAATAGTTCAACCGCCAGTGCTAGCAGCTAGTTATTCTTGGTTTCAGGAGCAAGTACCTTAGGTTGCTGGAATTTTTCCATAACCTGCTGACACACAACACACAACAGAAGTAACCATCACTTGTTGAAACCAATAAAATAGTAAAAGAAAACGTTACATGTGTACTGCTGGTCCATAGAATAACAGTAGGTGCATGCACATATGACACATAACTAGCACACCTGGTTAGATCTATTTTATTAACAAGGATAGTTCATCTAAACTACTAATATCTAGTTTGGTTAGCCTATACAATTATTTCATAGTCAAGTTTCATATATGCTCTAAAATAAAAGTCAGCTGCTGTCATATGCTAACAACATAGAGCTGTTGTGAGGAAAGCTCTTAAATTATCTCAGTCCATCTCGTGAGGAAAGGCTTGCATTAATCTTTTTAACTTGTCACCACTCAAAAACACTAAAGAGAACAATACAGTGAGGACACCGCAAGATACAGCCATATAGACAGATTAGAAAGTAAAAAATACTGCTAGTGAGCAATCCAGAACAGTATTTCAGGAAATTTCATTCGTTCTTGTTGCATGCATGCTAAATTTTGCAAGTTCATCAGATAAACTCCAACCAACCAAGAAAAGTTAACTATAACAGTTACCATGTATGATCTGTACCCAACCATGAACCCCAATTTTTTGTCACATGAAAGGTTTTCCTGAACCCTAAAAACATAATTGTAGCAGTCCATCACATGTGAATACTAAAGTTAGAACCAATTACCTTACAAAGACAAGTTTGATGGTGGCATTGTGGTACGGCAGCATTTGATTAATGAAGAGAACGAGTACATCAGTAGCTAGTGAAAGCAGAAGATTCAGACGGGAGGGAAGAGAACGAGTACCATGGGGACGGCGTCCGCGGCAGGGGAACCGCCGAACCGGGGACCTTGGGGACGGCGTCCGCGGCAGGGGAACCGGGGACCTTGGGGACGGCGTCCGCGGCAGCGGAGACGGGGACGGCGGCCGCGGCGGGCTGGAGACGGGGACGGTGGCCTTGGCGGTGGCGACAGGGACGGCGATTGTGGCAGCGGGGACGGGGACGGGTACGGTGATGGCGGCCGCAGCGGCGTGGACGGAGATGGCAGCTACGACGGCGACCCCGACGGACTCGCGGTGGTAGTGCGAAGACCACTCGATGACCCGACGAGGAGCGCGCTGTGTGCGCGAGTGGTGGCCGGGTTGCGGTGGCTGAGTCTGGAAGTGTGCGGCGGCTGATGGGGGTGGGTGGGTGGTGGAGGATAGTTAGGGTTTTGGGTGTTGTGACGGACTGATGGGCCGCTCAAGTTTCTATGGGCCCGAGTTGGCTGGGCAGGCGATTTGAGGCACACGTGTGCGATTGAAAAAAACAGCGTGGACAAAAACAGCACGCAAAAAGAAAAACATTATGCGCACTCATAATATAACAAGGAAATTATAAAAAAACGATAGGGTTGGTTTTTTTAGAATAAAACGATAGGGTTGGTTGTGCATTTATAAATGCATACATACAAATACTAGGTACACACAGAAATTGTTGTTTTCTTTTGGGAAAATAGAAATTGTTGTTTCGAGTAGTGTTTGTATACATGTTTAAAAATAGAAAATTTAAAAATAATAAAAAATATTCTTGTTTCCAGTTTGGCCTTTATGACATGGCAAGGATCCTCACCAATTAGATTTTGACTATCTATAAGACATTTTTATGACATAAAATTGTTTATGTCACTAAAATTAGATGGCTTCCCAAAAAATGTCATAAACTAGTTGATTTAGTGACATTTACATGAGATGTCTTGCCATAAATGTCATAAGATGACACATTTCTTATAGTGCCCTAATCTCGATCTGATCTGATGATCCATTGAGGGACTCACCAAAATCTCTACAGCCAGTGATAACCCATTCGCATCAGCCATCAAAATCGTCTTCTTCCCCCCTGAATTGGTTGACGAGGAGGAAGCCGAGATCGCCGGTGATCCCCCGTCGTCCGGCCCCTGGACTGTGTTTGACGAGATAACCACCGAATTGGATCCTTCCTAAAGCCAAAGCTTCTCCCAGTAACTGTCGTAGAGGCGCTGATCCTCCGTGCGTCGACGCTCCATGCCGACGATGGTAGGTGGGGGCTTCGCCTCGCCGGAGATGGCGCGGGAAGCTTCCCGACGGCGTCGCCCTCCAAATCGCCTATTTCTCTAACCGTCATCCTCCCACCTTACTTATGCCTGCAGGTTTTCAGCCCACCATCTGTGTGTCACGTCCGGATGGATGTTTGTATGGGTATATGTGGCTTGCTGGTCTCGCAACAACCCATGGTCGTAGGTGAGGAAACTGACACCGATCGACCTACAGGGGCGTCTTCAGGGGCGACAAGGATGGAACGGAAGCGCCAAGGAACCCACCACCAATGAGCCCTCAACCGCCGATCGAGCTATAGGGCAGCAGCCGGCAGCTACACGTGAGAGATTGCAACCTAGCTGATGGAGCTGAATTGCTGAAAGCAGAGAAACGACCATCTCCAAATGCATTGATTGATACCCAAACTATACATTCGTGGTCAGAGATCACAACTCAGCATACCAGGACCATCATTCTCTACAGCAACCAAATGTAGCTAGCTACTCCCTCTGTCCCAAAAAGAATGCTGTTATGGGATTCGTGCAAGTCAAACTTTCTCAACTTTGATTAAGTTTATAGAAAATACATGCAACATTTATATCTTTAAATAAATTTATTAAAAAACTACACTTAAAGGTCTTTTCGATAATACTAATTACTTAACATAAATATTTATATATTTTAATATATAATTACTAGTATTTTAAAAATGCATTCGAGAACCAAGAATGACATTTATTTTGGCAGTAGTCGTAGAAGCGTCAAGCTAGCTGGTCGTAGAACGTAGCAGGCAGCCAGGTGCGCAACCGAATGGGACGGACGAAAACAGCAACGAATCCATGTCTATGTCCTGATGTCCATCCATGGATCGGAAATACATACAGGACGTCGGTCTCGGTCTGCCACCCATGCCCATGCCTGGGACACTGGGACGGCTGTCTAGTCCCCGTCTCGGAGGTGTGGAAAAACTAGGAACAGTGACGTCGTCGTGAAGTGTGAAGGGTACAGCCGATCGACAGCGCGCGGCAGCAGACAAGCCACAGTCGGTGCGCACTTGCAGCGTCGGTTTCCGACGAGTCTTGACGCGGATCGCACTTCATTTTTTGAATGATACAGAAATTGCAAGCAATCCAGGCGTCCATGTAGTCATGTACTCCTTCCTTTTGTCCGCATCGTCTTAGGTACGTAGTAGATATCATCCTTCCTTCGTCCTCGGCATCACCGCAGCAGCTGCGCGCAGGCATGTTCCGTATCAGGGTAACCTTTGGTAGAGATTCGACCGGTGCTTTGTCTCATGCACTATATAGCTCCTGCACTTGGAGCGCGGCGTGCTGCGCTTGGAACTGGAGAGACGGGCTGGTGACCACGCCCAGGCGCCGGCGCGGACCACGGCCTCCGGGCGCCGGCCTGGGGCCGGCCATGTCGATGGTGACGTGCTCAGCTGGACCCGGAGCACGCAGCAGGCCCCCACACAGGCGACGGCGGGCACCTCCGCCGCCAGGGCCAATGAGGAGCCCGATCTCGAGCTGAGGCTGTGGCTCAGCACTCCTGTGTTGTTGCTTGTTTGAGCTGAGGCTCACTGCCGCTGTCACCGTCTTGTGCAGTCGCCCATCGTTGTCCGTCTGTGATAGATGTTGTGTTTTGTTTTGCTGTTGCATGCCTACAACCTACCAGCCTTCAAAATTGATTGATACTGTACGTACACTATTAATATGATGGTCGATGCTGGTGTGCATCTCCATTTATGTACACCTCACTCTTTGACATTTCTAAGATAATAGCTAGGCAACAACAAGGTTTGCTGATTGTTGCCTTTTGGACTGGGGTGCATGTGCATGTCACGACCCACCAGGCCACACCAATTGCTATAGCAGGGGAGATGACAGCATGTCCCGCTGCAGCTCAGCAGCGGCGCAAGCCGACGAGAAACCTTGCCAGCTTGGATCCGGCCGGAGAGAAAGACATGGAGATCCTTCATGCTAAATTCTCACACATGCATATGCTGTGTCGTCAGCCCTCATCAACATCAGATCCGGACTCCAGATCGGCTTTTTGTTGATGACGATCCACTGATGAATGAAATTATATATATCTCAAGATATGCATCGAGTAGCTTCGGTCTGGTCCGGGAAGCTATTGCTTGTTCTGGACTCTATCTCTATAACTAGCTTCAGCCGAATTATTATATTATTGATATTATATATAGGGGACAATAGGTTTTTCATCAAGCTATACAAGGAGCTCTAGGAACTCTGAATAGTTGTTTGAATACTGAGTTACATTTCCATACGATTCATGCTAATGGGTCATACATCTCATGGAGCCCTCACATGCAGGTTGCCAATGCTACATCCTCACCTATCTAGCATCATTTGGAGTAGGTTTGGATGGGTCCCCTATTTCTCATCTTGTATTCTCTCTCTATACATGTATAGGAGTAAAGGTGAAAGAACTAGCTTCCAACAAACATTTATTTTATATTTTGATAACCACTTATCATCTCGCTAGCTGCTCACATGCAAGTTGCCCCCACTAGATCATCATCTATCCATCGGTCGATCCACCTTCTATGACACTCACCTCATTTGTCGTTCAGTCTCACTCTAAAAAAGTTAGAAGCTCCTCTTAAAATCATTTCAACAATATTGAGGACATGTGAGTGAAAAGTAACAATGATGCCACTTTTTATGTATCGCGTTGTTCTTTACATAGAAAACAATTGTGAGCAATCCTTGAACATGGCAAGAGGTGCCATCTAAGTCCCTCTACTTTCAAATGCTAATTTTGGGTCTATTAACTTGGTTATGAAAGTTATAGTTATCATTATGATCTAGAAATTTGTAGCTAAAAACTTTTTTATTTGAAGTTGTTTAGTGCCGAGAATATGTGTTCTAAGTTTATAAATTTTGAAATAAGAAACTTAGAACACATATTGGAGTGTGATGCCTCCGGTGGCTGAGGTAGACATAGGAATAGTACAAGAATCACACAGAGAGGACTCGTGAGTTATCCTGCCGATCAAGCCTATGTCCACCAATTGATGATCCTTATATTCAAGAGAACCCAAAATCATGGGGTTGCAACTGAGTGTAGGAAAATATTTGGTAGGAGGTTGGCTCAGTGCTAATCTTAGGTTGCCTCGCTAATGTTGGAGTCTTCCCCTCACCGAAGAAGAGGAAGATGATAGGAGTGGAGGAGCTCTGCCCTCGGTGCTAGCGAGAGTGGAGTGGTGGTGTGTGATCATCCGGGATCAAAGAGTGTTGGAATGTTTGAGTGGCGATCATCCTCTCCCCTCTATAGGATTTGACCTCCCCTTATATTCCGAGATAGGTTGGGTACATGGTGGTTTGGAGATGAGTCTATGGTATAAGTGCGCTGGAGTCCAGGAGGGGCTTGCAGTGGTGTCTCGTGGACTGTGGAGTTGTCTTGGCGCCTAAGAAGCTCTAGGCATTGCCCGGCTACTCTGTTATAACACTATATGTGTCATGCTTTGTTGGCGTAGAACGACCTCCCTTGTGCGCACCTTTTGGAGTCTTCTCAGTGGCGAGAGAGGCTGCCTCGAGGGGCTAAAGCATGGGCCCAAAAGCCCTTGAGCCCGTGGAGAGGCCACAGAGGAGTAGTTTGTCTCCTTGTGTCATGCTCCATGCGTGTCCCTATTATGCTCCATGCGTGTCCCTGTCGAGCCTCGATGGCTTGGGATGTTGTCTGCTTGTGCCCAAGCTTTGTCTAGTGTTGAAGGCTAAGATGGAGTTGATAGTCAGTGCATGTATTTGGCATTTTAGTGACTAAAGGTTAGTGAATAAACATTAAAGGGGGTAAACAAAACACCACGTTGACCCCCTTGTAAAATTTATTCATTTTTAGTTACTTTTATTAACTAAAATGCAAACATGAAGAGTAGCTAAAAGTTGCTAAAGTGTATATAGAACCTTTACCTTAGTGGTCTTTTGTAGTTTTATCACTATAACCAAACAGTACTCACTAAACTTTAGAGGGTCACTAAATTTTAGTAATTAATCACTATACTTTAGAAGGTCACTAAATTTTAGTAGCCAGAAAACTTTAGGTACCTTGCTAATACCAGTATAGGCTGGTGCAGGAATATTCTTCCGTTCCAGGAGAGAGAAGAAAATAAACCGGTCTGAGAATGGTATTCTTCCTGTTCCAATTACCATCCCATCCACTTGGAAGTCACATGTTCCATTAGTGGAGCGCTAGTACTAATGGTACACCCACGCGTCCTTCTCTGTCCTCCCCTGCTTACACTTGCTACCAGCTGGTTTCCAAATCCAAATATTAGCGGATTGCTTGTATACTATATCTCCACGATGGAGTCTTTTCGTGGCACGGCTCCACCTGCTTCTTCCAACGCAAGCAGCGGCGGTGGTGGCCATGTCCTCGTCGACGGCAAGGGCGGTGGCCGGCTATACCCGTGCCTTTTCTGCAACAAGACGTTCCTCAAGTCACAGTCGCTGGGCGGGCATCAGAACGCACACAAGAAGGAGCGCGTTGTCAGCAGCTTTGACCCCTACGCCAGCTCCTACGCCGCCGGGATCGAGCTCGAGGCGCGCGCAGCTGGCAGCAGCGCGATCGCCGCGACGTCGCCGACAATCGTGGCAGGCTCCCCGCGCTGCGGCGTCGCTGTCGCAGGTGGCGCCTGCATGTCTGGGGAGGTTCCGGACTGGTCTGCTGCTGCCACGGCGATGCGCACGGAGATGGTGGATAGGTGGAGCGGCCAAGCGCCGCCGGCGACCGTGCGCTGCGTGCCGGATCTGCTGGGCTGCCGCAACAACCTGCTGATCGATGTCGACGTGCTCAACTGGACCAGGTCCAAGAGTACCATGGCGGCCAAGGAGGACGCCTCCAACTCCAAGGGGATGACGGCGGAAGAGCCCGACCTCGAGCTGAGGCTCTAGCCCGACCTCGATCGATGACGACGATGAGAGTGCCTGCGTATGTGTGTACTGATCAATAATCGTCTATCATCTCTAAAATTGTGTTGTCGTTACACACCGTACTCCTGTTGTTTTCTTGCATGCTGTTGCATGATATATGCTTGTACCGGCCGTATGCTTTCTCGATAGTGTACACTATTTCTGACATATATATGCCGATCGATGATACCATCATGCATCTAGCTCCATTTTCTTTTCTTCTATCTAGCAAGCAAACCGCCGGCTCTCCCTCTCTCTTTTTCCTAGCTTCTGCTTTGTGTGGCGACAAAGCACATCATCTTTGCCAATTCTATCTCATATTAATAATAAATTATCTCCTTAATTAGGGGTATCAATAATGTATTTTAACTAACTCGTTACTCCATCTGTACTAAATTATAGTTCAGTTTGACTTTTATAACATTAATTTTACTTTCTACTCCGTATCTATATATAATGCAAGTATGTTTAGATAAAAATATATGTATTTAAAAAAATTAAAATGACTTATAGTTTTGAACGGGAGAAGTTGTAATTATGGATTTGTCGCATTTAGCCAAATCTCATCCCCACGGTGTGCTGGTAATAAGGTGCAAATTGTCCTGTTCCGGGTAAACAAAGCAATATAGAATCATGTCCTCTCGGGAGAGGAGACATGAATGTTCACAGAAACAATTATTCTGTTGCCACCTACCGGTAGTAGCACTACTAGCGGCAGCAACTGAAATCTGCTTGTACTATTATGTCTCACATCCCTCAAAAACTCCTTAAAACACAGTAGCAGTTAATACCTAGGTTATTAGCCACGAATAATCTTGTTTGATGAGGCCAGGCTGCTGAGTAGAATGTACAGTTGATGTCACCGGTTGGGAACAGACGTGGATCCTGACCCCTCAGCTCAAGAGATAGCTGCTGCTGATCATACCCTATGCGCCGCTCTGACTTTTCCAGGCAGCTTGCTAGCCCTGCAATAGTGGACAAGCACGTCCCCTTCATAGGGGGATTCCCATCAGGTGGCCACGCACGTACTACAAGACAACAACATCGCACATATCTATACGTGTGGACTGCGTGCCACCAGCAGGTAGGGACCTCCATGCGTACATTGTGATAGTGACTGCATGTTCAATTCGGACCGCTGAGCTGACGATGATTTCTATGGCTATATTAGCCGATTGACGATGTTTTGTTGTAAGAAAAAATATTTTATCATGGCTGATAAACAGAGATAATAAGTTCAAACAAATATGATGTATGATTCTTATGATATTAAAGACAAACGAGAACAAGCGGCTCAAACAGATAGTTTCAGTTTGTCCGACCAAAAGTGTATAAGATACCAAATAGGTAGTTTGTAATTTATAAGTGGTCCAATATTGAACGGATCAGAGTTTGTATATAAATCTAGAAACTTTTCTTAAACATTTCTTAGCTACATAGGAGATACTCAAAGCCACTAATGTCAGTCCAAAAAATATGCATATGCAATATACACATTACGTGTCTCATCATTGTAGCACCAACATTTTACAAACTAAACAAAGCAAATACCACTAAACCCTAAACCCTAAACCCTGAATCCTAAACCCTGAACCCTAAACCCTAAACCCTGAACCCTAAACCCTAAATCCAAAATCCTAAACCCTAAACCCTGAACCCTGAACCCAGAACTCGAAACCCTAAACCCTGAACCCTGAAACCTTTAACCCAGAACCCTAAACCCTGAACCCTGAACCCCTGAATCCTCAACCCTAAACCCCTGAACCCCTGAACCCTGAACCCTGAACCCTGAACCCCTGAACCCTGAACCCTGAACCATGAACCCTGAACCCCTGAACCCTAAACCCTGAACCATGAACCCTAAACCCTAAACCCTGAACCCCTGAACCCTGAACCCCGAACCCTGAACCCAGAACCCCTGAACCCTGAACCCCGAACACCGAACCCTGAACCCTGAACCCCGAACACCGAACCCTGAACCCTAAACCCCGAACCACTAAACCTTCAACCCTGAATCCTGAACCACTGACCCCTGAACCCCGAACCCCGAACCGTGAACCCTGAACTCTGAACCCTAAACCCCGAACCCTGAACCCTGAACCCCAAACCCTGAATGCCTGAACCCTGAACCTAGCACCCTGAACCCCGAACCCTGAACCCCGAACCCTAAACCCCGAATCCCGAACCCCGAATCCTGAACCCCGAACCCAGAACCCTGAATCCTGAACCCCCGAACCCTGAACCCTAAACCCTGAACCCTGAACCCTAAACCCTAAACCCTAAACGATTCCTAGAATTCTTTCTTGATGCACCATGGTGTTTTTCTCAAGTTAGAAAATAGTACTTGCCCGTTTTCTATGTTTTTTGCTTCCTAGGTGTAGGATTTCGAGCCCCCTTTCCAACAACCCCGGTCGCGCTTGATTCTGAGTCGGCCGTGAGAAGTTACCCCCATTTGACGAGGTTAGCCTTGTTCTACGAGACACGACCGCAAGTTCGGGATGTTCCAGATCTATCCTTTACCCCATGATTTCCGCGACAGGTGAGGATGTTACCAAGCCAGTTATGATCACGAGGAGCACAACCAGCTGGGAATCCTCTGCTTTTTTGCGTCCGCAGGTCCCGGAGGGAGACCCAGGGTCCGTAGCCTAGAATTCTTTCTTGATGCGCCAAAACGATGTTTAGACTAAGGCATGGTGTTTTTCTCAAGTTAGAAAATAGTACTTGCCCGTTTTCTATGTTTTTTTCTTCCTGGGTGTAGGATTTCGAGCTCCCTTTCCAACAACACCGGTCGCGCTTGATTCTGAGTCGGCCGTGAGAAGTTACCCCTGTTGGACGTGGTTATCCTCGTTCTACGAGACACGACCGTAGGTTTGGGATGTTCCAGATCTATCCTTTACCTCGTGACATCCGCGACAGGTGAAGATGTTGCCAAGCCAGTTATGATCGCGGGGAGCACAACCGGCTAGGAATCCTTTGCTTTTTTGCATCCGCCAGGTCTCAGAGGGAGACCCAGGATCCGCAGCCTGGAATTCTTTCTTGATGCACCAAAACGATGTTTAGACTAAGGCATAGTGTTTTTCTTAGGTTAGAAAATAATACTTGACGTCCGTGCTGGGCTCACCAAGGCCGACGTGTGGCTTCGATGATCCAACTACAAGTAAGTGGAGGTACAGATCGACATGGAGTGGTCACTCTGAGGTGAAAATGAAAGTAGGCTCACCCGACCGGTGGTTGCGGCTAGGCACACGGAGATCTTGTTGTGCAGCGCACGGCGTCGTCATTGCAAGCTAGTGTGAGGTAGCGGGCCGCGCGTGCAAGCTCTAGCTCGGCATCAACCAGGGCTGCGTTGGCTTCTTCAACGTGGAGGGGGTTGAAGAGGGGCAGAGAAGAATAAGTCGGGTGGTTAGAGGTGGACAAGAATGTGGGCAGAGGCGGCAACGAAAATTTTAGAACCAAATTCAAACAAGCGCGCCACTCATAGAAATTTTTGCGACGCAGAGCGATTTTTAGGGGCGGTTCCTTTATGTTAGAAGCGGTTGCTTAAAGGACACTTCTCTCTCCAACTTATCGTACTCACTTCCATAGTATAGCGGTTAAACCACGTGCTATGTACTGCACTGCCCCGGGTTTGAGACCTACACGCTGCTTTTTTTGCTTCAAGTTTTTCATTTTTCCAAATAATTCTACCTCCTGCAGCCCAATAGGCGTCAGTTCCCCATTAATTCTGAACCATTAAGGATAGCGTACTATCCGTTGAGGCATCAACCGCCGGACCAAATTTTCAGGGTTTTTTATCCCTATGCCGGCCAAAAGCCCAGCAGCCACACCCCACTGTTATATACTTATACTTGTCGTCCGGCCTTCTTCTTCCACCACCCCTCTTCTTCCTCCGGCCCTTGATCTCCAACTCCACGTCTCCAGCGACGCGACCCCACTGTTATATTAAATTTGTTATATTATATAAATTGAGAAGATATGGCCGAACGTGGTCACTCTGAGGCAAAAATGAAAGTCAGATCTTGGATTCTAGTTATATGTACCATATAGATAATTGAGCCAATCAATTGACTAAAAGAGACACTGTCCTTTTTCGGGGTTGAGGATATGGATGCTTGAACCTTTCTTGTACGACATAATGATCCATGACAAATGCAATGTCGAATTCACTTTTCCAGTGCACTTTTCAATACGTTGCACTACATCAATCAAATTATTCTAGGAGATAGCATAGGTGACATACACTTCACCGAATATAGAGCTCGTCAAGATCAACTTTACAACCGGGGAGCTGGTGCCGGGGGACACTGATAGTGAAGACGGCATTGAACTTTTTCTGGGGTACTTGGACATCTATATGTGTAATTGAAATTTATGGTTCGACATCTAGTTTATTCTAATGACTTGTATTAAATTATTATTTTGGTTTGTATGAACTTGATAAATGTGGATCTCCTAGTATAGCAAACCTACACGAGAAATTTGTTTTCATATGACAAGAATTTTTTTCTACATTTTTCTAACTAAAGTAGGGATGGTCCAGCCATGAACACTAAGCAAAGGCCGGAGAAATATTCACTTTAGTAGCTTCCTGATACAAGGAAGGGACGGTCCGGCAATAAAAAAACACAAAGGGTCATGCCTTAATTGATGATGTAAAATTGCCATGCCTTAGTTTTGGTTTGGTAGAAACAAGAACAAAACTAAGTGGGCCCTAATATTTTGTAAAATTATCTGTTGTGCCCTAGGAGACAATACTTTGTGATGGTCGATGCAAATTATAGTGTTTCTAATCTGTAATTCACCATATTTTGTCTCACGCATCACAAAGAATCTTATAATAATAAAAATAATTATCAGAAAAACCTAATGTCTTGTATGAGACCATTTTTTGGTGTAAATGAATCCCTTTAAAAATTCATGCCATTTTGACATATGTAGAGTCAACATTCTTCACATAGGTATATGAAACCTTTCATCGAACCAGGATTGTACACTTAGGTTCTTAGGGATTCTATGGTCCATGTGCGCCGTCGTTTTGTATTGGTCTTAGACTTTTTCTCAGGCTTGCAAATGCCATGTGTGAAGCAACCATCAAATTTAAGATATTTCTGAATTGGTTTGGAGAAAAATGGAACCAAACCAAGTAGGCCCTAATACTTCATATAATGGTACCAAACTTTGCTAAATTATCTCTTGTGCCCTAGGAGATAATTATTTGTGGAGGTCGATGCAAAATTTGGTCTAGATAAATGTGGATCTCTTAGTATAGCCAACCTATACGAGAAATTTGTATTGACAGGACAAAAATTTTCTTCTACATTTTTCTAACAAATGCAGGGATGGTCTAGCCATGAAAACTAAGCAAAGGCTAGAGAAATATTCACTTTAGTAGCTTCCTGATACAGAAATGGGACGGTCCAGCCGTAAAGAAACACAAAGGGCAGCTAGTTTTTGGTGCCAATTTTTATCTTTTATATAGTTTGTGCAAAATATCATTTCTTTTGTCATGACTTGCTTTATTAATCAAATCTCTTCAAGAATGTCTTAAATTTGACTATATTTACACAAATTTAAATAAGACGAGCGATCAAACTTAGGATCAATAAAGATCAAATGACTTACAATTTGGAATGGATGAAGTATAATAATAAAAATAATGAGAGATGCTAAGACTCAAATCTGGAGCTATCGTTTTCCTCTAGCATTAATATAATTCATTGGTGTTAAGAAAAACCTCTTGGGGGAAGGTTGGCTAGAGATTTCTTGGATAAATACCAGCCCCCTTCGGTCCATAATGAGATGGGATATTATTTGCTTTGATAATAGGTTTCAATATGTTTTATCATAGATTACAAGAGACAATATTTTTTTATGAAACGACAAGGACAAACAAGAGACAATGATTGGAACACTTGATCAACTTCGAGATGGTGCCACACTTCGTGGTCATCCTTCACTCGCACACTTGCGAGGAAGCAAAATACTAGTCTGACATGATCCTCGGGCAACATAATCCTCTAGGATCATCCTCCACTAGCACACTGGCAAGGAGGCAAAATCATCCTCCACTCTCACGCTAGCGAGGAGGCACATTCATCATCCATAAACTATTACAAACTACTACTTAAACTACTTAAACTAATTTAAACTAAATACTTGTACTTCTAAACATGATCCTCTCGCAAGGAGGATCATGATTAGCCTCCCTTTGCATGCTTGCGAGGAGGCTCGTCGTCCATGTGGTTCTCGCCGATGGATTCATCGGATCCATCGCCGTTGCCGTTGTCGTTGTCATTGCCGCCGCCATTGCTATTGCCATTGCCATTGCCGTTCTCATTGTCGTTACCGTTGTCGTTATCGTTGCCATTGCCGCCGCCGTTGCCATTGCCATTACCGCCGACGCAGTTGCCGTTGCCGTTGCCGCCATTGTCATTACCATTGTCACCACCGCCGTTGCCATCCTCCTCTTTCTCGTCCTCCTCCTCGTCATCATCGTCCTCTTCCTTCTCTTCTTCGTCCTCTTCCTCGGAGTCGGTGCCGTCCTCCTTCTCCAACTCCTCCAGGTCCTCATCCTCACTCGACTTGACATCAAACTCGGGATCAGAGGGCACGAGGGCTCGTAGTCTGCATCCCCATGGTAAAAAATGTCATCATCAGAGCTCAGGGGGTGGGGAACTTGGGTGGGTTGTTCCCCATGGTGGTGGGTTCAGAGCTAAAGGAAGGAGTGGCGGGTTTGGAGCTGGAGGAAGGAGAGATGTTGCTTTGGAGCGGAGGAAGGAGATGGTCGGATGATGCAGTGAGTGATGAAAGAAGAAGATCGGACAACGGGCATTTATAGCCAAGCTTGGGTTGTGGCGGAGAGACAAACGCAAACCCTCAGAAATTATCCGGGATGATAATTTTGCCCTCCAACGGATAATTCATGGAGCTTCCTTCGGTTGAAAGAAAACCATCAACGGATCGGGGTGTCAAAATTTCTAAAGAAGCAGTAGTCCGTCAGACGGTAGCATTAGTTGTGAAGTGACTACCTTGGAACTACAGCTGACTCAGAGTAACATTACTTCCTCCATTTCAAAACAATATACATTTTTAACTTGAAGCCTTCTTATTCAAGTTTTTTGACCGTTTGTTTTGAAACGGAGGGGGTAGCCCGTGATTTTTGACCATTTCCTTGACGGATGCTCCTTTTTGCATTTTTTAAATTCTAGGGCATATGCATGTGCGTTGCGGTGCAAAAAAAGCCCGTCAAATATTTACAAACTTTTTCAATAATCTTCTAAATATTTTTATATTAAACTTGCATATATATAATTTTGAATATATAATTTATTTTTTTGTCACTATGCATCCGTAATATAGCTATTGTTTGCATATATAGTATGCTAGTGTCCTATTAAATCAGTATTGAATTAAAACTTAATTGTGATATATATAGACAAATTCATGTCGTTTATTTAAACTACGGTAATTACAACAGATAGACAAAAAATAATCAAGAATTTTACCACTTTATTAATAGGGAAGGGATATAGGTATAAATATACATATACATATTTCCATTATTTTTCACATAAAAGTTTGTTATTTTAGAATCAAAAAGAAAAAAGAAAAGAAGCTAAGCCACGACTCGGTCCTGTCCACTAGCGCAAAAGCCTTGTACTGAGACGCATTACAGCCCTATAATAGGAGGCCCAACATGGACTGAACTTTTACATCAGGTATCCTCAAGTTTCTTGAATTCAATTTAAACCGTTCAACCATTTTCTTTCTCTCTTAGGCTGCAAAACCAGCCCCATTGGGCCAAATTGTGCTGGCCCAAAAGCCATGGATACTCTTGGAACACTGTAGCGTGAAGTTTAGTACCATATTAGAAGTTGGAAGAGAGGTCAACCAGTTTAAAAACCTATGCCAAGTATGCATGTTAGCAACATGACAGCTGAGTACGATAATAAATTGGCCTAATGTCACTGCCACACAAAGTTAATAGCGATAGCAGGCCGATTTATTCTCATACTCATCTGTCTTATTTTATTCTATTTTTAGAATATGTTTTTTAGATTTCTTCGGGATGCCTCCTTATGCGAGTTTGCAATATACACGAAGAAAGACAATGCCATTCCAAAAAACAAAATGAGCGCCAAGCCACAAGCATCCTGAAGACTGCATGTGAGGGCGACCAACTGAATTTGGTTGTCAAAGGCGTATGGATTAAGACAACCGCCTTTAGAAAATATAATCTTTTGTTTCTAAAAAAAGAAAATGCAATCGTCAGGATCTGTTGACATAAAAGAACCGACCTTGAAACTCGATCTCAAGCGGCAACTGGATTAGGAAAATGGCCTCTAGAAAATGCAATCTTCAGGATCGGTGGACATAAAAAAACCGCCCTGAAAAATCAATTTTTAGAGGTGCCTCCCATAATAGTACCAACTTTGAAAACTGTCTAATTTCAGAGGCAGATTTCTTAATAAAATCATTTCGCAAGATGGATATTCAGGGGCAGTTGCGTAGCTACACTATTGCCTCATCGTGTTAGAGGTGGTGTGCTATGTGAGCCGCCTCTGTTAGAAATGGGAGGCATTGCTGACGTTGATTTTTGTACTACTGTAGGAAGCTTCCCTCCCCAAGCTTGTTTTGTGGTGAATCAAAATAACAGGACAGCAACTTGGTGTTTAATTATTGTATTTTGTTTTTTTTAGATTCAGCAAACAAGTTTCATTTCCATTGTCATCTCAAGATTTAACCTTACAAAATTCATATATTCCTACAGGGGTTAGTCCATATGATCAACCAAAATTCATACTAACAGCTCTGGTTTAGAAATTAAACTCAACTCCATGTCTAATTTGATTAAGGTAGACATAGCTAACCTAACCACCATGCTTAATTTAGCAATCCTATGGGAGTATGATCATCAATTGCATGACCAACACTTCCAAGCTAAAGCATACCAACATAGAGAAAGGAAGCATGACAAGATAATCAAGATTCCAATAGAGGTGAAAACATTGAAGAGTGAATAAGAAAACCAAAAGGTTTATTCATTTTTTATATATATTTTATTACTAAAAGTTTGTTCATCCAAATTTTATTCAAATTGAGACAAGGCTAGGATAAGAGTAGAGTAAGACATGCCTTGGTTTATCTCCAACATAAGATACTTCTATTGTTTATGATGACATTAATAAAGAAGCATAAATGATCAAGCTATGGAGACAAGTATGAGTAAAGGAGTTGGTGAACATTACCTTTGCGTACCTAGGTGTATGTACTAGCAGCATATATGGATGAAGCATCTAAGTTATTGTTGCGGTTAGCATGATGACTATTCCCAGGTGAACCTCTAGGCTAGGCCACTTCTCATGGCCATGGCCCTTGATGGTTGTAGCAAAGGCTTGGAGGCGATCCCTTCTTTAAAAGCTGGGTGGAGTAAAGCACCCCATTTGGTATTTATGGTGGCTATATGCAGGTCTAGCTTGCTCCTTCTCTTTCCTCCATTTTTTCTCTTTTTTTGTTCATAACTTATTTTCTTTCTCTTTTTTCTTCTTTTTGAACACCATTTTTTCTTCTTTTTTTTCTAAGCAAGGTAGAGCTAACGTCATTATTCATTTTTTCGATGGCCTTTGCCATGTGAAACATGTGGCAAGACTATCAACATCCTCCCCCACACTTAGGCTTTTGTGAAAAAGTCAAGTGTGCAAGGTTAGGGTCTCCTCTTGAGTGTGTCCCATCACCAGAGATCATCAAGGTGTGTTGTTGATGTCACTCGCATATTCTCAAGCTTTATGTCCTTTGTTCTTCTTAAGTCTCAACCTGAAATGGTTAGTGACAATAATACCCCAAAGTGCATACTAACTTGACAAATGCCCTTGCATTTATTGAAAAGGAAAATTTTTTATTTATATATTTATTTATCTCTACTCCTTTATATATATATATTTTTTGTAAGGTAACAAAAAGATATGAGAGTCATGGATACATGTTACCTTGTTATGGTCCCCTCCAAGCTAGCTCAAAGCCTGAAGATTGGATTTGTGCTCCCGTGTTGTTTAGCTCTTCCTGCATCATTAGGAGATGGTAGATCATAGGGGAACTTACCATCGGAAAACATAGAAGCAGCAAATTGAGTTAGTTGGTTTTCAAAATTTTATTGAAACTTATTATACAAGAGAGGACATTTACTCTACATCATTTTATTTTAAAAATTCAAAAAATTATTTTTTTCTAACAATATAAAGGGAAAATAAATTATTTGAAAGATAAGTTTAAATTTTGGATTTTGAAAATAGTTTTGCTTATAAAGATTATTTTATTTTTAAATAACTAGAAACTCTTTTATTTTGAAAAACTTTTTATATGTTTTAGAAAGCATTTTATAAAATATTTTTATTAATAAATAATATTACCTTTTTATTCAAATATTTTTTAAAGATAAAAATATATATTAAAAGTTTTAGGAAAACATTTTATGAAATGTTATTATGGATAATAATATTAATTTTCATTTTATTTGAAAAACATATTTTTTGGTAATAAAATATAGTTTTATAAAATAGTTTTTTCTGTTATGATCAATGGCTGCTACACAAGCAAGTTATCAAGAACATGTTCTACTAAATTCTTTTTAAACAATGCCTTCCTCGGCAACGGCATCAGAAATGCTTGTTGGCATTTCTTAACATCATTATTAGAATTGGTATATCCTAGCAACAACACCAAGAAATACCTAAAGGTATTCTGTAGCATTTACAGAACAAATCCGCAAAGCACGAAAATACTGTTGTAGCATTTTACCCAGAAGTATCCAGGGTATCGTTATTTATATTTTCCCAAAGGAAGGCATGGTATAAAAGAGTATAATAGGGACACGGACAATATAACATGACTACATAATGGACCAAAGTTTATAACAGTGGAAAACAGGATAGGTATTTGGATAACTTGACACACGCACTCGAGCCAAACTCAAGGATAAAGATAAAAGAAAGAATAAAGAATAGCCTAAATTGGAGCAGGCATATCCTAAATAGCTATGTTAAGATAGCAAAAGATCATACAAATACATGTCTTCATATAGGGTCAAAGATTCTAATGTAAGATAGTTCGGTCGCTGTTGATCTACTTCGGGCACCAGAGCACACCTGGTCTGCCAGGCGATACCGGTATACAGCTCTACGCCAAACCCAGACGTGGAAGATTACAAGGGGCGAACATGACAAGGTCACTCTCTGCTACCTACCACCTCAACTATACGAGAAAGGACCAAACGATGGTAGCTCTAGCCTAGACACCACATCTAAGCTATTGACTACTGCTCTAGCGTGACATCAAGGCTTACCCGTCCCCAAGGTCCTTCTACTAGAGCAACTGTCAGACGAAGAACCCACAAACAAACTTTGACCGAGACTAACTTAGAGAAGAACCCGTCACCTTAATGTAGCTCTAGGTCTAAACATGTATGCATGATAGATTAAGCATAAAGTTCTATATGACAAGGGCATGACATAGAAACTATAGTCTAGTTTATATATCAAAGTTATATCATAAGAACTTTGCTCTAATTTCATAACAAAGCTATATTGATAAAATGAGAGTGAATACAATAGGAAGATTTTGATATTATTCATACCAAAACCTCAAATTGCTCCAGCTCTTCAAGGTAGCTCCTCCTAACTCCAACAACATAACCTAAAACTACTAAAAAGAGTACAAGTGTGGAGGGAGAGAGGCTCATGTGTTGGTGTGTGTAGAGTGTGCGTCCTTCCCTCCTCTTATAGCAGCCTAAAGGTGGTTCGAGGGCAATTTGGAAAAAACAAGTAATGCACCGCCCTCCTCCGCATTAAGTGTATCGACATGAGCCGACTAGGCCTAAACTGCCTCTTAGGTGGTCCGACCGTCCTAGGTGCACCAACCGACCCACGCCTGGGTCGGTTCGCGACCAGTCTCGACCGGTGGGCTTCATGTTGGACCTGGACCGTCGTGTCATCGTGCGTTTGGCCTAGAGGTGCTTCGGTTAGGCCTGGGCACAAAACCCAATACCCAAACCCCGAACCCGAAATACCCAAACCCGAACCCAAATTACCCATACCTGAACTACCCAATTGTATTTTTGGATACTGATTTCAAATACCCAAAATTATTTCAGGTAGTGAGTCATAGTACCCAAACTAGCTGTATATATCCGAACTTCAACATCCTATTGTGGACATGCCTCCCAGACTAAGCTGTAGTGAGTCACGATTCAATTTTTTTAGCAATGTGAGTCACGATGCCCTCATGTGGCCTGGCCTATATTCAATTCATGGCCCAACGCCTCTGGCCTAGCCCACCTACTCTACGTACATCCATGGCCAGCGTCTTGCTCTAGCATCTGATGCACGCGCACCAGCGCAGCACCTAGCCAGGTCTCTATCGGGTACATCGTGTATATCCGAACCTGAACCCGAATTATCAGGTACCTGAATTTGCGGGTAGTGTTTTTTTAGGACAAATATTAGGTAGCATTTTGTATTATCCAAATTTTATATTACCCAAACTACTCGACCTAAAAATTTCGGGACACCCGAACGCCCAGGCTTAGCTTCAGTTGGGCTATCTTTCCCTGGTTTGGCAAATATACTTTCCTAAAAGGTGCCTTTTGTTATAAATATTCTATGTACTTGGTTTATTTTCTGCATAGTGATAATTCTTCTGGTACAAGTGGAATTCGATCAATAGTAAGGTATATGTGCATATAAGTATTTAGTTTCTCTCTTTTTGGATTAATATTGGCGGTATAAAATCATCGATAAGGACCACCAACATACCTTCATCACGAAATCTGTGTTGGCAGTCCCCAGTAACCGGGCCATCACAGTACCCAAACGGCCAGTCACATAATGGAATTAGTACAGACATGATCTAAGGTCTCCACCCTAACTTCCTATACCCCTCTCCTATACTGACCAACTCATCTAAAGGTCAGGTGGGCGTAGATGTCTTCAGCACGTGATTTTAGCCTTAAAAAATAGCTTGATTCGGGTTTGAACGTCAAAGTTTTCAAGGTTTTACCTTTACTCTGAAATCTGTGTTGGCGGTCGACCGATATGGCCTTCACGGTACCTAAGCGGCTTAGTCACATGATGAGATTGGTACAGACATGATCTAATTTGTCCACCATAACTTTGTATGCCCTACTTCAATTCTAACTAGCTCATCTACCCGCCCTTCCAGTTAAATGTGGGGGCATACGTTCAATATGACTTGAGGACATACAACGGACGGGGCCCTAGTTCGACACATACGGGATAAACAACATAAAACCTCTAGTTCTGTCCATAATACCAATCCCTCTCGATCTTGATTTATTACTCCACATGGTTATTCCAAGACAACAATGTAGCCAACCATTCTGAGTCACCACCTATAACTCAGGAATGACAGGAAATCACCCGTCTTCTACCGATCTAATTTAAGCAGGGCTAAGCATATAAATTGATCCTGAAGCTAACAGGGTATAATGAACATATCGAGATATAAGTAATGCATCAACAGTTTCAAGCAACGCTTATAACTTAAGAGGCTATTGCATTTCTATCCTTACTTTAAAGGCCAATTTTGATTTTACCCTCGTTTTTTGCCATGTTGCATTTTTACCCTCGTTCTGTTGACATGAATGCCCTGTCTACCCTTCTTTTAACTCAGTTAGAAGTTTTGGTAAAAAAATAAAAAACGAGAAAAAGCCAAGGCAACATAATTAGGACAAAATTGCCCCTACCTCCATCTCTTCTAACTGTACCCGTTCAGTTTCCTCCCGGGTCTCCTATCTTCTTTGGCTCATGCTTCGGGGCGGCACAGCCTCACAACAGGTAGGTGACGCTGCTGGGCGGCGTGGCCAGTGGAGCGGCACACATGCGGGCGGCCTCGAGGCAGTGCGACGGCGTGGCTAGGCGGCGTGGCGCGCAGGCGGGCAGCCTCGAGGTAGGGCGGCGCGGCGCGTAGGCGGGCGGCCTCGCGGCAGGTCGGCAGCGCTGCTGGGCGGCACAGCGTGTAGGCGGGTGGCCTGGGCGGCGCGTGACCTAGGGTTTGGCGGCCTAGGGTGCGCATCACCTGGGATCCCCAATCCTCCTCTACTCTCAGTACGTATGGAAGAGTAGAAGGACCTTGTGCATGAATTAAAAGAAAGGAAAGGGTCCAGATGCAAAACTATCAGAGAGAAGAGTTTACATGCATGGGCTTGGTTCATTTCTGAAAAGTCTAGGGTTCTCAATGTAAAGTGTTTATCTTTTATGCATTTTGGTTTTTTGTTAAACGAATTATCAAAAATGCTTATAATGCGTAGAAAATTCATATCTCCATGAATATTAGCCCAAATTGAGCGAATAAAGTTTTTTGGGTTCCTAGTGGTGTGTACTACCTGTTAAAAATGTAATATGACATTTTTGTGATGCTTTTATATATAGTTTTATTTATGTCTTGAAATGTTTGATATCTTTGAAAATGCATAACTAATTATGGATGAGAGATAAAATTATAAAACTTTTTGTTTATCTATTTTGTGCTAGTACTAGACCTCACAAAAGTTTAAAACTAATTTGATGATATCCAATCAGATCATCGTCTCCATTATTTGTTGCTACCAACCTTTTTAAAAAAACAGGGGTAAAATCATAATGAACTTAGAAAAGTAAAGGTATTTTTGCAAGCTCAAAGTTGTTCTTGCCAAACAAATTTAACACCATTACCTGTTGTTAACGGAGTAGGGTTAAACTGAGTGTTTATTTTCACAAAGCGAGGGTAAAAATGCAATATGGCGAAAAACAAGGATAAAATCAAAACTGGTCTTCAAAACAAGGGTAAAAACGCAATAGCCCCATAACTTAATGCATCAAACAAGTAAATGATGCAAGTTAGATATTTGCAAACCACAGGAAGAAATGCTCCGGGGCTTGCCTTCCTCAGAAGAGCGAGGTTGAATCTCTGGGCACTTGTACAACTCCATGTATTGCTCCTTATTCCCGATCACCTCCTGTGTGGGAACTTCTCCTTCTGGCTCCTTGGCTTCGCGACGGTTGTTCTCTCGTGCGGTCATGTATAATGCGTATGCGCATATGAATACGAGGAATGCACATGGGATGCGACTAGTTTACGATGATGATGGATGATTGCATATATTCTTGTACAAAATATTCCATAACATTCATGAACATATATTATAAGCACATATCATCTACTGCATTCTCTTCTACATCTACCCTATTCAAGCACCACAAAAAACATAGACTTGCACACTTTAAATAGGAATTATAGAAGACAACTATTCTACATACCAAACTGAACTTATATAAACATGCTAACAGATCATACACTGTACAAAGGCAGAAATAAACATTACATATATTATGAAATGATAAAACAAAGCATAATCAGGCCTTTAATTAAATAAAGATAGAACAACATCATCTATTTTAACTACTCAGAAAATTCTATAAAAATTATAGAATCTTAAGCATGCTTAACATAGCCAACCATAAAAATTCCAGATTAAAACAATAAGTATTCTAGTCTACACAAAAATGACAAGACAACATATTTAAATAGGCATAAAATACTTTGTACACAGAAAAGTGTCAAGCAATAGATTTTAGAATATTATTAGCTATTTATTAGCGTAAGAATAGCCCATAAAATTTATCATGCATATATTCCTCATATATTATTTACTATGAATTTCCAAACATGATAGTGAAAATAGCACAATAAATAAGCAGAGTAATATTCATACATGACATGGACAATAAATATTTTTCACAGATCAAGAATGATATAACAAGACTAACAAAACTAGAATCATATTTGTCTGACCAACCTAGAATTACTTATGCATTTCTAGATTTAAAGACATTTATTAAAAATAAATAAAGCTATACAAAAAAGTATCACAAATAATAAATTTTATATTTTTTCCATGTAGATCTCATCTTAACAGAAATACTAAAACTTAGACCATTTCATTTGGATAAACAACGAATGAGATATGAAAATAACAAGATACAAAACATTTCCTCCTGGAAATAATTTTTGAAAATCGTTTAATACGAAAAAGCTACGCGTACCTGGATCTGAACCTAGAAACAGTAACTTAGCTAGGTGCACCCGGTGCTGTGCACCCGATCCACTGACGGCGGGGCCGGTGGGTCAACTGGACCCACACGTCAGCGACACCAGAGCAGGGGACAGCCTTGACCAGCGGCTCCTCGCCGGCGATAGGCATCTCTGGCGGAGCCAAGGGAACCGGCAGGCTCGTCTCGACGACGCGAACTTCATGGTACAAAGAAGTGCAGGCTGCGGTGGCCAAACTCGCCGGCGGCCATGTCTGGTGGCGGACGGCGGCGGAGGTCGGCTGTGCACCGGTCAAATCCGGCCACGGCGAGGCGCGTGGACGTGCGCAAGGCATCCGTGAGGACGAGGCGACACGGATGCACAAGAAGAATGGAGAAAATCGTGACCAAATTGGTGATGTTGTTTGCCGGCGAGCGGCGACGCTACATGCGACGGCGAGCGCTGCTCCAGCGCGCTCGACGCATCTCGCGTCGATTCATCCAAATTTAAGCAACAACATGGGAGCATGGAACGAGAGAGGGATCGAGCGGGTATGCACGGAGGAAGCGTTGCCATGGCGGACCGTGAGCGGCGGCCAACGCGGCCATGGCCGGCTGGGAGGAAAACGGCCGATTGGCCACTACCTCAGGTCGTCGGCAGAAGCAAATGTTCTCAAGATATGCACACTCTATAGCTGAGCTGTGTGCACGAGCGGAGGAGAAAATGACGCCGTGGCTGGGCGCAACCGTGGAGCGAGCTCACAGTGGCGGCTATGGCGCTGCTGTTCTGGCGAGTGAGAGGAGAGTGAGACGAGTGAATGGGAGTGGGGAGAGTCTGGAGGAGTGGGTGACGGTCTTAACGCGCAGAAGGAGCTGGGAACGCGTCTAGGTTCACCGGGCAGGCGCCGCGGCCGGGCAGTGGCTTGTCAGAGCCCGTAGGCCGCGTGGCGCAAAAGCCCGGGCGCTGGGGCCAGGCCTACCCGATGTGGGAGCGCGCAAGGAGCGGGCGAGCGTGGCTGTTTGTTGCGCGAGGCTAGCCGAGCAGCGAACAGCGGGAACCGCCGGTGGACAGCAGCCACGCGGCCGGCAATGGCCTTGACAGTGCGTGCAGGAGGTAGAAGAAAGGGTGGATGGGAGACCGACTGGTGGGTCGCACCCGAATTTCAAAATGAAGTGAAACTGTTTTGCTCTCTACGTCAAAAACCGTGCCGAATTTCAAAAATCTTTGAATACAAGAAATGTTCCTCTCAATAACATTTGACTTTAAGAGGTCAAGACCTGATTCTGCCTAGAAATTGAATTACGAAATTTGGAAATCAAGAAGCCTTTTTAAATTAAAAGGAAAATTCTGATATTCAAACTGTTTTTGCACTTTTTGAATAATTGGCATGCATTTTCAAGAGATGACATAAAAACAGAGTTTGTTCCTCATAAAATTATCTACAAGCTTTATTAAGAACTTACTCACAGAAATCAACCTAGCAAGCAGTTCTAATTCAAACAAACAAAGCACCATTTTGTCAACATTTAAATAAAAACATATAGACAAAATGACCAATACACATATTGGTCCACATTGCACCCGGAACATGTTTCAACCTAATTAGAGACTAACGACATCCAATTGCATCCATAAACCACATATTTAGCATTTGGGAAATTATTTTAAATAGAAACAAGCAAGTAGCACACTTAGCATTTCATTTTAAATAAATGACCATGCAATGAGATGCTTATGCTCATGATGTGCAATGCAAATGCTAGCTTAACACCATGGGTGTTACACCGAATCCCGATTCGGGTGAAAATTCATCTCAAAACCAGAACCCACGGATCCTCAAAACGTGGAGGATTATTCGAAACCCAAAATCTGCTTCCCTAAACTAGGACGACGCAGAACAGAGGAGCTCGGTGGCCGACCGATTCAACTGAGGTGGCTCAGGGCTCTCTGGCCACACGCTCCGGTAGTGGCTGTGGCAAGAGAAGCGGCAGGTAGGTGCAGCAAGGTGTAGGGAGAGCAGTAGTGCAATTGGTTTGGGCGAAGGAAGTCTGGAGACAAGGGGATCGAGCGGTGGTCGTGCGGGTGACGACGATGTGAGCGAGACCTAGAACATGAGGACCGAGGCCATAAGGCTAAGTAGGGTTACCGGATGGGCTATTACTGGGCTCTACTAAGGGTTCACTACTTCAGGCTTATATAGTAAGGGTTAGTAGTTGGGCTTTTAGTAGGCTGCATCTTTCGGGCCCTGACGGAGCACCACGTGTGAAAATAGAATCCGTCCTAAACCCGTATTTTAAATATCCAGACCAGCAAAACCATGGACAAAAAACAGACACTAAAACCGAAACCCAAAGACGATCCGCTGCCATCCTTACACCTTGTTTAGTTGGCCGATTCGGGCGGCCGAATCGGCAAAAGCTACAGTATCATGCACTGTAGTAATTTTGTTTTTATTTACTAATAATTATTCAAATATTGTTTAATTAAGTTTAAAATATTTGTCTCGTACAATAAAACTGTATAATAAAATTTTAATTTTATCTACGTTTAGTACTCCATATATTTATCGGTATTTTAATATAACGAAGAATAAGAACTCTAAGCAGTGGAATTTGGGGGAAACCGAGCCCCAGTCCTCTCCTCCGTTCCGAACCTGTCTGTTCCCAACCTGTCTGTCTGTGCCCAAATTCCCCACCAGTCAAGCGCCGCCGTCGGACCGTCGCGAGTAGGCGGCTCTGCGAGACCGCTCCCCGCGTCGGCGCCTCCCCATCCCCACCCCGTCTCCCTTGCTCGCGGCGTCGCACATCCAGGTTCCGGTCTCCCCACTCGCCCGCGGCTCCCTCTGCTCCGCCGCCGCTGGCCGCCGTTTCAGCCCTGCAGGCTGACGAGCGATTCGACTAGCGGGATGCCGCCGCGCATAGCTCCGGCGCCCCCGCCGCGGAAGGTGCCCCTCCGGAAGCTGCTGCGTGCGGCGTCGGTCGCCTGCGGGGTGCAGTTCGGCTGGGCGCTGCAGCTGTCGCTGCTGACCCCGTACGTGCAGGAGCTGGGCATCCCGCACGCCTTCGCCAGCCTCGTCTGGCTGTGCGGCCCGCTGTCGGGCCTCCTCGTCCAGCCCCTCATCGGCCACCTCTCCGACCGCCTCGCCCCCGCCGCCTCGCCGCTCGGGCGCCGCAGGCCCTTCATCGCCGCCGGCGCCGCGTCCATCGCCGCGGCCGTGCTCACCGTCGGCTTCTCCGCGGACCTCGGCCGACTCTTGGGCGACGACGTCACCCCGGGCTCAACGCGCCTCGGCGCCATCTGCGTCTACCTCGTCGGATTCTGGCTGCTCGACGTGGGCAACAACGCCACGCAGGGGCCCTGCAGGGCGTTCCTCGCCGACCTCACAGGTAGGTAGTTGCTTGATTCATTGCTTGATGCTTGTTTGTTCATATTCCGGAAGCTTATTTTAGATTTTAGGAGGAATGCGATTGCAATTTCCCTTGCAACTGCCTGGGCTAGATAGATGATTGCTTCGATCGCGGAGCGACGGGACACTTCCTCCAGTCTGTCACTCGATTCACGCATCCGGTTTCGCTTCCGCCGCACGCGATCCTTCTTGGATTTTTTTTCGCTTTAATAATTATTATTAAAGTTAAAATTTCGCCAACTCACACCCCTTCCTTCCTTCCTTGCCTGAGATGATGCCATGCGTCGAACAAGCAATTTGGCACATGACGAGGGGCCAAGCGGAAAACGCCCTCCGATATTTGTTTCTCTGCTGCGTCGTCGTCCTTTCATCACATCATCGTCACAGTATGTATGCATAGATAGATAGATGAATGAACCGAGTAGGTACAGCAGCATTTGCAAGACAACAAAGAGCTCCTCTGCCCGTCGCTTTCCCCTTTAGCACCAGATTCTTTGCTCCGATGCTCACCTTGCTCGCCGTGCCTACCTGCTCATTTTACACGACCGCCAAAAAGCTCCAAATTATGATGAGTGGCAGTTTCCTTGCCAGCTGGCACGGTCATTAGCATCAGGTTTTGGCAGACCTGGACAACAAGCAAATTACAATGTGCCAATCCCTCCTCTCTTTTCTAATAGAGTGATGAGTGTAGCCAGGTCAGGGGATCGCTTTCGTTCTGTGCTAGTGGTAGGCCTACATATTATACATTAATAGTACTACTAAAATAGGGCAAGAGAGAGAGATATTCAAGCGTTACACCATTATTAAGTCCAAGTTTGGAATCATAGGAGGGTCGGCATCTTTTGCCAACAGCCAGGTATTTAAGGGCCCTCGTTAATAATTGCAAGTCTCGGGTTGGCCTGTGGCTGCTATCAGCTTGTACGCAAAGAGGCGGCAACATCTGATGTGACATTACTCTACTCTTGGTGATATGACAAAAGAAATCCTTCTGCAAAATAAATACTCATAGACTAGATGAGTGTTCTATGCGTATGCGTTATTTCAGTTTCGGCTGCTCTGATCCGGGCTTGTGGGAACTTTAAATTTCTTAAGAGTTTTCCACTATTGTTTATCAAAAAAATTAAATGACTCCCTTCTAAACCCTTCATATGGCAGAGAATGACCCAAGGAGGACTCGTATCGCTAATGCATACTTTTCACTCTTCATGGCCCTGGGAAACATACTTGGATATGCCACCGGAGCATACAGTGGATGGTATTTGATATTTCCATTCACTGTTACAGAGTCCTGTGGCATCAGTTGTGCCAACCTGAAGTCTGCCTTTCTTCTTGACATTATTATTCTGGTCATTACAACGTACATTACTGTAGCATCCGTGCAAGAGCCTCAAACTTTTGGAAGTGATGAAGCACAAAATCCAGGTGCTGAACAGGAAGCTTTCCTCTGGGAACTTTTTGGTTCGTTAAGATACTTCACCCTACCAATTTGGATGGTCTTAATTGTCACTGCCCTTACGTGGATCGCATGGTTTCCTTTTACCCTCTTTGATACTGATTGGATGGGCCGAGAAATCTACCGAGGAAGCCCAGACAACCCAGGAGAGTCCCAAAGGTACCATGATGGTGTGAGAATGGGTTCTTTTGGTCTAATGCTCAACTCTGTCCTCCTTGGATTCACCTCTGTTGTGCTAGAAAAGTTATGTAGGAAGTGGGGAGCTGGACTTGTATGGGGTGTCTCCAATATTATAATGACTTTGTGCTTCTTGGCAATGCTTGTAATAACATACGTTGCAAAGAACACGGAGTATCCATCCAGTGGTCAACCTCCGACTGGCATTGTCGTTGCCTCTTTGGTGGTTTTTACAATTTTAGGGGCACCCCTGGCGGTGAGTAACAGACTGTTTTTTTCTTTTTCATCATAATGATTTCTGTCCACTTCCAGCTCTATCATATATTGTCCATGTGGTATACCCAGTTTGTTTCCTTATTTGCAGATCACATACAGTATACCATATGCAATGGCCGCTAGTCGCGTTGAAAATCTCGGTCTTGGCCAAGGTATGTCCATTTTTAGTTTGTAGTATCATCATGATTGCATTTCTTAAAACTCATCTGTTTCTGCTTGCAGGTCTCGCAATGGGTATTCTCAATTTAGCTATTGTCATACCACAGGTAATTACCTTCGATATTTTTTTCCTTGGCTTTAGTTAAGTCCTGTACACATTTCGAGTCCAGTCATTAATTGACTCTCACACTAACCAGTAGATAATGGGTCCAAGTAAGCCTTACTCAGTAACATTTGCTCTAAAGTGATCATGGGTTCTGGAACCAATTTTTACAAATTGTTTATATTCTTAGCATACTGTGAAGGCAAATGATGTTGTGTCTATATCTTTTATTTATATATAGTGCCAAATTGTAGTCGTAGATAGAGCAGATTTGATCTTCATTTAATTGTAACACATGGCCACACAGAAAAACCTGAGACAAAGAACAAGAAGCTCACGACAATGAAATCACTATATAATCGATATCTTCCTCTTGCAACCTCTCCTTACCTCCAGGTGGAGGTAAGTAGGCTGCATTGCTGGGGGTTCTTCACCCCCTTTTCCTCTCTTTAATATATACACAACTCTCCTAACCATTCGAGAAAAATAAACTATATAATTGAATAGCGTAGAAGCAGTGGTGTTACAATTGCAATGGCTGTATCTCAATTCTCAACACGTTGGAGAAAATTTCACAGATAGTCTAGAATTTGGGTCATAATTTTAACTCCACCTTGAGTGAAATTCCCATATGTGATCCAAATCATGAGCCCTCACTAATTAACCATGTGCAATTGTGCATCCAAAGTCATAGGGATAATCCATGGGTGAGATCATTGTTGTCTTTTCCAAAAGCTAACACGAAACCAAATTGAGGAAACAATTAGCAGGTCTAGAACCAGCCTGAGATATCGAATTATTTTAACAATGCACAATGCAAACGAAGCATCAATACGTGCTGATGACCTCTAATTGAAGTGAATGCAAATTGGGAACTGACAATCTAAAACACTAAATTCTAATCAGCAAAAAAAAAGGGCGTACCCAGTGCCGTAGGCTCCCGCACTGCGGGGTCTGGGGAAGGGAAAATAGCCAGCAACCATCCCTGTACAAATGTGCAGAGGCTGGGGCTTGAACCCTGGACCTCTTGGTCACAGGCGGTAAAGCTCTACCGCTTGCACCAGGGCCGCCCTTCACTAAATTCTAATCAGCATATGTCAAATCCAATCTTAGGTTTGGAAAAGCAATCAGGTCTCCACTCCCTTTTTTGCAACACAATTCCACAAAAAAAAAAATTGAAGACTGGATTGTGATGGAAATTAGTTGAAGAAACCCACTGTTATATAATGTATATAAGCTAGCAAAATAAGCTAGATTCACAATTAGGATCAGCCGTGCAAGGCACTGAGGATTTTGTATTTGTACTGTTTTAAAAAAAACTGCAGTCTGCACTGGTACAAATCTATCCCTGAAAAACTTGTGTGTGTAAAAGTAAAAGTAAAAGAAAACAGAATCACTTACACGAAGTTTAGGATGAGTGTAAATTGGTAAACTGCAGCATGACAAAATGATAGTGCATTGGAGTAAGTTGAACTAGAGTCAGGATAGATGATGATGCAACTTTTGAGGATATCGCTAACTGGCACCTGTTGCAGGTTATTGTGTCCCTTGGTAGTGGGCCATGGGATCAACTGTTTGGCGGTGGAAATGCACCGGCTTTTGCGGTGGCGGCCGGTTCATCTTTCATCGGTGGGTTGGTGGCTATTCTGGGGCTTCCTCGGGCACGCATAGCATCATCATCATCCTCGAGGAGGAGAGGTGGGACACACCGATAAGTTTGCTCATTGCCATTACAGACATCATGTGTATGCTTTGGAAGAGTTGCAGCTTGCAACAATTCTTTGCGGTTGGTTGGGCACATCAAGCCTGGCAGCCACCGCAAAAACTCTTGTGGGTTGGAGAAGAGCACGCAGGGAGCTCTTGAACGCTGTCCTTTTTGGTGATTTGCATTGCCCCGTTGAGCTCTTTTTGCCTTGTCTCCAAAGCTTTTGTTGTTTAATTCATATCACAATGTATGTATGTATTTGTACGTATGTCGATCATTTGTAGAGAGGTCAACCAATGAATAAAAGTTAAATGAGTTACGTTTACGGGCTGCAGATGGTATAGGATCATTGTTCTGCTCTGGCTGTGGCTGATATGTATGTATATTGTTGCATATATATAGATGTGTACTCCAGTATCCCTAGACTCTGGGAATGTATGTACTCCATATATGTAAATGCTTGCTATATATATTTAGAGAAAATGCACAAGGAGCCAGGTATGGCGTCGATCTGTGCTCATTGCCCATCATCGATCTGCAGTTGGACTTGGAGCGGCACGCCGGGCGTGGGGTCGAGGACCTGCGCCTGGGGAATCGCCTCCGACAGCAAGGCCTTGAAGGACTGCGTCGTCCCCTGTTTGCTGAGCACGGTTGCCAGGAGTCCGCCGGCGTCGACGTCGCCGTTGCTCATGGGCACCACGTACCTGGCTCGCAGCAGCCTGGCCAGGTCGACGGCGTCCTCCTGGCCGGAGACGAGGGTGAAGTTGGCGGGGAGGAGCTGCTTCACCACCGGCGTGATGACGACGTCCGCCCGCAGCCGCTTGTCCTCCAGGAAGGACCTGTCGTAGACGCAGTGCGGCTCGTAGTAGAGGAGGCCGGGGCCGGGGCCGGGGCCGCTCTCATCACCTGCGGCGGGCATGAGGATGTAGCCGTTCTCGGGGCGCTGCCACGGCGGCCCCAGCACAGGCCCTGCGGTGGCCAGCACCCGGACCTGCTGGTTGACGACGGTGGACTGGCCGGGCTCGAGGTAGGTGACACGGCGGAAGGGCGTGGGCAGGGAGTCGAGCACTGGCTGCGCGTTGGGGGTGGTGACCACCGGCAGGTCAGGCGCCCTGGCGGACAGCTGCGTGAGCGTCCGGACGTGGCAGTGGTCGTCCAGGCTCTGCGTGATGAGCAGCAGGTCCGGCCTCGCGTCCGGCGCCAGGAGGTCGTCCACCCCGAGGGCCTTCACCTTGGGATTCTTCTTGGCGCCGTCGAACAGCCAGGGCGCGCCGAAGTCGAGGTTGCCGACGACGAGGGGGTCCACCAGGATGCGCACGGGGGCTTGGCCTTGGCCTTGCTGCTGCACCTCCCACACCCAGCTGTTGATCTCCAGGTACGTCAGCTTCAGCGTCACCTGCTGCTGCTTGCTCTCGCGGATGGCGGTGCTGGAGGATCGCAATTGCTGGGGCCGCCGCCGGGACCGAGGGGAGGATGGAGACGATGACCCGCCACCAGCTGCGGCTGCGGCTGCGGCTGCGGCTGCTGCTGCTGCTGCTACGATTGATCTTGAAGCCGGAGCTGCTGAGAGAGAGAGACGACGATGGCAAGGAGAAGCTGGCTCAGTGGGGCGGAAGATCAGCTGCAGGCGGACGGCCGTGGCCATCGATGACGATGGAACGCAAAATCCGGTCCGGCAGGGAATTGGGGGAGGTACGAGATGGATGGGTGGTGTACAGTAAGTAGTAGACGACTGAACTCCACTTCACTCCATGGATTCCCACCACCAGAAAAGAGAAAAGGCGGCTGTGTTTCCCGTGGCCTAGGCTGTAACACGGTGTTCCGTCCGTCTCGAGCACTTTGGGGCTGTTTGGATGGAACCCTGGAGACAAGCTGCCTGGCCTGGATGCTTCTTAGATACTGCCTGTACTATGTTTGGTTGCAGCCCTGTATATTTGCCTGGTCCAGGCACACAAAAATGAGCGTCTGTTCACAGGCAACGTTGCCTGTCAAGATTCCCTCACAATTAATGAAGCTTGAATTGTCTCAGGCAAATATTTCATACCAAACACTATATTCGTGATGTTGCCTGAGCAGGCAAGACACGATGGTTTAACAGACAACATCTAGACAGTCATTTTTGCCAGGCAACGGTCCCAGGGTTCCTTCCAAACAGCCTCTTTGCGCTTGTGCTTGGTCATCAGGGTCAGCCATGACCCGTGGGCTGGCTACCTACAGCTACAGGCCCGCCCGCTTCCCTGCAGGCTTGTTTGGAGGCGCTCTGCCACGAGCCCACGCCGCCCTACTCATATAAACACCTGTGCGTGCAGTGGTTTCATGTACCAATAATAATTATTTATTTTTTACATGCTTTCTAGTTCACATGTTATTATGAATTTCTATCTTGGCATGCGTGGGAGCTCTTCATTTTAAGTGTTTAGGGTCTAAATCAATCATCAACCAATTATAAAGTGCAAGACATGAAGTAATATAAAATTAATATAAGTCTTATTGCTTTTTCTCTGGAAGCATAGTTCGTTTGGCTCGTGAGGAGCTTGTGAGCTAGCTTGATATATGGCTAACGAGTTAAAATCTTGGTTGAGCTAGCCAAATGAGGTAACAAGCTTCAAGTTTTTGAGCCAATATTAGATGGCACATACAAAACAAACTATCATCCTAGCTGGCTCGAAGCATGCATACCCGAGAGAGGCTAATCCATCAAAATCTCTTGATGAATCAACTCAAAATCTTGCATAGGTTCGTGTGGAGTACTATAGTATAGATGGCCCATACGTAAGAGACTAGTAGAGACACCAGCTTTACTTTCACTTTTCTTTTATTAGTGGGTCCCAATTTGTCTCGCGAAGCCAAAAAGTCTATGTGTTATTATCCGAATTTACTTTTAACAACGTATGCTATGGAAATCAGACTCCTGTGCAAATTATAGAAACTCTAATTAAGACCACAGAAATCTAATCCAATGACTAGAGGTGGGGGGTTAAGTGCTAAAATAACCCACATTTACGATGGGATGAGTGTGGGGTTTAAGTGCTAAAATAATCCACCTTTATTATATATTTACTTTTTATACATTTTAATAAAGCTATAGTACACTTTGTTTTTTACATTGATGAAAAGGAACAAAAAATGTGTATTAAGTATTAATCGTTATGTGTGTTAATCAATTCTTTATTGTGTATGCTATTTAAAGATCACCTCCACTTCCACTATTTAAAAGCTTCTCCCACAAAAGAATGTAACTTTAGCATAACACTATGTTAAAGTATCCTGAGTTTGACTAAGTATAAATATAAAAATATCAATATTTTCAAAATCAAATAAATATCATTACATTTGTCATAATATATTTTTTGTATTTTTCTTTGGTCAAACTTTATTATGTCAACCAAAAATTCATCAACAATATGTATGAAAGATCTCCATCAACAATTTTCCTTTTTCCCCTATTTCCTTGTCATGCCTATGTCTCTAGATCTGACTACTGCAAATTTTGTTTTAGGAGGTGGCAAAAATTAATTGACACAGTTGTCACAAATGGCTAGTCAACTAATAACCGGAAACGAAGGGAGGAGGCAATGCCATTGCTCCTCCTCTTCGTCTTCCTCGCAAGTCCAAGCAGAGCTCCTCGACACACAGAGACAGAGAGACAGGGAGGAGAATGGCGGGCGATGGCGAGCCTGAGCCTGACGACGCGGTGCTCTTCGTTGGGGTGTCGCTGGTGCTGGGCATCGCCTCCCGCCACCTCCTCCGCGGCACCCGCGTCCCCTACACCGTCGCCCTTCTCGTCCTCGGAGTCGCGCTTGGATCCCTCGGTTGGTTGTTTTCCATATTTGCTTGCCTTATTCGTCTAAATGGATGGGACTTCCGAAACTGAATCCAGCAGTGCCCCCTTTCGCTTTAGTAATTAATCTGCAATCATCTGCCTGGGCCAGGACCGGGGGCTCTCAATTCAGTCGCTCCGATCCTTGTTCCAGAAAACACCCTTTGATTGCCTTGCCACCAATAGTTGATAACGATAGAGCGACTTATTAGCTGCTGCTACAGTAGGAGTAACTTTGTATTTCAGTCAGCTCGGTTGGATCAGGATACTACTACTAAGTACTAGTAGCACTTTTTTTTATGTAAATACTCCTCGATCCCTAAATAAATCAACTTCTAGAATTGCCATAGGTTAAACTTCTGTAACTTTGACCAACTTTATAGATCTACTATGAGATTAAATAAACACGCTATATAAATATAGTTTATGGTGTATCTGAAGACACTAATTTTGAAAGTGGCATTATTTCTTTTTTGTGTCTCATAAACGTTGGTATTCTCTTGTATAAATTCGGTCAAAATTTTCACTTAGTAAAACTGTTCAAGTTGATTTACTTGCTCTGGCTGAGTAGTATCATTCTCTTTCTCTGATCATCTCCAGAATACGGAACACAACATGGTCTAGGCAAACTTGGAGCTGGAATTCGTATCTGTAAGTTTCTTATACTGCTATTCATTCTCATTGATTGATACTTCAGTTCCTTCCACATGTATTTGCAGGGTACCTAATTTATTCAATTCCCTACCTTTTTTTATTTCATTCGCCATTCAGTTAATTGTTTCCCGTCCAATTAATTTGCAGGGGCTAACATAAACCCTGATCTTCTGCTGGCTGTTTTTTTACCTGCCCTCCTCTTTGAAAGCTCCTTCTCCATGGAAGTACACCAAATAAAGGTACATCATGTGATGTCTGTTTATCCTCCGTGCACGCACGATGTGGGAGTAAACTAGTATGTGATCACAATAATGCTTGTTGACACCCCAAAAGTTTTCTTTTCTGTCTAAATTACTGCCAACACTGGATGGCCCTTACTTTGCCTGCTCTGTTATGCGGTTCATTACTTCTTTTCTGTGCTAATCCTCAGTTATTACTTCTGGCTTTAGACACTTAATGCTTCCTAACAGACAACCACTTTGGTACTAAAGATTCAAAATCTGTAACGAGAGTAGCACCTTCATATTCAGCTAATTCACCCCAAAGCCTCCTAGCCACTAACTACACATTCAAAGAAATGATGACAAATATTCTCCAAACCTCCACAAAAGAGACAGCTACAGTCCTCCACCATCCTCCTTTTGGCTTAGTTATCTCTAGACAAGAGCTTGTTCTTCAATAGACCACAAAAAGACGTAAACCCTCAGGGGGATCCTAAGTTTCCAAACTGCAGGGGTGTAGTAAGCAGGAGTCACACCGTGGAAACCGATGGTCCTATATAGAGATTGCGAGCAGTACAGTACACCCCATGCGATGATCCAACGGAATTACGATTTATATTCCCTGAAAAATCAGCAGATCTATATGAAAGCAACCAATTAGTCTTGTAAATCCTGTTTTGTGTTTCTCAATCTGATCTTCTGTACTGCTGTATACTCCATCTTCATCTGGTATGGACAACCTTGCACTCTTCTGATTATCTTGTTTTTATACCACAATACATTATCATCTAAAATGCCTTGTCTCTGAATAGAATCATGTGGGGAACCTCTCCTCTGGTTGTGCTGAAAAAAACTGTCTTTGTGAACATCATATTTGATTTCTCTACTGTCACTGCTTCTAATGAAGTAATTATAGTAGAGTAGTCTTAATAGTACATGCTATTGATTTTTTTTGCTGTGATTTCCTTTAGTGATGTAACACAACTGGTCGGTCCATATATGTATCTTGAGTGCTGACTACGATGCTTATTTTGCAGAGATGTATGGCACAGATGGTGTTACTTGCTGGACCAGGTGTGGTAATATCAACAGTTTTACTTGGTGCTGCTGTAAAGGTATGTGCTTAGAGAAACAATTGAGACATTTGTTTTAATAGTCCAATGCTTCCTAATTGGTGTCCCACAGTTCACTTTTCCTTACAACTGGAGCTGGAAAACATCATTGTTGTTTGGCGGACTGCTTGGTGCAACTGATCCAGTTGCTGTGGTTGCACTGCTAAAAGAACTCGGAGCAAGTAAAAAGCTTAGTACAATCATTGAGGGTGAATCCTTAATGAATGATGGGTAAGCTACTGTAGTATTGGACTCTAGAAGAGGATGTAGATGAGCCCATATAGATTGGACCTTCTGTTCTAGTCACTGCTATACATTTTTTTTGAAATAATTAGTCACTGCTATACATTAATAAATAAATCATGCTTCATGCTAAAATTGAATTTGAAAGTATTTACACTACTTTGCTAATAACAGAAGTTGTTAGAGCTTTTATATTCAATAGTCATATTGAGAATGTAAATTTTGTTACTCTGTTTATGTAAGTTAAAATATGGAATACTATGATGCTTATTTTGCATAAATGTATGGCATAGATGGTGTTTGTGGTGTGTGTTGTAACTGGGTTCTTGTCTCATTTTCTTCTTAATATAATGAAGCGCAGCTCTCCTGCATTTTTGAGAAAAATAATCAAGATTTAGTTAACTATGCAATGACCTTGCCTCGTGTGCTATGGGATTCACTCTCCGCATTGTATGTATTAGCTGCATATTAGGTATTGTGGTACATATATGATACCTAGAAAATAGAGAAGTTTTCAACTTCAGTTATATACAGTTATAAATCGAAAAGTTTTCAACTTCAGCTACCTCATGCTAAATGATCATGCAGAACTCCTGCCGGTTGTTTAAACTCACTCTTCTTCTCTATTAATATATTGCCAGGCAGAACTCCTGCGAGTCATTTAAAAAAATATCATGCTAAATGACCTCAAATTCTACAGGACCGCTATTGTTGTCTATCAGCTATTCTATCGAATGGTGCTTGGAAAAACCTTTGATGCTGGCTCAATAATAAAGTTCTTGTCTGAAGTTTCACTGGGAGCGTATGTGGAATTTCTTTGTTACATTCCAAAATTAATAATATGGATATGTGTGTATAAGGCTAATTAGTACCTTCTTTGATCAGTGTTGCTCTGGGCCTTGCGTTTGGAATCGTGTCAATACTGTGGCTGGGCTTTATTTTTAATGATACAATCATAGAGATTTCACTTACTGTTGCTGTCAGCTATATAGCTTTCCTCACTGTAAGATCATGCCACTCAGAAGTCCTTACTTTCCTGTATTTTCTCGGAGACTTTGCTTTTGCTAATGTTCATTTGTATCAGGCCCAAGACTCGCTGGAGGTCTCTGGTGTTTTGACTGTCATGACACTGGGAATGTTAGTAAAATTGTGTCGACAAATAGTTTTGCATGTTTTTTAATATCATTTCTCTTGTATTGACCGTGTTACCTAGCAGGTTCTATGCAGCTTTTGCAAAAACTGCTTTCAAGGGTGAAAGTCAGCAAAGTTTACACCATTTCTGGTATGCATCTTATAGAAACAAATCAGCCTCCCATCTAGAGGTCCTGCTGCCGTGCTATGCCACTATCACTGTGTTTGCATAACTGAGGAAACTAAACAAAGTTGAGAGGTAGTCAGCCAGGATGGTGGAATTGGAATTGCTGGTGAACTACTTATTGCACTACGGGAATTAATTTGAGGGTCTGCCATGTTTGGGATCTAACAACAAAAAGATTCATTATATAAACTTATAAAACCATAATAACACAAATACACAATCATTAATTAATACCAGTTTTTTGCATGGAACTGAATTTGTTACTCAGTGTCCCTGTGATTCCTATCCTGATTTTGCTGATGAATAATATGCCAGTGTTGGTTACCAAAAGTACTCATAGATTATGAACATGTTAGGTTTAATGCACCAACCAGTTGAACCCAAAAGTTTAAGCCATTGGGAAGAGGTGAGCAATCCACTTATACACTTCAAGAGAACAAGCTTGTGTTCCATTCATATGGAGTAAACCAGATTACAGTGATTTAAATGGGAGGTTCCCAGGCATCAACCGACTAGCAGTAACTAAACACTACCACTAAAGAGGGGGGGTAAACAGCGGAGGTTCCTAGGCAACAGCCAGCTAGTAATATAGGAAGCATTAAGCATGCTAACAAGTACCATGAAATCTTTTCAGTTGACACTGAATTAAGGTGCCCTAATCTGGGTATCACTACAAACGCATCAAATTATTGACTTCATTTCTTCTGTAAATCTTGTACGTCATCTTGCATATATGCTCTGCGAGATAGTTATTTACTTTTTCTGATATATAAGTATTCATCTGATCTGTGTTTCATGTTTGCTTTGCTATTATTCTTGTATTCAGGGAAATGGTTGCTTACATTGCAAACACACTTATTTTTATACTGAGGTATTATCAGCTCTTCTGTACACATGGGGAAAAAGCTTTCTCTAGTTTGTTGTTTATGTCCACTTGTCCAGTTGGTTTGGACTACTAGTTGCTTTGATCTTATGCTTCATAATGACACAGTTGTAAAGTTTCTCACATGTGAATTCCCTTCAGTGGGGTTGTTATTGCAGATGGTGTTCTTCAAAATAATGGCCACTTTGAGAGGCACGGTATGCATCATGTACATCCTGAAATTTATTTCTCTATGTCCTTAGGTCGAGGTCGTGTTTTCCCAATCTAGTACTGGTGTGTC
Organism: Bothriochloa decipiens; assembly: GCA_023333625.1. Lineage (NCBI taxonomy): Eukaryota > Viridiplantae > Streptophyta > Magnoliopsida > Poales > Poaceae > Bothriochloa > Bothriochloa decipiens. The sequence continues at coordinate 306,648 of CM041646.1, forward strand.
TGCTTTTATAAGCCTGAGTGAGTGGGTCTGTGTTGTAAGGATTTCTCCGAACCCCCTTTTCTCTTCTTAAATAATAACCATACACAGCTCTTCTGCATATTCAGGAGAAAACAATATATTCTAGTTTTCACACTGGTGACCCATGTTCCTCATAGTGGAATTCATATAAGGCTGGTATTTATGCAACATGTTAATGAGATATATATAAAATATAATTGTTGGGCTAACCCTTTATTAGATCCCTCTGCCCTGCTTCTGAATTTTAGTGCCGTAAGGAATTTCTGATTCTACTTCAGTTAGCCTATACTTCAAACACTTGGCATTTGATTACCAAAAACATATGCTTGAATGTTTCATCTTGGGTTAGATATCATTGTTCAGCAAAATCATATTTTGTGTATGATTTCAGATATAAAATTACATAACATTTTCTAAAAGTTTTGGTATGAGCTTTCTGTTCTGAGCTTAATCCTATTAAATCGTGTTGTGTATATACATTGATTTTATATCTTGCTCTTTTAGGCAGTTCATGGGGCTTCCTTCTGCTACTCTATGTCTTTGTACAAATATCTCGACTTATAGTTGTTGGTGTTTTGTACCCATTGTTGCGTCACTTTGGGTATGGGTTGGACTGGAAAGAGGCCATGATTCTTGTTTGGTCAGGGCTGCGAGGGGCTGTTGCTCTGTCACTATCATTATCTGTTAAGGTAAGTTAGTTTCATTTGTCTATCGATAAATCTATTTCTCTGCTTCATTTTCATGTAAGTACATTAGTTTACTGCAGAGTTTTCTAATGAATTTATTGGAATATTTTTACTAGCGTACCAGCGATACAGTTCAACATTACCTTAAACCAGAAGTTGGAACAATGGTATGCCCCTTTTGTGTGTGGAAGTGTCAAATGTCTAATATGGACTTCGCTAATGTTATACCTTATGCAGTTTGTGTTCTTCACTGGTGGCATTGTCTTTCTGACATTGATTTTTAATGGCTCAACCACACAATTTTTGCTACATATGCTCGGCATGGACAAATTGTCGGCCACAAAGGTTAATTTCGTAATTGTCATCTACAATTCCAGCTTGGAATTTAAGCTGTTGCTTGTTTTTATGAACCTCTCTGCATCTCCTTTTGTACCCATCTGTCCTCTCCCTTCAACTAATTACTGGTGAAGTGGTGAAGGCAATGTTTTATGTGCTGTGAACCTGCCACTTAGCCTAGTGCCTCCAAGATCTCAAGTTAATGGTCATTGATATATTCATCCCACAAAAGTTTGACACCCGTGCTATGTCGCAGACATTTGCTTTATCTGTATGTATGCTAGCATGCCAGGTGCAAAACTACTTATGAATTGATTGAGATAATAGATCCTTTGCCAGTGACAGCAGAAGCTGAAAAGAAGCCCTAAATCTGACTTATTCCCTACTACCATTTTATGAATACAACTTGTATTGTATAATAGCCCCATGGGTGCAATATAAATGAGTACATGAGTACAAGAAAAGGACTCTTTACTCTCTTTTTTTTTTTGACAGTAACTCTTTACTCTTAATTTAACGCTGGTTTGAACTCACATTAAAGCAATGTATTTTTTATCACAAAAGATATATTAGCAATCCTTGTAACAATATGATTCAAAGATAATCCTGTGTTTAAGTATGTACTTCTTTTGACAACTGATCCCAAAATATTATCCCAAGTGATCTGATAAAAGTAGCAGAAAAATCCAAAGCAATTGGTTTTCCCCTCATAAGCTGAAAATGTTTATAACAAATAGACCTGTTGCTCTGAAGAACACCACCACCAAAACATTGTTCCATCTGTAAACTGTGATTCCTATCTGAACAAGATTAGCATCAGACCTTGTTGTGAAAAATAGATCAATTATTTCGCATGTTAAGTATAGGAAGCCATCACTATCATTAACCATGCCTCATATGCACCATCTTCTGTCTGTCTAGGTTTGTTTTCTCTGCTGATTTATTGCTTTCGTAAGCACAACTGGTTCTCATTTATGAAAATACATTCACTTATGCCCCAGATAAAGATTCCAATATGGTTTTTGCAGCTTCGTATATTGAAATATACAAGATATGAAATGCTAAACAAAGCATTAGAGGCTTTTGGTGAGCTAAGGGATGACGAGGAACTTGGACCTGCTGACTGGATTACTGTAAAGAAATATATCACATGTTTGAATGACCTAGACAATGAGCCAGAGCATCCCCATGATGTCGGTGAAAAAGATGACCACGTGCATATCATGAATTTAACAGATATCCGAGTGCGGCTTTTGAATGGTATGTTATCACTTATCAGGTTATCTGATAGACTTTGATACATTTTTTTTTTCGTGAACACACCTGAGTGAATATTTCATTAAAAAGAAGAGAAAGCAACCGCACACGTGCCTGAACCTGGAAGAGGCTTTTTTTTTAACGCAACGGCAGGAGCTCTGCCTTTCAATTAAGATAAGGAAAGAGAGTTTATGTATAAGCAAAGACACTCTAAAGGAGTGTTAAGGCCTCATAAACAGGAACAGAGGGAAACACACTCCCAAACAAGGGGAAAACAACACCTACACAAAAGCGAATGCTCTCTTCCTTTGCTCTATATCCTCTTTTACTCTTGTGACCACTTGCGGCACTGTTGCTACAACGTTGTTGAAAATTCTCATGTTTCTCTCTTTCCAAATATTCCAGAAAGTGTAGATTATCACCCCGTTTAGTCTTCTGTGTTCAGATTTGGGCACTTTCCTTGCTGCCTCATCCCACCACGCTCTGATATGGATTGGATCAGCTTGGGGCTGTTGTTGCAGCTCAGTGAAGTTTTCCCAAGAGAGGATTTGATCCTAAACTGCCTTAGCAAACGGGCAACATAGACATAGGTGGAGGCCGGTCTCCAAGGGACCGTTGCACAACACACAATGTTCCTGGTGTGGCCACCCTCTCTTTTGTAGGTTGTGTGCCTTTAGAATTTTATCTTGCACCAAAATCCAAGCGAAGATCTTGCATTTGTTCTCAGTTTGTGCTTTCCAAATGAGATCAGTATGGAATAGGACGATGGAGCCTTTGAACTGAATTCTGTAAGCTGAACAGGTGGAGTAAATCCCATCCTGGGTCCATCGCCAGGTGATGGAATCCTGCACACCTTGCTGCAGGTGCACGTTCTGAATTCGTATCCAAAGGGACACATTCCTCTATGTGGACAGCCGAGGTGATTTTCCCCCTTAGTGAGCGCATCCAATTGTTATTCCTGAGTTCTTGTTGCACCGTTCCTGAGTATTTATAAATAAAAGGCAGGAAATCTCAATCGCTGAAACAGATTGATTTTTGTTCGGTAGATTTCTAATTGCAGTATTTATAACAAGTGTGCTCAGGACATACTGACTATACATCATAGCTACACACGATGTACGAGATGACCATCTGGCGCAAATTAAAGTCCATGGAGTTTCTCTTAGTCAGTTCTTTGAACTATGAGATGCTAATTCGTGTTTCAGATTGCACATCATCTTTGTATTGTTAGAAACTGTACTGTGCAACTATATTATTTTGGGTCAACAAAAATGTTAAAACTTTTCCGTACAAATGTACAACCAAGTTTGTCATGCATCTCAAATTAGTTTTTTGATGTTATGATAAAAATTAATGTGACCCATATGTCACGTTAATCCCATAGAGAAGCTAAATCTAATAATGAAAGTTATATTCATGCCATACATGTCAGATCTAATCGATAGATATCTAACCTGACATTTTTCTTGTCTTTCCTATTTATCAAATAAATAATATATAGATATATATTATTACCTCTTAGGATGTAATGTGTGATAATAGCCATCTAGATCAAAGGTCCAAGTAAAAATACTGCTATATTCACTAATTCTTGCTGGCATTTAACCTAAGTTTTTTTGTGTCCCAACTCCCAAGTAAGCAGGCAAATTTTCCCTACCCATCTGGCCATCTTTGTAGCTAGGCCCTTCTGTCTTTGTAGTTTGATGGTATTTATCTGTCTTCTACATGAATTGCTACTTTGCTAGTGATTGGCCTCCATTAATTTTGATATTTTCTTTTGTTAAGAAGTATTTTATCAGTTTGATATGTTGGGGTTGTGACTGATGTCCATTTGTCTTTCCAGTTTTACACCCTTCTCATTGCAATATGTGTTTATCCATAAACTGTTTGCCTGTTCCCTCCATGGTTCTATCTTCTATACCTTTGCAACTTAATGTGCAAAGTGTTATGAATGTTAGTTAAGGAGACAATTTATAAGGACATATTTTATAACAGGTGTGCAAGCTGCTTACTGGGCAATGCTTGAAGAAGGGCGAATAACTCAAGCTACAGCAAATATTCTGATGAGATCGGTTGATGAAGCTATGGATCTTGTTTCTGGACAAACATTATGTGATTGGAAAGGTTTAAAATCCAATGTCCAGTTCCCAAATTACTATAGGTTCCTTCAGATGAGTAGGTTACCACGAAAGCTTGTCACATACTTTACAGTCGAAAGATTAGAGTCTGGATGTTACATCTGTGCTGCATTTCTTCGTGCTCACAGAATTGCAAGGCGGCAGCTACATGATTTTCTTGGTAATATGTTGGCAACTTGATGTGTTATTTCCTGCAAATTGCCTATTATTTCTTTGGGGTGCTAGAAGATAATCAATACTAATTGCATATTTATGAGATTTACATGTAACCACAGAAACATGTTACAGCATTTAGTTGTCTAATTACCAGGTCACTTGGGGTGACAAAGCCTTACTTCACTCCGAAACCACTTTATAGAGTGGAATTGTGGTTAAACTTTAATGAGGACGAACCTGGGCTAGCTCAATTTATTTTAGTTTGAACTATTTTTTTCAAATTACGCAGGAGAGCTGCATGTCATTATGGTTTTGATTGAGTCCATCTTACATCCTTCATGTTGTTTTTAGATACCCTAAGCTCAATCTTCTGGTATGTTGCTAATGCACTTCAGTTTCGGTATTTATTATTTCTTTTCTTCTCTTTAGGCGATAGTGAGGTCGCAAGAACTGTTATTGGTGAAAGTAACGCAGAGGGAGAGGAAGCTAGAAAATTCTTGGAAGATGTTCGAGTTACATTTCCGCAGGTTTGTGATAACAATGTGATTCTATCATTTCATTCGACTACTGTGGAGCTTTCAGTTCGAACACAAAGTCTTTGTAACATATTCACAAGCAATCCCGCATCTTCAAGGGGAAAAAAAAGCAATTTTCTCTCCGTAAAACTTGGGTAAAAAAGTACAAAACCAACATAATAACGAAGATCATTGCATGAATAAACTAAAGAATCCTCCTGCTGATAAATTGCAGTGTCCTAGTTCTGATGTCATTTTCCCCCAAAAATTTCAGGTGCTACGAGTACTAAAGACACAAGTCACATATTCTGTGCTCACACACTTGAGTGAGTATATTCAAAACCTCCAGAAGACTGGGCTGCTGGAAGAGAAAGAAATGGTCCAGTTAGATGATGCTCTGCAGGTAGCTGGAATATTATTTAACTAATATGCTTATATAACTCCAGTAAGCTAAGCTAATTCACTTGGCAGACAGACTTGAAGAAGTTGCAGAGGAATCCACCAATAGTGAAAATGCCAAGAGTCAGTGACCTTCTGAACACTCATCCTTTAGTTGGCACGCTGCCTGCTGCTGTGCGTGATCCTTTGCTAAGCAATACAAAGGAAACCGTGCATGGGCAGGGCACAACGTTGTATAGGGAAGGCTCCAGGCCAACCGGTATATGGCTTGTTTCTATTGGTGTAGTAAAGGTCAGTGTGCGCCTCAGCAACGCTCAAAAAATTCTGTTGGGAACCAACTGTTTGTTCTAATGAGGCATTTTTTCCCTTCTTATTTTCCCAACAACAGTGGACAAGTCAGAGATTAAGCAGAAGGCATTGCTTAGATCCAATTCTATCACATGGAAGCACTTTGGGTTTGTATGAGGTGCTGATTGGAAAGCCATATATCTGTGACATGACCACAGATTCAGTGGCACACTGTTTCTTCATCGAAACTGAAAAGATAGAAGAGCTGCGCCATTCAGATCCTTCGATTGAGGTTTTCCTGTGGCAGGTAATACATACTTACTCCTAATACACACATAGTAGTAGGAGTAGTTACTCCTAATACACACATAGTAGTAGGAGTAGTAATGAAATAAATAAATGGTACTCGATGGATCATGGATGGATGAATGTTGGCAGGAAAGCGCCCTGGTGCTTGCGAGGCTTTTGCTCCCTCTAATATTCGAGAAAATGGGAATGCATGAGATGAGGGTCCTCATTGCTGAAAGGTCGACCATGAACATATACATTAAGGGAGAAGACTTGGAAGTGGAGCAGAATTGCATTGGCATTTTGCTGGAAGGATTCTTGAAGACCGAGGACCTGACTCTAATCACGCCTCCAGCGGCGCTTCTGCCATCGAATGCTGACTTGGGTCTCGAGTCCTCAGGTCTCGGTATTGCTATATGTTTTTGCCTATATATAGATATATAGATAATAACAAACAAATAATAAAGAGTTACCCTCTCTCTGGTATAGACTACTGCTATACTGCACGTAGGTACCAGGTGGAAGCTAGAGCGCGGATCATCTTCTTCGAGGAGGCAGAGGCCCATCTTCATCTTCATCCAAGTGTGTCGCGGCTGCTGCTGCCCCAAGGACAAGGAGGAGGCCCTGAGCCAGCGCGGAGCATGAGCAAGGAGCACAGCGGCTTGCTCAGCTGGCCCGAGAGCTTCCGGAGGTCCCGTGGCAGCCTAGGCCTAGCAGCCGAGATGCTGCCGGGCGGCGCCGGCTTGTCTTCCAGGGCCCTGCAGCTGAGCATGTACGGCAGCATGGTGAGCCTCTCCTCCGGCCAGGGCCAGGGCCACTCTCACCGGCGGCAGAGGCGTCATCGCGTGCAGGCGACGACGACAAACCAGAACCAGAAGCACAGCTCGTCCTACCCCAAGATGCCATCAAAGGAGCGGCCTCTGCTCTCCGTGCTGTCGGAGGGCTCCAACATGAAGCGAGTGGCAGCTCTACCTCTACCTTTAAGAGACAACGCTGCTGAGATCGCTCCTGCTCCGGCAGCCCAGCGTCAGCGACGGATGCTCTTGCAGGAGGAAGACAACTCGAGCGACGACTCCGCCGGCGAAGAAGTCATCGTCAGAGTTGACTCGCCCAGCATGCTCTCTTTTGGTCACTCCGCCGCCGCGCCTCCGCCGCAGGACCAGTAGCTGGGTAGACCTCGTTTTCTTCTCTTTGCACTGTCATATGAAATACCATAACATTTCTCGTGTATTGTATTGTACTTGTACAGAGGAAACAGAATAAACACGTTTCTCCGTTCTATATTTTTTTCTCTTCATAATCACTGACTAAAACAGATTTTCCTTAACATGATGCAGAAAATGTGCTGCAAAAGCCACATTACAGACTCGTTTTATTGGATCAGACAGGTACGTTACGGTTGATCAGTAGCTAAGCTATTCTGCACCCGCTTCTCCTGATTAACTTACGAGACCAAACCTAGAATCAGGTTCAGGTACATACATTGGAATTCATTCATCCATCTTCTTCCGTGGACTAGGACACTGCTAGCCTGCCTCTGTGGCTCATGCTGGTAGCAGCTGACATGAAAACTCAGAAATATACATCAAACAACAGCTTGGTCAGCAATCGACGATGTTAGGCCACGGTTCTCCCATAGCATATCCCAGCAAGATAGAGATTCTTGGCCCACTTATCCTGCCACAGCCAAAAGGAACAGGTAAGGAAAAAATACTGGTCCAGATAAAGCAAAGAGATCCACGGCTCCTGTGTCCTACCTTGACATGTTGACTGGGAAACTGTGTAGTCCGCAGAGTCTCTTGTGTCTCGTCTCTCGGGCGACGCCTTGGCTTGCTTAGGATCAGTGCAGACTGATCCATTGTCGCAGCCATTGCAGTGATACGAAAGCCGTTGTCCCAGCGTCTATGGATGCCCTCGCTTGGGTACAAGAAGTCTAACTCCACAACCTGCAAGAATTGCAATGCTTTAAGTCCATCAAGATCAAGACACCCTCATCTTAGATCATCATGTAGTAGCAAATTCCTCAACTTTCAAGGCTACTAAAATACCAGACCTAACCATCACTGAAGGTGCACCTGAACATCTTAGAAAATCACAATGCTGCTAAAAACACTTTCTACTGTCCTATGCAAACAGTGCAGCATGAAAGAAGAAAAAATAAAAACCATCCAAATGCTTAAGAATGAAAATGAGAATCATATACGACGTTCCCTCTCTACGGAGTTCAGCATCTATGCAAACCTGCTCAGAAAATCCAGCACTGCGGGACATGACTATAGCCCATCTATTGCCTGATGTTGCCATTGAAGTCACATGAAAACCTTCCTTCCACTTCTTGTTTATCCACTTAAATGGAAAGGAATCACTGACTTTGTAAGATTGCTGTGTATATGGTGTACCTGGCCATCAAACATACTATATCAGAGGACCAACAATAAAAACTATATCTGTCAAAGACGCACAATTGTGACAGGGTCAACATTATGAAAACGAAAAGGGCAAAGCAAGTGACAGATAATTCTGATGATCGGTGCATATCAAGGGTGTTTGAGCAGATACTAATCCTGCTGTCAGGCAACTGGTGAGACACTTGTGTTTTTCTTTTTGTTGTTCAGGTTTACTTTTCAGGCTCTGGGTACATTATATATAAACTATAAGATATAGAATAGTCACGGATATAGTGCAGCTGAAGGGAAACGAATGTAATGAATATATATGCAGCAAGCCAGCAACAGAGAAAACAAACAGCTCTTGTCACAAGCAAGTGGGGATAAAGTAAGGTAATGATATATGTCAGTAATGTCACAAAAAAAATATTTATACCTTTTGACATCACTACAATAGAACTTCCATTGTTCGAGCCAGCAACAGAACTGATGTAGTAACTTTTATCCCATTGCTCCATAATCCATTCCTGTTTTTTGGCAAAATTGAGAACATCGAAAGAGAATGAATTACATGAGGTGCAGTAGGGAGGTCCTACCTTATGAAGAAAGTGTGAAGATAGCTCATAGACTTGAGCTGAGAAGCCAGTTCCTGCATCCATGATGATTGCCCAAAGATTTGAGCATGACGATGTTGAACTTATCAACAAGCCATCCTCATTTCCTTTATCCACATGTTGCGCTAACCTTGCGTCAGCCACATTATAGTGGTACCTATCAATGGCAGAAGTTAATCATCCTTTTACATTGACAAAATACACAAAAGGAATGTTGGTGTATCGATGAATCTAAAAAACAGTGGAAGTACTATGGATTATATTTGGTTCTCAAGGGACCAAACTATATTTTTCTATTTAAATTTGTTATCCCAGTAGAAATTATGATCTACATGCAGTCTTGCTATCCTGTTAACTTGGTTACTTCCACTGAATGAATCAGATTTCTACACATACTAAAATAAAATGGGAACTCTTTTAATAAAAGAAAGAAAAATACATAATGCACTATGATAAATCGATAATATAACTCTGCATGGATACTTGAAACAGGATATACAGTCAACAGAAGAAAAATAACTTGAGAATTAACATTAACCTCTGCTTCATAGGTTGCCTTGAATTGTATACTGAAATCCACTGGGTTGCAGGAGCACCCAGCCGAATTTTCTTTTTTACATGGTCGTCGTCATCATTAGGCAACCTGGCACGCTTCTGCCCTACCTGCAGGGTGAGAATGTCAACAAAATACATAAGCCAGGTGTTTCAAGATTTTTAAAGGTTCATTTCACTTGAACTCGCCAATGAAGTATGTGATGCCTGAAACAGACCTTTTGAGCTCCATCAGTACTGATTGGTCTAATGGAAGGGATTGGTCCAATTAAACTGTCAAACAATGAAATCAACTTGGAATAGTTTGGCTCTTCATCAAACTTCATGTTGACAATGGTCTCAAGAAACTGCTTGAAAGGTTGAGGACATATGCCGCAAAGGCTCTCAGGTGAGGTACTCATCTTTCTTTTGCACACCAAAAATGATTTATTATCACCCTGGAAGGCCCATAAAAAAAGACCAATGGTCAAACAAGACTACTCAAGAAAAAAAAATAGTTCTGATTTTTTGAAGAGACGATAAAGATTAAAAGATTATACAGTAAGATACCTGGTATCCCTGCCATGGCAACCTGCCCCGGTGAAGGAATACTAGTGTATAGGCAAGTGACTCCAAATCATCTCTCCTGCTAGCGGTTCTTCCTAAATGTGCATGGACACTAGCATATCTGACTGTTCCTCTAGATTATAAAGGCAAGAGAGAAGTTTAGACATAGAACTAATGCCACAATTAGCAGAAAAATATGAATATTATATTTATTATGAAACACAAAAGACAGTGGCAAACCTAAAGGCATCAGGACGTTGATCATAACCAACATGCTGTCCATTAGCAGTATCTCTCCACTTTGTTGCTGGCAAGTGAAAATTAACACAGAAGCTGTTAAGATGGTCAAGACTGAATCCTCAAGACCACTAGTAATCTAGCAGAAATAAAGCATGCAGGCTAATAACATATTGATTGGAACAGGCTTGTTTACCTAATCCAAGATCCACAAGAAAAAGTTTCTTTTCTTGGGGCGTTGAAGGCTGCCCCAGAAGAAAGTTTTCAGGTTTGACGTCTCCATGCACATATCTGAAAAAGCAAAGCACAGAAGCATATAATAAAAAGAGATTGATGAATTTAAACATTAGCCATTAAGCATGCTTGAGATGTCCGCTTACCCTTTAGAATGCATGCTTTCCAAGATGGAAATGGACTCCACGGCAATGCAAGCCACCATTTCCGATGACATGCTGGAAGTTTTCGGCACAAGAGTTATTACAAACAGGAAGGGGAGAAAAAAGGGTAGGGAAAAAACAATGGCAACCGCTGAGAGTGGTCAGAGTTAGTAGAGTTAAGGAACTCACGATTGGCCTAATGAATTCCATGAATCCCACAAGCTAGGCCCCAGCATATCCATAATCTGGAGAGGTAAAAGGGAATCAAATGATTCTTCAGCAGCAAAAATCCCAGAAGAGTCAATTTCTCCAATAGTTAGACCCCGTAGGAACATGAGATTAGCAGGAGGAGGAGGAGGTGTCAGTAGGAAGGAGAAGAAAGGTACCATGACATAGTAGTCACCCTGGCGACCTTTATAATGCACCTTGGGCACACCGTGCGTGCCTCCTAGAGCGCTGGTACATGATTAGAGGCAGCCATGAACATTAGCGATAACATAGCATCTGACTATCTGTTGGTAGTATTGGAAGATGAAAGACACAAACGATGATGAGCAGACTTACGTGTAGACTTGCCATTCAGCCGGAGGGCCATAGGTACAGCCCTTGCTGGTGGTGTGCTCAAATTTGATGGCAACCTCTTGGGCAGCGGACGCCGCGGAGCGCGCAGCATGGGCAGCAGTCAGACGTCGGCCCAGGAAGACATGGCCGAAGCCACCTTTGCCCAGCTTCCTCTCGACCTTGTACTCGGGAGATCCCCCGACCTGGACCTGGAAGGATCTGATTTGGGTGAGACTGAGAATCAAACCAGCAATCATCGAATCGAACCAAAGATTCGGGGTTAAGTAGATAGGGACCGTGTCGGGGAAAGGCGCCGTGTTGGCGTCGTCGTCCTCGTTGGCGGCGGCGGCGTTGTTGGCGCTGAGTCCGCCGCTATCTGCCATCCTGTTTGTTGCTCCGGTGGTGGTGGTTGGTGCGCACGGGCCGCGCCGCTTTATATAATCTTCCAGCGGGGAACCGGGGTCGGAGTCGGGGTTGGGGTTGGGGTTGGGTCAAGACGGCGGGATGCGAAGGTGGAGGTGGAGGGCGGCGGCCGGGGGGCATGGCGGCGGCGGTCCCACGCAGTCGCGGCGGAACATGGTCGAATCAATGGGCGTATGAACCCTATCTCTCTCTATCTACGACGTATCAGTCGATGAATCGAATCGATCGATTCGTCGATCTACACAATAATAAGAATCGAAAAAATCCAGTCTAGGTTTGAGACGCAGCAACAACAACAAACTCACAACCGATGGGGATTGGGGATTGGTTTTGGTGGAGCGCCGCCGGCTCCTCCGTCTGCAGCTCCGCCTGCCCGCGATTCGGAGGAAGAGGAGCAGGAGTCGAGGGCGAGGAGGGCGAGGGGATGGATTGATCTGATTGGGAGCGAGGCGAGGCGATGGCGATGGCGCCGGGCGGGGGGGCGGGGATGCGGACGCGGATGCCCGCTGCGCCCTGCACAGCGCACAGCAACAGCGAGCTCTTCTCTCTTTCGGTTTTTGGTGCCCTGGCCTGGACAGCACCTCCTTTCCCCTCTTCCTCAACCACAACACAAGCAGTATGCAGTAGTACTCACCTTGCCAAGTCAATTCTACCCCTTTTTTGCAGTCTCATACAAAAAAAAAGTACCAGCAACTCAACTCCATTCATCTGGTGATCATCAGACATACTTCTATATGATATGATATGCAAGGGAACACTATTGTCCGATGTGGTTTCTTCATCATATTGCACAAGATCAGAATCACAAGAAAATCGTTACAGCAGCCAGCTCAGGTCATTCTCACCATGCTGGTTATCCACATCAACTTGCCCAACACTGACAGAAACATGGGGGCAAATGTCAGGCAAATTATAAGCAACTCTTCAGTGCATACATTTTACATTATAACGGGCAGACGGATATATCTCAATCAAAGAAGAAAAAGGAAGCAACGCCTCACCAAACCTATACAGCACCAACAAAGATCACATTGCCAAAAAGAAAAGAAACAACAGCAATCACCACCGAATGACACGTCGTCAAAAGAAAGAAAGAAAAACACTAGCCGAAGCACACCCCTTAAACTAGCTTTGCCTTGTTAGACACAAAGTAGTTCATCCCCGCGACCACGAGATGTAGGCAGGAGAGGATCTTCCGCAATGCCATCTTCTCCAGCCTTGTCACTGGTCCTAATCCAAGTAAGGATCTGCACGCACCCATCCAAGGCATATTTGGCCACTTCCTACATGCCTTCACATGTTGCGCGCTGAGCCGCTCCGAGGTAAAGTCCTGAGTAAAGATGCACACAAATTTGGTCAATCACATACTACATGCTAGCCCCTCCACTACACATTCTTCACCACCTGAACATACCAAACTAATCCTACCTGCCAGGTGGGAGTTGTGAACTGCTGCCAGAACCGCTTGAGCGTCTCGCTCTGTTATCCTGCTCTTTCTCCATGCGCACAGCTGCCAACTCCTTCTCCATAGCAGCTAACTCACGCCTCGATTTCTTGGCATCTGACTCCATAGCTTTTGTCAAAGTATCTACTTTCTTTGCCAACATCTGTACAGCACATCACTTCATTACGAGGAAGCAACAAACAAATGAAGAGAGAGCAAACCAATCTCAAGACTAGTCCTTACCTCAACTGCGTCGTCCTTGTCTTTCAGGCTTTGATCCTTTTCGTGGCATGCCTTCCTTAGAGCAATGACCTCCTTTTGCAGCATATCATATAGAACACCTGACACCGAGTCCTCCGACTCAGCAGATGCAAATTCATTACACTTCTCATCTGAGTTGTTTGACTCCTTATCTTCACTGGAATCGGTAGATACGTTCATAGCATTCCCATTTACAAGGCCCTTATAGCGCTCAAGTGATCTACAGCCTCCATCAAATGACTTGGATGCCCCTTTTGCATGGTTAACTAGAGTTGTTGTGGTAGACACTGATGATCTCATCTGGAACGATGGGCGTTTCGACAAGAAGCCATTGGCCTTAGACAGACCATCAGCACCACCGATAGACTGGCGGCGTGTGCCACTGACATTGGTTCGCGAAGTAGACATTCTCAATCCTTCTTCAAGTACCTTAAGGCGTAGCTGGAACTTCTCCTGCAAAGTTTGATACAGATCACAATGAAGAGACAGTGAAAAGACCTGACGGATAGAAATTACAACGGCAAAAAGGTAGTCATGAGCAGCATGAAGAGCAAAAAGTATACTTTCAGTTGAGCTTCTGATCTTGCAGCCCTTTCTGCAATAGCAAGTTTGTCACGGAGTTGCTGCATTTCTCCCTGAAAAAAAAAGACAATGCTCAACAAGTCAACAGAATACACCACTGAGGAACTTGTACAAATCTACAAGTGCAACTCAGTAACACCTTGAAACTATAAGAAAAGAGACCTTTCACTTACTTGCAGAATCCTGCGTTCCTCGAGCCACTGTTTAACAGGCATTACTTTATCATTGCCATCTTTCCACTCATTTGCCACCACAACTGCAACCCTATTAGCTGAAACTTTTGCACGAGCTAGCTCACGATCAAGAGTTTTCATTTCCTCCTAAGAATAGGAAACATTGTAAAACTTGCATTAGGCATGGTCCTTTCAGGTACATACATATCCTAAAATGCACAATGCATGTCCAAGGACATCATGATTCATGCATTACATTCATCTCCTGAACTTTCCGCTGATAGTCTCTGACAGCATTTGCAGCTGCACCACCAGCAAGAACAGATTCCTCTAGCTCTCTGACAGTCTGAGTGAGCTTTTCAACCTCAGCAACTTTCTGGCGGTGCATTCTATCCAAGATTTTGTTCTCTTCCTGTTAGGTGCAACAGCAAAGCCTCATAAACTGTTAACTTAATGGGCAACACAAGCTAGTAAAGTTACTAGTGTAAATGCATGAATATTCCCATTGTTGCCTACCTGGCATATCTCAATCTGTTTCATCAATTCTTGGTTTTTGTTTTGCAGATCATCCACCAAAGAAGCCTTTGCCAGCGCCATCTGAACTGTCCTTTCCGCTTCAAGTAGAGCTGCTTCCTTAGACTTTGTAAGACGATCCAATGCCCTGTTGTCATCTTGTAGTTTTGCAATCTGTGCAAGAAGACTAACATGTTAGCATTTTCACGAGAAGCGCGCATTCAATCATAATGAGGATAAATAAGCGACAATTAATCATGAAACTGACAGGTGAACATAAATAGTACCAAAGATGAGATATGCACCAACCCTATACCCTTAGCAAGTCGCTGAACAAGGAGCGCTGTATAAAACTTGTCAAGTACTCAAGTGATAACTAGCAACATAGTAAAGCATACTAGGAAATAGCATGTTGCAGCAGAGCTGGAATTCCTTTGGGGAACAAGAGCATGATTAGAGGCAATGAAAGTAAAAAGATACATGAAGTACATTGGTCATGAGTGAAGAAAAGAAAATGAGCACAGTGGGTGTGCAGGCTTTGAGAGTTGAGATTCTTGGATCAAGTACCTCTTGACGGGCCAGTTTCAGCTCAGCTTCTAGTGGTGCGAGAATGGCCTCAATAGGAGGCATGTCATCATCCTTCTGCGCCGCATGAACCCTTCGTAGTGTTGCCTCAGCTGCAAACTGTGCGGCAAGTGCTGCTTTTTTTTCGTCATTGATCTTCTTTGCTTCGAGGTTCTGCAATCTTGCATATTATCAAAATCTGTTCCTCCACAGAGAAAAAAGGGACAAGAGGGAAAAGGAAAGAGCTCCTCCATTACTTTGCTTTCGAGGAGAGACTCTGTGAGCTTCAGCTTCTCATCCACCTTTGCCAATTCTTCGGTAAGCTTACATTGATGCAGGAGGCAAAGTCAGAATTGTTTGTTACAAATAAGCGCGAAACAAAATCAACGGATGTGATTGTTCCTCAGCGGGACTAGGTCACAGGCGAAATCAGTCAAAGATTTGATTTTGTGCCCACCCCCTGCTATGTAAGCATAAGTAGCTAGTTGTTTGTACAAAGCGGAGGCAGATTTCAGTTTGAAACTGAAAATGCGGATCACAAGTGACTAGTGAATGACAGTATGGTGGTGCTCTAGACAGCCGACGGTCGGTGCCGACAGACAGGAGGTGGGCAGCTAGTAATAGCAGGGTTACTACTACTAGAAGAATAGCAGTAAGATAAGAAGCGAGGTGAGAGTTACTGACATCATGTACGGCCTTCTCGCGCGCTCGGTCCGACAGGCGGAGAGCCTTGATCTCCGCCTGCGCATCGCCCAGCTCCTTCTCCTTGACTGCACACAGAAGAGAAGCGGAGGAGGTGAGATCCAACCCAATTCCGGGAATAATTCTGCTATGTGCTAGGTAGGTAGATGAGATCTGAGGAGGAAGGAGGAAGCTGGAGACGTGGGCATACACTGCAGCTCGTTCTCGAGGCGGGTGAGCTCGACCCGGACTGGATCGGATCCGTGGAGGAGGTTGATGAGGTCCTCCATCTCGATGGCGGGCTTGAGGCGGGGGCCCGGGCGCGGCTGCTGGTTCTTGAGTGATGGGCCCTTGCCGTCGCCGTACGGATCGGCCATGGCCGCCGCAACGCAATGCAGCGCCCTGCCGAGGCCCTGAGCTGCTCTGCGCTGCTGCCGATCTCTCTCACTCCCTCGCCGTTGGGGGGTGACTGGAGGTGGAGGAGGAGAAAGAGGAGGTGTGGGGGTGGCCTGCTGAGCTGCTCCTTCCTGCAGCTCGCGCTCGCCTGGCCTGGATCAGGAAATGATAGGAGCGAGAAAGAAAACAACCGGCTCGAATCTGGGCCTCGTTTAGTTCAAGGCAGATTCGGTGTTCTACACAGTGCGCTGTCACGTTAGCGCACTCTAGCATTTTGTTTGTATTCGGTAAACATTATCTAAACTTTGACTAATTAGATTTAAAATGTTCGTCTCGTAAAGTACAACAAAACTGTGTAATTAGTTTTTGATTTTATCTACATTTAGTACTCCATGCATGTGCCGGTATTTTGATGGGATGGGGAATACGAATTCTGCACAGTGATTTTGGTGGCAAATTTGGAAATCTAAACGAGGCCCTATTGTGGTTGTCTCTCTCGAGTCTCGACAGCAACCGCGTGTGACTGAGTCAGGTCACCCCACTCGCCAGCGCTCGTCACCAGCTGACCACAGTTTCGAGAGTTCCGTCTAAAAAAACAAATCCAAAGCATCAGCTCTAGCTAAATTCTAGCTTAGAGCTGCTCAAATCCCAAGCATCAGCTCTAGCTAAACCTAGGTTAGAGCTTCGTCATGGAACTGAGCTCCTACAATTCTGATTAGAAGATGTCACAACCCAAAGTTAGACATATTTGAGATAGGCGCTTTCAGTGAGCAAAGACGTATTCTATCTATATCATGTAATAGATTGCTATAGCAAGTAGGCCCAGGCTGTCAGTGGGCAAGTACCCCTTTTATTCAGACATTGCTTGTAACCGAGACATGAATATCATTATCAATAGAGAAACACGCAGGAGGAACCTTTCCTTTGCGATTCGGCCGATTCCGACGATTCCTGTGTGCTGCTCACATCGACGTTGATTGTCGGCGGCCAAGGGCCTTACACCTGGTATCATCTCAGCGGTCCTACCTCGAATCCCACCCTACCCTCCCTTTCTCGCTCCATCTCGTACCGGCGACAGCAGCGACGGGGTACAAGGCGGAAGTGGGACGATTGCGCACGACGGCGGTGTGGTTTGGCGACGCAACTACATCAGCTTCGTCACCAGCTACGGCTTGCTCATCGACTGGGGGTCTACATCGACAATCGGGTCGGCGGCATGACCTACAGTGAGCAAATTCTCAAGCTTGCTCTTTCTATTTTAGCACAACCAGATTTAGGGGCAAGGGTTGCAAGGCGTTGTCCTTATGTAAAATTTCGGCGTCTTGTTGATCTGTGTTGGTGCGGTGGCGATTGGTAGGGCAGTGTCCGGGATTCGGGTTGCAGAGCACGTGTCTCTGTAAAATTCCTCAAAATTCCGCCTCACTTCCAGGAGTTGAGTGATGTGGCTAAGCAGTTGTAGGGAAGGCATACACCAAACCTGTTGCTTAGCCAATTTATCAAGACAGCGCCCAAGAAATCAGTGGTGCCTTCGGTCCAGACCCAAATTCTGTTGAACAGGATAGCTGAAAGGTCTAGGCCCTTGTTTGGGTTTTGGTAATTAATGACAACGCTTGTGGACTAACCTTTGAGTTTAGTGTGTGAAGGCTAAAGTGGTTGAGTTCACAAGACGAGATGTATGTCGGCATTGGTTTGAATGATAGTATGTTAGAAAGTTCAAATCAAACATAGCAAGCAAGTGAAGGCCGAAGCAAGACTTGGCTTGATGGACCGGTTGCAAGTGTGAAGGGCAAGTTGAGGCTTGAAGCGAGGGACCTTGCGAGGTGAAGCTTGGGCAAGACTTTGCGTCAAAGGACCAAAGCGACGGTGAAGATCAAGTGAAGCTAAGGTTGATGGACTTGGAGCCTATGTGATGGTTTGAGTGATCCACATCATTTTTGAAGATCAAGCTCGAGATTGATTGTCATATCAAGTGGCTTGGTGAATGTCGGGCAACACCTTCCTTGCGGTATCAAAATTGTGGAATTTGGATTTGCGCAAGGCGAAGGTATGAAACATAGGGTGTTTCATTTTACCGGCTATAAGGTGTTTAGAGAAGATTAAGATAGCCGGATTTAGGATTGATAGCCGTACTATTAAGGGGGAAATCATGCTTTACAATTCGGTTATCTAGTGCCACTTGAGAGCTCTAACGTTGAGGTACATTTAGTGGTAAGTGGCGATGAAAGGAAAAACCTTTGTGAAATGTTTTCAAAAGGCTAACCGGTGGTGAGTTTGGAAATGGTCTTGATGAGATCATCTCTTGGTGTTGGCTAACTTGAAAAGGTCTTTGAGAGCGCTTGGACTGACCTTGTCGTGCTTTGGAACCTTCTATATGGTATGGAATGGTCGTCCAAACAGAAAGGAGAGAATTGCGCTTTGTTGGAGGGTTTCAGGGACCCGCAGACTGTCCGGACCTTTGGTGGCAGACTGTTCGGAGGTGTACTCCTGGAAACCAAACAGTTTGGTATGAATCTGGTGGTTGTCTGTCAGTTGACCCACTGATTGTCCGGGATCAGCCCCGCGGACAGTCCGCTGGTCATTTCGGCCGGTGAGCAGAGTTGCTGGATTTGCTGTCCAGGGTGCCGTGTTGAACCGCGGACAGTCCGGGCTTTGACCCATGGACTGTCCGCTGATGGATATTTCTCTGCGAGCAGAGCTGCTGTTGATTCTGTTGAGCGAGCCGTGGATCAACGGTGGACAGTCCAGGCTTGGGACCACGGACTGTCCGCAAGTGTTAATTTGAATCCAACGGCTAGTTTTCGGTGAACTGCAGACTGTCCGGGTGTTGTACCGCGGACTGTCCGTGAATGTCGCAGAAACAGAGTAACGGCTAGTTTTGAAGCCCTTCTCTATATATAGTGGGTTGCCCGGCGTGGGGAGTCACTCTTAGGCATTTCTGAAGCATATCTCGTGGGAGAGCTCCCTTCTAACACCTCCTCTCATATTCTTAGCTTGAGGGCAATATTTGGAGAGTGAGTGTGAGTTCCACTAGTGCGAATCTTTGAGTGAGAGATTTCTTGTGGCACTAGGTGGTTGATTTGTTGGTATTGTTGCTTGTTACTCTTGGAGCTTGCCGGTTCCTAGACGGCTTGGTGTTGTGTCTTCGTGAAGCACGCAAGAAGATTTATGCGGTGCTCCGAAGCTTAGATTTGTGAGGGGCTATTGAGTTCGTCCCCACTGGAGGAAGGCGAAGAACATCTCTAGTGGAATCGAAGCGTGAAGAGTGCCTAGTGGATTCGTAGAAGAGTGCCTCTCATAGAAGATGCATTTTTTAATTAAAAGGACTAATTTTAAATTATGCAAGAAATATTCAAACTTGGCATATTATATTTTTCCTAGGTAGAGGACATCATAAAGGGCATACACAAAAAAATTTAGAATTTTTGGAGCTATACATGAATTACTATGAATTATGGAAGAAAATAACATTTAAATCATTTTCTGAAAAAAGAAAAGGAAAATCCTTTCCCGACGTTGACCGCGGCGGCGGCGATTTTGACCGGCGAGAACTCGCCGACGGCGAGGTCTCCGGTCACGGGGTTTGGCCCTATGTGCTCTACGCAACATGGCGATTTGGATGGTGGGCAGGACATGGCGACGGAGCAAGAGCAGCAGGCTCGTCGGCGGCCATGGCGGCACGGCGGAGCTCGGACGCGGTGGCAAGGCTCACCGGAGGCTTCTCCGGTGACGGCGAGCGCATGGGCACACGCAGAGCACCAACGCGAACATGATAGACCAAAAGATTGATCCGGCCCCGGCTCCTAGCCTAAGCGGCTATGCGCGCGGCGACAGCATCAGAGCAGAGCTCCGGCGAGCTCGGTGGCCGGCGGCCACCACACGACTCGGGCCAAACAGAGGTCATGGACAGGTACAGGAGCTCACCGCAAACACGATGCACAAGTTGGTTGGCTTGGAGACGGGCTAGAGCGGGCTATAGACGGCGGCGTGCTCCGGCGGCGAGGACGGCGTCACGGCGACGTGGAGGCTCAGCTACGTAAACAAACGAGCCGATCATGACCACGACATCAAGGTGGAGCTAAAAAGCGAAGAAGGGTAACCTGAGGTTCACCGTGCAAGGCAGGAGACAACAGCGCGACCTCGGTGGCAATCCGATCGGACCCGGAGAAGATGATGGCGTAGAGGCGCTACGGGCTTCAAGGACTTGCTCTTCTAGGCTCAACATGATCGCAAGGACGAGGCGGAGCTGGTGGCAAGATGGGAAGGCTATAGGTGGAGCGACGACGGTGAACTTCGCCGGCGGATGGAGGACGGCGGTGGTGGCGGACGGGAGAAAAAGAAGAAGAAAAACGGCGATGGCCGACCTATTTATATCCCAACAGCGACGCACGGGCGGGCAACATGTCGACGGTGAAGTTTCAAGCATGAGGGGGCGAGCTGGCAGCCGCGGTAGGCTGGTATGGCGGCCATGAACACGGCGACGCCGGGGAACAGAGAGGGAGAAGGACGACGATGACGTCATCATTCACTGTAGCAGTGAGGTCGCTCGGTAAAATTTGCAAATTACTCCAGAATTTACATAGGAACTTGAAAAATATCCCAAAATATCATTTGCATAACTTTTCAAGAGCTACATTTTTCATTTAACCAACATTTTAAAATTCTGCTTAGTTTTTTGAAATTTACATTCAAAATCAAAACGGAACAAAACTCTAGAAACAATTATTTGAAATTACTTTTGATTTTTTAATAAAACTTGAAAATCTTCAAATCTATGGAATTCTCAACATTCAAACCAAACATTTTTCATATACAAAGTTTTCCCAAATTAAGCATAATTTTTAAATTGTGTTTAAAATCAAAAGGGACAATTGTTGGAAAACTGTATTTTCAAATTTATTTGAAATTCTTTTTAGAAACTTGAAAAACTTTGAATACCATAATTGTAGCTCTTGTGAGGATCTACAACCATATTTTGAGAGTATACCAAAATTCTTTATAGATTTTGAATTGTAGAAAAGGGGAATAAAACAGGGTTTTGAAATTAGGGTTTTGAAACTGAATTCAAACTCGATTTGGTTTCTAAATTAATTGGTTGTTAATTAATGATCACAAACATTATCCAAAGGCATTTTTAGGTTAATGACCCAATAGTACCCTTGGTTGACCAAGTTGACTTTTGAAAATCCTTTTATAGCTTTCCAATTTGAATTCAAATTTGAATTGCAAGACTTGGGAACAAGCTTTGAAATCTAAATTAAATTTCAAATATGGAATTCATTTTTAAGGATTTGACTTAAAATTATACACTATGCTTGACACTAGTGTAAACACGGTCTACACCTCAAGTACATAGAATATAAACCAAGTATTTGGGGATGACATTAGAAAGTAGGGTTTTATGATTTCATGCGACACAACATTTCAGAAACGCAAGCAACCTATGAAATGTAAACTTGTTTTAATTGATGCACATCAAGATTGACCTAAACATAAATGCTTTGCAATGCATATGATGACATGGCAGGTTTTAGTTACCATAACACCAGGGGTGTTACACTTATGATGCCATCCTAGGAGTGGACTGGCTTAAGAAGCACAATCCTGTCAGCTTCGATTTGGAAGCTAAGACTCTGGGCATCCAACAGGGCAAGAAGTCAATCATCCTCAAAAGTGTCCAGTCACCTGAGATCAAGCCTACAACTATCTCTGCCAAACAGTTGTACAAGTCATCGAGAGGCAATGGCATTTGGGCTTGTGTGCTATTGAACAAAGTCACTTCTCTTCGAGAGCAACCTTCTTCCAAACCTAAGGATAAATCAGAAGATTTACAGCTGCTACTAGCTCAATATGCATATGTGTTCTCAGATCCCAAGACTCTACCACCAGCAAGGAGCTATGATCATGTTATACCCTTGCAACCAGATGTTGTGCCTACCAACTCTAGACCATATCACTATTCCCCACAACATAAAATAGAGATTGAGAGGCAAGTAAAGGAATTATTGGACAATGGGCTAATTTGCCACAGCCATAGCCCTTTTGCTTCTCCAGTGCTCTTGGTGAAGAAAAAGGATGGCAGCTGGAGATTCTGTGTAGATTACAGAAAGCTTAACTTAATGACCATCAAGAACAGATTTCCTATGCCAATCATAGATGAAATCCTGGATGAATTACATGGTGCTAAAGTCTTTACAAAGTTAGATATGAATTCTGGATATGACCTAGTCAGGATGTTGCCAGAAGATGAGTATAAGACAACATTCAAAACACATCAAGGGCATTACCAATTCAAAGTCATGCCATTTGGCCTCACCAATGCACCTGCCACCTTTCAATGCATCATAAACCAAATGTTACATCCATTCCTCAAAAAATTTGTTTTGGTCTTCCTTGATGACATTCTTATCTACAACAAATCTCTGAGTGACTACCTAGACCATCTACAGCAAGTTCTAGAGGTTCTTAGAGCTCAGCAGCTATATCTCAAGCTCTCCAAGTGCTCCTTTGCCCAAAACAGTCTAGAATATTTGGGCCACATTATTTCAGACCAAGGGGTGGCAACTGATAACTCCAAGATTCAGGACATGCTCAAATGGCCAGTGCCAACTAACATGACAAAGCTCAGAGCATTCTTGGGCTTCACTGGGTACTATAGGAAGTTTGTCAGACATTATGGTATTCTGGCCAAGCCCCTCACTAATCTCCTCAAGCTCAAAACATTCCAATGGTCCACAACTGCACAACAGGCTTTTGAGCAGTTACAAACAGCCATGACAACAACACCAGTGTTGGCTCTTCCCAATTTCAACACTCAGTTTACAGTTGAGACTGATGCTTGCCTGGATGGGATTAGAGCAGTCTTGATGCAATATGGGCAACCAGTGGCCTACCTCAGTAAGGCACTAGGGGAGAAGCACAAACATCTCTCAATTTATGAAAAGGAGTTCTTGGCCCTCATCATGGTAGTGGAAAAATGGCACCCATATCTCCAACGCCAAGAGTTCATCATCAGGACTGATCACAAGTCTTTGGCCTACTTGAAGGACCAGAATTTGCATTTAGATATGCAAAGGAAGGCGATGCAACGGTTGATGGGCCTCTAGTTCAAAATAGTCTACAGACAAGGTAAGGACAATGTTGCCGCAGATGCTTTGTCCCGTGTGGCACATCTCATGGCCTTATAGGCAATATCAGTAGTGCAACCCCTATGGGCACAAGAGATCTTGAACTCCTATGCTACTAACACCAATGCACACCAAAAGTTACTTCAACTGGCTCCTGCATAGCCCTAATGAACAAGGGTACATCTTGGAACAAGGCATTATCAGACACAAGACAAGAATTTGGGTGGGTGCTAACACAGCAGTGCAAACCAAACTCATTCATATCTTTCATTCCAGCCTTATTGGTGGTCATTCTGGGGTCAAAGCAACATACTAGAAGCTCAAGACCCACTTCTCCTGGAAGGGTATGAAGTCCGACGTTGACAGTTTCATTAAACAGTGAACTGTCTGTCAACAGAACAAGCATTCACATCAGCACCGCTTTGGCCTCCTTCAACTTCTACCTATTTCAACCGCAGTGTGGAGGGATATCTCAATGGACTTCATTGATGCTTTGCCTAACTCAGAAGATACACTATTGTCTTGGTGATTGTAGACAGGCTAACTAAGTTTGCTCATTTTCTCCCTGTTAAGCATCCTTACACTGCAGCTTCCATAGCTCAATTATTCATGGAGAATATTGTGAAACTCTATGGCCTACCAAACACTATTGTGTCAGATAGAGATACAATCTTTGTCAGCAATTTCTGGAAGGAACTGTTTACTTCCTACAAAGTCACCATGGCTATGAGCACAACATATCACCCACAGTCCGATGGGCAGACTGAGAGGGTCAATCAGTGCCTGGAGATGTACCTGAGGTGTTCAATACAAGATTCCCCTAAAACATGGAAGAAATGGCTCCCACTAGCTCAATTATGGTACAACTCTTCCTTTCACAGCTCAATTGGGTGTTCTCCTTGCAAAGCTCTATATGGTTGTGAGCCCAACTTGGGAACAAATATCATCATTCCCTCTGCAACATCACTCAATGTGACTGAATTCATTGAGCACAGGGAACTCCACTTGCAGTTACTTAAGGAGAGATTGGCTCAGGCTCAGAATCGAATGAAAGCTTTTGCTGACAGAAAAAGAACTGACATTCAGTTCTCAGTTGGAGATCAGGTCTTCCTTAAACTCTAGCCCTATACACAATCTTCAGTGGCTAACAGACCTTATCCTAAACTGTCCGACAAGTTCTTCGGCCCATACAAAGTTCTGGAAAGAGTTGGTGAAGTGGCTTACCGTCTGGACTTACCACCAGACAGCATGATTCACCCTGTATTTCATGTTTCCCAACTGAAAGAGTTTCATCCTGATTATACCCTAGTTTTCTCTACATTACCCACTATTACTGACCTTCAGGTGGCAGCTGCTACACCTTCTAAAGTGCTTGAGCGTCGAATGGTCAAAAAAGGTAAAAATGCAGTGACACAGGTTTTGGTCACTTGGATAGGATTGCCGGAGTCATCGACGATCTGGGAGGATTACACGGTGCTGAAGACTCGCTACCCGGATGCTGCTGCTTGGGGACAAGCAGATTCTTCTGAGGGAGGAGTCGTCACAACCCAAAGTTAGACGTATTCGAGATAGGCGCTTTCATTAAGCAAATACGTATTCTATCTATATCATGTAATAGATTATTATGGCAAGTAGGCGCAGGCTATCAGCGGGCAAGTTCCCCTTTTATTCAAACATTGCTTGTAACTGAGACATGAATATCATTATCAATAGAGAAACATGTAGGAGGAACCTTTCCTCTGTAATTCGGCCGATTCCGGTGATTCTTGTGTGCTGCTCACGTCGACGGCGATTGTTGGCGGCCAAGGGCCTTACAGAAGAACTCAAGCTTTAACGTAGATGATGATAGACTCACACGTAACCTTGAAAATATTTAATAATCAAAATGAAATAAGTTCATCTTTCTCCTTTTTCCCTCTACGGTTGTTGATGCAAAATTCTTATCTGCAAACATACCGGGCTAATACCCAAAATCGATATCCGAAGCGTGCTAGTCGATTTGACCTGTTAATCGACAAGGATGATAGATTGAATAAAATCCGAACGAGACGACAGCGATACGCCCGGACGTCAAAGCTCAGAAGGTAGAACCTGCAAGGTCGCCGGAGATCAAGTTGACGCAGCCCGTCGATTCTTGAAAGAACTCGTTGAAAAAGAAAAGATACTTGACGAAGTCGTCGAAAAGTAAAGTACTGGTAAAGGTAAATTGTGATAAAAAGTAGATTTGTTTATTGATCCTGGGATGTCTCATTACAATGCTCCTCGGCATATATTTATACTCCGCTAATCGAAGAGTCCTAATTTAACACGCAAAGCTCAAATATAGAAGAAATAAACTAATTCCTTATACGAACTCTATCTCTTTAAGAAAAAAGAAATAAAACTCGTATAGGAGTTGGACTTAAACTATAATACAAAAATCGTAAGCTCTGTCACCGATCCTCTGTTCGCTTCCGTCATGATGAAGTTATCTCTTCATCGGCATATCCCTGGAATCGGCAACAACCTTCTAGTCTTCCTGCCTATCTTATCGGCAATAGCTTTTCGGTCTCATCGGCAACGATCCTCTAACAGCTTTTCAGCTTCATCGGCAATATACGAGATCAACGTGCCCTTCATCGGCAACCACCCATCGGTAGCTCAGAAGAAATGCTGAAGAAAAACCAACCTCTTGCCGATTTAGTTTAGTCTCCTGATCCTTATTGACACGTGCCGAAAAACGGTGTCAACAACGGTACTAGGTTGGAGGGCGCGCATGAGAGGAAGGTGTGGAGCACGAGAGGGCACATCGGTCGTAAGCTTAGGATTGAAGGGCCATGCCTCCGGTCATATCATGTGCTCAGCCCGGATATTATGTTAACCGAAACCGATCAGCTCGGTTTCATGAGAATCTATCGGTTAGCTACAAAAGACTTAGAACCCAACATTTTAGTCTTAGTTAGTCCGGTACACAACAATGAAAACAATAGAAAAAAAGAAAAAATAGACAATCGCTCCTGCCCCAGATCCAACTCTGCTTAGCTCTTGCCCGTAGCATAGGTGGCGGCGAAGGGCGCTTTCAGGCCCTGTGGCATCTTCCCATCTTGCTACCTCTCCTCCACACGTCAACGACTCGCCTCTGTTCTACCGGCCACTACGGTCGCCTCCACACCTCCGCGCAACGCGTTAAGTGGTAAGCGATGTTCCTGTCGATAACGAGGCACCAATAATGACTTCGAGAATCTCCAGATCTACCAGGTGCTCAGTTCTTCAGAGGTGCTCATAGGGGTAGGGTTTGCATACGTGTGTTCATAGGGGTGAGTATGCGTACGTGTTGTGGGCATCTGCGTTGTACTGTGTAATTCAAAAAAACATAAATAACAAAAAGCTAATTACACAAATAATGCATTATGGCGTCCTCATACATGTTATACTAGTAGGGTCCTTATGTATTTCACCATTTTTCTACATTTTCAAGCAAAAAGAGTAATAAGTGTGGGGTATTGCGACTATTAAATGCACCAACATGCCAAGACCTCACACGATAAAGTCGAAAGTCAATTAGCTTAGTGGATCTGACTGAAAGTTTAGCTAAGCCTAACGTAAGCCATTTGGGTCTCTACTTTCTCCAATTCTCCAATATGTCGGTTTGTGCAATCCTCGCTCACTCTCTTAAATTCATCATAAGCTCTAAATTAGAATGCTCGTGGTAATTTTTGTGTTCTAAATTTTGACAAAGTAGTTGATGCTTTTCTATAAAACAAAAAGAATTTGGAACTTTTGTCATGAATTGCCACAAATAATTTGGAACACTACTTGACAACACTAGCGAGATATGAACTTTGAGCACTTGAAGTTTTTTATTCAGTTATTGAGGTTGAGAAGATCACTTAAAGTTGAGGATTATTTAATATTTCATTCTTATACAGTGAGATTCTAGATTTTAGATAGGAGACGCGGATTTTGCGTTTTGGATTGAAACAATACTATGGGGTAATTCTCATAGTTATTATTACATTTGCATAGTAAGAATCTCTAGGGTTGAATTTTAGGATCTCAATTATAGAGGCCGAGTTCTTTTGGGGTTTCAAACAAGCTCTAAAAAATAGCTATGCGGTTTTAATTGTCTGTTTCGATCAGACGGCTAAAAATTAACCTCGGGGATCGTCAACCAGCCAGGCCGGAGGAGGCATCGAGAGGGAATCGGGCCCGAGCGGGGCCACAATGTCAGATGGATCGTAGATATCTCCTCAAGTCCATCTTGTTTGCCATCGGCATCGCCGTGGGGAGCCTCTAACCCTAACCCTACCCGCCATCGCCATGGCCGCCGGCGGAGAGCCCTCCCCCTCCCCCGTGTCCCCCGCATCTCCCACCAAGCACTCTCGCTCGCCGGACGACGCCCAGCCCGACGCATCCCCGAAGCGCCGCAAGCGCCACCATCACCATCACCGCCGCCATCTCCACCACCGTCAGCACCGTCACGCCGATTCCCCGGTTCCCGTGGCAGCTGTCGAAGAGGTAGAGGAGGGGGAGATTCTCGACGATGCCGCCGCCGCCTCTGCCATGGAGGTCGATGCTGAGTCCGCCGCCCCACAGGCTTCCCTGGCTCCGGTACATCTCTCTCCGCCTGCCCCCTTCGGTTTGACTTTAACTAGCCCTGGAAGCGCTCCTCGTTGCATAGTATAGTCTTGTTTTTAGTCTCCCGGCTTGCTCATGTATTCTGACTATGTCATGTCAGTTGTTCTCGAGGGCACCGCATCCATCTGAAAAATAAACACAACTGACTGGAAGAAACTACTTCGTCTGTAGCAAACCGCAGTCTTGTCAGTGGGGTTTTCCACCTAAGATAGCAAATTGAATAACATCACTGTTGTTCAAGGGCAGCAGTCTAATTCTAATCAGGAAATTAGAGGTGCCGGTCTATTCAATTTCTGCAACATAGTTAATATTACTTGGATATCCTTTTACTGTTTCTCCATGCCAATTTGGCTAACCAATTTACTGTTTGATATATCGTAAATGCAGGAACACTTTGGTAATGGCGCTGATACAGACTCAAACACAGATGCAACCAAGATGCAAGCTCCTGCTCCACCTACCCTTCCATCCTCAAAAGATGGAAGGTCACTTCACAGTGACCTTGAGTCTGAAAGTGTAGGTATCCTTTCAAGCGACGCTGAGGATAACAAAGGGCATGAACCAAGGCAAAGCCAAAGCCGTTCAAAATCTCCAAGGCCCAGAAGGGAGAAGGAAAGGAGGCACAAAGATGAGCATCACTCTTCTTCTTCAAAAGATTATCATTCCAAAAATCACTCTAGAACTTCTCCTTACTCAAGGCATCAAATTGAAGCTCATTCAAGAGATCAGCACTTGAGATCTAGAGAGAGAGGTGATGACACCAACGGTTCTCGTGCAAATCTTAGGGCTGGTTCTGATCGCGAGAGCAATGATCGCAATGGGAGATCTGGCAGACATGCAACTAGGACTCAGGAGAGTGAAAGAGAAAGGAGCAGCAGCCGTGGTATTCATGATAGACATGGTGACAGGCGCAGTGACAGACGTGGCAGCCAGGAAAGGTACAGAGACGATAGGATAGATAAAGACAAAATTGATTCACTAGAAGCTACTCGTAGGCACAGAGAAAGAAGCAGGAGCCATAGTAGATCGGATCAAAGGGAAAGTACACGTTTTCGTGATCAAAGCCGGGAGAGGGAAAGACGGAGTGGTAGTTCAAGGCATAGGGATCATGACAGCAAGAGGGATACAAGTAAAGATCGGCATAGAGAATCTGACAGGGTTAACAGTGCACATGAAAGGGAGAGAGGGAGAGATGCTAGGGACAGGGAATGGCACAGAGTCAAAGGAAGTGAAACTCATAGAGCTAAGGAAGGATGGGACAGAGCTAGTGATAGTGATAGGCACAGGGATTCAACACGCTCAAAATATAGCGTGTCTGATGGTTACAAAGAGAGGACAAGATCTGGGGAGAAAGGTAGAGATGTTGACCATAAAAACCGGAAGTTTGAAGAAATGAAGGAAAATTCTCTCAAGTAAGGCAGTTTTCGCATGGCTTACTGATAACTAATTCATTAACCTCAGTCTATTTCTTATTTTTGTTTTCTGCACATTTATAATTACTGCCCTTATCTGGATATTAGGGAGGAAGATGAAGAGGAGTACCAAGAGAAAATAGAACAACAGTTAGCAATGCAGGAGGAAGACGACCCTGAAAAAATCAAAGAGGAAGCAAGGAGGAGGAAAGAAGCTATCATGGCAAAGTACAGGCAGCAGCAATCGCAGCAGGATATGGAATCTAAACCAAATAGCAATGATGAAGGTAACTTGATTAGATAATGTCAGGTTCACATGATGCATATTAACACCTTCACTGTTCTATGTCTATATCAATTTAGTTATTGAAAGATATATACTGTTGTCTGTGCAGATGTAAGAGCAATGGATGGAAATGAATCTATACATCAGAAAGATGAGAACGATAGCAACTCTACGGGCAATGACGAAGCTGAAAATAAACATGATTCTTCAGAGGTATTTGATGTCAGAAGAGACTTTACTGTGGGAAAGTCTCCTGCTCACAATGCTTCAACTAGCGCGGGAGCATTCACTGATGAGAGGAAAATAGGCATTTCAGGTCTTGGAGAGGGTTCTCCCAAGGTAATTGTTTCCTGCTATCGTATTCAATTAACATATTAATTCATATCATCCTGAAAACTTACTAGTCCCTGTAATATTCCAGAGTGAGAGATCAGCAGACATGTTCTGTGATGACATTTTTGGAGAATCTCCTGCGGGAATTAGAAAATCGGTATGATTCCTATCCGTGCTTCTGCCACTTATAGAAGTGCAATACTATTCTGATCAGTACATCACGAGGAGGGACACTGTTTGATGCACACACACTAATCTTTCTGAACACATGTATTATTTGGATGTCAAGTAAACTGGATATTTTTCAAAGACGGAATATTTATGTCTGTTTATTCTCCAATATTATTAGATAAAATTCCTTTGTTTTGTTTATTCAGTCACAAAATCATTCTGTTGTACAGGGCAAGGATGATGGTTTGCATATTGAGAGGAATGCTCTTCATGACAATTGGGATGATGCAGATGGGTACTACAGTAAGTTCTGCTATCCTACGTTCATTTTTCCTTGCCAATTTATTGTTCTCTCCTGTGCTGTCCATTCATTCATTTTGTTGTTTTTGCTATTGTGCAGCCTACCGGTTTGGAGAATTGCTGGATGGCCGTTATGAAATCATAGCAGCACATGGGAAGGGTGTGTTCTCAACAGTTGTGCGGGCAAAAGATCTTAAAGCGAGTAAAGATGATCCTGAAGAAGTTGCTATCAAAATTATTCGCAACAATGAGACAATGTAAGATAAGCTCCCTAGAGATGTTCTCCTGCATACTCAAAAAAAAAAGAGATGTTCTCCTGCAATTTCTAGTATGGAAAGTTAAATAGGACAGATAATTCAATATTTGATTATACAGGTACAAGGCTGGTAAGCAAGAGGTTTCAATATTGGAAAAACTTGCAAGTGCGGACCGCGAGGACAAACGCCACTGCGTGCGGTTTATTTCTAGTTTCATGTACCGGAACCATCTTTGCTTAGTTTTTGAATCTCTCAATATGAATCTTCGTGAGGTTTTAAAGAAATTTGGTCGTAATATTGGGCTTAAACTGACTGCGGTGAGGGCATATTCAAAGCAGCTTTTCATCGCCTTGAAGCACCTGAAGAACTGCAAAGTTTTGCACTGCGATATAAAACCAGATAATATGCTGGTATGCCATCTTGCTTATTATCCTTTTCTTATATTATAGTATTATCGCCAGTTTTCTTTCTTAATAGATAATAGGATTTGCATCTTTGACACATAAAATCTCTTTTCTTTTTGGATATGCTGTCATTTCATTCTTTCATGCACACGATGCATTCTTATCAATTGAACACCATTTATTACTGTCCATTGCTTATTCTAGGTGAATGAGGCTAAGAATGTGCTCAAGCTATGTGATTTTGGCAATGCTATGCTTGCTGGTATGAATGAAGTTACGCCTTATCTTGTCAGCCGCTTCTATAGGGCACCTGAGATCAGTGAGTTCTTTCATCTTTACCTGGAATGTTTTTAGATTCCTTTCCTACTTTGTACTCGTATATTGTCTGTATGCGTGCTACCTTCCTATATATGACCACTAACATGTTGTTTTCTGGCAGTTCTTGGGTTAGCCTATGACCACCCTTTAGACATGTGGTCAGTTGGCTGCTGTCTATATGAGCTTTATACCGGGAAAGTCTTATTTCCTGGTCCATCAAACAATGCCATGCTTCGGCTTCATATGGAATTGAAGGGTCCATTCCCTAAGAAGATGCTTCGAAAGGTTAGTTTACATCCTTGCATCATTGTTAACCTTAATGACTGATTAGCTCTTTATTTTGTGGTAGTAGGACATGCAAGATTGCATACTTATGACCTTTTGTCCTTAAACAATTCCATATATCTGTTGCACTCTTAAATGAACTTGGAAATACTTATTAATTGATTGAACAGATGAACACTGCTCTAAATGAATGTGTCCAACTTTTCATTTCGTAGGGTGCCTTTACGATGCAGTACTTCGATCAAGACCTCAATTTTCATGCTACCGAGGAGGATCCTGTGACAAAAGCGGTATGTCTATGGAACTATACCCTCTTTACAATGTTCTGTTTGGATTATTTGAATTCTTTATTTACTATACTTATGTTTGCAGGCTGTGAGAAGGTTAATTTTGAACATTAAACCAAAGGATGTTGGTTCTTTGATTTCGAACTCTCCTGGCGAGGATCCAAAAATGCTCTCCAGTTTTAAAGATCTTCTTGATAGAATATTTATCTTAGATCCAGAAAAGAGGATAACCGTATCACAAGCACTTAGCCATCCATTTATCACTGGCAAGTGACACAAGATGCTGATTTCTCTTGACATTGAACTTAGCATCTACACTGTAAAGTACAATTTGGGTTCCTCTTGTCTAATCATCAACATTTCTGTCTTGTGTCCTGGGAGCTCTGAGAACAAGAACATGGATGAAGCACGGAACTATGGAAGAGATGGCTATCTGCAGGCCTTGTTGCATGCATTATCATTTGGATATTTTCTGTTGCTTGTAAGACAACTAGCCAGTTGGCATTCCATTCCCTGTATACACTCTTTCCTATGGATTTATAAGATATACATGAAAGTCTGCTTCATTTCACTTCACAATTGTGCTGACTTGTGGATCTGTGACAAACAAGGTTATATATGTAACACTGTTGTTTTAATGGTGTAAGCAAATCTTTGCATGTGCTTGGCGCACTCCTATAAACACAGATTTTGTATTTGTGTGCCGGCATGTACTTTGCTGATGTTTAAGATTGCATGCCTGGTATGCTTGTCCTCAAGCATTATTTCTGGGGTTGCAATGCACCAGAGTTTCGTACTGCTATTTTCATGCTAACACAGGCCTTGTGTGCTGTTAAATTGTTTCTTACATCTACTTGTGTACTGTTTTGATTTATAAGATTATATTCTAATTTCTTCTTCTATTCAGGGTTCTGCCAGGGCCTCTGCTGTGTGCACATTTTATATGCTTAAGGGCCAACATAAGAAGGTACCCTGGTTAATATCTGGGTAACTTAATGTGTTTGAACCCATCAACATATTGTTTTCTCTGTTGTATTAGGTTGAGAGATGTCATCTAAATTGAATTTTATACCATTCATATGTCCTGATCGTTTGGTCTTTCCATTAGCATATGTACAATTTAAATCTATTTCTTAAATTTTCTGGATGGCTATTGCCAAATTTAGGCACCCATAGTTTCTTGTCTATTCCTCCTAGATTTGTAACTACTTATGCGCACACACTTGTAGATCAGTGATGGATGGATGGAAAGTAAATATATGTACAGTAATCAAATATAAGCACATGTACCAGTGTCTATGTTCTGTTTGCATTATTAAAGTAGAGTAGTTCTTTGAAAATTTGTTTGCTTTACTAAATTAGTTGTAACAAAGCTTCTAATTTTTTGCCTACTTATCTTCATGGAGTATCAATTGAAAATTGGTTTTGCTTTTATGTTATTGAGGTCCTGGGGTGGAGATTGCTGGGCCCTCTACTCACTTGTCATGGTAAATCCTTTCCACTCTGAATGTCTTCCATTTTTTTTTCTTATTAAAGAGTTATCACGTAATAGTTGGAAATGGTACATCAAGGCTGATTTAGTTTTTCAATTTTAGCAGCCTTTACTGTTATTAGGTGTATTTCCAATATTTTCTTTTGCGTTTTGGTAAGTAATTTCTTTTGTCAGTGTCATCAAATTGATCTTCTAAAAAATTGTTTGTCTTTTGTGTGTCCACCAAACTTCTCCATATTAATAGGTCGTGAAATTCTCTCATGGATATGAAACCCACAAGAGATTCGTTGGGGCGTAACCCTCTTAGCGACGCGCTACATCGGAACCCGGGTGTAGTGTCAAATGGGCAAGGGCCGGGTCGTCATCCCCTTAGTGGCGCGTCGTATCGTGATCCGGGTACGATGATAAATGAGCAAGGGTCGGGTCGTCGCAACCTTTGTGACACGCTATATCTGCGCTCGGGTGTAGTGAAAAATGAGCAAGGGTCTTCGCACTTCCCTCGACGGGTGCGAAGGGTAAGGAAGGTAGCCGAGCCAACTAGGATTCATCTAGGTAGCTGGAATGTAGGGTCCCTAACGGGTAAGTTAAGAGAGCTAGTCGATACAGCAATTAGGAGGCGTGTAAATATTCTATGCGTTCAGGAGACTAAATGGAAGGGCCAGAAGGCAAAGGAGGTGGAGGATACTGGCTACAAACTTTGGTACACGGGGATAACATCGGGTAGGAATGGTGTAGGCATCTTGATCGATAGGAGCCTTAAGGATGGAGTAGTTGAGGTGCGGAGGCAAGACTACTGGATTATCCTAGTCCGGTTGGTAGTTGGAGATTTGGCTCTGAATGTGATCAGTGCCTATGCCCCACAGGTAGGTCTTTGCGAGAGCACCAAGAGGCAGTTTTGGGAAGATCTCGATAGCATGGTTAGTACTGTGCCTATCAGCGAGAAACTCTTCATAGGAGGAGACCTCAACGGCCATGTGGGTGCGACTAATGTAGGTTTCGAGCGGGTGCATGGGGGTTTCGGGTATGGTAGTAGAAATCCCATCTAGTGACCTTTCGTAGCGGACAACACCTGAACCAGATCGACTTTATCCTTGCAAGGAGGGGGGATAGATGTGCTTGCTTAGATTGTAAGGTGTTACCTGGGGAGTGTGTCGTCCCTCAACACAAGCTTGTGGTGGCGGATTTTCGCTTTCGGGTACGTGTCCACCGGGCCAATTGGGCCAAGATTGCGACAACAAAATGGTGGAAGCTTAGGGGAGAAGCAGCGCAAACATTTAAGGAGAGGATGCTAGATGAGGGGCCGTGGGAAGGAGAAGATGCAGATGACATGTGGCTAAAGATTGCAACATGTGTTCGGAGGGTGGCTTCGGATGTGTTTGGAGTGAGTATGGGAGGCAAACGGGAAGCGAAAGACACCTGATGGTGGAATGACGAGGTGCAAAGGGCTATTAGGGAGAAGGAGGAGTGGTTCAAGCGCCTCCATCATGACAAGAGTGCAGCCAACATTGAGGGCTAGAAAATAGCGAAGAGGGCTGCAAAACGAGCGGTGAGTGTAGCAAAAGGTCAGGTGTATGATGACCTTTATCAGCGGCTAGGCACGAAGGAAGGGGAGAAGGACATTTATAGGATGGCTAGGACCCGTGAGAGGAAGACGAGGGACATCAACCAAATCAAATGCATCAAGGATGGGAAGGATCGACTTTTGGTGAGGGATGAGGAGATCAAGGACAGGTGGAGAGAGTACTTTGACAAGTTGTTTAATGGGGAGAATGAGGGTCCTACCTTGGAGTTGGATGACTCATTTGACGATACCAACAGACGTTTCGTGATGAGATTTCAGGAGGTAGAGATCGGAGAGGCTTTGAAGAGGATGAAGGGAGGTAAAGCGATGGGCCCTGATGGTATCCCCATTGAGGTGTGGAGATGCCTAGGTGCCAGAGCGATAGTATGGCTAACTAAGCTTTTTAACCTCATTTTCCGGTCAAACAAGATGCCTGAAGAATGGAGAAGTATATTAGTACCGATCTTCAAGAACAAGGGAGATGTTCAAAGTTGTACTAATTACCGTGGGATTAAGTTGATGAGCCATACGATGAAGATCTGGGAGAGGGTTATCGAGCATCGCCTAAGAAGAGTGACAAGTGTGACCCAAAACCAATTTGGGTTTATGCCTGGTAGGTCGACCATGGAGGCAATTTTCTTATTACGACAGTTGATGGAGAGATATAGGGAGCAGAAGAAGGACTTGCACATGGTCTTTATTGACCTCGAGAAGGCATATGACAAAGTACCGAGAAATGTCATGTGGTGGGCCTTGGAAAAGCACAAAGTCCTAACTAAGTACATCACCCTCATCAAGGATATGTACAGGGATGTGGTGACGTGTGTCCGAACATGTGATGGCGACACCAGTGACTTTTCAATTAAAATAGGACTACATCAAGGGTCAGCATTGAGCTCTTATTTATTTGCTTTGGTGATGGATAACATACGAGGTGATATCCCTTGGTGTATGCTCTTTGCTGATGATGTGGTGCTAGTGGATGAGACTAGGGCAGGGGTTAATAGGAAGTTAGAACTATGGAGGCACACATTAGAGTCGAAAGGGTTTAGACTTAGTAGGACCAAGACCGAGTACATGAGGTGCGATTTCAGCGTGACTAGGAATGAGGAGGGAGACGTTAGCCTCGATGGGCAAGTGGTGGCCAAGAGGGATACTTTTCGGTATTTAGGATCGATGCTACAAAAGGATGGCGACATTGATGAAGATGTTAGGCATAGAATTTCAGCCGATTGGTTGAAATAGCGTCAAGCTTCAGGCGTCCTCTGTGACAGAAGGGTGCCTCAGAATTTAAAAGGTAAGTTTTATAGGATAGCGATTCGTTCGGCGATGTTATACGGTGCTGAATGTTGGCCTACAAAAAGGCCTACAAAAAGGCGACATATCCAGCAATTGAGTGTAGCAGAGATGCGTATGTTACGATGGTGTTGTGGGCACACAAGGAGGGATAGAGTCCGGAACGATAGGGTTGGGGTGGCACCAATTGAGGAAAAATTGATTCAACACCGGTTGAGATGGTTTGGCCATATCCAACGGAGGCCTCCTGAGGCGCCGGTGCGTAGTGGGGTTCTAAAGCGGGTCGATAATGTAAAGAGAGGTAGAGGTCGACCTAAACTGACTTGGAACGAGTCGGTTAAGAGAGACCTTAAGGAGTGGAATATCCCTAAGGATTTAGCTATGGATAGGAGCGCTTGGAGATTAGCAATTAACGTGCCTGAACCGTAATCTTTTTTCTTGTACCATTTATGTGTTCGTTGTTTCCATGCTTCTTTTGGGTTTCATCTGTAGCCTACCCCAACTTACTTGGGACAAAAGGCTATGTTGTTGTTGTTGTTGAAATTCAAGTACTATATACTTTACTATGAAAGTTATCTTTTGTATCTTGCAGCAAAGTGTGAAACATGAGAAACATTTTTGTCTTATGTAACAATGTGGAAGCTGATTACTACATTAACCGCTAGTTATAGAACCGTGGGCTTATTACTTTTATGTTGTATCTAATCTAGATTAACAAACATGAGTCACGAAGATAGTTTTTTTTTGCCCCATGTAGATAAACGCTAGTTGGATGAGCCTTGTTATCTGAAAGCTGAAAATTTTGGATTATTTGTTTCTGTCTCGAACACATGCAGCATAGCTGCATATCATTTCATTAAGAAAAAGAGGGTACAGGGAAAAGAAATCTCAACTTAGCCCCCCCTCCCCCCCTCTCTAAGCACGCAGGATCTGAAATGCGGGTACAGGGAAAAGAAATCCCAACGTATCACCCCCCCCCCCCCCCCGCCCCGCCCTCCTCTCTCTCTCTCTCAGTATGCAGGATCTGAAATGCTCTCAGCCTGTGAGCACCATAGGATGCTCTCATTTGTGATTAGCTGCAGCAAAGCCATCTCTCATTTGTGATTAGCTGCAGCAAAGCCATAACACTTGCAATGGTGACGTTAAAAACATCATTCCGTTGTTTTCAGACCTCTCAGGCCACCAAGATAGTGAATTTTCAGGTCTTTCCCTGCTATCAGGTGGCACTTATCTGACAGCTTGGCTCAAACCAGCTTGAGAACCAACGTATTGATGATTGGTTGAAGTGCAATGGAAATAAATGAAAGCCTGTAAGATTATTGACCATTCTTTAGACTGCCATTTAATCAGTTAGTCAGGTTAAACCTATTACCATCCATAAGTGGGCATGTGAATGACAGTAATTTCTTGTGTTAGATTGGACCATTGTAAACAGTTTCTTGTGTTGGATGCAAGCAGTTTTGTACTTTTGTTGAGTTATTCTTTTTTCTGTAGTACTTGCTGGGTAAATCTAAAGAACTGGATTAAAAGTTCTTAAGAAGTTGCAGCCCATTGACCCACCCCCATGTGCAGGTCACCATTTTTTTTTTTGTGTTTATCTTTTACTCAATAGTTTATTTTATTTAGCCTACCCCAACTTGCTTGGGACAAAAGGCTATGTTGTTGTTGTTTTAATCAATAGGCTATTGCTTCATTTCATTTTTTTTGCCTAGTTATGTCAGGCTAGTTCAATTGATATGGCCTACGGAAGTGATTTGTTTAGTCCCTAGGGGCGAAGGCCCATGCATGATGCATTTGGTGCTTGCTTTTGGAGTTTTGTGCAATATGCTAAGATAATTTTCAATTGGTGGTTAACTTGTGCCAAGAAACCGTAAGAAACAGGGCTTGTGGGATAATATTCGGAGTTAAACACAACATGCGCATTTAGTAAAGATCATCCTACGGTAGGTGTTGGTGATTACCATGTCACTGGATAATTGATCTGCCAGTAATGTTAGTTCACCTGCTTTTTGCTGAAATCTGTTGCGAAGCTGGCTGATGCAGTTATAATTTTGGTTGACTGACATGTATTTAGTACTATCTCATCGGGATTTTTTTTTTATACTTATCATCAACAGAAGTTTTGCTCCTAGCTAAGAGCGGCTGACTTCCATGCGAAACAAAATAGAACAAAAACATATTGGTGATTCAAAGAAACATATTGGCACATGACTTGCATATGTAGTTTGGACTTATCAGTTGTGTTAGATAATGCACCTGAGTTTTTACTAGCCTGAATGAGGTGACATCTTCCTTTTTCTTCTACTTTAAGTCAAGTCTTTAGTTTTTTGTTCAATGACCCATGCTTGATACATAGAGTTGATATCCTTGGTCACATGCTGCCGAACTAAGAAGTATCGTGTCTGCCTCTTGTATGACATTTGTTTGCTCCATTCATTTTTTCTCGGACACGTTTCACAGGTGCACAGAGAAAAATAACCAATCGCAACACCTGAACATGATGCACTCACAAAAATGCACAAGCCACAGTAGAAATATGCACCCACTAAGCACTTGCAAGAAAGCACCAATCAAGTGCTTGTAGCCTAGGTTGTACAAATATTGTACCATCAGTCAGTTGGGAGCACAAAAATATATTGTTTGCTAGTGCCGACTTCCTAAAAGTTCACAGGCAATCTTCTTTTCAGTCAGTTGGCCTCTGCTGCTCATTACACTTTGTTGTCATGCACATGGTATAGCATATAGTACTCTATTTGGCTCAAAATAGATGGTGTAGCATCTTCTTCTTTTTTAAAAGAATACATGTCCTACAATTTCTGGGCAACTCTAGCTCATTTTATGATATATTTGCATGAACTATCCCATGCCTTTTTACTTAGGGATTAAATGAGGTTTGTCTGTTAATTTTGTTGGCCTTAGTTCTTGTGCTGAATTCTAAAACTTGTATTGTTGAAGCTTTGAATTTGCTCTTGTATCTATGGATTGGCTGTAAGGTTTGTTTTGGCAGAAAGCTTGTTCCATTTGTGTATGCATTACCGTTATTGGTACATTGGTGATGGTAGTGTCTTGTGCGTTTAGTGTGAATACATCACATGCTTGTAATATAAGTCAGGTTTAGTTTTCTTCAAAGCTGTCACACATTCACGTTGACATGGTTTAGGTAAACAGCGTCCAAGCATGAGAATAGCATCTTGTGGACTAATCTGTTATTGACATTACCATACGTGTTGACTTGCCTGATGCTAGTTGCAGTTCAACATGGGATGTCAAAAACCAAGTTCACCGCTCATCATTCACAGATTGTCATCAGCCACTTTTGAGCTAAGCTACAATCTGTAGAAAGTGATGTAACACGTGGAGTTTTCTGGGGTAATACTATCTCCGTCCCAGAAAGAATGCAATTGTAGAAAGCCTCAATAGCAAAGCATTGATGGCATGCAGTAGTCCAAGTTGTCTGCCCCCAGGGTTTGACATGCCTTGAGTTCCATCGCACAGATCTTCAAAAGTACCAAAATGAGTATCGGTTAGATTTGCTTTTGTATAAATGAAAAGCTGATGATGCATATGATTCAAAACATTGGTGCCAATGCCGTTGGTTTACCTGATTGCCAAATATCATTGTTAATTTTGAGAGATAGGGAACACGTCAAGCTGCAACTCTACAAGCGATTGTCAAATTGTCCTTTTTATTTTTCCCTCTTTTTTTTTATTATACAACACTGCTTTTTTGGGTTGATTGATGAGTCGGCCATCTTGTTAGAGGAAAAAAGAAAAAGGCCTGTCGTACTGGTATTGCTGTGGTGGAAGTATGGCAGAGTGCTACCTGATGAAAGATCAACTGACCGAGAGCGCTTTAAATTTCACTTCTCTACATGTTTGGAGTCGTATCATCTAAGTCCAGGTTTGATTGAGTTATAATCTCAACCTGGCAAAAATGAATAAAAGCCATAACACTAAGTTCTCTCAACAAACTTAGTGCGTAGGCACTATTTTGTTCCCTTGTGTGGTTGTGGCTCAAGAAAACTGAAGCGATATCAATGCAACTAAGTCTTTGTCATTAACACTATAAGACAAAGTTAGGCACATGACTATGCTGATCAGTTATCCATAACCCTAAAGCTATTTTGATAATTTATCATATTTTGTATTACTGTCCTTGATGATTTATGATGTATTGTAGTATATTCTCCGGTTGTGGCACATCTACGGGTTTTGGTTTTTGGGATGTATTTTAACCTGAATTGGGGTTCGGGGCTGTGACTCTCTACCCCGTCTGAATCCGCCTCATTGCCATCTCTGCATTGGGGCGTCCCCTTAGAGCAACTTCAGCCACAGTCCCAAAATCAGGCCCCTATTTCTTCATTTGAGAGGTGGCCTGCAAATTTTGAGGACCAAAATTAAAGCCTAACCCCAGCCACAGTCCCCAAATAAAAGCCCCCAAATATGTGTAGAGAGCCAATGACATGTGAGGCCTACTCGTCATTGGGTCAAAGCCTTCTTCTCCACCGGTCGGAATTCACCAAGCCCGCGCCGGACTCCATTCCCCGCGGGCCGCTCCGGCGAGGGCGCCGCACCTCCTTCGCGGGCCGCTCTGGCGAGTGCGTGGCCCCTTCGTCGCGGGCCGTTTCGGCAAGCGGGCCGCTCCGACGAGTGCGCCGCCCCTCCGCCGCGACGCCACACCCCCGCGACCTGGTCCTAGAGCATCCGCGTGCGGTCGTCGTTCTTGCCGATGGAGGAGGGGAAGGGAAGGGAAGGGAGGACAGTGTGCCGGAGAGGGAGGAGGAGATGGCCGTTAGAGAGGGAGATCCACCGTCGTGAGCCGCCCCTGCTCGAGATCCCACCGCGACGAACGGGCCCCACCACAGTCGCGCCAAGCCCGCGCCGCCGGGCACTGGCACTAGACTTGCTCGCGATGCACCAGGACAACGAGGACACCATGGTAGCGCTCGATGGGGCAGCAGTCGCCTGGGCGGAGTTGGTGCCGGCGAGCTCCTCGTCCTGCGCAAGCCGGACGTCGCTGGGGACTCCACAGCGGAGGAGGACGTGCGTCGCGGTGCGGTGCAGCCTCTCCTCTCGCGCGTCCTGGCCATGGCTTCTGCCCGCGCTTGGAGCTCCTCGGCCGCCGCCAGGCACAGACCCTGCCTTGGTGCCGCCCCAGTGCGGTCGCGGGCACGCCCCTGGCCGCCTGGCAGACCAGCGCGCTCGCGGGAGGCCGGCGCGTCGGGCTCGAGTGTGTGGGGGGAGCTGGCAGGAGAAGTGACGTGGGGCCCATGGATGAGATGGAGATAGGAGGGTGCTGGATCTGGGGACTTGAGACTATAATTTGGGAGGGCATAAAAAATAGGAGTCAAAGTTTGGGATCCACTGGAGTTGGTTTTTTGTCCAAACTCCTAAACTTTAGGGTAGGGGTCCAAGTAGGGACTTGGGTTGGAGTTGCTCTTAGGATACATATACAACTACTATTTAAGCTCTGTTAAACTCACTCACACCAACCCCTTTGGAGATCACATGCGTCAAAAATATGGTTAGGTCTGA
This sequence comes from Bothriochloa decipiens, assembly GCA_023333625.1. Lineage (NCBI taxonomy): Eukaryota > Viridiplantae > Streptophyta > Magnoliopsida > Poales > Poaceae > Bothriochloa > Bothriochloa decipiens. The sequence goes on from CM041646.1 coordinate 348,718, forward strand.
CACACACGGTGGATGTCACATAACAATGATGGGTCGGGTGATGGCCTCACACAACCGAGAATGACCCCTTGTCTCCAGCCATGAGTGGTGCTAGAGCTGATGAGGAGACGACGCCTCATGTCATAATATGTCGATGAGGGGCGAAGTTGGGTCCAAAATAAGAAAATCGAGGATTGAATCTACTTTGATATTTAAGGGACAAATGACTAATGTTTTTTTTGGGGGTGTACCAGCACGCCATTGCCAAAGTACAGCAACACTTCGACTTGTTTTGTTCGTCGAGCTTGCAATGCAACCAGATCTAGAACCCCACAACATGGGGCATAAGCAAAACATGTCCTATCAAGTCTAAAAGAAAACTTTTGAGAATGAAACAACTATTTTACTAGTTTAAGAATGAGACTGAGGGTCTGTTTGATTTCCAGGTGACTCAAGATGGACTAAAAGGGTCTAAAACATTTTAGTTCACTTTACTTTTAGTCATGAAAACCAAATGCCTTGAGTTTAAAAATGAAGTTGATGACTGAAATAATTAATTTATAATAGTATAATGACAAAATTAGAATCAGTCACAACAGATAGAGTGATAAAATGACTATTCCACAGTTCGCGGTTTGGAGTAGAGTAATAAAATATATAATCAAATCAAAATAAGGTCCGCTCAACCTCAACAAACAACGCTCTCTCCTCGTCGTCAGCTTGCTCAATATAATACTCCTATATTGACACTGATTATTATTGTTCGTACCAAATTTTATACTGTATGTTCTATACTGCATGTTTTTATAAAAAAAAAATGGTTCCAGTGGCTGAGGCAGCCAGCGCAGCAAGCAGCAAAGTCAACGCGCCTGGGTTCCCTTTCCTTCCGCTCATCGCCTTCCTCCAAATCGTCAACGCAACCACCCCCGGCCGCCAGCGCCAGGCGCGCCAGCCAAGAAAGCTTCCAGCTTTCAGGCAGGCAGGCAGCAGCTCCATCCATCGCCTCCGGTCATCCGGTCCTATGCGCCAGCGCGCGCCCGGCCTACAATGTCTCTCCTCCTCCGCTTCTCCCGCCTGATCCATCTCCTCCTCACGGTCACGCTGTCCGTGGCCATCGCCGCCGCCGATGCCCGCGTCGTGCCCGTCGAGTACCTCTACCCGACCTTCAACCTCACCTACATCCACTCCATCGACACGAACGGCGTCTTCCTCCACTCCCGGAGCGCCAACTTCTCCGCCGCCATCTTCAACACCGCCGGCGCCGCCAGAGGTGGGGACGACTCCCAGTCCCGCTTCTTCTTCTCCGTCCTGCACACCGCCTCACGGACGCCCGTCTGGACCGCCACCACCACCGGGTCAACCATGTTCAACTCCATCGTCCTCTCCCTCGCTCCCACCGGGCTCGCTCTCTACGACCCCGCCGCCGCCAAGCCCGACGACCCGGCATGGTCCACACCGCGCCTCCGCGAGCCCGTCGCCGCGCTGCGCCTCCTCGACACAGGCGAGCTCGCGCTCATCGACAGCCGAAACACCACGCTCTGGTCCTCCTTCGACCGCCCCACCGACACGCTGCTGCCGGGACAGACGCTCCTCCTCGGGAGCCCGCCGCTCACGTCGTGCGTGTCCGACCGCGACCTCTCCCCCGGCGCCTACCGCCTTGTCCTCACGCCCAACGACGCGCTCCTCCAGTGGGCTACCAACGCCTCCTCCGCCGCGGCCTTCCTCACCTACTGGTCCATGTCCTCCGACCCCGCCGCCCTGCAGGACTCCGGCCAAGCCGTCGCCGCCATGGCCGTTAACTCCTCTGGCCTCTACCTCTTCGCCGCCAACGGCAGGGACACCGTCTACAGGCTCCTCTTCCCTTCGCCGCCGGCGTCCAAGGCCGAGTCTCGCGTCCTCAGGCTCTACCCTACCGGCCGCCTGCGCGCTGTCGCCCTCACCGCCGCCGCCGCCGTCCCCACCGTCTGGGCGGCCCCGGCCAACGACTGCGACCTCCCGCTGCCGTGCCCGTCCCTCCCGTCCCTCAGCCTCTGCACGTCGGATGCCAACGGATCCACCTGCACCTGCCCCGACGCCTTCAGCACGTACTCCAACGGCGGCTGCGAGCCGGCCGACGGCTCCGCGCTGCCAGCCATCGCCGACACCTGCGCCAAACAAGACGCACCGACGACGCGCTACAGCTACGTCAGCCTCGGCGCCGGGATCGGCTACCTGCCGACCAAGTTCGCGGTAGCCGATACCTCCGGCGGCGAGCTCCCGGCGTGCCGCGACCTCTGCTCCGCCAACTGCTCCTGCCTCGGCTTCTTCTACAAGAACGCCTCCAGGTCCTGCTTCCTCCTGCGCAACCGGATCGGCTCCGTCTTCCGCGCCGGCGCCGACGTCGCCGTCGGCTTCATCAAGACGCTCCCGTCACCGCAGCAGCAGCAGCAGCGCGGCAACAGAGGCTCCTCGTCGTCCTTGAGCCTGATAACCATCGTGTTCGGCATCGTGTTCCCCACCGTGGCGGCCGTGCTTATCTCCTTGCTGCTCTACGCCGTGCTCAGGAGGCGCCGGCCGCAGCACGTCGCGTCCAAGAAGAAGAGCAGCAGCAGCTGGTTCAAGCTGCCGGCGATGCTGTCGTCGTCGCGGGCGGCGTCCGACAGCAGCGAGGAGGGCGTGGACGAGGAGGACGTGCTCATCCCCGGCCTGCCGACCCGGTTCACGTACGCCGACCTGGACACCGCGACGGACGGCTTCCGGTGGCAGATCGGCTCCGGCGGGTTCGGCTCCGTGTTCCGCGGCGAGCTCCCCGACCGGAGCACCGTGGCAGTGAAGCGGATGAACGGGCTGGGCACTGGGCAGGGGCGGCGCGAGTTCCTGACGGAGATCGCCGTGATCGGCAACGTCCACCACGTGAACCTGGTGAAGCTCCGCGGGTTCTGCGCCGAGGGCGCGGGGCGGCAGCTGCTGGTGTACGAGTACATGAACCGGGGCTCCCTGGACCAGACGCTCTTCCGGCGCCCCAGCGCCGGCACGCCGGAGCTGCTGGAGTGGGCGGCCCGGGTGCGCGTGTGCGTGGGCGCCGCGCGCGGGCTGGCGTACCTCCACGCCGGGTGCGCTCGCAAGATCCTGCACTGCGACGTGAAGCCGGAGAACATCCTCCTGGACGACCACGGCGGCGTGAAGATCGCCGACTTCGGGCTGGCGAAGCTGATGAGCCCGGAGCAGTCGGGGCTGTTCACGACGATGCGCGGCACGCGAGGGTACCTGGCGCCGGAGTGGCTAATGAACGCGCCCATCACCGACAAGGCGGACGTCTACAGCTTCGGCATGGTGCTGCTGGAGATCGTGCGCGGGAGCAAGAACTCAAAGAAGCAGGGGGACGAGGAGCAGCAGCGTCAGATGTCCAGCGCGTCGTCGTCGTCGACGGACCGGGACGACACCAGCGCCGGCTACTTCCCGGCGCTGGCGCTGGAGCTGCACGAGCAGGGGCGGTACCAGGAGCTGGTGGACCCGAGGCTGGAGGGCCGCGCGGACGTGGCCCAGGTGGAGCGCATCGTGCGGGTGGCCCTCTGCTGCCTCCACGAGGACGCGGCTCGGCGGCCCACCATGACGGTGGTGTCCGCCATGCTCGACGGCAGCATGGAGGCGGGCGAGCCCCGGCCGGAGCTCCTCCGGTACCTCAGGATGTACGGGCGCGGCATGGCGGACCTGCGGCCCGCCGCTGCCGGGTGGATGGACCAAGGGAAGACCAAGGACGCCGGCGGCAGCAGCAGCTGGTCGCCGCCGTCGTGCGTGTCGGCGCAGCAGCTCTCGGGCCCCAGATGACAGGACTGTCTCTGTCTGTCTCACACACACACCGTACAAATCAAATTCAAATCAATCAGCGGCGTAGCTTCTCTCTTCTTTTTTGTTTTTGATGAATTGATTGAAGCCAAGATGATTTGAGCAGCTCTTGGTTGGAAATTTTCATTTATCTTTTTAGCAACCCCAAAAAAGTATTTAGACAGCAGTACAACTTATTGGCACTTTTTCTCTCTACTATATATTTCCCCTTTTTAGAATGACGAAGGGGAAAAGAGAGAGAGCATTTTCAAAAATCTGTGCGATTGAATTGAGTTTCCCACGACACACACATGTGCAGCCAAACATTCATCAAAGAAATTAACACTGCCTTAAGTGATCAGCAGTTCAATACATACAGTAGCTATTCCCATCCTGATTTTGCCACCAATTGCATGCAGCACTGACTGAAAAGAATTGAAACGCTTGGCGACAGACACTGGCAAAGTGATCCAGTCCTCTTGCTCTTGGATTGGTTTTTGGTTAACCCTCCTGCTGACCATATGCTCGTTAACTGACAGCCAAGCTGCATTGCAGCCACGCTCACGACGGATTGATCCCCATACTTCCTCCGAGGTTGCATCTACAAGCTACTCCTCGCCTTCGCCAACCTAGTACAATACAGTAAACAAACAGTGGAGCTCATCAGAAACAAAAGCAATGTATATGAAGCTTCACGGAACAAGGGAATGTTTATTTTAGTTCAGATTCAACGCTTTAGCAGTTCTAAATCCGCAACTGGACCGTCAGAATGTACTACATCTGTGCAAGTCATCTGGTCCTTGTTTTTTTTAATAATAGTCCAAAATCACCAAGCATAGCAACTGATAACTAATAGCAGGGTTGCTGATAGATCATTTACAGTCGGCAAAAGTTTTTATTTCCTTCAACGACAGCTAGAGATGATAAATCAATTGCAGCCCCTGAATCTGATTCATTGGATTGGATAAAGCCATAATGATGTCAATGAAATGTTAACAATGCTACAGGAAAGAATTATCAGTAATTTTAAATTGTCTAGAAAAAGAAATAAAACAAAAACAAGTCTGACAAATGACTCCGTATCCTTGTCTCAGTAAAGAATTTTTGAATAAAGAACAAGAAGAAGGCCTCAAGAAATGAGCTGCAGTTGGTTGGACCACAACACAGTTTTCAGCTTAAATCGTCTTTGCTTCTCTAATTGGGATCTTTGCTTAAACCAGGGAATTTAACAAACGGTCAAACAGCTGCTGGCAGGTAGGAAATCCAGCACAAGCCAGCAAGAAGCTTGTTTCCGACCAAGATCTGAAACCATGCCTACAACTACTCTGTTGATATGAAATATGGAGCAACTAGGATTATTCAGTTAAGGATGAAACTATAAACAACTTTTTCTTAGCTGACAACTACAATCAACATGCTCCACACGTCAGTTGCTCCTTTTGCTCAGTAACAATTAATCAGATCCTCTGCTGCAGAAAAAAAAAAGTTCAAACTGATGGAATTGTATCAAGCATGAGAAATGATATAAAACATTCAGAAAGAATATGGAATTCTGTGGTTTTGTTATACATTTCCCTACCTAGCAATGCTTCTGCATAGGCATAGGACCTAAAACAGCTAGTGGTGTGGCTGCCCCTATTTGTTAGTGCTGCTGACAAGAGTGATGATGTGGTAGATCGACTGGCTAATGTAAGCATAATCTTCAGGTTTGCAGAAAACAGCTAGCTTTGTGACTCTTCCATATCGGTACGTTTGACAGTAAACCTGCTCAAGAAGGAAGCTCTGAGTGACCTAATTAAGTGGATTATGTTTCTCCCTTACTTTCCTAATCTAGGACTCATTTTTTAGGCCGCCCTTTTTATTTTTATGTATAGACCAAGTGCCTACGAACAAATTAACTGATAAAACATATATATTCCTGAGCTGCCGCCGCCAAACTGGTTGGTGGCTTTATTCCAGGAACTGTTCCACTGACCATATAAAACAAGTGAAGATATCTACCAAAATACAGGCATTTTACAGTCTGCTGGTTATACTTGGTTTGGTGGCTGAAAGATTAGCACGCGAATAGTTTTACTAATAGCATTTACACTAGTGGAGGGTGGGAAGAACCAACTACATGGTCAATTTTTGTGCTTGGGGACCTTGTTTCTCTTGTTCTTGCTATGCCGACATTTACGAAAACATTCACTTACAAAAAAAACTTTTTAACCAAGATTCAGTGAAACTGTATGCGTGAGGGCTACATATCACACGGCGATACATAGGACACTTGGACTAGTAATTAGTACTCTTAGTGTATCTACAGTTTGACCCAAAAACACGTTACTAACCTGAATCGACGGCGTGACAGTTAGACTAGAAAAATGGAGAGTTTCTGTTTGTTGTGATGAAGAAGGCTTGGTTCCCCAACTCAACCTGCAGAGATGAAAATTCAGTTGAGAGTAAACACGAGACAGCCTAAATGAGGTAAGGAGTAGAGTATATACGTATGTGATAGTATGAAGCAAGTATATTGTACAATTGAACTCAGACCATCAACCCATCGAACTCAGACCATCAACCCATCATCTACACAAGACAAGACCTTGCTGTTTTTTTTTTTTCTGGGAAGAAATCCTTTCCTTGTGATGGATAGGTACTAGTTAGTAGTAGGAGAATAAAGAACTGACTGGATCCATTTATATTGGAGCAGTGGCGATGGAAGTAAACATTGGGTTTCTGCGTTGGGCAGCAAAGGGGAAGCAGGAAGAGGCCGGTCGCCCCCATCCTCAGAAACGCCTGAAACGGCAACGGCAACGCCGGTGTGGAGGTTGGACGGACGGAGATCCGCGGGGGATAGATGCAGTCGCGGAGCCCCTTCCGAGTTCCGGCAGTGAGGCCGGCCGCCGGCGCCACCACACGCACACGGTGGCTGTGCTGTGCATCCAATCCAATAAATCAAAGGAAAGGATAGATGGTGGTGTGGATACCTCGGTCGATCAGCCGGGGAATCTGCCGGAGAGGAGCATGGCGAGGAGGAGAACGAGGATGTAGAGGAAGATGACGATGATCTTGGTGTTGAACAAGGCCAGCAAGAGCTTCACCACGAACACCAGCAGCAGCGCGTTGAACACCAGCGTGAGCAGCTCCTCCATACCCGCCATCTTTTCTGATCCACTCCACCACCCACCGCAATCAATATCAATCGGAGCAGCTGACGGCGACCTATATCCACTCCCTCCACCTGCTCTGCTCTTACTTGTGTCAAATAAATTATAGTATTACTATTAATTACTCCTACTCCACTAGTATATAATATTATTACTTTCTAGTACTAATCAATCAAAGCACGAGAAATAAATTATAATCAAGCAGCACACATGGCATGGCACTGAGTCACATTCACGCTAATCTCACTCAGGATCGGAGACAAGCACTCTACGTGGCAGGCAGGCATGAACCATCTTCGATCCGTGATAGTCGTCGTCAAACCGAAGGGATGGAAAGCCATGGAGAAGAGCAAACAATGCAACAAGAAGAGTAAGACTGTAGGCCTTGTAACTTCTGTTATTCTTTCATTTAATTGAAAAGAAAAAAAAAATCAGGTAAGGGGCTCCCCTTCCATTGGGGTAAAAAAAAAAAAAAAAAGAAGACGACGACGACTGGGATGAGCGCGAGGACCTGAACGTCGCCGGCAGCTAGCAGGGCTACCAGCACACCAGTCGGTCTCTCTGGTCCGATCCGGATCCAGATTCCAGAATTTATTTATAATATGGGAGGTACTACTTTCTACTGGTGCCTGGCTTGCTTAACTATAAGCAGCACACCGTTTGATTTGTTTGGTCATTAGATAGAATGGTTGGTTGAATCATCAGCTAACGCCCAAACAGGATGGCATATTTTTTGCAGTAAAAATATTCAAAATCACGACAACAATTTAATGGTGAAATGTCTTTTTTTGTCCAAAGCCAAGCTTTTGGGTTGAGTCCTTATTTTTACATTCGAACTTTTTGGTCTTTATTTTATATATATATATATATATATATCCTATATTATTTAATTTGGAAACAGAAAAATGAATAAATAGAAGGAAAAAAACACTGATGAAAAATATACAAAAAACAATAAAAAAAGATAAAATGGAACACACGAAACAAAAAAAAAACTACTAAACATGGATGAAGGAACTCTCCATGCTTTGATATTGGGGGAAAGAAAGATTGATTTATAATAAAACTTATAAATTAAATTATGTGTAATAAAATAGGAAAAGAAACATACGAGGGGCCCGAGCCCAACAGACACCATTATTGAGCCATAGAATTCACTTGTGGGCTAAATGCTTGCTTGTGGTGTGGGCTACCACCAAGGCCGTACGTGTGTAGTTCGATCGATGGACTAATATATATAGCACACGTGCACGTCCCGGGCGTCGACGGGTATAGGTTGTTGAGCCGATGCCGATGCATCCGTCGAATCCAATCCTGTGATCGAATTGACATGGCGGCGGCGGCGGCAGCGAAGACGGCGTCGATGCACAGGGCGGCGTTCGTGCATGGCACGCACACGTTCGACATCTTGGGCTACAGCGACCTCAAGGTGCTCGGCCGCCGCTACAGCGTGACGTCCGGCACCTTCCGCGTCGCCGGCCGTGACTGAAACGTCGTCTGCCGCTTCGACGGCCGCCTAACCGACGTCTCCCTCGAGCTGGCGGCGGCCGAGGAGGAGGACGACAGTAATGGCTCCGTGACGGCGATGGTAAGCTTGAGCATCGACGACCCCACCGGCGGCCGCATGCCAGACGAGGACACGGCGTTCATCTTCACCCAGAACACCCGCTCCTACATGGTCGACGTTCCGGAGGCTCAAAAAGGCAAAGCTGGAGGCGCGCTACGTCAAGGACGACCGGCTGCGGATCCGCTGCGCCGTCCGCGTCCTCGTCGAGGAGTCGGCCCCGACCAGGTACTGCTTCGTCGCCGATCCGCCGCCGCCGGACACCACCAGGTTCCTGAGGGTCCTGCTGGACAGCGGGCAGCGCGCGGACGTGACGTTCGACGTGGAGCGGAGCAGGTTCGACGCGCACCGGCTGGTGCTCACCATGCGCTCGCCGGTATTCAGGGCCAAGTTCTTCGGGGACAGCAGGGACAGCAGCCTCGAGTGGTTCAGGGTCCACGACGTGAGCGCGCCCGTGTTCAGGGCCATGCTCCACTTCATCTACACGGACGAGCTGCTCCTGGATCAGGAGGCGGACGAGGAGGCCGCGTCCGCCATGGACCTGCTGGTGGCTACGGACCTCTACGGCCTCGACAGGCTGCTGCTCATGTGCGAGAGGACGCTGTGGGAGCGCGTCCGAACGGACGGCGGCGTCGGGAGCGCCATGTCGACGCTGGCGCTGGTGAACGGCCGCGACAGCTGCCGGGAGCTCCAGGACCTGTGCATCGGCTACGTCGCCGACGACTGGGAGGCCGCGACGGCGACGGAGGAGTACAGGGAGCTCAAGACCACCTGCCCCGCTCTCCTCAGCGACGTCCTCGAGGACGTCATAACGAAGCAGTTGCTGCTGAGTCCATCATCAGATTCAGGCGTCGCCGCCACACATCATCAGAAGAGCGCGTCGGTGTACAGGCCATCGGAAGTGTGGAGAGGCAAGCACCAGTTCACTGTTCTGGGCCACAGCGTCGTGCTCAGGACCCACGGCAACGGCGGGTTCATCTACTCCGGCGCCTTCGATGTGGGCGGCCACGAGTGGCGCATCCTCTACTACCCGTCGGGATACAATGAGGAACACGACGGGCAGGTCTTTCTGCAGCTGCAGACAAGCCTGGATCCAGATGTCGTCTTGGAGGCGTCGGGGACCATCACCGTCGTTGATGGCAGGGGCAGGAGCTCCGCCGACAACTCCGAGTTGGAGCGCGACGGCGAAAATGATTTCTGCTCCCAGGATCATTTCTGGCACAGGTACACCAACAACGAGCCAGCTGCCGAAGGATGCAGCAGTAGAAAGCTGAGCATGTCATGCCTCGTGGGTCCCGACGACAGCCTCACGGTGGAGTGCAGCTTCGAGTTCCAGGTGGTGGTGGCGGGGGCCAACAAGACGACGACCACCACCACCGCAAGCCTGCCGGCCAAGGAGCTGGACATGGTGGTGCCGCCGCCCAGCATCTCGTGGAACCTTGAGCGGCTTCTGGAGTCCGGCGTGGGGTCGGACGTCGCCTTCTCCGTGGACGGCAGCGAGTTCCACGCGCACACGCTGGTGCTCAACGAGCGAGCGCCGGCCCTCCTGTCGAAGACATGGGCGGAGGTGGTCAAGGGCAGCAAGAAGAAGAAGAAGGACAGGACGATGATGATGTTCTGCATTGACGGCATCAAGGCCGTCGTCTTCAAGGCCCTGCTCCACTTCGTCTACACGGACGAGCTGCCGCCGATGGACGACCTACTGCGCGCCGCCGAGTCGATGCCGGAGCCGGCGAGCACCGGGACGACGCGGCTGGCCGGCGACCTGCTGGCGGCCGCGGAGCGGTACCATCTGGTGGAGAGAATGCGGCCCCTCTGCGAGAACCTGATGTGCGAGGTGATCACGCCGGAGAACGCGGCGGCCACGCTGGAGGTGGCGAGGCGCCACGGCCGCCCCGAGCTCCGGGCTTTCTGCCTCGACTACATGACGTCGCCGGGCGTGTTGAAGGCGGTGGTGGCCAGCCAGGGCTACCAGGTTCTCTTTCCCGACGCTGTCCAGGACATCGTCGCGCATCTAGCTCATTAATATATAATAAATTCTTTCCTGGCTAGTTTATGTATACTTTGATGAGAGTATTTTTTTTGTTTAGTTTCCAACGGCTTATAATAATGTATAAATAAATATATAGTTATTAGTACGTGTCAAGCAAAATAATTTAATTACGCAATCTGTGATGGAGCTTGCTTGCACTTGCACAGGCCGGCAGCTAAGCCAGGCAAGAGCTGCCGCCGCCGCCGATGGAAACGCACGCATGGTCTGCAGGCACGTATCAGCAGCATCACCCATAACGTGTCGAGTCGAGGGAGGGAGCACCCATCGGCCGTCACTACTACTCTCCATCATGCGTCACGGCACTTCAGTTCCTTATCATTGCTCGCCACTGTGTCCATCAGGTCGATGATCCAAACCATGGCAGACAAGCAGCGCGCCGCCGCCGTGGCCGCGCTCCTGGCGCTCGCCGGCCTCCTCCTCGTCTTCGCTGTCCTGACGCTGTTTGCTTCCCTCGCCGGCCTCGCCGCCGCGGCCCCTCCGTTGCTGCTCCTGAGCCCCGTGCTCGTCCCCGCGGCGCTGCTGGCTTGCCTGCTCGCGACGGGCGCCGTCGCGTCGGCCGCGCTGGCCCTCGGAGCCCTGTCCATCCTGTCGCGTCTTGCCGCGGCAAGCAGCCCGAGCGGCGACGACGACGACCGCGACCTCGTCGAGAGGGCGAAGCGGCGCGTCGGGGAGCTGGGGGCGGTGGCCGGCAACAGGACGCCGCACGCGGCGCTGGCCGTGGTGAGCCCCGGACAGGGCATCACCGACCACAAGAAGGCCAAAGACTACAAACACTACGTCGCCGGACGGATGGTACAGGACGACTCATGAACCGTACCACAACTCCATCTACTAGTAGTGCTGTCTGCTGTGTATATGCTGCGAGTAGGTCTTACACTTACACCGGGATGACTATGACGTGTACTTCTATTTTGAATGAAAGTAATAAACCTGTGTAAAGGGGACGACATAGGATTATTATTATTATTATTATTATTATTATTATTATTATTATTATTATTATTATTATTATTATTATTATTATTATTATTAGTAGTAGTAGTAGTAGTAGTAGTATTATGTCAGTATATTTTTCTAAAAAATATGCTAGCAAATATGCTTATAATACGAAACATAATCTATTTTTTATACACGTGCAACTTGTGTGTTCAATTCTAAATATAGTGACCTTGTGCAGTGCCCACGAACTGCCCACATAACCATAGGCTTGAAGTAAATAAACATATGACACGTCTTTGAAACTAATTAATGGATTTAGCTGCTGAATAGGGTTGGCTTCGTCCACCTATGTCCCAGCAAACGACTCAAAACTGCAGGATTGGTGACTTGCAGACTCGCAGCCGCGTCCGGGAAAGCTTTAGGCGCGGATTTGGCTCGTGATTTGGATGGTACAGAAGGACCTTCGATGGGATCTGCAAGGTCTCGATACGTGTCCCCGATCTCATCGGCGATGAAGCGCGGGGATGGATTGAGCGATGAAGCGAGGGAGAATGGATTGAGGCGGGCTTCCGCAGCATCGCCCGCTATTCTCAGCTTAGCTTAGCAACTCCAACAGGTCGATCGCATTATTCCACTAGAAATATGCCTCCCTAAGAAGGTGATCTATGTATGCGTTGCTCATTTATACGGTGGCCTCCGGTTCCATGAACTTGTAAAACATTCTCGATTCTCTTAACGAAGAACGTGAGAGCACGGTTTCGAATTGCACGGTTTTGAAAAAACAAGTGCCGACTTATGGAAGTAGAGCCGTACATAACTGAATTCTAGCATTTGTGAGTTTCAATTCCTGTGTAAATATTTCGAGATTCCCCAGGTCTGATAGTGAACTGATTTTATGAAATTTCTCTCGCTTTCCTATGAATATTCAGAAATTCTTTATCATTCCTGTGTGAAAAAAATTCTTTGTATTATTCTCGTGAATACCCTCATGTGAATATCCAGCGGAAATACCATTCGTATGAAATATCCAGCGTTCTAAACATACCCTTATAGTTATGTTTAATTAACCTCTTTTTTTTTTAAAAAAAAGAGAGGAAAATATCTTGGGTTTTAGTTTGGCACGGCCGGTTTCTCTTTAGAAGACTACTCTCTCGCTTTGCAGTTTGTGGTTGTGTAAAAAGGGAGCAAAGAGTCTCCTGTACAAAAACTTGGTAGGCTTTGTAGGCCAGATAACACACAGATATACATATGGCCAGCCCAGCCAAACTCCTTAACTAGTCCTTAGTCTTGAGCTTGCCTCTGACGCAGGACTTGACCAAACTCTTGAGACCCTTCTTCTTCTCCTCCTTCCTGCTGGTGTCGTGGCCGTAGCCACCGACCATCGCTCTCGGCTGATGGCTAGCCTTATCCTCGTCTGCTGGTGTGATCTCCATGTCCTCCTCCATCTGCAATGAACGTTGTTCAAGGAACCACATCATGCATATGAATTGAAGTTGATGAATTCTTAAAAAATGGATGAATTGAAGACGATGACGACTGATGAATAAAACAAAAACAGAGAGGATATAATCGAAGGACGACCTTAAGCAGACGGTGTTCGAGGAAGGCTATGCGGTCGATGAGGCTTCCCTTGGCCTGCGCCTCCTCCAGCACCTCCTCGGCCGGCCGCGGATGGCGCCAGGTCTTGCTCCCCGCCCGCGGCGTGCTGGCCGCGGAGGAGTCGTCGTCGTCGTCACCGCTGACGAGCCCACGATGGCGGCCGCCGCCGACAGGGGTTGAGGGCGAGGATGCGGTGGTAGCGCTCGGAGGACTAGCGTTGGCGTGGCCGTGGCGGTGCATCTCCTCCAGGTAGCCCAGCAGCAGGTCCAGCCGGTCCACCCGCGCCATCATGCTCGCCGCCGCCGGCTGCCGCGCAACCGTTGCCGCCATGTATCGCTGCTGTGTCCGCCGATGATGGTCGACGATGAAGAACGTAACACTACTGCCACACTAGAGGTTTCGTCGATTGATACTCCTACGAGCTAGTCGATCGTACGACCGGCCCGGCATGCGACCCAAGTAAAATTTAAGCAACTAGTATTCCGGCCGGCGGTCCGACAGTGAGCGGGCACGTGTCCATCAGCGCCCACGTGGCAGCATCCGGAGGCGTTGTGCGTGGCGCATGCCCATGGAGCCCAACTGCATGCTCTCACTCCATCAGCCAGCAGCGGCGATAAGCTTAAGCTCGATTTGGCAGCCATGCATATATATGGTATGGTCGGCAAAATACTTTTTTTTTTAGAAAAAACAACAACATATATCATCTATTCAGTATACTATTTTATTTAGCTAGGATGCAGGTTAATTTGAGAAGTTAAACAAAACGAAAACGCCCTAGTTTTCTTTTCTTCTTTTTTTTTGGAGCATTCGGGGGGGATTTTCCCACCTGGTTTATTTGTATTACTCGAAAGTGGCCGATGTCCGAGGATTACAAGTTTTGAGGGGAAATTCACAAATACATTTTACATTTTTACAATGGATTTCACGTACCGAGCATCGGGGATGAACTTTTGCTATTTTGGAAAACGTGGTCGCCAAGCAGCAGCATCCTGGTAGCAGGCTTGAATTGTTTGCAGCATGCTCATAGACTGTTTTATGAAAACCAAGCAAAGCATTCATTCTCTTCCGCAGCTGTGCCAGCAGCAAAGAGCAACGAAAGCACTGTATTGCTTCTGCGGTGCCGCCTCAACTTTAGGGAAAGTCTGAACAGCTAGTTTTGCAACTGAAATCGTCGTCGATGGTTAAGCCCAACCTGTCCCAAAAGGGCAGTGTACAAGGATGTGATTAGTGGTTCTGTCGACCACCTTTTTTTTTTTTGACCGAATCGGCAGAGAGCCCCACCTACTATTTTTGTATTTTCAATTGAATGAAAGAATGTTTATGTACAAAGAAAGAGAAAACTGTCTAACTGGCTAACTATCTAACTAAGAACAAAAGAAACTGACTAACTGTCTGCTGCTAAACGAAAGAACAAAGCAAAAGGAAGGAAATACAGAGCTACTAGGTCAGAAAAAGAGGAAGAAGAAAAACATTACAAGTGACTGTCTCTCCAATTACTGAGTAGAGCACCCTTGGAAGGCTTGGCCTTGATGCACACCAGCCTAAGTTCCTCCAAGAAGAAGGCTTTCGAGACAGCAAAACTTCTCTGTCCATTGCCGAATATGATCTTGTTTCTGATATTCCAGATTACCCAGCAAGCAACTATTAGTATCTCTCTGAAAATTGGACTCCCAAAATCAATTGTCTTGTAGGATCATGTCCAGAGGATCAAGGTTCAGATTCCAGGCAATGGATATGTTGTCCCAGCAGTCTTTACTGAACTGACATTCAAAAAAGAGATGAAAACATGTTTCTTCACAATCCAGATCACAAAGGACGCAACAATACTCATCCAGATGTCTGTTCTTCCTTCTGAGAATGTTCCTGGTATTCAACCTGTCTCTCAATAGCAGCCAAAAAAAGAATTTTTGGTTACCTAGGTTGCTTGAAGCCCAGAGCCATTTGAGGAGAGGTGATGCAGGTATGACACCAATCAGATTGCAGTACCCTTTCCTGCTGCTATACCTTGATGAGCCCTAGCAGTAACTCCAACTATCTAGTTCTTGCTCACTCCAAGATCTGCTCTGGATTGTCTCTAGGATTTCTTGCAGGCAGTTGAGGTAATGGCAATGGGCTGAAGAGCCTGTCCATCTGAGAGTTTAGAAAGAATCTTACTGAGCATTTAGGCTTCCTGAAGAAGGAGAACAGCTGTCGGTATTTGTCTTTCAGCTTTTGGTTAATCCAAACATCCATCCAGAGTGCAGCTGAGGTTCCCTTATTGGGGTGGCACACTGCTATTTCTAAGAACTTGTCAGACAACTTCATGATGTCCTTCCACCAGAAGGAGCCAACATGGTTTCTATTATAAGGTGGTGTCTGGTCATTGCCGGTTAACTTGGACCAGGTGAGCTGGACTCAGGGGATTTGAGATTTATTATAGAACTTGTCCAAATATTCGAGAAGAAGGACATCATTCTGACATTCAATGTCAATTATCCCCAGACCACCTTGGTTCTTTGGCCTGCAGGCTATTTCCCATGCTACCAGGTAGGTTCCTTTCCTGTTGACCACCTTACTTTTGAACAAGTTAATTCCACCTTACTTTTGAACAAGTTAATTAGCACGACACTGAATTCTACACTTTGATACCAGCCACATAAAGATGTGATTTTTTGGTGAAAGTATAGAGTTACCCCAAATGAAAGCCGAGGCCGGGTCTGCAGGTTTCTGCCTTGGCCACTGTCTCATGCGCTGGCCTATGCACGTACGTACAGGTACAATATAGCTAGCCCATCAAATCAAAATACTAAATTTGGAGGATGTAGGGCCGTCCCAACACAACAGGCATGGCTAGGCTGGCTAATTGATTTTACTAATAATTTATTTATACATAAACGGTTAGTTCAAGGACTAGTTTTCTTGTACGCAACGTCTCGTCTCGACATTGCCTTCCTTGATCATCTCGCTTTCGGCTTCCCAATTCTCTAACCCCCCTCCACACGGCATCAAGAGTCAAAGATGCAAATGTTTTCACCATTTGTTCCTCAAATAAATTGACTTAAATTTCCTTCTTGTAGAATGTAGATAACATACGAGGTTTATTATGATCTTTTGGTGAATCCTGCAATCTGGAGATACAAAATTTGATCATGATCATAACTCATAAGCGTACTGATATACTATGGCATGGCTAAAAGCATCGTAAAAATCTATGTATCTAAAAGCCAAAACGATTTGCAATTTAGACCGAAGAAATTTTAATATATACATACATGTATATATATATATATTAAAAAAAGCAAGACAAGATGTCAGTTAAAACAGAGGGATACTAAGTAGTTGTCCCTCAAAATGCAAATGCTTGGCTGCTTAGACAGAGGAGAGGAAGTACATGGCAGATGAGCAGAGTTGTGTGGCAACAGAACAGAGTAATAGAATTAGAGGAGGCAAGCCCCAGTCCCCATGAATCAAATTCAACAGTGAAAGAATGAAGGATTGATTGATACTCTGAAACCCAATGAGAATATTCGGATGAAGCAAGCAAGCATTGAAGCAGGGAAATGAAATTTGTTTATTACTGCTGTCGCTGCATCTGATCATATTTACAGACAACTAGATAAATGCATCCGCTGATCATCATATCATGGGAAGGCTGAATGTCTGATAGTTGTGCTACTACTTGCTACTGTGAAATACTAGTAAAACAACAACTAGTGCAGCGGAGGGGAGTATTTACAGACAGCAAGGGATTGACATGGAAGCATCAAGCAAGCCAGTCCAGTCCATGGCACTTGCAGTGCAGGTCACATTGATTCATTCACATGTGGTGGTCATCTTCGTCATCGCTGGGATCGTCATCGTCGTCAGCAGAGCTTGTGACGCGAGCGTGGTGGTGGTGTCCACGGTCGGCAGAGGCGGCAGCAGCAGGAGCAGGAGCAGCATCACGAGCGGCGAGTGCGGTGGACCTGTCGAGGAGGAACTTGCCTTCCTTGTAGCGCTGGCTCTTGTCGAAGGCGACGAGGTATTTCCAGCCGAGGATGGCCCCGCAGGCGACGCAGAAGATGTCGCAGACGGTGTGGAGACCCGTCGTCATCATCCGGTCGTCCTTGCTACCAACATTCACATTCACGCTGCACATACATGTTTATATATTTATATGTATATATGTATGTATCTTATATATTATAGGGAAAAGAAAAGAAAAGAATGCAATGCAATGCAATGCAAGACTACGGGTAGGCCAAGTGAATGAGGTTACATCCTGTTGAAGAGGTAGGCCTTGCCGTTCTTGCACCGGAAAGTCTGACCGATGCATCCAATCCAATCCAATCCAATCCAATCCAATGCAATCCAACAGAAGAATGGCAATCAATCAAAAAGGGAAAGGGGGAGAAGAAACAAATAAACAAATAACCAACAGCCAGGCTTTACCCTTGCCATGATGTCGGTGTCGTAAGCGAGATGAGTGTCGCAGTGCTTGCAGCGGTAGATGATGGCGCCCGTCGCCGGGAGGCTCACCAGCAACAGCCGACCCATCCCGATTCCGATGGATGCCCTGTACCAACCAACCAAGAAAGCAAGCAATTCGATAGATGGATCGATCAGCGGATCCCGACGGCGGCCGCCCTACCCCTACCCCGCTACGCACCTGCAATCCAATCGATGGATGGATCGAGCGATGGATGGATCGCAGGAGCAGGCCAGTCGATCCCGACGGGATTAGCGGCGGCCAGGACTGGGCGCCGCTGGACGGGAACGGGGAAGGGGAAGGGGAAGGGGAACGAAGAGGGACGGACAAGGGGATGGCCTGGGGGAAGGAATGTAAAAGGAAAAACCGCCGCCCCAGGCCCGCTACCCGCGTTGGAACTGAAACAAGCTGCCTGGTCCCTTACCGTATCGGCAGTGATGACTTATCAACCCTGGTATAACTTTTTTTTAACAGTATCAACCGATTTATCAGCCACACAGATCATTAGTCCGAACGCATTCAACCATTCAAAATTATTGTTTATATCTTTATATGTCATTCTAGAGATTCAAAATCAATTTTCGTATTGAATATTTTTTCTTTAATCAACCAAACTATAACAAGCCGTGCTCAGGGGGGCACGTGGCAGCCCTGGGCGTGGCTTGGAGGCGGCGGCGGTGGATGGCGGCGCAGGTGGCGGCGCGGGTGAGGGGGCGCGGGCGCTGGGAGAGGAAGGGGGCGGCGGCTGGAGAGGAAGAGAGATAGATGGGAATTACTCCTATTATTGACTTGACGTGATTCCAATTGGGGACTATTTATAATCCGATTGGCCTAGCTTAGACTCTAAGCTATCATAGAGAATTTCTGCGGATATTCTCTTTCTTTATTTTACACCCCCTAATTATAGAAACTACTTTATTGATGAGAGGCTGACGTGGCAAAGCGACGACGGCGGCGGCGGCGCCCAGCACATGCGCGCGTGGGGAAGGCGAGCCCCTTCTCCTGTTGCAAGTTGCCCTAATCACGGCCTATGTCGCTGTCGTCCTCCTCTTGGCCCAAGATTGGCCCAATTTCTTGGCAAAGTAGCTGGGCCGTAGGTATACTTGATACATGGCTTCCCCTTTTTCGCTCGGCGCGTCCTCGTGCCGAAATGCAAGCCAGGGCGGTTGTCCTCTTCAATTGTCAGAGGGCGAGGGGGCCTGTCCATGCTAACCATTAGTGAGAGGGTTGGCAGTGCAAGAACTGATGGAGAGACTAGACGTCTGTTGGAAGCTGGTAAGATGGAGCGTTGACCATTTGTGAAGAAGGATAGTGACATATCTGCAAAATCCCAGGTGACACTGCCAAGAGTCTTTAGCCAAGGCAACCCAAGTATGACGTCAATGTCATTGCCAATGTCCATGAGGTGGGAGTTGATGGAGAAGCGGTGACCATGAGTGATGAAGGGGGCGTTGTAGATTGCGGCGTGGCACTGCACTTCTTGACCGTTGCTAATGAGCATCTTGGTGGAGATTCACGGTTTTGCCATGTCAATTTCACGTGCAAGGTTGATGTCAACAATGTTGTGGGTTGCACATATGTCGACGACGGCATGGACTATGACACCATTGAGTATGCCATCAAGGTAGAATGGAGCTGTTCCTTGTACCACTGAATTTGTTTTGCCAATGAACATCATGAGGGTGTTGGTGCTGTCGCTTATGGTGTCATCATCGGCATAGTCATTTACAATTGTGATCTCAAATAGCTGCTTGCATTTGTGGCCACAGACAAACTGCTCATCACAATTGAAGCAGACCCATGCGGTGTCTTTCTGCCATCTCCTCTGGCTTTAAGCGTTTGAAGGGGCGAGGGGCTGGAGGTAGTTGTATCGTTGCTGCTGGTGCAGGAGATGTTGTTGTTAATGCAGGGGTTGACGTTGTTACCTTTGAGGGAAAGGAGCGTGTTGACCTTGTTGCCACTGATTTACCTGCTTCAGCAATGATTTCTAGGTGACGTTCATATGCCCTTGCTAATGACATAGTTGTTTTCATATCCTGTGGATTGAGGAGTTCAACATCTGTTTTGAGTAGATCCATCAAACCTGCTGTATAGATGTTGACTTGTTGTTCTCCAAGGTTGCCTGCTATTGGCGGTCCTTATGGATAAATTCTAACCCGCCAATTTATACTAGAAAGGAGAAAAGACAAACATATTCTAGCACATATGCATTTACTATTAACAAATTCCACTTGTACCTCTAGTATTCATGTTTTATAGGTTTAAGGTGAAAACAAGTGGACATACACAATATAATGGAGAGAAGCGCAAAATGCAAAAGATGAATTCAGCACATGCGCATACAAGAAATACAAGGGAGCCCACCTTCGGGACATACCTGGGCCTGATCGTAACCACGGGAGAGGTCCAGGCCCAGAGAGGAATCGACCACCCGAAGGCGGTGGCCGGTTGGCCCCACCAGGGGGGCGGCCGGTCCCGCGGGCGGCCGCACCCCCAGTGGGCCTTCCCGGACCCAGCCTTCTGGTGGCGTGCTTAGGACGGTTCCCCTAAGGAGGTTTCACTTCCTTCCATATTTGTGGACGCCAAATCGTCCTAGTGGGGCTATAAAAGAGAGGGATCTCCCCCATTCTCAACACACACATTATTTGGAGTCATTTACCTCACACCTCTCACTTGTATCTTTAGAGTAGTTTTAGTAGTTTGTGAGTAAGGCAAGAGCTATTAAGGAGAGCTTGTCTCCTTGGAGGAAAGGGATCATCTTGGTATGAATACAATTCAGTTTTCCTCCATGAGCAAGTTCTTATCATACTTATATAATTATGCATATGAACTAGAGTATAGTTATGATCATGTTATGAGCATAATATATGATCTAGTATATAGTTTATATATTGTGTTCTTGACTAGTTCATCATTGTTCTTCATTGTTCATCAAATTAGTATGAATAGAGGAAGAACTAAGAATGAGGTGATGGTTCATCGTGCTGTCATGGCAACTCTTAACCTAGCCTGTCAATCCATAGGGTTGGGGTCCGCGGGGGTTAGGAGTCATTTCCAATTACACGAGCATGGTGCTCAGGGTATGCGGAGATCGGCGGATATGTCGGTGCCCCACGGGCAGAGGGGTAGGTGGGTAGGTGGTGACAGCCCTGTCCATCCCTAGCATTCCCCCACGTTCGGTTACTGAGTAGGAGTTCATAAAGTCTCTATCGGCTGGCAGACCAGTTGCGGGGATCTCCCTATCATCCCAGTCCTAGTCCTAATGCTAGACTTACTAGTTAGATGATTTACTAACAGGTCTTTGCATAGTTATATATGACCAATGCCTGCTCTGGTTAGTTATATTCTTTTATTCTTTATTCCCCTTTTATCCTTGAGGTTGACCCCGATGTGTGTCCACTATCTTGAATATCATATCTTATTCCTGTTTACTCTATTACTACCAATGCACTTAATAAGTAATCATGTTCACGCCATGCTAGATGCATATTGCCCTCCTATGGGAAATTATAAATACGACACCCTTGAATACTCACGGGTTGAAATGCTACAATGATAGTTTTGTGCGCTTGCAGATATATTCTAATTTCTTACTGAACTATCGATTGGCGTACCTAAGTACCGTTACTTAAGGATTGTAATTCTTGTTGCACCCCAACGACGCCGTGCCACAGTTTTGCATATAGTAAGTAATGATGGTTAGGATGGCCAATCTGGCACTTCTAACTATGATTGCCAGACTGCATTACCTAGGCCGGCGCCATTAAGGGCCAAGAGTTACCTTTCTATAGTAATGGTGGTTAGAAATGTCAACAGACATTTCTGACACTGTTGCCAAGGATGGACTTTTAGTCTATTTTTTGTAACAACATTAAGAAATGTCAACACCTGCATGAGCCACAAGTGCCAAGAAGCGTTCTATGTACTCATCAACAGTTCCTGTTTTACGAAGAGCAGTCAATTCTCCCAATGGATTGCGTTGAGTTGGCGGTCCAAACCGCTCATTGACACATTGGGCAAAGTAGTCCCAATCTGTCACTTCATGATCCTGAGAAAGACGCATATACCATTATTGTGCTGTACCAATAAGATGATAGGATGCATACCATGATTTTTTCATAGTTTGGTGTTTTTCTGCCCTCTAAAAAATTGCTCGCACCTATTGAGCCATGGTAGAGGATCCTCCTTGCCATCATATGTTGGAAAAGGGAGTTTGTGCGTCTTAATTTCTAGGCCAGAGAAATTACCCAAAATTTTTGATTTGATATCATCATTGCAAAACAATGTGGCCTCCACTTTTGCTGCAATATCTGATATGTTTTGAGATTAATATGACTCCACTTGCTTTTTGATGTAGGCGCGGCCTGCATCAAACATGGTTTGTCTGGCGGCAATCTCCAACGTTGTGGCCAGGTGTTCTTTATCCTTTTCGATCTTCTTGGCTTTCTCGTCGAGGACTATACTTTCTCCAAGTTGCTCATCCTGTCCTTCATGGACGTCATCTCCTTCTGAATGTTGTCCACCTTAGCAGTGAGTTCCTTGGTGAATTTCTCCATGAGTTGAAGAAGAGCTGCGTTGTCCGACATGGTGGCGGCGTGGATCGATCTGGTCTCCGGATACCACCTATAACAAGCCACAAAAAAATTTGAACCCTTGGTGGTATTGAGATCTTCCAGACAGCACTAACATAGAGCGGTGTTATCCCTCTATTATTAATCACAGCATACAAGGATTGTACCGTATATCTCCCATGCAATGTATAGTTCCAAACAATCTGATCCTCCTCTTTAGAGAGGACTTTGTCATCAATCAAGCTAGTTAATTCTCTCCACATCTCCATAGTACTAGCGAAACACAGTGCCTAAAAGTTAGCATAAGGTTCTCACCATCCCAAACTTCACTTACTGATTTTCCTTGCTGGTTACAAATAATATATAAAGGCCAAAACATAATAGCCAAGCTGGTGTTACCAAACCAGAGATCTTCCTAGAATCTTACTTTCCTACAATTACCCACAACCCATCTTAGTCCCATGTGAGCGGCCTTCATGGCCCACAACACTCCTTTCCAGAAAGGAGAAACACCAAGATCAGAGGCACAAAAGACATTTGGATTATCTAATCTATATTTAGCATTCACAATATTTACCCAAACAACATTTTTATTTAAATGGTATCTAAAGATCCATGCACTTAAAAGTGCCAAGTTAAGGCTTCTCAAGTACAAGACACGTAAGCCACCATACTCTTTTTTCATAGACACTAGCTGCCAGTTGGCCAAATGATACCTATGTTGCTCCTCAGAGTCACCCCAAAGAAAGTGCCCCCACCTTGGAAACTTAATAATAGAAAGTAAATAAATGTGAATGCTTGCCATACAAGCTTTGAGAAAGGTTAACCTTCCAGTGTACGATAGTAATCTGCCTCTCCAGCCAGCTATTCTCTTAATAAGTTTGTCTATAACAGGTTGTAAATCTTCTTTTCTCAGCTTTTAGTGAGGTAGTGGAACCCCCAAATATTTTAAGGGGAAATCACTCCTTTTACAGCAGAAAACTTTAGCAAAGCAATTCGAAGAATCGTCATCTAAGCCAATAGTTAATAGTTCACTTTTATCATAGTTGATTTTCATACCCGACATTTGTTCAAAACATACCAGCAGCCGCTTCAAAGTACCTACTTTCTCTAAGTCATTGTCTAGAAATAACAGAGTGTCATCCGCGTATTGTAGGCTGATAATACCTCCCTCAACTACATCAGGTAAAAGCCAGTAATGAGTTTTTGTTTTGCAGCTTTCATAAGCATTCTTGAAAAAACATCCGCCACCAAGTTAAAAAGCAATGGGGACAAACGATCTCCTTGCCTTAGGCCTTTTCCTGGTTTGAAAAGCTATTGTTCTCATCATTGATCCTAATGCAAATAGAACCGCCTTTAACCACCCTTTTAATCCAATTAATCCATTTCTCACCGAAACCCCTAGCTTTCATCATTTCCTCAAGGAAACTCCAGCTCACTCTATCGTAGGCTTTTTCGTAATCCAACTTAAGCATAACCCCAGATCCCTTACATCTATGCACCTCATGAATTATTTCATGTGCAGCTACCACACTTTCCAATATATAGCACCCTTTTATAAAGGCTATTTGATTTGAAGCAATCAACCTGTTAGCCACCTTAACCAATCTATTATTCAGAATTTTAGCAAAGATCTTAAAGCTACAGTTAATTAAACTTATAGGCCTGAATTTTTTCAGTGACTTAGCCTCTGGCAGCTTAGGGAGCAAAATAATCATGGCATAGTTCAATCTGTCTAGATTAAGCTGATCCTTATGGAAGCATCTTACTAACTGCAATAGATCCCCCTTAATGGTTTCCCAAAAAATTTGATAGAATAAGAAGGGGAAACCATCAGGGCCAGGTGCTCCTTCACTATAGGACTCAAACACTGCCTCTCTAACTTCTTCCTATGAAAATTCAGCTTCCAGAATAGAGCTTTCCTCGTTAGTCACCTTTTCTGTGTCCTCCTAGAACTCATTATCTAGCCTAACAGCATGTTTCAACAACTTATCGTTATCTTCCACCCAACCCTCAGGGGTTTCTAAGCCCACAATCCTTTTTTTCCTCCTCCTCTGATTTGCTACTGCATGAAAGTATGCAGTATTTTTATCCCCTTCCCTAATGTTCCTATCTCTAGACCTTTGTCTAGCTTTGATTTCCTTCGTCTTTCAAATTGACTCAAGTTCCTTGGAGATGGCATCCAACCTGTCTTTTTCTGCTGGGGTCAGCCCCCATTCCTCCTAACCTATATCAAGGGTGTTAAACTCCTCAAGGAGCTGTTGCTTCTTCTTTTTAAGGCTAGCATTAATATTTAGAGCCTAACCTTTCACTTTCTTTCTCACATTTCTAATCTTAAATTGCCAAATGTCTAGAGTGTCCTCATAGGCACAGGGTGTGTCCCAAGCTTTCCTAACTACTTCCTTAAAATTAGGTTGTTCTAACCACCACTTCTCAAATTTAAACAGAAGATTTTTCTTAGGCTCCATAATTCCTAAATTCAGCACTAGAGGTACATGATCACTACCAGCCCTGGCCTTAGCCGAAACATAGGCCAAAGGGTATCTCTGTTCAAAGGACACTGTACACAAGATCTTATCCAAAGCAGCCATAGTTGTCTGTTGTTGGTTGTTAGTCTAAGTATATGCTCTAGATGAGTTTTTCATTTCAATAAGGCCCCATTTATTAATCAAGTCCTTAAGAGCATCAACCCATTTTTGATTCACAATCCCATTACTTTTTTCTACGACAGAAGTAACCATGTTAAAGTCCCCCCCAGTCAAAGTAGGACCCTCCCAGTTAACTAGGAGTTCCTCTAATTCTAAAAGAAAGTCCTCTTTTCCTTCCTCATAAGGGGAACCATGCACCACAATTATTCTCCAAACAAAATTGTCTGCTAAACTTTTGACAATACCAGCAACACTATAAACCCCTATTTTCCAGCAAATACTTTCAAACTTGGCATCATTCAACCCTATTAAAATACCACCAGCAGTACCTTTAGCATGTAAAAGATTCCAACTAAAACCATTATGAATATAATTTAGAAAGGAATCATTGAACTTCTCTTTCTTAGTTTCCATAAATCCAACGAAATCAAGCTTATTATCAGAAACAAAGTTAGTAATGCACTGCAATTTGCCTTCTTGATTCAGGCCTCCAACATTCCAAAATGCACCTATCATTGGAACTATTTGGGTTTTTGTTTAGGGCTTTGCCTGTAGAGACAACTTGAGCCCAAGTTTGTTCCTCCTTTAAAGGAGTTTTTTCCATATCTATTATCACATTGTTCTCAAGAACAATATTCTTTGTGTCCAAATTATTAAGGAGATTAACCTCAGGGTTAACTACGTCAAAATGTTCAGTATTATCAACTTCTATTATTTTCAGTTTATCAACAATGATCATAGCATCAGAGAAATTATTGCCTAAATTAATATTGACACTAGCAGCAGTATTGAGTAAAACTGAATTGCTTTTAAAAGCAAAGGATTGTTGTGGTTTACCTTTTCTCAAACTCTGAATCCTCTTCAAGTCCTGAGCTTTCTCCATCATAGTACGTGTAACAACCCAGTCCCGGCACACGGCCCAGGCCCACTCTACCGAGGAGCGGGTCCCGCCTGCGTAAAAACCTATTTGAACTTTCGTCCTCGCTTTGTTCAAAACGGTTAACCGAAGGTTAATACGCGTCCTTGGCCCTGGTATTTAAGCTGGCTGGGCGACCTCAGAGTTCACGGTATGGTACTAAACCCGGGTTGCTACAGTGTTTCACGATGCTACAGTAACCGGTGAACAGTACCCCCGTGCTACAGTAACTCGAAACAGGCCTTGCCCGATTCGGTGCTACAGTAACAGACTACTACAGTACCGGGCTGCTACAGTCTCGGCCACTGCCCCTCTGCTACAGTAACATTGGCCCATACCGTGAATTCGGCCCACTGGCCATTTGGGGCTGTTACAGTACGCCCATCATCTTGTCCTCTCCTGGGTCTAGGGATCCTCTCAATAGGTCCCCGTCTAGTTTTCCTCTTCTAGTTCTTCTTAGATTCTTGTGCTTCATCATTGGTAGGTATCAGACCAGCTTCCTTCCAAATGAGTTTTTCATCTTCAGCTATCTTCTTAGGCTCTTCATCATCAAGTAGATCACTTTCATCATCTGAACCCATCAATTCCATCTTTCTCAGTAGATTAGAACACTCCTCAGTTACACCCTCCTTAGCTAATTTTCTGAACTCCTCCCATTTGGAGTGATGGGACTCCTCACTTAGTATGCTCACTAGTTTTTTTCCTACAATTCTGCAGTCAGATTCCAAGATCTGTTCCTGACTAGGTGTATTGTATTCTTTAACTAATCCAAGATTGCTATCCTCCATATCAAACATATCCAACACCCCTTCTTTTATCTTATCTTCCTTAGGAAGGTTTGTGACCTTATCAGAATCTAGATTCAGATATTCACTCAACTCTGTTGAGGAACTCTCAATAACCTTTGTGTTCATAGGCTCAAGCCTTTCTACCATAGTAGCTCCTTTCATAGGGGTAATTGCATCAATGCAATCAGCCTCCTGGTCCATAACATTAGCCCCAGCTGTTAACAGCCCCTTTCCTAAATCACTTATCAAGGATCTTAACATACTAATCTGGTTCAACTCTTCACCATTCATTGCCTTTGACACTATTTTGCTTCCACTTGTTGACCCATCTTTACCCTTGGGGGTCTTTGTACCAGAACCTTCACCAACCTGAAACTTTGACACTGGAGGTTTTTCTACACCATCATCCTCAGCTCCTCCTGACTCATCCTCATTACCTTTATCTACATTATCTCTATCACCTCCATCCCCATCATCACCATTATCCTTTTCTCATTATCCTTTTCTCTCCCTTCAACCTTCAAGTGTATCACAAATATTTCCTGATCCAACTCAAACAGTCTATCCTCAGGAACTTTAGAGCTATCCTTGATAGACACTTTCACTCTGACTTCCTCATAGAAACACCTGAACACTGATGACCAATCCACATCGATCAACAGGCCAAAACTAGAGACTATTTGGGCATACACCTTCCAGTGATTATATTTTGGAGGAATACTAGACATTTGGACCCACACTTCTTCCAGCACACTGCAAGGAGTAATATCCCCTAGCCACTCTAGCACCTCCACTTGAACTCCCTGTTTTCTCAGATTGAATGATGGATAGTTCTTGATGTCCAGAACTCTCTTATGAGGAGGGAACCCGACTAGGAATTCATCAGGTTTCATTTGTCTAATCTTCCATGGCCATTCTCTACAATATATGTCAGCCAATTCCTTTTTCAACTCAGCCAAGGATATCTCACCAGATTTGATTTTAACAATCCCACAGTTTACCATGTTCAGCCATTTAGTTTCACTTGCACTAGGCACCTCAACATGGTAGAATCCCAGGCCTAGACTAGCACTGCCCATGTACGCTGCAGTAGGATGCATCGACTTCCAAGCCGGACACTCATTCATGTGATGACCAGGGACAGTGCAGATGAAACAGATCTTAGGTTTAGAGCAGTTACCTATGAAATGCCCTGGTTCATCACAGTTGAAGCAGATCATACTCCCGAACCTTGGGTCAATCACGAACGGGAGCTTTTCTGCTGCCTCCATCCCCTGTCCATGCACTTGCTGGTTGCGAGGAGGTTGAGTTTGTCGTGGAGGCTGCTGTGGGGGATGGGGAGGTGGAGGTGGGGCTTGATGGTGCACCAGTTGCCTTGAAGGTGAAGGTCCTACCTGTGGTGGTTGCCACTGCCCCTGAGGTGGCGGCCTCGGCTCATGCCCCTGCCAGCCCCTTTGCTATCCAGGTTGAGGGTACCTAGGTTGATTTGGAGGCGGTGGCGGCGGACGGTGATTGCGATCCGGCTGCCATACCCAACGGCCTTCCTCCATTGTTGACTTGAGAGCCTCAGCGTATGACCTCCTCCCTCCCCTCACACTCCACACGTCGGCGAACTTGATTTTCGCCGGCGACTTCTCTGATCCCGCAAATCGACCTGCCCTAATCAGATCATCCGATGTATATGCCTTTGAAGCGAGCAGATCCTTCCGAATCCAAAAGAGCTGGCGCTGTGGATTGTGTGTGGCAGCGGCGGCGGCAACAGCCCTAGGGTTGCGTGGTGGGCGCGACGGCGGTGGTGAGTTGATGGCCTATAGTTGCCCCGAAGAATTCGTGGACTGCTTTGTCCCCTTCCAAGGCCTTCACCTCCGCAGCCCTATCCTCAAAAGACGCTCCTGCCCTTGATGCTCTGACTAGTGGGGTGGGGGGGCGTGGCTCCATCTCCTGACGAGCGGACCCGTGCTGGGGCCTCGTCGTCAGCCAGGGAAGGACCGGCCATGACGGTGGGTCAGGAGGGGAGTCGATGGCCCATAGTTGCACGAATAATTCGTGAACTGCTTCATCCCCTTCCAAGGCCTTCACCTCCGCAGCCCTATCCTCAAAAGACGCTCCTGCCCTTGGTGCTCTGACTAGTGGGGGGCGCGGCTCCATCTCCTGACGAGCGGACCCGTGCTGGGGCCTCGTCGTCAGCCAGGGAGGGACCGGCCATGGCGGTGGGTCAGGAGGGGGGTCGCGTCGCGACGAGGACGTCGACATGAATTTGCGCCACCCCAACACATTTTCAACAATCCAATCCAATCTCTTCCCGGCTGGCCACCTCTGCTTTGGACTCTCTCATTATCCTTGAGACTTGGTGTCTTTGGAAGGAGCGGAATCACATGGTTTTTAGCAACGTTGGCGACACGTGTCGCAATCTCGGTTGATGAGGAGGAGGTCGAACACTGGTCCAGGCTGGTGAAGGTCACTTCTCCGGGTGCATATTTTGCATTGAGGCCGTCGCCTCCGAAAATCTCTAGGTATTTTAGAAGACG
Organism: Bothriochloa decipiens; assembly: GCA_023333625.1. Taxonomy (NCBI): domain Eukaryota; kingdom Viridiplantae; phylum Streptophyta; class Magnoliopsida; order Poales; family Poaceae; genus Bothriochloa; species Bothriochloa decipiens. Next base: position 377,706 of record CM041646.1, read on the forward strand.
GTTGGATGATTGAATTTTGTGACCGCCTCCGTTAATGTTCTGGACATTCAGTGATTATTTTTATTTTCCGATCATGACGTTTGAAGCCTATCATTCCGTTTGACTGGACACTCGGCAATCGAAAAAGATAGTGGCCACACATCCATTTCTGTGGCTACACTCTAGAGACAACTTGTGCCCAACAATATGTACTACTTCCTAAATTCCATTCACGATCGAGTACACGTACGTAAATATGCATATGCTGCCCACGTTGTATGTCAGATCTCTCTATGTGGTATCTACAAGGGCATGAACTCCTCGTCGATGACCTTGTAGTGCTTCTTGGCGTCGTACTGCTGCACGATGAGGACGGAGGCGGTGGTGGAGAAGTCGGAGGAGGCGAGGATGTCGCCGACGGGGCCCAGCTCCAGGCACTCGGCCCACTCGTCCAGCCCTTCCGTCAGGACGGAGCTCCGGTCCCTGCCGCGCCCCACGATGAAGAGCCGGTATTCCGCCTGCATGCCCCGGAGCACCGCCACCAGCTCCGCGCCGTCCGCCACGTGCTTCTCCATGTACCCGATGGCGGCCGCGGCGGCACCCGGCTGCCTGCTCCCGGCCACGTGCTTCCGGTAGAACTCCGCGAAGAACTTGTCGTCCACCTGCATCTGCGCCTCCTCCTGCCCCAGCGCCGACGACGCCGGGGCGCCGCCCATGCCGCTGTTGCCGCCGCCGCCGCCGCCGCGGCGCCGGCTGCCCTTGCTCTCGAACAGGCTCGTCCGGGCCCTGGCGCGTGCCTGCGCCGTCGCGTTCTGCACCACGCGCAAAGCCGTCAGGCGCACGCCCGGGTGCTTGGACATGAGCGACGCCAGCGTCAGGGCCTCGCGGTCGTCCGTGCCGCCGATGAACACCACCACCACGGGAGCTGGAGCCGGAGCCGCCGCCTGGGTCTGTGCCTGGGAGTGCTGGGAGCTGGAGCCGCTGACGACGGCGGCGGCGTGCTTCCCGAGGCCTCGGTCCACCACGACGCCCACCGAGCACGGCGCCAGCTGCAGCACCTTCTGGTTGACGACGCGGAACCCGTGGTGCCCCGGCTCCATGGTGCCGTCCGCCCGCTGCGCCTTGTGGAACGGGAGCAGCACCATCGCCGCCATGGCGTCCTCGGCGCAGATGCACATGTCGCTGTGCATGTCCGGGAACGACGACAGCGCCAGCAGCCGCCGCACCTTCACCTTGGCGCCGCCACCGCACTCCGCCTGGTACGCGTCCAGTGCCTCGCCGATGAGCCTGCGCATCTCCGACACCTCCTCGTCCACCACGGTCACGCCGTCGAACCCGCCGCCCTTCACGATGGCCGCCGCCGTCTGGTCCGTCATCTGCACCATGTCCACGGCGTACACGGCCAGCTCGCCTGCGCCGCCGCCCCAGCGCAGCGCCTCCATGACGCAGGACAGCGTCGGCACGTCCTGCGGGCCGCGCAGCCCCACGACGAGGCGCAGCTCCGTGGACGGGTCGTGGTGCTGCAGCCCCATGAGGCGCCACTGCACGCTCCGGCGCGCCCACGACGCGATGCCCATCCCGACCACGGGCGTCACCGCCACGTTGAGCGCCACCATGAAGATGATGGCCATGAACGACTTGTCCGTGATGATCCCCGCGTCGAACGCCGCCTGCGCGCAGTAGAGGTGGAAGTAGCCCTTGACGTTGAGCAGCATCCCCAGCGCGAGCGCCTCCGGCCAGCCCAGCCCCTGGAGGAGCCCCGCGGCCGCGCACCCCGTGAGCTTCCCGAGCGTGCCCATGACGGTGACGAAGAAGACCCTCCACCACGGGAAGGGCAGCTCCATGACGTAGGCCCGGAACAGGCCGCTGTCGTCCCGCGTGAGCCCCGCTGCCTCGATGTCGTCGGTGGTCTGGCGCAGCGACAGGCAGACGTGGGCGACGTAGAGCGGCAGCACGAAGGAGCTGAGCACGAAGTTGGTCTTGCTCACCAGCAGCCTGGACACCCGGCCCTCGCTGGGGAACGCCAGCCCCACCAGGAACGCCGCCATGTTGACGTCCAGGCGCAGCGCGGAGCTGAGCCAGCAGAGCGCGGCGGCGGCGAGCGCCACGAGGGAGAGGTCGAAGCCCCGCATGCGGCGGCCCTCCGGGTTGCGCGCGCCCACCCACTCTGCCATGGCCCTGGACACGAAGGCGGACACGATGACGACGACGAGCACGGCGGCCGTGAGCACCGGCTGCACCATCGGGGAGCGGTCGGCGTCGGATTCGCGTTCGTCGACGCCCGTGTCGCGCCAGATCATGCTGCCCACGGCGATGAACATGGTGGTGAGCATGTCGGAGGCGAGGCCGGCGCCCACGGCGAGGCGGCCCACGGCGGTCTTGGCGATCTTGAGGTCGGTGGTGAGGCGGGTGAGCACGGGGGAGGCGGTGTTGGCGAGCACGGCGGCGAGGCCGAGGAAGGAGCGGAGGGAGCGCTCGTGGACGACGCCCGAGGTGGCCTGCATGAGCGGCATGTGGAAGAGCGTGACGAGGACGCTGGTGGAGAGGATGCCGGCGTAGGCGACCAGGGAGTCGCCGGTGGGGGCGTCCAGGAGCGTGGTGGGGTCCATCTCGACCCCGAGCGCGAAGAGGTAGGGCGCGAAGACGAAGCTGCCGATCTTGCCGAAGACGAGGTTGATGGCGTTGGTGAGGGAGAGCACGCGGAACTGGGCGAGGAGGATGCCGAGGAGCAGGTCGGAGAAGACGCGCGGCTGGTACACCTTGCGGAGCAGCGCGTACAGGACCTTGCTGCTCACCAGGATCACGCCGAACTCGAACAGGATCGTGTTGTAGTTGGCAGACAGGATGCTGCTCGTCATCGAGCAATCCATGGCGCCTGGTCGATCAGAGATCAATTTCGTTTCAATTCAATTCGTTCCAGGACGAACGAAGAACAAGGCAGCAAGAGCGGGAACATGCAGGTACGGTGGTTCGGCTGCGGCAGAGAGCATTTCGCGCGCTGGTGGTGGCAGTGGAATGCAAAGCTTCTTCTCTCTTTAATTCCTATTAAAAAATGATTTGCTAATTAATTACTATAATAGTATATCCTTATTTATTTCTCTCACCTCTTGCTGCTTATTAGTTACACTAAAATTAGCTACGGAAGGGCCCTCCTAGATTCTTCTCCCCATTATCTTGCTGCAGTAGCTTCTTTTTCGTTTTCTTTCGTTTTCTTTTTTTTCATAAAACTAGTAAGGTGCCCCCCTCTGATACTAGTTTGTTAGTTAAAATGATATTTTTGCAAATACTTTTGCTTAGTTTTAATATATATTTTTTATGGAAGAATTGGCTGTAGGACATCGCCCACAAATTGACTGGTGCACACATCCACTTTCGATATTTGCCAACTGCAATTCCGTGTAATTTGACCATTGCAATTCCGTGTAATTTGGTCAATGGACACCGCGCCCCGGATCAGGAGAGAGAAAGGTGGGGAAATGATATTTTTGCCCTTGCCTCTTTCTTCTTCCTCTCAGCCTTTCTTTTTTTTTCTCTCTCCCTTTCTTCTTCATCGAAGCAGAGCGCCGCAGTGGCCGGCGTGGAGCGGGGCGGCGCTCCTCCGCGGCACCCTCCGCCGCTGCTGCCTGTCCTCCACCGGTGGCGGTGCCCCCTGCACCCTTCTCCGGCCGCGGCGCTCCTCGCCTCACCGGACGCAACGCGTCCCCCCTGCTCCGCGGTGCCGGCCACGGCCTTCCCCCGCGACGCTGGCAGCGGCCCGAACCACCGACGGTGACCTCAGCCGGCGCGAGGCCTGATCTGCATGCACATCAGCCCTGACACTGCGGGAGACGGCCGAAGTGAACCCGCCTGTCATCGCCTCCACCTACGCCCACGATAGTGAAGGGTTATGAGGGTGCTACGCTAGCTAGAAAACAAAAATTTTTCGACCTCATAAACCAGGATCTAGTGCTAGTTACAGGTTACGGGATTACCACTAGACGCGTAGGTGCAGCAGAAGTTGACCCTATGTAGTCGTACGCGTCGTAGCAGGCAGTGCAGTTGCATGGTCGTCCGTCACCTCAATCCTCTCGCGCAGTTCGTCCCAGTGCTCCAGGTGCAGCACCTCCGAGGAATCCCACATGTGCAGGGAAGAAGCGATGCGCCTCTGTACTGCTAGGTCCGCGAGGAGCAGAAGGTGCAAGCGTGGGGAGGGCGACGGCGGCTGCCAAAGGCGTGTCACTACCTGGCCGCGCCCCTACCCCTTGCTTATATAGGCGTCCCCAATGAGCTCACGAGTTGGAGGCCCATTAGTAACCCTAAGCTATGTTTAATTCGGGTCCAACCCGAATTAGGCTTCCAGCCCCTTGAGCGTGCGGCCCTATAGGTTCACGCACACATTGACATGGGCCGAGTACTCCTACTCGTCCAATAGTTGATAGCGGCCTCTAGCAAGGCGTGACAACTCCTATGTGCACGCAAAGATCATATCAGACGAACCACTACGACCACATACAAGTTATTCCCTTTGCCACTCGATATATGGTTCAACTTGTGGGTTAACACTTAACCCAAGCATGGCCATGCATTTGTTGATCCAATCACTTGAGTGATCCAGTGATATCTCTCTCGCGTAGAGAGGGGCAAATTCCATCTTGATTGTCTATGTCTCAAAGCATGCTTCCCGACCACCCGAAGACCACCTTTATAACTACCCAGTTACGGAGTAGCGTTTGATAGTCCCTAAGTAGGCCGTTTCACATCTTGAGTACATACCATAATCTCATATCTAAGGACGTAACGTACATCACGTGAATAGAGACTTTCTCATGTCGGGTCAGTCCAGCCTACATGTTTCACATGTGCCCATATTATTAGTTTGACATCTCCATGTCCATGACTTGTGAAACATAGCCATCAACTAATACATGTGCTGGTCTAATATTCAAGTGTGTTCTTACAAGAACGCCGACCAGGGATAACTTTAGAATAACCATTCAAGTAATTGAGTTTCACAAATAATTCACACAATCGCCAATCAATATAAATTGTCTATAATGGATATTCAATGAACACTTTATTAATCATGGATACAATCGAATATCATCATCTACATGATTAGTTCTAAGGCATATTCCCAACAGATAGGCCCCGTGGCCCGGCCTCGACCCCCTCCGGCGAGCTCCACCATGGGATCAAATGGTCCACGCCTAGATTGGGTGGGGAGGGAGCAGTGAGGAGAAGGGAGGAGCGCGGCAAGGAGGACCGGCATGGCTGGCAGCCATGCCCTGTCCCACGGTCGCGGAAGCGCCCGACCCCACGCCGGCAGCCGCGCCCTGCCCGGCGACATGGACGCGCCAGGCCCCATGCCGGCAGCCACACCCTACCCTGCCCTGCCCCGGGGCCGCGCTCGCCTGTGTTGCCGGGCCGCCGTGCGGTAGGGGATGGGATGTGCTCGCCGGGGCTTGTTCGCGCGCGCTCCTCGCCGCCGGTCCGCAGCTTGCCGCGCCGCACTCCTCGCCGCGGGTCCGCCGCGCGAGAATAGCCCCGACGCGGCGGCCGGGGGGCAGCAAGGCCGGCAGCGGGGACAGGATGCACTCCACCATGGTGGCTCCACCACCTGCATGCAAGAGCCCCCCGGGTGCTAGCCTGTGCGGGGCAGAAGAAAGGGAGAGAAAAAAAGAAAGGGAGAAAGGAAGAAGAAAATGGCAAGGGCAAGAATGTAATTTCCCCACCTTTCTCTCTCCTGATCCGGGGCACAGTGTCTATTGGCCAAATTACACGAAATCGCAGTGTCTTCTGGCAAATATCGAAGGTGGATGTGTGCACCAACCAATTTATGCCTTTGACGATGTCCCACGGCCAATTCTCCCTTTTTTATTGTAAAACATAAAAATCTGTGTAGCTATCGAGCAAGTGTTGTGTTGTTATCCCCACTATGTTTTCATTGCAACAAAAAGAAAAAAACTGTGAAAGCCAATGAGCAAGTGTTGTTTTCAAAGCGAATGAGTGTGAAAGCGTTCCTTAAAACACCCTGTAAATCTTAAGATTTTACTTGAATACGCAAAATACTTGCGCATATTTGTATTTAAGCAGAAGAGTTTTTACACCCGCGCTTTCGCGCGTTTTTAGGGGTTAAGATATTACATGAAATCCCGCTCTCATGCCTATCCTTCTAAGCGGATTACTCACGAAAAAGACAACCTAGAGTACGCGCGCCGGCTTCGATCGAAGGGTCGGTGGTGGCGCTCATGTGCGGGTGCCACGTCACCTGCGTCGAGGGTGCGCGAGGTCAGAAAAGAGCTCCAGCATTGACTCCGCGTCTGCGTCAACAGGGTCGTCGCCGTGCAGCATTCGTCGTCGTCCAGCGCACCGCGCTCCTGGGTGGCTGGCACCGGGGAGCCTGTGGCGGCATGTAGCATACGTTGTCCTCATCCAGCGCACCCTGCTCCTGGGTGGCTGGCAGGGGAGCCCGGTGACGACATGTAGCATACGTTGTCCTCGTCCAACGCACCGCGCTCTTGGGTGGCGGTCGCGGCCTGTACGGGAATTTCAACCACTCTCTAGACAAGCAAAAAGAAATAAATTTGCCACATCCAACGGATCCGACGACGTGGGTATATATGAATGGGAAAGAAACACGAAAAAACTGGAATTCTCTCTACAGCTAAGCAAAACAAACTTTACTCCAGCGAAATTAAAAATAGGGAAATAAAAAAAGAAAGACACCACTATTGTAAGCTAGACATTTCCTGCCTACTGTAGATTCTCTAGTTATCGCCTTGGCACCATTGCCATGCGGTATTGGAGTGTTGCATAGCATTGCGACTTGTCTTGGGTTTGAAGCCTTCTGTTGGAAAGCTTCTTCTCTAATTTTTATACATCTTCATTCTACGTTCCCTCTAAAAGTTTGAGAGCATGTATTAAGCCAGACTAGCATAATGCCCCTGTTAAAGTTACGGTTTTTTTATATGAAATGCTATATAAATCAACCAATTTGTTTTTGTGCTCTGATGGACACCTTATCTTGTGAATAAGCTGAGCTTTCCTTTAGGACCTTTGCTAGAATCAACAATCAGATTTTTCAAAGTTTATAAATGTGGAAATAAATAAAAAGTTTCATCATCATATTCTATTGCCCAATGTTTCCAAGAAGCTCCACTGTTGCATGAACATTTCTAGCAGCAGAGGCCAAGGCTCAGATGTTCTCTTCCAGCCTTGTGGGACAACTCACTGCCACAGTACCTTCAAGATTAACCCACTGTCCAGTTTCCAGTACCTAAAAGCTTCTAAATGAAATCAAGAGATTAGATTGTGTAACCACTTTGGAAAATCTATATATCAGTGGTGACTCCTTCCATGAAGCGGTGCACACTACCTTTATAATATCAGCCACCAACATTATTCTCCTAGAAATTATTCCTAGTCAATGCTGGTGACATCTTGCTAACGCTGGTGCCACAAAATTGAAGAGTGTACAATATTTTCCTAGAAATTATTCCTAGTCAAATTATTCAAAGTTATAACACTAACTTACTGGAAAACTTAAAAGTACAGTTCAAGAAAACCAGATATAAAACTTCTAAGTTGTCTAAAGCTCATCTTGCTAGGTTTAGTAGGAGGTTTCAGTGTCTATTTCTTCTTCCATTGGTTTCTATTCTGAAACTATGAGGTGCTGCTAGATCAGAGAACACCATTAAGTGTATATTTGGATCAGAGAACTCACCAATAGATTCCAATCTCCTTAGACAAACCATCATATAAGCAACCATCCTCTGATTAGGAATCCCATCCTCTGATTAGGAAATCCAATCAACAGAAACTCTACTCCTTGAAATGTGGCTTCTTTTTTGCAAATCACGAATGGTTAATGGTAATTAATTCAAAACTGGAGGAAGGGTCCCGCACTTCGTGCGGGAAAGAGGAAAAGAGGAGGGGAGAAAATGTGTGGGGAAAAATAGAAAAACCCGGTATAAAACAGTGCTATTGTTCCTTATTGGGTCCGTTCTCTTCATCAGCAGACTCGTAATATTTTCTTATCGGGTTCTTACTGTTCATCACCAAACCCATTACTGTTTCTTATTGGATCTGTGTTGTTCATTAACAGACCCGTTAGTGTTTCACAACGGGTGTACTGTAGGTAAAACCCGTTACTGTTAATGTACAGTAATGGGCGCAAAGTAAAACACATATGGAACCCGTTTACTGTTAACGTACAGTGTCGTTCACCAGAAATAAAGAATCTTTATAGATTCGTAAGGCTGATCCTAAGTTCTTGGAAGTCTTAGAAAGGAAATATGTATATAAAAAAAGAACTACATCCTGATATAAGCAGCAAAAACTCTTAGGCTGACATTGGGATAAAGATCCTGGTCAATGGCGTGCCAACGAACTCGATTCCTCATGCACGAGGACTACGGCAAGGAGACCCGTTGTCACCACTACTTTTCATCCTGGCCATTGACCCCTTTCGGAGAATTATTGACAACGCAGCAAGGCAGGGTCTGCTACTGCCAATACTCCCAACAGCAGCTAATCTGAGATGCTCCTTGTACGCTGATGATGCGGCTTTGTTCGCTAAACCCTCGGCTAGAGAGCTTACTCACCTTCTGGGCCTACTGCTGTTTTTCGGTGAATGCTCCGGTTTGAGAATCAACATGAACAAGACAGAGATTTACCCGATACGATTACCAGTCGAGGCTATGCAAGAGCTAATTCAAAACTTCCCTGGTCGAATTGCTTCTTTCCCTGGAAAATATCTAGGCCTCCCATTGCACATGAGGAAATTACGGAAGATAGATGTCCAACCTTTGATCCATAAAGTAGGGGCGAGACTACTGGGATGGAAAGGAAAATTGCTATCTTCTTCAGGAAGGGAAACTCTAGTCAAAACAGTACTATCATCCATCCCCATCTATCATTTCACAGTCTTCGAAGCCCCAAAATGGCTAATCCCTGAAACTCTAGTCAAAATAGTACTATCATCCATCCCCATCTATCATTTCACAGTCTTCGAAGCCCCAAAATGGCTAATCAAGAGAACCGATAGAATTCGCAGGAGTTTCCTCTGGAAAGGAGATAAACCGGACAGAGTGTGCGGCGGCCATTGATTGCTCAACTGGCCCACAACGTGTGCACCGAAGTTTAGGGTTACGAGGGTGTTACGCTAGTAAAAAAAAAAACTTTTTTACCTTATAAATCAGGATCTACTGTTAGATATAGGTCACAGGATTACCACTAGATGCGCAGGTACAGCGGAAGACTCGATATAGTCGAAAGACTCGATATAGTCGAACGCGTCACAGCAGTGTCGTGCAGTTGCGTGGTCGTCCGTTAAGTACACCCTTCACTTCCTGATCGTTCGAGCACGTTTCCAACCAGTCCAACTAGTCGCCGACCAGTCCAACTAGTCGCCGACTAGTTGCTGACCACCGTGACCGACCAGGTCCGTCCTTTGTACCGCAGATACAGCACCTCCGAGGTATCACACACGTGCGACCGCGAGGAGCAAAAGCGTGAGCGTGGGGTGGGCGACGGCGGCTCAATCGATCAATCCCGATTAGTCAGATCTCTAAAAATCATACTTTGCCTCGCCCCTACCCCTTACTTATATAGGCGTCCATATGCGACCTCGACCTGGAGGCCCATCAGAAACCCTTAACCATGTCTAATCCGGGTCCAACCCGAATTAGGCTTTCAGCCCTTAAGCGTGCGACCCTATGGGTTCACGCACACATAGACATGGACCGAGTACTCCTACTCGCTCAATAGTTGACAGCGGCCTCTAGCAAGGCATAACAACTCCTATGCATACGTAAAGATCATATCAGATGAATCACTACGACCACGTACAAGTTATTCCCTTTACCTCTAATATATGGTTCAACTCGTGGGTTAACACTTAGCCCAAGCACGGCCATGCATTTGTTGATCCAATCACTTGAGTGATCTAGTGATATCTCCCTCATGCAGAGAGGGGCAAAATCTATCTTGACTGTCTATGTCTCACAGCATGCTTTTCGACCACCCGAAAACCACATTTATAACTACCCAGTTACGGAGCAGCGTTTGACAATCCCTAAGTAGGTCGTTTCACATCTTGAGTACATACCATAATCTCAGGCCTTAGGACATAACGTACATGATGTGAATAGAGACAATCTCTTGTCGGGTCAGTCCAGCCTACATGTCTCATATGCGCCCACATTATTAGTTCGACATCTCCATGTCCATGACTTGTGAAATACAGCCATCAACTAATACATGTGCTGGTCTAATATTCAAGTGTGTTCTCACAAGAAAGCCGATCAAGGATAATTTTAGAATAACCATTCAAGTAATTGAGTTTCACAAATAATTCACATAATTGCCAATCAACACAAGTTGTTTATAATAGATATTCAATGAACACTTAATGTATGTCATAGATACAGCCGGAATATCATCATCTCTTTGATTATCTCTAGGACATATTCTCAACACGAAGAAGATGGGAGGCCTCGGGGTTTTGGATTTGGAACGATTTACTAGAGCCCTGAGGCTCAGATCGCTTTGGTTTCAATGGAAACAGCCGGACCGAGCATGGAGTGGCCTCGATGTGCCGTGTGATAAAATTGACAAAGATCTTTTTAATGCTTCCACTCGTGTCATAATTGGGAATGGTAGGAAGGCATCGTTCTGGAGCTCCAGTTGGCTAGACGGCGTGACACCAAAAGCTATTGCGCCAACTCTATTCGGCAAATCTAAAAGGAAAAAGTTCTCAGTACTGCAAGGGCTGACTGCAAACAAATGGCTCGACTACATTTATCCGGTAGTGACACAAGTGGAGATCCGAGAGTTTGTAAAGTTATGGGAACTCATTGATGGAGTACAGTTGAATGAAGAAGTGGAAGACATGATAATCTGGAGGCGGACTATGGATGGGGAATGCTCGGCCAAGAGTGCATACTTAGCTCAGTTCACGGGACGATTCTCCAAGATTCAAATCACTCCAATTTGGAAGGCTAGAGCCGAGTCTAAATGCAGGTTCTTAGCATGGACCCTGCTACACAACAAAATTTTGACAGCAAGCAATCTTAGTAAGAGAGGATGGACTGAAGATACGGATTACAGGTTGTGCCGAGCAACTTTAGTAACACCCACGCACTTATGTAAAGACTGCATTTTCACCAAGGAAGTCTGGGATATTATAAAGCAATGGCTTCACCTCTCGGCGCTCCAGGGAGTAAGCACATCAGGTTCGCTCTATGCCTATTGACGTCGGTGTAGACGAAAAGTGGTGCAAACCGAACGACGGCAGCTTGATGGCCTCTTCATTTATTTCTGAAACAGGACAATTCCAACAAATACAACTCTCTCCGATCCAGGTGGCAGGTCTAATTAAGGATGATATCGCGCAATTTAGACTGGCATGACGCAAAGTAGGATTAGGGATGAGTAGTTGATTGTTAGCTTGGCTACCAGAGTTGTATTGACGGGCAACGCCTACTAGTGGTGTTTATAGGGGTGTGCTTTTTCTTCAGTTGCGGCTACGGCCTGCTTGAGCTGTAAATATCTGTAACTTGCCTTGTTTTTTCTTTTCTACCGTCTAATAAGGCTAAGCTTTCGCCGCCCTTTCGAAGAAAAAAATCTGTATGTCCCTGCCCTTAGCCACAACTCTCCTGATGAACACATCACCTGAGCTACCAAATTCCTACAAAGATTGTTCTTAAAACAACAGATTTGGACTGTTCCTAGATCCATTTTTCATGTGTTGCCATGAACTAAAGTACTTGAGATTCACGAAGAAAAGAGGCACACCTTCATATATATGCAGCTCTTTGCAACTTAGCACCTTACAATACCGGAATCAGTGTCTTTGCCGAGTGCCGGAAGCACTCGGCAAAGGAACGAAAACAGTCGGCACAACCCTTTGCCGACTGTTTTCCACGTCGGCAGTCGGCAAAGAGGTGTCAGCAAAGACCTCTTTGCCGACTGCCACGCGACAGGCACTCGGCAAAGGCTTTCCTGAGTGCCAGGTAAGCACTCGGCAAAGACTTTCTGAAAAAATAAAAAAAGCAGCGACCCGCCAAGCCCATCCACAGGGCCCGGCGAGCTCATCGACGGCGGCCACCGCGCCGCCGTCCGGCCGCCGTCCTGTGCCCCCCTGTAACATCCGTGCTATTAGGTTTAATTAATCTAGCATCACATTGCATGAGCATCTCATTTGCATCCTGATTTAGGTTTGGATGTTTGTTTGTTATATTTTAAATGTGTGTTTAATGGAGTTTTAAAATATTTTAAAAGTGCTATCTACATTGCTCATTGTAAAATGGACCTTTAATATATTTTGTGGAGAAAATTATTTGGGACAAAAAGTCTATTTTCACCAAATCATGAAAATGCTTTCTAGACCTTCAAAAATGGCGAAAACGGTGTCTATGTATTAAAAATTATTCATTTTATAATTTGAATTTGAGGCAAATTTGTAATTTCAAAAATAAGCCGAATTAGCAAAAACTTTCTATATATGAAATGTTCCTCTCTTCAAATGGAGTAACTTTTATATTTTGAGTTTTATCAAATTCTCAACCTTTTAAAATTATAGGGCTCTGAACATTTAGCTCATTTTCAAACAGGGCGGGACCCACATGGCCCACCTGTCTCTCTCTCTCTTCCTCCTCCCGTTGTCTTCATCCCGCTGAACACGCCAGAGCGTGTAGCGCAGCGCCACTGCCACCGCTGCCGCGCCGTGCTGCCACCCCGCCCGCTTGCCACATCACGCCACGACCAGCACCCGCACTTGAGTGCGCACGCGCGCCGCTCGCCTGCCGCACGCTCCGCCGGCCGTCGCACCACGCTGCACGCCAACACCTTGCGCCAACGGCTACACGACATGGCAGGACGGGTACTTGAGCACCCATGCCCGCCTGCTCACTCACCCGTCGCTTCCCCGCTTCGCCGCTGACTCGCTGGCACAGTGCCATGGCCGCCGTCGGGTCACTCGCTCACCTGGACTCGACCGCACGCGCCACAGCCAAATCGAGGAGTGCCCGAGCACCTTTATGTACCCCTCCACCTGCCTCACTCCCTTCCCCACCCCTTTTCCCTCTCATTTTCACCCGCGCCAGCCACCGCGGCCACCGAGCTGCCATTGCCGCCGCCGAGCCCACCTCTGCCTAGCTCCCTCCTCATCCCACCATTTTCCAATCCGAGGGCACCATCTTGTTCGCCATCACCTCCTTCACCTTCGTGACCATCTCCCGCACCAGATTACTCAAGGTAAAGGCCTAATTTGGCCGTTCATTTCCTCCACACGCCACGGCCGCCATGGCCGCCGGAGCGGTTCACCGCGGCCGCGCCTGTCCCGACCCGCTCCGCCCTACCTCTTACCCATTCCGGTGTTGTTAGGGGTAGGTGATACCTGTCATGGAGTTAAAGGCGTTGGTTCAGGCCTCGTCTCGCCGGACTCGGCCTTCCCGCCACCGGAGCTCGCCGTCATCCGCCGCCATGGGTCGCCGTCGTTGCTCCGCGCCACTGGAACCTTAATCTTCTACACCGTTAGGATGCTAGTTTTGATAAGGGATTAAGAAATTCATAATTAAATAATGAAGTAAGATAATGGCATGATAATTTTTGTAGGCTGTTTTAGGGCTAAATAGAAGCTATTTATGCTCTGAAATCTACTGTTTGATGTGTTTCACAGTACAAAGTATTTTATGTACGTTGAATGTTTCTGCCTAGTGATTTTTGTGTTGGATAAAATACTTACTATTTTAACATAAAACTTTTACAGTAGACTTTGTTTAACATTCTTAAGCTTCTGTAATTTTTGTAGATTTTTCTAAGTAGTATAAATACGTGTTCCACTTCTACCCTGGTTTATTTGTGTGTCAGATTAGGGTTTTTAAGATGCCATGGAATGTACCCTGTTTTATCTAAGATAATTGCTGGTGGGTTGCTGAAAAACTATTTCGGGGTAGTATCGACATAATGAGTGAATTCTATCACCTGCCACATAGTCATGCATGCATTCATAACATACATCATGCTCGTTATAATGCATACATGGTATTCATTTGCATCGACGCATCATACATGTTTACCGACGGACCTTACGTCGGTAGTTTAGGAGGAGCTGAAAGAGGAAGGACAGCAGGGAGTAGTGCTGCAGGAGGCAGCAGAGGACGAGGAACCCAACACTGACTTGCCAGAGTGCCCTAACCATCAGCCCAGTTGCTTCGAGAAAGGCAAGCCCCGGAGCATTCCTCCCTATGGTTTTATAAATAACTTATTTTGCGTCCTTTACTGTTTATGATGCATTAAGTTCATAGACGTTGATCGATAGCGTTGATGCATTATGAGTACCCTTGACCACCTGAGATACCCAAACACCCTGCTAGATGTTGGTACGTATATGCTTAGCCCTGCTTAACTAGATCAGTAGAAGTCGGGTGATTTCCTTGTCATCCGTGAGATATAGGTGGTGACCCATAATGATGAGCTAGATTGATGTTTGAGAATAACCATGAGGAGTATAAATCGAGACCAGGCGAGATTGGTGCTATGGACAGAACCGGAGGTTCGATGTTGTTTTATCCCGTCTGTGTCGAACTAGGACCCCATCAGTTATCACGGCCCTCAAGTCATGTTGAACACATGCCCCACATTTAGTTGGAAGGGTGTGATCATCTGACCGCAAAGCCTCGAGACTATTTGGGCCAGGTTTTGACTTGAATACTCGTACTGGAGATGGTGGTGGTGTTGACAGTGGCGCGGAGAGTAAGCCTGAGGCCGGCATAGGACGGCTAGTATGCATTCGGGCGGCTCCTAGGTACGTTGGTTTAGTCAATCTCGCGACTTTACTCGAATAGGCCTAAGGCAATCAAGGTACAGTTTGTCTGGGTTTGTGTGGGGAATAACTCATCAGCTGGTTTGCAATCGATTATAATCACCATCATCCCTGGATAGTGGACACTGCCTTGAGCACCGGCATCGTAGTAAGAACTTAAACAAAGAGATAAGATGGTTAGGATGTTGATGCTGAAAGATGCTCAACCAAAATGGTTACTAGTCTTGTTTGATTTTCACCTATGACCGTTTAGATCAGGTGCTAACGTAGTAAGATTAGGGTAATGACTATAAAATGCAAAGCTAGAAGGTCTTAATAATTGTTCTTAACAAGTGCAAGCTTTTTATGCAAAAGAAATAAGTCAGCCAGCCTACCTACACAGCCTCGCATACTCGTTGGAGTCAATTTATTTTTGTTTATGACGGGTAAGTCTAGCTGAGTACGTCCTCGTACTCAGGGTTTTATTTCCCATGTTGTTGCAGAT
Source organism: Bothriochloa decipiens (assembly GCA_023333625.1). Classification (NCBI taxonomy): domain Eukaryota; kingdom Viridiplantae; phylum Streptophyta; class Magnoliopsida; order Poales; family Poaceae; genus Bothriochloa; species Bothriochloa decipiens. Next base: position 392,975 of record CM041646.1, read on the forward strand.
GGTGAGATACTCTATGGCTACTGCCAGACATGCTTCTACCCAGCTATGGGTGATGAATAGACCTTGAGCAAGGTCACTCCGTATTATCGTCCCCTATGCTTTTCCTGGATTTCGATGTGGGCCAGGCACTATGTTTTAAAACTATGTGTGCGTTTGTGAAACAAAACCTTTATTTGCTTCCGCTATTTGAACTCGTATTTGGTATTGTAACAACTTATCTAAGACTCTGATGTAATCAACTATGTTTGAACCTTATGTAATATTATGGATGGTGTATGTTGAACCTCAATCGATCCGGTTAACTTATTGAGATGTTTGAAATCCTTCGAGATTTCACAGACTACCGGGTTAATATATGCACAATGTACTAATTAAATTGCTTGGCGGTTTACTTAGTACCTTGGGTTTATATTAATTGGACGGTTCTGTTACACCCCCTCGTTGGCACCGTGGAGGCCGAGCCAGGGCTGGGAGGTCGCGCCCCGCTGGGGGGCTATCGCGCCGCCGGGCCACCGCGCGCCTCTGGGAGGCCGTGCCCCACCGGGGGGCCATGACTCGCCCGGCCGCGTCGCGCCGCCGTGCCGCCGCCGCAGGGGCACCGCCGCGCACGGGGGGCCATCGCGCCGCCGGGGGACCTCTGCGCCCAGGGGCCGCCGCATCGCCGGGAGGCCGCGCCTCGCCAGGGGCCCG
>CM041646.1:398664-456962 GCA_023333625.1 Bothriochloa decipiens
CTCCCGCACACGCGCCCGCGAGGCGACTGCGGGGCGGCGGCGCCCCTGCTCCCTCGCGCGTCCGCGAGGCGACGGCGGAGCGCCTGCTCCCGCACGTGCGCCCGCGAGGCGGCGGCGGGCGGCGGAGCCCCTGCTCCCTCGCGCGCCTGTGAGGCGGCGGCGGAGCCCCTGCTGCCGCACGCGACGGGCGCGCATGGGCACCGGTGACCGACCCATGGTGGCGTGCACAGGCCGCCACGGGCGCGCGCGGGAGGTCCGCCTAGGCGCCGCCATTGCAAGCACAGGGGAGCTCCGCCCGGCTGCAGTAGGCGCGTGCGCGGGAGTCCGCCTGGCCGCCATCGTGAATACGGGAGAGGTCCACCCGACCGCAGCAGGCGCGTGCGCGGGAGTTCGCCTGGCCGCATCGCAAACGTGGGGCGGTCCGCTCAACCACAGCAGGCGCGCGCGGGAGGTCCGCCTGGCCACCGCCGTCGCGGGCGCAGGGGAGGACCGCCCGGCCGTGGGCGGCGCCAGGGAGACGACGCTGGTGGCTGTGATGGGGGTGGGTGGCTCGGCCTCGTAGGCAGCCGGACGGGGAGCGGCGGTGACACGTCTGGGTGGAGGAGCTTGTGGCATGGAAGCGGCCGTCGTGGTGGTGTCGATGCCGGCGTGGAGCGGCTCGGCAGTGATACGGAGAGACGGAAGGAGGGGGATGAAATGAGAGATGGGGAACGGAAGGGTATTTTTGACTTTTTAACCGACCGGACCCATTTGAAACGGTGAAAATTTAACAGAAAGCGGATGGAATGGCGTGCGTGGTAAAAAAGTTTTTTACGATGGCACCGGTGACCGACCTAACTTTCTAGTGGTTTATGTGGAACTGTAAACTTTTTCAATGACATACATGGAAAAGACTGAGTAGTGCACTCTTCTGCACTCTCTATTTGGATCTTAAATCCCACAAAAAAAGGTAGTTGGTTGTTGGAACCTAGAAAATTTGGCATACGCAGGTGGGCGGTCCCTGGGATTTCGCCCAATTTTTAGGTCCACCTAGTCTTGGCTTGAGGCTCAAACAGATCCAATCCTAATTTTCCAATCTAAAGAGACTTACTAGCACACAGTCAGCGCAAGCATTTTTTTTGTCTACATACATTTTTTTATTTGTTTTATATTTACATATTTGCTTTGCATCCAAGTGAAGTCAAGATATTGTTTTGTTATTTTTATGTTGCTTTATTGATCCACATCTCTACCTAATAATAAATTACAGAAATTTCAGTCCACCTTTGAGGTTTCTGTCCGCCTCTACGTACGTATTGTTTTCGGTTTATGTTAGTTTAGGAGTGGCTAAAGAATAGAAATAAAGATGCTAGAGAGGAAAAAAAAGGTGGAAGAATCTTTATTCTTTATCTTTACCTAATAAAAAGTAATACAGGGTTTCAGATGTAAATATGTAAAAGAGAAAGAAAAGACGAAAAAATATCCGTTATTTTTCATATATATATATATCAAGATTCCCGATGCAAAATGATCAAATTAAATATTTATAAAAATAAAGATTTTTATAAAATCCACCAACAATCATAGAAAAATCATAAAAATATAAGACCAGCTTTGTTAGATTCATAAAAGTATGATCTATCCATAGACATTATGAATGTCGTTAGATTACGCTTAAGAAATATTTATAACTAAATAATTATGCGCCTTCCAATAGAAGAAAAAAATATAGTGCCACTTTTATTTTATTTTTGCCTACTTTTTTTTCTTTTGCCTACCGTGCCCTACATGTTCGCAGTCAGCGGAAAGGTCATAATCGTGGAGTGCCCTGCACCAACCTGGGTAGCCGGTCGTTACTGTGTCTACTAGAAGCAACTCAGACATGTTGTGGTCACGCAGGCACCGCTTGCTGCTTGTCCTAGCTTGGACGCTGCCAGCGTCGGTCTATCAAGACGCCATGTGTACAGGTGTGTCCGAGCTCTCAGGTCAATTCAACCGTGACCGCGACGAGACGTTGCTCCATTCGCTGATCTCGTGGCGATCGCCATCCGGGAAGCTGGATGTCTCGATATCTAGCCTCGTCCTTATCTAAGGATATGCTAGCTAGCGGAAGCGAGCGAGGTGTCCGTACTTCATACAAGTCTACAACTGCCCTCGTTTCTCGTCCATGATTACCACCCGACGACCGAGCACCAAACGGCAACATCGAAAAGGTTTAAGAATTAAACGAGAGCTGCACCACCATAACATGAGTAAGCCGAAGACGAACTGCTTTAGCATTTCTGCCTACAATAGTAGTAGCTTCTTGCCAGTGAATTCAAGAAGCTCGTTTGACAAAAGTTAAGAGCCCATAGGATTTCAAGACCAAAGACAAAAACTACCCGACGACGATATTTTTTTTGAGCATAGACGACGGTAATGATGATGGATACAAATACTTTTTTGAGCATAGATGACGATAGTGATGATGGAGAAAAATACTTTACCTAGTTTTTTTTACAACATACTAACCATGACCAATAAATTTCTTTATCATGAACAAAATAAGAAACCTTCTTCTACTATATCATATAAATTTATAACGGACTATATAATATCCAATTCATATATACAGTTTATACTAAAAAAAGCTTGGCTATCATTTTAATTGCTCCTATAGTTTACACATTATATCTATTTCAAGAGATATTAGAACAGATAACGCGATCACTATACTTATGTAAATCTCTAAATCGTTATTTATGTAACCATGTCAAGTTGTCTGATCCGATGCAACGTACGGGCCTGTTTTTTTACTTAGAGTGTCAACTGTATTTCAAATATGGTTTTCATATAATGTAGCTGCGTAGATATGTGCATGCAGTATAAAATTCTACATTTGTCCCTAAAAAGATGCTGCTATATGGGAGTATTAAATACCGATAGTCGTCGAGTATGTAAATTTTGCTTTGTAAAAAAAATTAAACAATATACAATTATTTTAATGTTTTCAGTGTCTTGAATTCTGAAAAGAAGTTGCGAGGAGGAAGTTGTCAGGCGGGTGAATTGAAGTTGAATATATCTCGGTGGAGTGATAAGACTGATGCAAGGGGGCGGGCCGGCCGCGCAGGGCACTCCATACTGGCCTGTTCCGATCCGCCGATCGAGCTCGATCGGTTCGGTGCTAGCTAATATAAGTATGTCCTTGCATGAGTGACAAGTAGCTAGCTTAACGATCGAGCACATCGAGTCCCGGCCGGTGTGGTGAACGGAGAATGCAATGTAACGTGGCTGGACTGATTGATGAATGAAATGAACAACAATAGCGGCAAAGTCAAGAAGAACACCGAGCATGGAGCAGCCGTACAGAGAGGAATGCCTGATTTAGTTTCTGGTTAGAATTTCTGTAGCAGAATTTATATACTTTTTATTTATATTTGATAAAAATTATTTAAATTTTGACTATTATGTTTAAAATATTCGTCTCGTAAAGTATAACTAAACTATATAATTAGATTTTGATTTTATCTATATTTAATACTTCATATATGTGTCGATATTTTAATATAACAGAGATTTTTCTTTTTATAAAGTGCCAAATATCAGAATTAGGAGTCGAATTCTCACGTCTAAACGAGGCCGAAGAGACGATGCATCGTCGTCGTGCTTAAAATCTGCAGCGAAGCTAGCCTGCCATCGTCGGTCCGGCGTTCACTTGCATCCGATCTGATCCATCCATGGTGCAGACTGCAGAGCAGAGGCGTCACGTCATGCGCGGTAGAATGCGTGATTCGTGAAGCAGCATGGCTGGCTGCCATTGCTCGAGGCCTTGCTCTTCCATGTACTCCTAGGCCTTGTTTAGATGGTGGAAAAAAATAAATTCGATAAATAGTATTATTTTCGTTTTATTTGATAAATATTGTCCGATTGTGAATTAATTAGGCTTAAAAAATTCATCTCGTGATTTTCAACTAAACTGTATAATTAGTTATTTTTTTACCTATATTTAATATTTCATATAAGCAGCTAAATATTGATGTGATAGAGAGAGAATGGAAAAATTATAACTTTTGAAGAGATCTAAACATGGCTATAGTTCACAGCAGAGAGCACTGTGGAGTGATGAAACAGTATGGAGTGGGCAGAGGATCGGATCGACAAGTGACTGCCAGCAGAGATCTGGCCGGCATTTACTTCCCTCACGGTCTCACCTGCCTCTGTACTTTTACCTGGACCACCGCTTTCCGCCAAGGACCCATGCATCGCTAGCTCTCTGCATCCGCATGCTGCGTGCATGGCGACCCTTGCTCGACCTGGACCTATATAAAGACCTACATAGCCACCTCGCTCTAGCAGAGGGACACACGCACAGTCACACACGCACACACACGCAGCAAGCCACCAATTGACATTCTGCAATGGCATTCTGCAGCAGCCTGCTCGTGCTCGTCCTCGTCGTCATCCTGCAGGCTCTAACGCCTGCCGAGGCGAGCAGAGCCATGCTGCCAAAAACGACTAAGACGACGACGGCGGCGGCGATGTCGGCCAGCGGCAGCACTGCAGCTGGTAGTAACAGCCATCAGAAGAACCACGAGGCGGGAGAGGGACCAGCTGCGGCTGCCGGAGCAGCAGCGGGCGTGATCAACAACGGCGACCAGAAGACCTTCCTGCCGGTGCCGGGCTACGTCGGCGGTCTCGGAGGCTTCGCTGGCGCCGGCGGCCTCGGCGGCGTAGGCGGAGCCGTTGGGGGCATCGGCGGCGCCCTCGGAGGCGTTGCTGGTGGCATTGGCGGCATGACTGGCGTCGGCGACCTCGGAGGTGTCGGCGGTGGACTCGGAGGGTTTGGTCCGCTTGGTGGTGGTGGCGGCCTTGGTGGTATAGGTGGTGGATCAGGTCTCGGCGGCCTTGGCGGTCTTGGTGGTGGATCAGGTCTCGGCGGTGGCAGCGGCGTCGGCGGCCTTGGTGGTGGATCAGGATCAGGGTCAGGTCTGGGCGGCGGCAGCGGTGGAGGAGACGGCCTTGGCGGTGGTAGCGGCGGCGGTTATCATGGCGGCGGCAGCGGCGGTGGCTGCCTTCACCCGTGAAGCAAGCAGGCGTCAAACGGCACATGCGACGTGTCTGCTGGATGCATGCAAGGCGGCTTGCTGTTGTCAGTCGTGTCCATGCATCGTTGCTTTTCTACTTGTACCAGTACTGCTCATACGTATACGTACGTTGCGTGGTTAAGTTTGTGTATCATCATGTTTTTTTAAATAATAAATCATGGCATCTTGGTTTGTATAATTAATACCATTTTGTGTTGTCTGTCCCTCCTCACAAAAGAACATCGTTATACTAGTCTGTTCTAAATTATAGTTTATTTGATGTTTTATCTTATGTATGGTATTATTTAAAATTTGTTTCAAAATTTTACTTTTTTCTTGTGGCTTGTTTTTACAAAAGATCTTCGAGAATGACCTAAATTTAACTATGTTTGCTTCAATTTTTTTTGAACGAGACAAGTTGTCAAACTTGGTTAACAAATCAGACGAACTATAATTTAGAACAGATGAGTAACTTTGAAGCTACGATTTATTTTGAAAAGAGTAAGATAAGAATACTAGCTAGCACATACAATGCAGCTAAGAAATAAGAGATGTATATATTGGGTGGCGATTTGTGAGGAGCTTGTGCTTGCCAGACATGGTCCCTTGACCTTTTTTCCTGTTTTGAGCAAACATGATCTCTTGACTAGGTCAAAGGACCTCCTTCTAATGGACTTAGGCCCATACAATGCCCCGGATCGAGCTACGTTCTAATGGGCTTAGGCCCATATAGCATCTAACGGCCTGGTCCATGTATCAGTCCGAGCCTATACTATTTTGGATCGGCAGCAAGAAGAAGGCCGCCTGTACGGCAGGCACAGTGTTTTGATGAGAGAAAAAAATAATTAAGAAAACCGCAGCAACAGCGGTTTTCTGCTTCTAATTGTACTGTTTCAAGCTAGAAGAAGTTTTCATCAACTAACCAAGAAGTAGTCCGGTTAAGGACTAATTCAGGGTTTACATGTTGATTAGCCAAGTCGATCCGAAGTTTGTAGTTATGATCGGACATGAGTTCCACGCCCTCTTTTTTTTTTTCGGAGCACGCTTTCATCCACTTGGCAGGGCTTCTAAAGATTTTGGAGAGAATCAGAACCAACTCACCCATTCAAAAGGTCATAAATAATAATGTAAAATAATAATTGCTGGCAATTATATTTTTGAAGGCTTGATCAAACTGTACATCGACGATCCAACTCATACATTTCTTCCTGAAGATAGGTGAACCAATCGAATGGATTGACAGCGAGCAAAAGAGCAGAACCACCCCCTAAATCACTTGCCGCATCCGCCATGGCAAATTGAGAGGATTATGATGAGGATCAGCGCAACAAAGATGCCAAGGACGATGAGCTTCATCTTCATGTTCTGGTACCACATCTTGCGCCGCACCCGCACGCCTTCCCGTCTGAAATCAGCAGCCTGAAACAAACGGAGGAGCCAATAATGTTCTTTTTCAGTTCTTCCCATCTCTTTAATTCAGACACCGGCAAGTTACAGAAATTTGCAACAAACACTGACCCCTTCGTGGAGCTGCTCTGTCCTTGTGACAAGATCATCGACCTGTTGCCCGCGATCAATCGCCTAAGATATTTCCATCAAATTAATTCCTCATTCAGTAGTACGTAGTAGTATTCCAAACTAAACTAGCCAAGCCCAAAGATAAATGAGGAACGAAAGCAGAATTATTCAAGGTTTCAGTCAAGGTCATGCTCATGCATTCCTGGGAAATTAAGCATATACTGCTGATATATGTTAGTTATTACCTTGTCAATGTTTTCCATCATGATGTTCTTCACCTGATCGACCTGAGCCTTCACTTTGGACAGCTTACTCACCTCCTCTGGGTGATCCGTACAGTGCTGCATCTGATCTCTAAGCCTCGGCCTGTATTTCCAGTCCCAAGCATGCACAACACAGTGAGGTGTAAAAAGTAAAATTCACAATACAAATTGGAAAATGCATCTGAAAGTCTGAAAAATTCCTGTTCTTGCAGACAAAGAATAAAAACTGTTACCCGAAATCTCGGGTGAGACTGTTGGCTGTAGCTGTTGCTGCTTTGCCCCCTGCATATCTCTTGTTGAAGTCCTCCTTGATCATCTCCAAGAAGGCCATAGGAATCTGCCGCCCAGCTGACTCGGTTGCGACAACGCAGAATGCTGCAATTTGATTTCAGTTATTAACCGAGGTGTAGTTGAGCAAACATAAATAACCTTTCTTTGCATCTTCCTATATTACCCCAAAAAGAAACATTCTGCTAAATGGTGGTAAGCAATTTTGCACTGAAGACTTGCAGTCAGACAGCTCTGCTTTGTTTCAGGTCTCGATCCTTTTCTGTTTTCAGTTTCAGTCAAATATTGACAGTAAACTAAATTGATTCTAAAAAAACAGTAAATTAAATTCTGTGACTCAGGGGATAATGCATGAACGGAAGGAATAATCATGTTACGGCAGAAAAGATTTAAAGCTGTGTAATAAAAGGAGCATCAGCATCCTATCTTAGTAAGTAATAGTAAGTTTCGGAGCGAAGCTACAATTGAAATGTTGGAAATAAGCTATTGATATTGTAGAGAAAAAAAAACTATCCAATCATGATCATCAAGTCTAACTTTTTCTTTTTTGAGCATGGCAGGTGCTCTGCCTTTTCATTCAGTAGGAAGCAGGTAACATCACCAAGTCTAACTAACAGGCCAATTCAAAATGCTCTTCAGAGTTCAGAGTGCTCTGGTAGAAACTCTGATTGAATCCCACAGACAGAGCAACGGATGCATCTAGTTGGTGGTGTGGTTGATGGAGCTAGATCGTTAGCCACGTACCGTATCCGTCGCTGACGAGGAAATTGAAGGTGTGGCCGTCGCAGGTGTAGGTGAATCGGTTGTTCCCCGCCGGCAGCTTTTGCAGGCACTGCGCGGCGATGTCCCGGAAGTTGCCGGTGTAGGAGGTGTGCTCCGCCACCACCACCGTGCCCCGCGCCACCATGCCGTAGATGAGAGCCCCGGTATCTCTCTCCGGCGGCTGCGCCATCGATCCCAGCTGTCGTCGGTCGTCTTCTTCGTCTCCGGTCGATCGAAGAGAAGGTACAACCCCTAACCTGACCTGATGAGAAGCAACGAAGAAACAGAGAAGCTGCTGATCTGACGATGACCGATGTCTTGAGCTTAGTGGCCAAAACAATGGTGGTGGTGGTCTTTACGATGTGCTATATGTGTGTCTTGGTCCAAAGCAGACGCCGCGTTGGAAGAACTCCGACTTGTAATTGTCAATGGTTCTAGATAGATGGGAACGAGAACGATGAACCCTGCGATGTGTTGACGTACTCTTGGACTTGTGCAAGCACGAGTATTAAAGCAGATCCGAGAGATCAGAACCGTCCGTTCATTGACTAGTTAGGAGTTTTTTTATTAAAAAAAAGTTTGGATTGGAGATGGACGAAAAAGTCGCAATCCCAATTCCTTCACCCCCGCGTTGATTACTTCGTTGATTAATTAGCTTGGACGACTTGCCTTGTTGAGGCGGCCGGCAATTAAGGAATTTTTCTCCCACTTCCTTTCTAAAATGCAACCTCATCCATATGCATCATGTATATCTTTTAAACACTATCCATATATGCTTTTTTAAACATCATCCTGCCTAAAATTATCCACGTAACTGATACACGATCAAACAGCATGTATGCCCAGAGCTCATGGAATAAAATAAGTCAGAGCTAGGGCTCCAATGGTCAAATAGGCCCCCAAACCGTGTCAATGGTCTAATGGACTTATGTTTCTGATTTGAGAAAGTAGTTAACAATTTTGACAACACCAAGAAAGCATAGTATATATACAGTCAAAAGATGGAATCAAGTCGATACCTCGTTTTCTCAGCGGAGGGATCAAAATGCAGTATTTTCTCAGCAAGTCACTGGAACGTGCATATTTTTCTTTGTTCTGGAATGATGAAGAAGCACGCACTAAATAAATCAAGACCATTCAACAGAATTAACCTGCTGATCTGAGAGCCCTGGAGTAGTAGACTAGTACCCTTTCGTTACCAAATTTGCAAGAAAATTGAAAAAGCTATAACGACTTACAATCTATAGAACAGATGGTACGCCAATCTATAACAGAGGGAGAGAGTAGTAACTAGATAAGCAGCGAGCTGTCAAGTCAAGCGAGGGCAAAGCTTCAATTCGTCCAGGGCAAGCTTCAATTCCAAATGTTGCTCATCAGAGTTCACACCTGACAATGGATCTGATACTTCATGATACCAGAAAACTGAACAATTAAGTGGATTTTCTCGGCTACTCATATCAAGCTTCGCTATCCTTCACAACATGGGCACCTAAAACTAAGCTAAAATATATTGATCACAGGGCGGCCAAGTTTAGACCTTAGACGACAGAGTACATATGGAGTCTCACATGTAATGTGGAGCGGAGATACAACAAGGGCTCTAGCTCTACAGACGATTAATGTGGTAGTACAACAGCGACGTAGCACAGGTTAAATGGCACCTACTCCAGCTGCTTGGCAAAACGGCGACGAACTACAATCAAAACAGACCTATATGTGTCGCTAAAAGCAGCAGCAGTCCATGCATGTATATCATATATAGCTGAGTCAGAGGCGTCAGCTACTTGCACTGCCTTGGGTGGAACTTCTCCTCTGACAGCAATGACGTGATCAGCCGCTGCAGCCGTGCAGCTCCACGGCCAGGCTCAAGGAGGCTGGTGTTTCCAATCACCGAGCAAGGGTCGCTCCTGTTCTCCCGCGTTCCAGCACACCAGCCTCCGGGAGTCGGCATGTCCACGCCACGGCCCAGGATCTCGTTGTCTATCTTGTCCAGCACCGGATCGTCCTCGTGGAACTTACGAGCGAACGGCGCGTCGCTGGCGACCATCCTGTCCAAGTCCTCGATAGTCAGGTAATGCGGGTGCTGCTTTGGAGGGTTGTCCCATGAGATGTAATGCAGGTCATGGTTCACAGTCGTGTTCCTGAATTCATCAGCGTTGCAGACCACAGTGTGAAAGTATCCTTCAGGCGAGGAGATGAAATTGGAATAGTACATGAGCACTGTGCGAGGTAGGTTATCCCAGCCCCATATGCAGTATTCAACAAAGGGCCTAGACAGTGCCATCCAAGCAGAACCTGCAATGTTATGGGGTCATCAGATGCCTCTATATCTAAAAGATTCAGAGATTCAAAATCAACACTTAGTCCCTAGTAATGGTTCAAACTAATAAAGCTAGCCTCATTCCATAAAAGTTCCCAGAGATACTACTAGTCCTGCTGCTTTTAAAAGCAAGAATGAAGTCCTTATAATTTCCTTGTCAATAGTTATCGAAGAAAGCAATTGTTGCTAAGATTTGCTGCTTGGTAGTTATGAACGCTCGTTGGAGATGTCAGCTCCGCTCCACATTTTTACATCGTCTGCTTATCTGTTTAAGCTGTCTGGACCTAGAGCATTTTTATATGACTTGTGGTAACTGTTTAAGAACTTCGCCTATGTTGATTGGAAGACTTTCTTGAGTCATTTCAACATAGCCGGTCCCAAGCCCGGATAAAGGAAGAGGGTGTGTTAGGTGCGGCTAGCCAACATTTCAAAACCAGTCACTCTCATGGATATGAAACCCACAAGAGATTCGTTGGGGCGTAACCCTCTTAGCGACGCGGTACATCGGAACCCGGGTGTACTGTCAAATGTGCAAGGGCCGGGTCGTCATCCCCTTAGTGGCGCGTCGTATCGTGATCCGGGTACGATGATAAATGAGCAAGGGTCGGGTCATCGCAACCTTTGTGACGCGCTACATCTGCGCCCGGGTGTAGTGAAAAATGAGCAAGGGTCTTCGCACTTCCCTCGACGGATGCGAAGGGTAAGGAAGCTAGCCGAGCCAACTAGGATTCGTCTAGGTAGCTGGAATGTAGGGTCCCTAATGGGTAAGTTAAGAGAGCTAGTCGATACAGCAATTAGGAGGCGTGTAAATATTCTATGCGTTCAGAAGACTAAATGGAAGGGCCAGAAGGCGAAGGAGGTGAAGGATACTGGCTACAAACTTTGGTACACGGGGACAACATCGGGTAGGAATGGTGTAGGCATCTTGATCGATAGGAGCCTTAAGGATGGAGTAGTTGAGGTGCGGAGGCAAGGCGACCGGATTATCCTAGTCCGGTTGGTAGTTGGAGATTTGGCTCTGAATGTGATCAGTGCCTATGCCCCACAGGTAGGTCTTTGCGAGAGCACCAAGAGGCAATTTTGGGAAGATCTCGATAGCATGGTTAGTACTGTGCCTATCAGCGAGAAACTCTTCGTAGGAAGAGACCTCAACGGCCATGTAGGTGCGACTAATGTAGGTTTCGAGCGAGTGCATGAGGGTTTCGGGTATGGTAGCAGAAATCAAGAGGGAGAGGATGTTTTGAACTTCGCGTTGGCCTACGATTTGTTGATAGCGAACACCGTCTTTAAGAAGAAGGAATCCCATCTAGTGACCTTTCGTAGCGGACAACACCTGAGTTAGATCGACTTTATCCTTGCAAGGAGGGGGGATAGACGTGCTTGCTTAGATTGTAAGGTGTTACCTGGGGAGTGTGTTGTCCCTCAACACAAGCTTGTGGTGGCGGATTTTCGCTTTCGGGTACGTGTCCATCGGGACAATCGGGCCAAGATTGCGAGAACAAAATGGTGGAAGCTTAGGGGGGATGCAGCGCAAACATTTAAGGAGAGGATGCTAGATGAGGGGCCGCGGAAAGAAGGAGAAGATGCAGATGACATGTGGCTAAAGATGGCAACATGTGTTCGGAAGGTGGCTTCGGATGTGTTTGGAGTGAGTAGGGGAGGCAAACGGGAAGCGAAAGACACCTGGTGGTGGAATGACGAGGTGCAAAGGGCTATTAGGGAGAAGAAGGAGTGGTTCAAGCGCCTCCATCATGACAAGAGTGCAGCCAACATTGAGGGCTATAAAATAGCGAAGAGGGCTGCAAAACGAGCGGTGAGTGTAGCAAAAGGTCAGGCGTACGATGACCTTTATCAGCGACTAGGCACAAAGGAAGGGGAGAAGAACATTTATAGGATAGCTAGGATCCGCGAGAGGAAGACGAGGGACATCAACCAAATCAAATGCATCAAGGATGGGAAGGATCAACTTTTGGTGAGGGATGAGGAGATCAAGGACAGGTGGAGAGAGTACTTTGACAAGTTGTTTAATGGGGAGAATGAGGGTCCTACCTTAGAGTTAGATGACTCATTTGACGATACCAACAGACGTTTCGTGAAGAGATTTCAGGAGGCAGAGATCGGGGAGGCTTTGAAGAGGATGAAGGGAGGTAAAGCGATGGGCCCTGACGGTATCCCCATTGAGATGTGGAGATGCCTAGGTGCCAGAGCGATAGTATGGTTAACTAAGCTTTTTAACTTCATTTTCCGGTCAAACAAGATGCCTGAAGAATGGAGGAGAAGTATATTAGTACCGATCTTCAAGAACAAGGGAGATGTTCAAAGTTGTACTAATTATCGTGGGATTAAGTTGATGAGCCATACGATGAAGCTTTGGGAGAGGTTATCGAGCATCGCCTAAGAAGAGTGACAAGTGTGACCCAAAACCAATTTGGGTTTATGCCTGGTAGGTCGACCATAGAGGCAATTTTCTTATTACGACAGTTGATGGAGAGGTATAGGGAACAGAAGAAGGACTTGCACATGGTCTTTATTGACCTCGAGAAGGCATATGACAAAGTACCAAGAAATGTCATGTGGTGGGCCTTGGAAAAGCACAAAATCCCAACTAAATACATCACCCTTATCAAGGATATGTACAGGGATGTGGTGACGTGTGTCCGAACATGTGATGGCGACACCAGTGACTTTCCAATTAAAATAGGACTACATCAAGGGTCGGCATTGAGCCCTTATTTATTTTCTTTGGTGATGGATGAGGTCACAAGGGACATACAAGGTGATATCCCTTGGTGTATGCTCTTTGCTGATGATGTGATGCTAGTGGATGAGACTAGGACAGGGGTTAATAGGAAGTTAGAACTATGGAGGCACAAGTTAGAGTCGAAAGGGTTTAGACTTAGTAGGACCAAGACCAAGTACATGAAGTGCGATTTCAGCGCGACTAGGAATGAGGAGGGAGACGTTAGCCTCGATGGGCAAGTGGTGGCCAAGAAGGATACTTTTCGGTATTTAGGATCGATGCTACAAAAGGATGGTGACATTGATAAAGATGTTAGGCATAGAATTTCAGCCGGTTGGTTGAAATGGCGTCAAGCTTCAGGCGTCCTCTGTGACAGAAGGGTGCCTCAGAAGTTAAAAGGTAAGTTTTATAGGACAGCGATTCGTCCGGCGATGTTATACGGTGCTGAATGTTGGCCTACAAAAAGGCGACATATCCAGCAATTGAGTGTAGCAGAGATGCGTATGTTACGATGGTGTTGTGGGCACACAAGGAGGGATAGAGTCCGGAACGACGATATTCGGGATAGGGTTGGGGTGGCACCAATTGAGGAAAAATTGATTCAACACCGGTTGAGATGGTTTGGCCATGTCCAACGGAGGCCTCCTGAGGCACCGGTGCGTAGTGGGGTTCTAAAGCGGGTCGATAATGTAAAGAGAGGTAGAGGTCGACCTAAACTGACTTGGGACGAGTCGGTTAAGAGAGACCTTAAGGAGTGGAATATCCCTAAGGATTTAGCTATGGATAGGAGCGCTTGGAGACTAGCAATTAACGTGCCTGAACCGTAATCTTTTTCTTGTACCATTTACGTGTTCTTTGTTTTTATGCCTCTTTTGGGTTTCATCTTTAGCCTACCCCAACTTGCTTGGGACAAAAGGCTATGTTGTTGTTGTTGTGGTGGTAACTGTTTAAGAAATTGGTATCGATTAATTTCCTGCCTAGACAGAAGCTGGAAGCCCGGAAGTTCCGTTTTTGTGGTAACTGTTTAAGAAATGGGAATCGATTAATTTCCTGCCTATACCACATTAAGGAAAGGCTATATTTTTATCTTATGACAAGTTCACTGGCACAGCTTCTGAATTTAGTAACTGACAGATGACTGGTTATCTGTTTAAGCTGTCTGGACCACCTAGAGTATTTATGTCTGAACTGTAGTAACTACTTAAGAAACTGGAATCAATTAATTTCCTGCCTAGACAGAAGCAGAAAGCTCTTTCTTTGGGGTGGCTAAGCATGGATAATGGATATAAAAATCGAGCACCATAATATATTGAGGAAAAACTAGATTTTTATGGAAGTTCATTGAAACAGTTTCTGAACTTAGTAACTGACACATAAAACAAGGATAACCTTTCGAATTAATGACAGCTAAAATATGCATTAGATGAGTAATCTAGCTTGGAATGCCTTAGCTGGTTTCCAAAACAGGTGGCCATACAAATGTTGTCTACTACAGGCAACCAACAAATATAATCCCAAATGTTTGTTCCAGAAATCACATAAAACAAAATAAGATTATACAGAAGAAAAGGTAATATTGGTACCAAGGAGAATTTCAGGCGGCGATATATTACACTGTACAAGACATCTGTACTGCAGTATTTTGTAGAAGACCTAAGGTAAAATGCTGACTGGAATTTATTATATTAAATAATTAAATATTCATTTGAGTTGGTGACAACTCAATCCCTGTACCAATTCAGAGTTCAACATTTTGAACCGGTCACCACAACTAGAAATATGTCTACCGTGGTTAACATGTGGCGAAGATGCACGTAGTCTGAAGGTTTCAACAACATCACATTCAATTATTTTAAAAAAATCATTGAAGACATTCTTGCAAATGTGACAAGGGCAGAGAGAAAATGTACATCAATTGCAAGATTAAGCTATGCGCTTCTATAGTAATCTGCACAAATGTATGGTGAATTGTACACGATTCTTTTTGTTAAGACTAGGTAGAATGTGAATCTTTAGAGTAGCAGATCAGATCGGGTGGAAACATACCAGTGAAGAGCTTGAATGCTGTAGGGACACTCCGCCTCTGCGGTATCCAGAACACGTCGGCCTTCTTCTTCATGTAGAGCCCTGGATCAATGATGACCGGCTTGGCCCTCTGGAACCTGTACGCATCAGAAACAAGCAAGGTAGAGTAGAAATTGCCCTGAATCAGCACCACCCTTCGGAGAAGAAAAATGAAGAAGGAAGCAGGGGAGCACGCACTCCTTCCATCCAATGTCGCTGGTGTGGTCGATGAAGTTGAGATTGCGCGGCAGCTTGGAGAATACGTGTATCAGATCTGCACGAGGCGGCAAGTTTGGA
Organism: Bothriochloa decipiens; assembly: GCA_023333625.1. Classification (NCBI taxonomy): domain Eukaryota; kingdom Viridiplantae; phylum Streptophyta; class Magnoliopsida; order Poales; family Poaceae; genus Bothriochloa; species Bothriochloa decipiens. The sequence goes on from CM041646.1 coordinate 413,959, forward strand.
AGTGAGGAAAGCAACCCAAGGCGGGCTTTTGTAGATTAGAAATGAAGAAGAAAGGGGGCACACAGACTTACCATCCTGCGTGACTAGCGGGTAATCCGAGGCAGAGAGGTTGATGAACCAATCCCAGTGCGAGCCGCCGTCGCCGGCATGGCCCCACAAGAAGGCGGCGGCGGCGTGGAGCGTGTTGGCGACCATGGTGGGTCCACGGTACGTGACGAGGTTGGCGCGGTCGACGACGCGGACGTTGTCCGCGGCGGCGATGGCGGGGTGGGAGGCGATGTCGGCGGCGAGTTTCCTGCGGTCGGAGTCGGGCGCCTCGGCATCGAGGTGCAGGATGTACCGGTTGCTGGGGTGGTAGAGCGCGAGGAGGACGCGGCCGAGCGCGGCGGCGTCCCCCGCGGATCCGGAGATGAGGAAGGCGATGCGTGGCGGCGATGCGTCCGAAGGGGACGGCGGGGTGGGGGCGAGCTTGTGCTCGACGAAGAGCGAGGAGGAGGAGGGCGTGGAGGCGGAGGGGAAGGGCGAGGGGAAGGTGGTGAGGGCGACGAGGAGGAGGAGCGAGAGCGCGGAGCCGACGGCCAGAGGGAGCAGCCAGCGGCGGTCTACGGCCGCGTGGAGGGAGTGCGCCAGGGGCTTCATCGCCGGCGGCGGTGGGGGCCCCAGGTGCCGGGCGGCTCGCTTTGCTTTGGTTTGCTATATCCTAGACTAGGAGGACGAGGAGGACTACTGTAGTTTGCAGCTGCAGGGGTTTGCGTGGTTGGCCTGTCCATGTACGTTTCTATTTTTCTTTAATTTTTTTTGGGCCGAGACTTTATTCGTTTGTCATTAAGAGAGATTAAATAAAGTTATAAACTAACTATATCATGTGGCAAGTTACAAACATCGTATAGCTAAACCCTATCTACTGGTTTTAAATGTTTGTTATTACATAATTTTACCATTTTGCGACATTAAATATGAGATACGAATTAGCAGCTCTCAAGCGGCCGCACGATGCGCACTTTGCCTCTTGCCACGGAGCAGTAGCTGCATATCCACCTCAGCTTCGCCCGCTAACGCGACCTAGAACACCACCTTGTGGAATTCCCCGAACGATGCCTCATCTGGACGCTCTGTCTCGACCTCGTACCCAAGGTTCCTCATGAGGACCTTCTTCGTCCGCGCCTCAGTCTTGCCTTGGTCTTGGCAGCTAGGCGGGCGCTTCGCTTAGGCAGCCACTGGAGCGTGTCATCGTTGGGTACCTCCCTGGTCGCCCGCAGGATCGGCATGGAGAGCAACGGCTGTGGCAACGGCTCCTTGAATGTGTTGATGAAGTCCTCAATCGAGGCATTAGGGATAGGCTCTTCATTGTTGCTTGTCGCGGCACCATCAGCTTTTGTGGTGTAAGGTTCTAATGGCTAGAGGGGATGAATAGCCTATAAAAATTTCTTACAAAGCACTAAAATAACCGGTTAGTACTTAAGATGGCGAAGCTCTTTCTAGCACTAGCACAACTAAGCTATGCAAGCCACCTACATAATTCTAGCAAGAGACTATGATCTCTATGCACAACAATAAGCATAGGTTGCTAACTTACTCCTAGTGAACAAAGCAACCAAGACTAATTACCACTAGAGAGCTAAACTAGCAAATAACACTACACAAGATATAACTATGAATGTAAGTGCAAGAAAGGGGATTGAATTGTTATACCGTCGATGTAGGAGAGATAAACCAATCAATCACAATCACAAGGATAAAACCTCGGAAATCAAGATGACACGATGATTTTTTACCGAGGTTCACTTGCTTTCCGGCAAGCTAGTTCTCGTTGTGCAGATGCACCCACTTGGAGATGTGCCGGCTAAATGGCATCACCTAGCCAACCCACAGCCTCGGGTGTGGCACTATCAACACAAGATGGGGATCCTCCAAGCCACGATTCCACTAGAGTAGCCAATTCACGAACTCCCACGGGGAAGGCTCAAAAACCCCTCACAAGACAATGATCGGAGGCCGAAAACAATCGCCAATTCCGCTCACACGATCCTCCAAGCTTTGGTGAAATATCCTCAAATTTTCCACGAAGGGAAAACTCACAGAACGGATAATAATGTGAAATTATAAGCTATCACATTATTATACAATAATTGATGATCAAATCCATACATCGAAACTAGTTAAAGGAGTTCAATAATAGGGCTTACATTATTCATTACATCGCCACATGGCGAGTTATCAGAGTACAATCATCTAGAACAGCTATGGAAGTAGAGAGCATTCACGGAAGTATCTCCATCAACCATCTTGAGCGCAGGCATGAGACCTTCTAATCTTTACATATCCAACGTCACGGTGAAGCAGGTAAATCTGCACAACGCCAGATGTGTGCAGGCCATGGTCAGCACTGATGAGCTTTAGTGGAAAAGAAACAAGGGATCTGGCGATCCTATAGTTTGGTTGTGGTTTTTCCTATGCATGCAAGCAGTATAACAAGTTTATAGCAAAAGTCAAGTTTTAACACATTCCCCTCCCACACACACCGTTAGCCACCATCCCATCCATTCCAGATCCGTCACCACATCACCACCATCACCACCATCGAGACTCGCTCTCAGGTCGACCATGCCAACTCCCACTTGGCCGGTCTCAGCGGACCGCAACCCTCAACCTGGCTCACGCCCGGACATATCTCTCGGGGAAAGGTAGAACACTCCACTCACTAGTCCAAGCAAGTAGAACACAGGAAAGATCCATAGCCGATGAATCGGCATATGTATCGATTGATCAACCATACACTCTGCAGAGGTTTCATTAATCCACCAGATAGCCATCATAGGTGTGTATACTCACCTAGGCAGATTTCGGGCACCTACTGCCATAGAATGATGCCACCCTACCATTCAGCTCTGGATCACTGAAACTATGAAGAGGTCATGTATCTGCTCCCACAGAGGATGCCATGACATGTACCAGCTCCCGCAGAGGGTGCCATGGTCATCTCGGAAGGGTGTAAGCTCCGCCGCATGCCTGTACCTCCCTAACACAACTTGCCTAGTAGTAGTGGCATCGATTTATGCAGTGGTTCGGCCGTCTCCCCCCAGTAGAGAGCGGGTGGATAGCAAAGGATTCCTATGATCCGGTTACCAGCGCAACAGTTACTAAGTGAGACCAAGCCAGGATGTCTTCTCTAGGGTTGTTCTTTAACATGCTACCACGACACCTTTGTCTTGGGTTCCACCCCTCAGAAGCTCACACCCAAAGACCACCATCGTATCCAGTTTAGTCCGCCACAGACTTCTCTTCATGGGAATGTCCAGATCCATTCCCCGGCAAGACTCGCTCCAAAAGCTCGTCGTAGATCCCAGCTCGATCGACTCAACCCTCACCCTACACCCTGGATCCCAGCTCGATCGACTCAACCCTCACCCTACACCCTGCCGTAAATTCCACCCCAAACCCAGATTCATCTTCACCAGCTCACATTCCCATCTGATCCATCCATCCATCAAGCCTGGCATCCCCGCTAGACCCTCCTAGAGGTTCATCACGTCGCATCAAAATGTAAGCGAGTGAAGTATATATATATAAACATAGTATATAAGCATGTGGCTAACCTAACAACGGGTGAGCAGGTGAAAGGTTACGATAAGGTAGGGGCTATCAAGTAATGTTCTACCATGCAAACCTATCTCAGGTGTAAGCAGTGAATAAAAGTAAGCAATAGCAATTCTAAATATTAGCCATGTCTAATAGGATTTCTAAGAGAAGGTGTTGCCATGACACCTGCGCTATCGAGGTAGTAGTGGTACAAGTCTTCTCTTGTCAACATAGTCGTTCAGCAGAATCCCTTCCTTGGTGTTCATAGCCTCCTCCCTCGGATCGCTCCTCGTTCGACTCTGAAAACGAGGCGTAATAGTCGCATAAGCGACTCCTATAGAATAACATAAGGAACGAATAAACAGAGAAAAGATCCAAATGCACTCAAACATTAGCTCAAGACATAGAGCTCGATTTATAGAAAATTTGATACTTGGATCATAATTTTCAGAGTTCGTATGAATTAGTTATGAATTTCCAAAGATTTATGTATATTCTGAAAAAGAAAAGGGCAGATTAAACCAGGACGTGACACGTGTCGGTGTGCGGCAGGTCCACCTGAAACAGTGGTTCCAGGTGACGTGGCAGATGATACTGACGTGGCAATGACGTCATGCTGACATCAGCACAGACAGGTGGGATCCATATGACGTCACTGCTGATGTCATCTCTGACTAGTGGGCCAGGCTGACGTCACTGCTGACGTCAGCGTTGACTCGGTCAATGGTCAACGGTCAACTAACAGGTGGGTTCCACTGGGCCGTTACTGGGCTGTTACTGGGCCGGATATGGGCAGGGTTCGGCCTGCCATGTGGCTTGCCGTAGTTGCGCCACGTCATCAAGTGGACCTGGACTGGGCTTCAACCGGGTCGAGTCCATGGTGACTGGTCCACGGTGCACCGGTGCTCTTGGATTCCATCGTTCAGCCTCTGGTCCACATGGACCATGTCCATCGAGATGCTCACAGTTGCTTGGTTTACAGGTCTCCGATCCACGGTGCACCGGCCGCAGCAGGGTCCTTCCGCAGTGCCTTTGGTTCACCTGAACCACGTCCATTTTCTCTGTCTAGCCGAGTCCCACTTTCCTCAACCTTGCCTCCGCTGCGGCGGGCTTGGCCGTCAACGGCGTGGTCGTCTAATCGGCGACGCGGCGATCTTCTGGCCTCCATTAACCGACCATTCATCTTCCCGGAGGTGCGGCGAGTATGGCGGTGGCCTTCAAAGCGGTAGTTGGCCATCGATGAGCTCCATCCATGGAGATCGGTGGAGCGATGGTAACGGCGTATAGCGCCAGTATAGCAGTGGCATCCAGGAGTCCAAAACGAGCGTGTGGTAGTCGATTGAAGTTCTTTCGCAAGCGCCTGTTTAGCTGGCGGCGACCAATTCCCACGACGGAGCCTGGACGGGCAGTAACTTCCATGGCGGAGTTTCTTCATGGCCATGGTGCGCGGCATGGACACCAGGGCTGCCTTGCGGTCCTCGTCTTCATGGCATCTCGATGCAGCCCTCCACGGCGAAGATCATCATCATGTCCCTGCTCCACGAGGCGATCAGTGGCGACGGGGTTGGCGCGACACGGTGGCGCTCCAGAGGGACGTAGCAGCGAGATGACCTCGGGTAGACGGCTTCCGGTGCTACAAACCCAGTGGCTAACGTGCGCATGGAGTGCTCCTCGACGAGGCGAGTTCAGGTCCGGTGATGATGCTGCTCTGGGCTCAACCAAGAGGCAGCAAACAGGCTTCGCCGCGGCGGTGTATGGCCGTGGCGACTAGCATGGCGGCGTTCGCTCCGACGTCCTCCTGACGCCGTGGTCCTTGTGGCCTGGCTGGTCAGTGCTTGGGTGTGTGCAAGTGTCTAAGGGGCCAATAGAGGCCTCGGCCTATGCGCTCCCGAGGTGGAGCACCATGACCGGCAGCAAGGACGAGAATTGGAAGAGGGGGCTCACGGCGGTGCTCACCGGCATTTGTTGAGGATAAGGAGGTGCGGTTCTTCTTCTCGCGGTGTCGTCTCCAGTGTAGGCGAGGTGGAGGGAGAAGATGACGTAGGCTAGCGGTACAGCTTGTCTTCCCTAACTCCAGCGAGGTGGTTCCTGTAACAACCCTAAAAACTACAAACACCGAAAAATGCAACCAACAAAATTTTTTCGAAACAAGCCCATGTTTGATGCTTGTCATGTAGGAACCCTACCCTTTTGCACGTAGCACATATGTTTAGTGCTACACTTTTCCTGTAACACCATCACATGTGTCTTAATATATTTAGATAAGCCACATGTGATTATTCCCTGACTAGCACTTTATGTTCATAAGTCAAGTACCTATGATGCCCACGTAACTTCTCATGTTGCACCCTTGTATTCAGGTTACACGAGGCTAGACTTATGAACTCCTCTTGTACCTAAATCACCTATCACCCTGATGACTTTCCTTAATTTACTCGAGATCCTAACCTTTTTAAAACCTTATGTCTTATACACTCTAGCTACCCCTCTATGTTTCTTATGATGAATCTCAATATGGCACTAGTGCTACTTATATGTTTCTCTGGATATATCTCTTCGTATCACTAAAATTGCCCATGTGTTCTCTTGCACTCATGATACATGAGACTAGACTCTAGAGGTTTCCTCTACCTACATCACCTACCTTGCTCCACTAACTTTCCTCACCTTTCTCAAGTCCTTTTCATTGGAACCATGCATCCAATGTACCTCCTTGTCTCATAAGTCTTATATCGATGTTGCATAGGTGACTCACCCATGTAACAATCTTGTACCTAAGTTACTTGAGGTCGAGCTCTCGAGCTAACATCTATATTTACCACCTAACATGCTCCACCATTTCTCTCAACTTGAACAAGCATCTTAATTACCTAGATATCATGTACCACATGCTATCCTCCTATGTTTCATACATTATTTCACAATGTTACACTAGTTCTATATCTATGTTGCATAGGTTAATCATTAAGGTTGCATTCAACATGTGATTTAATTCTTCATTTGGATTTATGTAATGAATATTAAAAGGACCAACAATATTTATTTATATACTAAATAAATATATGTTTCTATGGGAATAATATCCCAACACATCCTATGACCAATATATGACCACCAATGACCTCTTACATCATGCCACATAACATACGTATGGCGTACATAAATACATGAGTGGAATAAATCGAAAATAGAAAAAGAAAAGGAAAAGAATAAGGGAAGGAAATGGAAAAGCCGTTCTGGCTCGTGGACTCAAGCCAGCGAGCCAGGCCTACTCTCCTCCCTTTCCTTCCATTTCCTGCACCGGCCCACACAGACCGAAGCCCAGCTCTTCGTCGGCCTCTCCTCCATCGGCCCACGAATGAGCACACCGGCCCAGGCCCGCCCCTCTCCTCTCTTCCTTTCTCGCGCCAGATCGGCCCAACTGGCCAAAGCCCATGAAGCAGCTGCGGCCCGTGACGCGTCTCAGCACACCACATGCAACTGCTTCCCTCTCACAGCCGCTGACGCCTGGACCCAACCATGGACCCCACCTGTCATCCTTTTTCCTTACCTGCTCCCTTTCCTCTGCCTTTGTCGCTGGGCAGAGCACCCGTCGTGGCAAGGATTCGAGGCCGCCCTACCACATCGCGACCGCCCCCGCACTGCGACAACCCGCCCGTGGACGCTAACCGCTCGGCCCCACAGAGTCACGTGAGATACGTGACTACCTTCGTGCGCGCCAAGGATGCCACGGCCGCGCCATGGCCATGATGCTGTTCCTGCCTTGTCCCCGCCTTGTCCCCTCTCTGTTCCCTCCGTTTCAGCCCAAGGAGGCGAATTCGTTTATGCCAAAGCCAGCTGGAGCCCGTGCGACGCTCGTGACCTTGCCCTGGAGCCCCTCGACTGCTTGATCACGCCTTGGTGATCCCATCATCGCCCGCTGCCGCCCTTGTGAGCGTTGTGCCTATAAGAAGCCGCACCTAGGAGCCCTAGCCTCTCCATTCCCTCGTTGCCACTCTGGTGGCATCAACACTATGCACGCATGCCAAGAAGAGAGAGGGAGAGAAGAAGAGGAAGGAACAAGGAGGAGGTAGGGAAAGAAGTCGCGCTCGCCAGAGAAGGAGCCGAAGCGCCGACCGTTGACCTCGTCGTCCCCGTTTCACCTCGCTGCACCGCTTGCCACAACACATTCAAGCCGGAGGAGGAAGGAGGGAAAAGAGGAGCAAATAAGGACACAGAGCGCCGGAGCCACCAAAGGGAGTTGCCGCCGTGGGACGTGTACCGCAACTCCCTCTCCTCTTCACACGACGGTGAGCACCGCCGTGGCCTCTCTTCCCCCTCCCCCCCGACCTCTGCTGCTCCGATCATGGCGACCCACACATGGGTCGCGTAGGCCGAGGCCAACACCGACCACTCAGAACACACACGCACCAGCCTAGCCCCTCGGTTCCACGGCGTCAGGAGGACGCCGGCCTGGATCTGCCTGCCATGTCTGTTTCCGCGGCGAAGCCCACTTGCCGCCCCATCGCTAAGCCCCGTGCCTCATCGACCATGGATCTGAGTTCGCCATGGCATGGTGCCCGCCATGCGCACGCTAGCCACCTGATTGCCGCTCAAGAGGTCCTTGTGCTTGGAACCATGTCGCCACCAAAAGTCTTGGAGCACCGCCGTGCCATGCTGCTCCCTGTCGCCTCGGGATGCTACAAGGAGTAAGACCTCATCAACGCGCTTTGCAAGGGTGTGCTGCATCGAGCCGTGAAGAAGATGGAGACCAAGGAGCCTTGTGTCGCTTGGGTCACATCGTGGTGATGCCACCGGAGCTCCACTGAGGCCATCAGCTTGTCAGCAGATGCCGTCGTGCCCCGTGGCCCTCATCAACGAACTAACCGCTCCCTGGTGACAATGTGAGCCTGACCGAGGTGCCAATTTGGGGCTCGGCAGGAGGATGAGTTCCTCGCCGCTACCCGATTTCACGCCAGCTCTGCTGCCGCTGTGGCCGGTGCACGCCGGAGCTCTCTAGACTGACCGTGAGGACCTTGCCGCACTGCCGTGACATCTTGAAGCTGACGCACAATTTAATGAAGCCTCTAGACCCTGCCTTGCGGCATCTACCGTGCGTTGCCACTCTCGTTGGAGCTTCGCCATGAGCTTGATTCTCGCACGGACCCCGTCGTGGAAATTGGATGACGTCGTTGTGTCGCGTAGCTCCCTAGTGACCCCAATCGACAAGCCTTGGAGTCAATTGTACTTGGTAGAGACCATTGCCCCTTCGTCACCGTGCGTCCCCATGGCAGTGCTGCCGCTGATGCAGCCAGCCGCACTGGGAACCTCGCCGACCTCCCTGAAGATAGCATCAAGCTCATCATGGACTCCCGACGCTGTTTTGCTGGTTGATTAAGATGGAGGTCCACTTGAGCACCGTCATGCACGACCTCGCCGCCGACGGGCAACCTCACCATGAGACAGAGCAATGGGGAATAAAGAGGATGAGGATGCCATGATGCGGATGGACATGGACTTCGTCGACCAAGACACCGGCGAGCGGACCCCACTGACGCTGTCCACTGCGAACCGAATCGGTGGACCTTTGCGCCTGAGGCCAAGATCCATGAGCCCGGTGTACATGAACCGATGACAGAGGAGGGATGTGGGCCGGAGCTAGTCCACCGTGGATCGGCCTTGGCTGAGGAAACCGTGAACCAAGCCCGGCCTAGGTCTAGACGGTGACATGGCGCTATCAAAGCACGCCACGTGGCGGGCCAAGCCCGGCCTATATTCGGCCCATGCGGCCCAACAAGGGCCCGTTAACGGCCCAATAAGGGCCCATCTTGACCGTTGACCAAGTAAATGATGACATCATCAGTGACGTCAGCCTGGCCCAACTAGGTAGTGATGACGTCAGCAGTGACGTCATGTGGGCCCCACCTGCCAGTTGACCGTTGACCGTTGACCAGTCAATGCTGACATCAGCATGACGTCATCTGCCGCATCAGCCAGGACCCGCAGTGACACGTGGCCTAGTCCTAGGTTGACACGTGTCGGCCTCTGGTTAATCCAGCCTTTTATCTTTTTCAGAATATATGTAAATCTTCAGAAATTTATAACTAATTCATACGAACTCAGAAAAATATGAAACAAGCATCCAAATTTTCTATAAATCGAGGTCTACGTCATGAGCTTATATTTGAGTGCATTTGGATCTTTTGAATTTTATTTGGTTCTTTGTGCTATTCTATAGGAGTCGCTTACGCGACCATTGCGTCTCGTTTTCAGAGTCGAACAAGGAGCGATCCGAAAGAGGAGTCTACGAACACCAAGGAGGAGGTACCGATGAACGACTACATTGATGAATGATGACTCGTACCACTACTACCTCGACAGCGCAAGTGTCATGGCAGCACCTTCTCTTAGAAATCCTATTAGACATGGCTAATATCTAGAATTACTAGTGCTTTACTTTTATGCTATGCTTACACCTGAGATAGGTTTGCATGGTAGGATATTCTTGATAGCCCTACCTTGTCATAACCTTTCACCTGCTTACCCGCTGTTATGTTAGCCACATGCTTATCTGCTATTATATTTATATATATACTTCACTCGCTTACATTTTGATGCGACGTGATGAACCCCGGGAAGGCCTAGAGGATGCCAGGCTGGAGATGTGTTGTGACAGAACCGACCAATTTATTAGAGCACAAGCACATAATTCACCATTAGGGCGGCAAACTACATGATTGAGACCTAATAAACCCGGTAGTCATACCGAAATCTCGAAGGATTTCAAACTTTTCCAGCACGACCAAGATCGTAATAGTTTAGCGTTCCCATTCACAAGTATATAGTTCGCACATAGTTTAAATCATCGGAGTACGAATAAAGTTATTACAACCCAAGTTCAAATTTCAAAATAAAGCGAAAGCGATTTAGTTCAAATCCACACACGCACTTAGTTCAAATACAGTGCCAGTCCCTTGGTCAACATCCAGCAAAAGCATCAAGTAGAGAGGAGTGACCATACCCAAGGTCTAGTCATCTCCCAAGGCGGGATAGAAGCAGTTCTGATAATAGCCATAAAACATCTCACCATCTGCAAAAACATGAGAAATAAAACCCTGAGTACGAGGATATACTCAGCTAGACTTACCCATCATAAACTAAAAATAAATTGACTCTAAGGAGTATGCAAGGCTGTATAAGAGGGATAGCTGACTCATTTAATTGCGAAAAAGCTTGCATTAAGAAATAATTAATAAGAACCTTCTAGCAATGTATTTTAATCTGATTAACCTTATCATACTACATTAGCACCTGTACTAAACAGGCATGGTAATAATTATGCAACAAGAAAGTAACCAATTCCGGTTAAGTATCTTTCAATCTCAACAGCTTAACCATCTCATCTCTTTGTTCAAGTTCTTACTACGATGCCGCTGCTCAAGTCAAGTGTTCACTGTCCAGGAACGATGGCGATTATAATCGATTACTAACCAGCTGGTGGGTATTCCTCACACAAACCACACTCACCAGCCGCGGTGAGCTACAGATCACCGACATTCAATTCGGGAAAAGCGCGAGATCAACAGGTACCATCGTATCCAGGAACCGCCCGGCTGCCTTATTCAGGGCGACCCTGACCTCGGACTTACTCTCCGCGTAACCTGTGGTCCCCCATCTTCACCAACACGATGCGTACAGCAGGTCGACTCCCGGCCCAAATCAAAATTAGGCTTCGCGGTCGGAACGACTTATCCTTCTAGCTAAATGTGAGGCATAAATTCAATATGACTTGAGGACGTACAACGGACGGAGTCCTAGTTCGACACAGATGGGATAACCACACCAAACCTCCAGTTCAGTCTCAACACCAATCCTGCCCGGTCTCGATTTATTATCTCCATATGTTTATCCAAGATAACAATGTATACAACCATTCTGAGTCACCACCTATAACTCGCGGATGACAGAAAATCACCCGACTTCTACCGATCTAGTTAAAGCAGGGCGAAGCAAATATTCGTACCTGAACCTAACAGGGTTGAAGGATAAACAGTAGCAAGGAATATAAGTAATGCAGCAATGGTATAAGACAACGCCTATAACTTAATGCATCAAACAAGTAAAGGACTCAAGTTAGATATTTTGCAAACCACAGGGAGAATGCTCCGGGGCTTGCCTTTCAGGAAAGAGCTTGGCTGGTGGTCGGGACACTCTGGAAGATCAGCTTTGGGATCCTCTTCTGCTGCTACTTCCCGCACCAAAGCTTCCTGCTGGCCTTCCTCTCCTTGTGCTCCGGGAACTACCGTTTCGAGCTCTGACGATCCTGTATGATGCATAGTGCGTATGAATATCATGCATACATAGAAGTGAAATACTGATGCTGATGGTGAATGAATGCTCAGCTAATATAAATGATATGATTTGTAAACATACAAGATAAGCACATATCATCTGCATTCTCTTCTACCGACAATTCTCCAAACAAGCCTCGCATTATAATTTACTTTCACACTATAAGGAATTATAAACAACCATTGTTTTGCACACTACACTCTACTGAACCAAAACCAATAGCAGATCACACATATCACAAATAGCATAAAAAGCATTTTTACACACATGAAATAACAATTTTAAAGCATTATTTATTATTAAAAGAAATCAGGATATAACTACAATATGACTTTAGACTACTCAGAAAACTCTGTAAAAATTACAGAAGCTTAATCATATCAATTAAAGACTACCGTAAAAATTTTAGGTCAAAACAGTAAATACTTTATCCTACACAAAAATGACAAGGCAGCATAATTTCAGGGGCATAAAATATTTTATACATAAAAGTATATCAAACAACAGATCTCAGAACATTATTAGCTCTAGATTGACATAAAAACATCCTCCAAAAGGTTTCATGCACAAATTCCTTATATATTATTTATTATGAATTATTTATCATCACATAAAAACAGGCACCATAACTAGACAGAGCAAACTTTCCACAGGACATAGCCTCACAACATTTTTCATAGATAGGGCATGACATAAAAAGACTAACAAACTTGGTCTCATATTTTTCTGAGCAATAGAGAATTACTTATGTATTTTCTAAGATAAAAGCAATTAATAGAGATAAATAAATCTATACAGAAAAGTATCACAAATTCCCCATTTCATATTTTTCATGTATAGATCATCTGATAAGAAAAATACTGCAAGTTGAACCAACTCATTTGGATGAAAAATGAAGAAGTTATGAATTTTCAAAGATTTAAACAAAATCTGGAATCAGTTTTAAAAAGAAAAAGGAAAAACACTTTTACACCGGAGACCCTGGGCTGTTCAGAAAATAACCGAGCCCTAAAAAGAAATACTCTGTGTCTAGCCACTTTGTCCTAAAGTCTGAAAAAGAAGATAGAATCGTGCCCGAGGTCCACGCAGCGGGGAATGGTCGTCGGCGGTCGGCAATCTCGCCGGCGACGAGGTCACCGGCCGAACTACGGCCACTACTCTACTCAGGATTCCAGCGCGGGCGCATTGGTGTATGAAATGCAAACTATTAGCGAGATTTTAACCGGCGGCCACGCGCGGCGGCGGACGGCGGCGAGGGTTGGCGGTGCGCCGGCCATCTCGGGCCACGACGGGGCACACGGACTAGCCTACCAGCTCCAGCAGACCAAGACAGCTTAGATGGACTAGACAAAGTGATGAATGGACGGCCGGAGCAACGACGGCAAGGTACGCCGGCGAGCGGCGGCGCAAATCCGCGACGGCGGATGGCCAAATTCGTCGGGCTCGAACCCTAATCGGCATCATGAACTACACCAATCGACCCTACTCGAGCAGACGAACACGATGCGCAGGATAAAGGAGGGAGGGAGAGGCTGCTGGCCATGGCGGACCACGCGGCGGTCGGGCGGCCATGATCGGCAAGAGGGGAAACGGTCGATTCGACCTCTACCTTGTGTCTCGGTGGCAGGAAAGGTGCGCAGGGCGTGGCTCGCGTCGAGGCGGAGCTTCTAGTGAGTCCTTGGCAAAAAGTATCAGGGCTGTGAGGTGTGGTGGTGTGCGAGCTCACGGCGGCGGCAATGGCGGGGCGGCGTCCGCTTGCTCGGGTTCTGGTGGAAGAGGAGGGGCAAGCGCGCGTCTGAGGCTGGGAGAGTGAGCGAGAGTGAGGGTGACACGGTCGGACTGGTTTGAGGTGGCCGGTTGAGCTCGGACCGAGATAGCATGGCATCAGAGCTCGTCGAGCGCATGGCGCTCATGCGGGCAGAGCGGGGGCGCGTGGGCGAGCAGTGGGGTCGGGCGAGCGCGGCGCGGCGGATCAGTGTGCGGCGCTCGGGTGCGGGGACGAGACAGCGGACAGCGGCATCGCCCGGCGTACGGCTGCCATGTGGCCAACGTCAGCGCGGACAGCGTCACGAGGAAGAAGAAGAGAGGAGGAAGAAGAGACTGTTCGGTGGGTTCCACTGCGCAAAGATTCGTGAAGAACTTGATGAACCCCATATTTTTCAAAATAATTCGAATTTCAAAAAACTCATAAAAGATGAAATGTTCCTTTTGATGAGTAGAACATTTCACTTTTAAACATCAAAACCTAATTCTGCCAAGAATTTGAATTTCAAAAATGGGGATTTAAAATTAAAAGAAAATCATTTTTATAAACTGTTTTTGACATTTTTGACCTACTTCCAAGCCTTTTCATGAAATGACCCCAAAATAAGTTTTGCCCCAAATAATTTTCTCTACAAACTTCATTTAACACTCTACCCCAAACAATCAACCTATCACAAAACTCTAGTTCAAATCAAGGTAAGCACATTTTCATTTTATCAATTCATGTAAATAAATGACTATGCAAATGAGATGATCATGCTTATGAGATGTAAGATAATGCATGCTTAACACCAGGGTGTTACATGTGTGAGCTGATGGATCAGATTGGCATGTGAGCTGATGATGCTGTATCTAGGTTGGGGTGGAACTTACGGCAGGAAGTAGGGTGAGGGTTGAGTCGATCGAGCTGGGATCTACGACGAGCTTTTGGAGCAAGTCTTGCGGGGGATGGATCTGGACATTCCCATGACAGGAGCCTGTGGCGGGCTAACTGAGATGTGATGGTGGTCTTTGGGTGTGATCCTCTGAGAGGTGGAGCCCGGGACGAAGGTGCCGTGGTAGCACGTTAAAGATAAACCCTGATGAAGATATCCTGGTTTGGTCAAACTTAGGAACTGCTGCGCTGGTATCCGGACCTTAGGAATCTCTTGCTTTCCACTCGCTCTCCATGGGGGGAGACGGCCGAACCGCTGGATAGATCGATGCCACTACTGCTAGGCAAGTAGTGATAGGAAGGTATATGCATGGGATGGAGCTAACACCCTACCGAGACAATCATGGCGCCCCTTCGGGAGTGGGTACATGGCATGGCATCCTCTATGGGAGCGGATACATGCTCTCTTCATAGTTCCAGTGATCCAGAGCTGGATGGTAGAGTGGCATCGTTCTATGGCAGTAGGCGCCAGAAATCTGCCTAGGTGATTGCAAGCACCAATGTTGGTTATCTAGTGCAATAGTAAAACCTCTACAGAGTGTATGGTTGATCGATCAATACATATGCTGAATCTTCGGCTATGGACCTTTCCTGAGTTTTGCATGCACCAGACTAGTGAGTGAAGTGTTCTACCTTCCCCTGAGAGTTGATTTCGGTTGTAAGCCAGTTGAGGGCTACGGGCCGCTAAGACCGGCCGAGTGGGAGTTGGCCTGGTCGACTTGAGAGTGAGTCTTGATGGTGAAGGTGGTGGTGATGTTGTGGTGGATCTGGGATGGATGAGATGGTGGATGGATGTGTGTGTGGGATGGAAATGTGTTAAAACTTGACTTATTATAAACTTGATTATTACTTGCATGCATAGGAAAAACCACAGTCAAACTATAGGACTGCTAGATCCCTTTGTTTCTTTTCCACTAAAGCTCATCAGTGCTGACCATGGCCTGCACACATCTGGCGGTGTGTAGATTTACCTGCTTCACAGTGATGTTGGAAATAGAAGGTTTAGAAGGTCTTGTGCCTATGCTCAAGATGGTTGATGAAGATCCTTCCGCGAATGTTCTTTTCTTCAGCAGCTGCTCTGGATGCTTGTACACTGATGATCTACCTTGTGGCGATGTTATAAATAATGTAAGCCCTATTATTGTATACCATTATTTAGTTTTGATGTATGGATTTGATTATCAACTGTTGCATAACAATGTGATTGATTATATTCTCACATTATTATCCGTTCTGTGAATTCGTGGAAAATTTAAGGATGTTTCAGTTGGTATCAGAGCGATGCTTGACCCTAGGACGAGACACCATAGGTTTGGACGATAGGACAGGATGAACCAGCCCTTCTTTCGGTTATATACCGACCCTGCACGATTTGTGCTTGGCTTATCTCTTATAAAGACCTGCTATCCCCTTTCTTGGACCAAACAAAGTTGTCCACCTTGGAGATTGTACCCCTTTCTTCATCAAGCACCAGAGTGGATACGCCCAATTCTGACAAAAAGAGTTGAAGGAGCCTACAATTTTGGAGGAAAGCTACAATAGACGTGTCGCAACAAGGTAGAGCCTAGAGGAACCAAGATCTGCTCCAAGATTATCCTGCAGATTCTTTCTAGAGAAGGAATGTTTGTCTCATTCATGATATGTAAGAATCACCCTTGCAATCATACATCTCATCACACCCGCGACTCTCTGACTTGTGACGCAAGATACGCATGAATTCCTCGAGCATGGTTCCCTGTCGTCTATTGCCCTATGCCCTCAACGCCTATAAAGTGCCATAGGGCAAGGGAAATGAAGCTAGACACATCTACACCAAAGAGATGGAGAAGAACTCAACCGATTATCGAGCGACGTCTACTCAAGTCCAGACCGAAGCTATGGCATGACAAGAATTTCTACAAGCAAGAGTTGTCGAACTAGAAGAGAGAACGATGAGAGATGCTCCACGACAGCTACAAGACTCATCATGAGATCGAGTAGAATGTCCACCACTATGAGTTACTTACGCATAGTACGCTTCTCGCGAATCCTCTGGTATAGTTATCGCCCGGAGTGGATATGCCCAAGCACCTTGGATTTTATCGTGTCTTATGGTTCTTTATGCTTCTTTCTATGAGTGTAAGATAGAATGAATGATTTTAAATCATCTAAATCACCTATATGATACATTAAGTTGATAATAAATCATGTCACTCGCACATGACCTTGAATCCCTGTGATTCATGTAGCAAAGACCACCCCCGCTATATGTCTCTACCAAACTATTTTAAAAATAGTCTTTGGTATATTCTCCCTATGCATTCTTCAAGCCATCCTCCGTACCTTTTGAATGGAAAAGTTTCCTCCCTTCGAAAGGAACTTTATTCCAAAATGCAAAAGGCTTCAAAATATTTTAAGTTTTCAAAGAAAACAGATTGAAAAAGCTAATCTCCAACTGAATTGGAAAGCCAGCCTACTTTTAAAATGATTTGCCAAGATCATTTCCAAAAGACAAAGATTTTTCTTTGCACGCCAACCCTTACTAAATATCTATGAACCAACGAATCCTTGGCTCGATTCAGTTTTGAAAGCTTTGGTTTCCAAACCCAACGAGCCAAGCCCTTTCAAAATAAATTATGTTTTTAAATGGGTTGCAACACACTTTACCAAAATATATGTATATATTGTTGCAAAAGGGTTTTTGTTTGCAACTCCTTCAAAAGAACCTTTAAAAAACAACCAAATCACTGCGAAAACCATGCTGGCAAACGAGCATAGATTTTGAACCATTTCTAAAGCTATCTTTGTTTTAAACAAAAGAGGGTCGCACTTTGTTTTAAAACAAAAACCATGATTCAAAACCATTTATTTATGAATCGCACAAAAGGTGTGTGTTGGTTTGAAAATAAAGACATTCAAAAGAGTTTAAAACTCGCATTGATTTCAACTCTTTTCAAGCCTTTCTTGGATTCCAAGGTTTTACAAAACGCTTTTTCCTTTTGAACGAGGTTTCAACTAAACCCTCTTGAAAACTTTTCACACCTACAAATGTTTTCGCCAAAATGGTTTAAAACTTGCTTGCTTGCTATTTCAAAACATTCTTGTTCAAAATGCCTAAAAAAGATTCATAAATGGTTTAAATTTTCCCAAAACTCTCGAGATTTAAAAGACAAAACAGGATGCAACCAATTTAAACATGTTTATTTATATTTCAAAATTCTGAGGTTGTAACCTTCTTCCGTGCAAAGTTTGTAAAACCAAAAAGGGATTGAAATTGTGCCTTCAAAAGAAAAATGGTCTTCCAAAATATTTCAAAAGGCTTTTCTCATCATTCCCTTAAAGGCTCCCTTCACTTTTTAGCTTGGGATACCGGGTCGATACGAGTATCCAAATTGGGTAGAGTCGTGATCATGATACACGGTGCCGCTACGAAACTTGGGGCCCCATGTGTGATGCATCCACATGGCTTGCTGCCAGGCGTATGCAGGTATCATGGATTAATCATGACCACCCCAAATGGTACTTGGGAACGATTGCGATTCCAAGCTTAGCCCATTTTAAAATCCCATTTGTGAAAGAAAAATCAATTTGAAACAAAAAAAGTGCTATAATCTTGAAAGTCCTTTTGATTTAAAAAGGTTCAAAATTCCCTTTTTCCCATCCCAACTTGTTTGGCAAAGGAAAAAAAGCCTTCTTTTTGAATGTTTGCAAACATGGGTATTCTCTTTTAAAAGGGTCCTTGAAATGTTTATGAAACAATAAATGCTTTGGATTTGAAATGTGAATTGAAAGAAACGTATCTTCCTCAAATGTGCATTTCCAAAGAGATTTACGATAGATGTCTTCAAAAGTTTTTGTGAATATGTTGCGAAAAGGCATTTCAATACCCTCGGTGTGAACTCTTGGGAAATCTTGAGGAAATGTGCTTCGTTCAAATAATTTTCATGCCAATTTCAAACCGCGTTGCAAATTATTAAAACATTCTATTTTCAAAAATTCAGAGTCAATTGCAAAGGGAAATTGTTTTCGAAAGGAAATCATTTTGAACTATCCCTGTACCCTGCTATAGAAAATTTTCTTTCAAAACAAAATAAACGTTTAAAAAGGTATTTGAACTTGAGTTACAAAAATTTCTAAAGCTCTTTAGCAAAAGGAAGGTTTTACAAATCTATTTGACCTCATAAAAGTGCTTCCCACTCTCTTATAAAACGACTAGCCCATTTAAAAAGGTTTTATGCAAACAACTATTTTGAAAGCCTCGCTTCAAAATCCCTCTTTACAAAAGCTAGCCTTGTTGTATAAAACCTGCCATGTGTAAGGCCATCTACCTAAGAGCTGCTTAACCACCATGGTCACCGTATACAAAACTGGATCACGCTTTCCAAAAGTGACAATCCATGATGCAAGATCCTCAGAAATGACTGTGCTGACTAAAAGCAAGGACGACATCTACGCTTATCAGAGTAGCGCAGTAGAAGCGTGGTGGGCCCATAACCCTCAGGACCCAGGATTGAAACCTGGCTCCTAATGCCCACTCCTTCGAACTTGAGGACATGATCTTTATCTTTTCTCCTGCTATTTAACCTTATGGTGGAACCTTCTACAACTTCTACCACTCAGCTATCGTCAGAAAGTCTCTTGTTGGGACTCCCAAGATCTACTTTGGAACATCCACATCAAGACCAACCCTGTTCAGACTCAATCAAGTATTGACACAGAGAGAACAAGGAATCACTACTACCTCGCAACTCAATGGAGCAACTACATCAAGCAACGAGGAACAAAAAGTCAGACCTCAGGCAACAACACTTTATAACTTTAAGCAGAACTACTTTCCTTAAATCTCGGGGTTGAGATTCCGATAAGGGGGTAGGACTGTAACAACCCTAAAAACTACAAACACCAAAAAATGCAACCAACAAAATTTTTTCGAAACAAGCCCATGTTTGATGCTTGTCATGTAGGAACCCTACCCTTTTGCACGTGGCACATATGTTTAGTGCTACACTTTTTCTGTAACACCATCACATGTGTCTTAATATATTTAGATAAGCCACATGTGATTATTCCCTGACTAGCACCTTATGTTCATAAGTCAAGTACCTATGATGCCCACGTAACTTTCCATGTTGCACCCTTGTATTCAGGTTACACGAGGCTAGACTTATGAACTCCTCTTGTACCTAAATCACATATCATACCCTGATGACTTCCCTTAATTTACTCGAGATCCTAACCTTTTTAAAACCTTATGTCTTATACACTCTAGCTACCCCTCTATGTTTCTTATGATGAATCTCAATATGGCACTAGTGCTACTTATATGTTTCTCTGGATATATCTCTTCGTATCACTAAAATTGCCCATCTGTTCTCTTGCACTCATGATACATGAGACTAGACTCCAGAGGTTTCCTCTACCTACATCACCTACCTTGCTCCACTAACTTTCCTCACCTTGCTCAAGTCCTTTTCATTGGAATCATGCATCCAATGTACCTCCTTGTTTACCTCCTTGTCTCATAAGTCTTATATCGATGTTGCATAGGTGACTCACCCATGTAACAATCTTGTACCTAAGTTACTTGAGACTGAGCTCTCAAGCTAACATCTATATTTACCACCTAACATGCTCCACCATTTCTCTCAACTTGAACAAGCATATTACCTAGATATCATGTACCACATGCTATCCTCCTATGTTCCAAACATTATTTCACAATGTTACACTAGTTCTATATCTATGTTGCATAGGTTAATCATTAAGGTTGCATTCAACATGTGATTTGATTCTTCATTTGGATTTATGTAATGAATATTAAAAGGACCAACAATATTTATTTATATACTAAATAAATATATGTTTCTATGGGAATAATATCCCAACACATCCTATGACCAATATATGACCACCAATGACCTCTTACATCATGCCACATACCATATGTATGGCGTACATAAATACATGAGTGGAATAAATCAAAAACAGAAAAAGAAAAGGAAAAGAATAAGGGAGGGAAATGGAAAAGCCGTTCTGGCCCGTGGATTCAAGCCAGCCAGCCAGGCCTACTCTCCTCCCTTTCCTTCCATTTCCTACACTGGCCCACACAGACCGAAGCCCATCTCTTTGTTCGGCGTGGGAAAGGAATAGTGCAATAGTGAAACCTCTGCAACGTGTATGGTTGATCGATCGATACATATGCTGAATATTTGGCTATGGACCTTTCCTAAGTTTTGCATGCACCAGACTAGTGAGTGAAGTGTTCTACCTTTCCCTGAGAGTTGATTTTGACTGTGAGCCAGTTGAGGGCTGCGGGTCACTGAGACCGGCCGAGTGGGAGTTGGCCTGGTCGACTTGAGAGTGAGTCTTGATGGTGAAGGTGGTGGTGATGTGGTGGTGGATCTGGGATGGATGAGATGGTGGATGGATGTGTGTGTGGGATGGAAATGTGTTAAAACTTGACTTATTATTATAAACTTGATTATTACTTGCATGCATAGGAAAAACCATAGCCAAACTATAGGATCATCAGATCCCTTTGTTTCTTTTCCACTAAAGCTCATCGGTGCTGACCATGGCCTGCACACATCTGGCGGTGTGCAGATTTACCTGCTTCACAGTGATGTTGGAAATAGAAGGTTTAGAAGGTCTCGTGCCTACGCTCAAGATGGTTAATGAAGATCCTTCCGCGAATGTCCTTTTCTTCCACAGCAGCTCTGGATGCTTGTACACTGATGATCCGCCTTGTGGTGATGTTATAAATAATGTAAGCCCTATTATTGTATACCATTATTTAGTTTTGATGTATGGATTTGATTATCAGCTATTGCATAACAATGTGATTGATTATATTCTCACATTATTATCTATTCTGTGAATTTTCCCTTCGTGGAAAATTTGAGGATGTTTCAGTTCCTTCTCCCGGCGGTGGCTTCTCTGCTCCTCTTTGCTCGAATGTGTGTGGCGTGGCTCGGTGTGATCGAGGCTGTAGCTGGGGCAGGCGTTCATGGGTCTAGCTTCTCCTCGATGCATCCTTGCTCCTCTGACGGCTCCTTCTTCAAGTCTGGTGAGGCTCTGCTCTTCTTCCGGCTTCCCCGACTCCCTCCTTCTCCTAGTCTCCCTTCTCCTCCTCTCGGTGTGGCGTGGTTCGAATGGTTGTTGGCCAAGAAGGTGGTGGCAGTAGCTGGGAAAACCTAGGCCGCTGGCTGGGCTTATATAGAGGAGCGGCTAGGCCTTGGTGCCAGCGGACGGTGATCGGGGCGTCGGGATGATCAGGTGGCTCCAGGGTGCCTAGCGGGTTGCTATTACGGCCTTGCGGGCCCACTGGTCAGCGAAGCACGGCCATTTGCCGTTGCGGCCAAGGAAGGACGGGGGGACAAGAAGGGGATAGACTCTCACACAGCCAGAGCATACGCGCGCGTGAGAGGAGAAGATGCTCGCGCTGCGGGCATCTTGTGGCAGGGGCTGTCGCCCGAGGTGGCCTGCTCGTAGGCGTTGGCGAGGCAGGCACGGAAGAAGGTGGTTGGGCGCTTCGTGTGGGCGGACGTGGTCCCATTGATCGTGAAAGATAGAAAGGGAAAAAGGGGTGAGGACCAGGGCAAAAGTTAACAGGCAGGATCCGCGCGTGGGATCCACCGGTCAGCGGCACGGCCGCTCTTTCTGCGAGACGTGGGGCGCAGGGCGCTTGCTAGGCCGTCGGGCTCGTTGGGCCGGTAGTGCGGAGGAAAAGAAACGGAGGGAGAGAAGCAGGTCGGGCCGGTGCGGGGAGGGGGAAAAAGGAGAGCAGGTCGGGTTGGTCCGATAACTGATACAGGCTAAAAGGCTTCTTCCTTTCCTTTTTGCTTATTCTTTTCCTTTTCCTTTTCCTTTTCCTTTTCTGTTTTGAATACTTCACATGTATATGACGTATGTAAGATATATATACATGAGGTTTAGGGTTTTTGCAAATAGTTCCATGGTAAGTATAAACTCTTAGGACATGTTAGGGTATTATTCCCATAATAGATATTTATTTATTCGATAAATAAATATTGTTGGTATTTTTAATTAAACAACACATAAAACCCCAAGAAGAGCCAAATCACAAGTTGATTAGAAATGCAACATGAAGATACCTCTAGTGAAACATTGGAGGGTAGCATGGGGTGCTTTGGATACATTACTCCTGTTGATGCATGAATTTATCTGCAAACACACCGTGCTAATACCCAAGCTCGATATCCGAAGCGTGCCAGTCGATTTGACCTGTTAATCGACAAGGATGATAACTTGAACAAAGCTGAATGAGACGACAGCGATGTGCTCGGACATCAAGGCTCAGATTGCTCGAAAAAAGCGGAACTTGCAAGGTCGCCAGAGATTAATTTGATACAGCCCGTCGATTCTTGAAAGAACTCATCGAAAAAACTAAAAGATGATGACGAAGTCGTCGAAAAGTAAAAGTGCTTGTAAAGTAAATTGCGATAAAAAGTAGATTGGTTTTATTGATACTTGGATCCCTATTACATTGCCTCTCAGCACATATTTATACCCCAATATGCGAGGAATCCTAATCAGACACAATAAACTCAAATTTAGAAATAAAAGTAAATATTCCTTATACAGACTCTATCTCTAAAGAAAGAAACAAAACTCGTATAGGAACCGGACTCAGAATAAACTATAAAAAAAATATCGGCACACATGATGCCAACCCCTTGTCCGTCTCTGCCATGATGAAGCCATCTCATTCCATCAGCATGCCTCTTGCTATCGGCAACAATTCTGTAGTTTTCTACCAGTCTCATCGGCAACAATTCTTCAGCATCATCAGCAACAAATCCTAGCAATCTGTCATCCATCGGCAATGCTATATCGGCAATAGTGCTGAACTAGAACCACCAACTGCATCGATCGGCATTTACCTCTGACTCATATATACACGTGTCAAAAAACGGTGTCAACACATGCCCCCAATTTCGGAGTATAAAATACCTTATGCGCCGAAATTTTCTCTAAGTCATGATTACTCCTGCCAAGCCGTCTGAACGACTCCTCAAATATTGCGCACGCCGCCACGTGTGCGGCTGAGACATAAGTCAAAAATACCTTCGTATCAGTGGGGCCTACAAATACCTCCTTCACCGTGGCCCATTCGCTACTCCTGACTCAACCCTAGCACCTTCTCTCTCTGGCGGCGACATCATCGAACACTCCTTCGACAAACTTGACCGATGGCGCTCCTACCCAGTGGCGACCCCCGGCTTCTAGTAGCATTCTTTGCTCTCCTCAGCTCCATCTGCGGCCATGGCAATCAACTTCGATGTCCCCAAGGTCAGTTTCTTCTCCGTCTATCCTTGGCAGCCTTTATATATCTTCCGGCCCATGATTTTCCTTCGTTTTCCTCCTTGACTTTTCACTTAGGAATTCCACAATAAACTTGTCATCCCCACACACCAAGACCACATAACCTGCTTAGGCCCAATGGGGGACCCAGATCTAACTGATATTACCAACGCAGAAACCAACCGCATCCCATTCAGAGCTCACAACTTCGAATTGGACCTTTGGTTAGACACCTTCCGTTCCTGGCCCAAAATTACCAAGGGATGGAAGGATTGGTTCCTGAGGGTTGCTAGATCAATGGAGGTTTACTGGGCAGAGCATAGATTAGATCAATGTATCAGGTTATCCATTGCCGATATGGAAAAGAATGAATCAATGCTGATTGCGGCCTCTTATTTTTGGTCCGATACTATGAATGCTTTCGTATTCAAACATGGATCGGCTACTCCAACTCTTGCCGATGTATTCATTCTCACTGGCCTGGACATCTCAACTGCCGATGACAATATCCTCTTCCAGAGAAAACCTGAGCATCGATTGACCACCCGGAACATCGGCGGCTAGACTGTAGCGGAATTATTAGCCAACGGTTCAAGATTTCCTCTTGGCCAATACCTCCTCGGCTCAGTCTACCACCTTCTTCATCAAGTGTCACAGAAGCTATTACAGGATGAGCCCATCGGCAATCTAGGAGGCCCTTGGTGGTTTATTAACATGTGGCTGAATGCTCACATGCACAAGTGTCTTCAATTTGATCTTTTTGCTCAGCAATTTCCCAGGATCTCCCTGAAGATTATCAACTTGGAGAAAATAAAGTGGCAAAACGCCCACCCCTCAACTTTGGAGAAGCAATAATAGTACTACCAGGGACAGAGGCAAGCAAAGCTCAAGTCGGTAACTTCTTTCAGAGATTCTACGCCGGCATTCCCCTTGAGCTCCGGGCCTGGGTGCCTTATACCAATGAAGAAACAAGATTCCCCCTGCTTTTCAATTTTGCTGATGACGCTCTGAATAAAGACGTTGAAATCCTCAAGGCAATAATCACTGCCCGTGCAATCCCAATCAATATGTTTGGTAGCGGGAAGAACGTCAACACCACATATGAATTCTATTACCCATCGGCAGCAGCAAGGCAGCTAGCTTTTGGGCAACTTCCTATCAAACTCTGTTATGCCGATGTGATCAAGCCAAGAGAAACCATTACCAGGAACATGGACTGGGGCAAGATAATCACTCTTCCTCCTGATGCTGATACTTCTGATATTGACCTGACTGCTTGGGTGCCGGCTTCTTTTATCACCGAATCCTTCAAATCATGGTGGCAAGAGTGGAAGAAGCAACTATTCTTTGCATCCTCTCACTATTATCGGAATCTCATTGACTCCGACCATGCCATACCTGCCGATGCAGTAAGTTTTATCATTTGCTTTTCTTCCCAATTTTTTGGTCTATCGGTAACTAACCCTTTTCAGCAGGTTGACAACCTGATCTCGACATTGAGCAAAAGCGGCAAAGCTATGAAGCTGTGGCCGATCTCTCCGGTGTCTGCGATCAGTCACAAGGCCCCTTCATTAAATGCCTTGATGTGCCGGGGTCGTTCTAAGAAAACCACGCCCAAGCCAAAACCAACCAAAAGTGGAGCTACTCCATCAGACACGGCTGCAACCTTGGCACAAGCATTCCAGGTTACAACTCTATTTGCTTTTGCTTATGCCAATTCCAAGATTTACTGACTCTATATTTCAGGGTGCAAGCTCTACACCTGTCGAATCCTTATCGGTGGCTCACCCTTCATCTCCACCTGTTGCACCCTCGTCACCAAACCTTGTCGTTCTCGACGAATCTCTAGAGGTACCCTTTAGATTAATTTCCGATCATCATATTGGCATCCGCTCATTTGCTTTTCCTGCAGCATCGGACGGGCGCATCGGCAACTGCCCCAAATATGCAGACATCCCAGCCTTCTACCACCGATACTCTCCAATTAACCAACATTAAAATCTCACAACCCAAGCGTAAAGCTTCATCTGATGCAGCATCTCAGCCCAAACGGGCAAGGCCTACGCCTACTTTAATCGCACCATCAGCACCCTTGTTCAACCGACACCGCCCGATGCACCTGCGCAAGATTCACCATCGGCAACCATTCCTCAGCAAGCATCTGCTAACGTCCTCATACAAGGACCTCCATCGACACTTGCACTGCTGCAGCAACCAACCGAGACATCAATGTAGGGAACGCCATCGGCAACCACATCCCAGGTTGCCTCTTCTAGCCAAAGGTGAGAAATTGCCTTGAAGCAAGTAAGTCATCTTCCTCAATTAATCTGCAGTACTCATATTCTTTAGCTAACAATCTTTTCCTCAGGAGCAAGACTCCCCCAATAGTTTGTTCTCTTTCACCATTAGTGGGGATATTCCTTGAAGAGGATGAAGAAAACTCCACTCTTGCCTCAGAAGCCATATCACCCAAAGTTAGATCCAGATTAGAAGCATCGCTGTCCCTACTACATCAAGAAACATCCTAGCTGATCCAAAATTCTGATTCCACCAGGGCAGCATTTAAGGCAATTTACGGCCAAGTCCCTATCGGTATTGAAGAAACACTCTTTCAAGCTGCACACCTAGAGAGTTGGCAAATTCAATATCAAAGAGCTGCTCAACGTATTGCTGACAGGGCCACCCAAACAAATCTTCAAGAGGAAATGATGAAATGCAAGCAAACTGCCGATGAGAAACACAAAGACATCGGCAATTTGGAAGCCTCTCGTGCTAAACTTGAAGAGAAAATCTCTCAATTATCAGCAAAGAAAGCGGCCTTGTTAGCCGAGCTAAGAGACGTTGAAAAAGCCATGGACGCAGCCAACCAGGAAAAGGCTCAGATGCCCAACGCCATCAAAAATCTTCAAAAGGAAAGGGACACCCATGCCCGTAAGACACTGGCACTCAAGAAGAAAATTAAACTAGTAGAAGATACCACCGATGAAGATGCCAAAGCGATAGAGGAGGCCAACCAGATTCGCCTGCGTGCGATATCGGCCATCCACTCATTCTTAAACCTGTAAACTTCTTTTTCATCGGCGAAATAGCACATCGACAACTTGGGTTAATCTATAAATTCTTTTCATCGGCATCATAGCACATCGACAGCTTTGGATTAATACTGCATTTGTTCATCTTCAATGTAATGCTGATACTTTTTTACTGAACCCACCGATAAAATGGTTTTTGGTATTCATATCCATATCTTTATGCATCCACCCAAACATTGGGATAATATTTCTTCAAATATTTACCGTTCAATGCTTTTGAAAATACTTCTCCTTCGAGAGTTTCTAGGATATATGCATTACCAGGAACGGACCAATTCACCCGATAAGGACCTTACTAATTAGGGGACCACTTGCCAAATCTCGAACTCTTAGTTCCAATCGGTAAAATCAGTTTCCAGACTAGATCACCATCAGCAAATTCTTTTACTTTTACCTTCTTGTCATACCACCTTGCAACTCTTTTCTTGTTTACCTCAATGTTGACTAAAGCTTTCAACCGATGACCCACCAAATCATCCAATTCATCTTTCATGAGGGTATTATAATCATCGGCTGATAATTGATCCTGATAAAACATTCGCCTCGAACCAATTTTAATCTCCCAGGGCAAAACCGCGTCATGCCCATATACCAACTGAGAAGGCAACACCTTAGTAGCACCATGGCATGCCATCCTATATGACCATAAGGCTTCATTTAGAACTATGTGCCACATCCTAGGATTTTCCTTAATCTTGCACTTAATGAGCTTAATAACCCCTTTATTAGATGCTTCGGCTGACCATTAGCTTGAGCATAATAAGGAGAGGAATTTAGGACCTTAATTCCCATTCTAACAGCAAATCCATCAAACTCTCCTGAGGTAAACATAGTCCCTTGATCGGTCGTAATAGTCTGAGGAATACCAAATCGATAATAGTATGCTCCTTCACAAAATCAATCATGTTGGCCGATGTTACCTTCTTTAAAGGAATTGCCTCAACCCATTTTGTAAAATAATCGGTAGCAACGAGTATAAATTTATGCCCTTTGCTTGATGGTGGATAAATCTGACCGATGAGATCAATAGCCCACCCTCGAAACGGCCATGGTTTAATTATAGGATTCATTGCTGATGCAGGTGCCCTTGGGATATTACCGAATTTCTGATATTCTTGACACCCTTTAAAATACTTGAAACAATCTTCGAGCATTGTCGGCCAATAATATCCATTTCGCCTAATCATCCACTTTATCTTGAAAGCCGACTGATGTGCCCCGCATACTCCTTAATGAATCTCGCCCATTAAACTCTTTGATTCTTCTTTACCAAGACATCTGAGCAAAACTCCATCTATGGTCCGATAATATAACTCGTTATCAAGGAGCACATACTTAGTAGCCTGAAACCTTATACGCCTCTCGACCTTCTTAGATGGATCCCTCAGGTAATCGGCAATCTCCTTCCTCTAATCATCGGCATCAGTTGCCGATGCCAGCACTTCTTGGATCAGCTGGTACCCTGAAGCGTGCTGTGCTAGCTGATTAGCCTCTTCATTGTGAGGTCTGGAAATATGTTCAAGGTGAAAATCTTTAAACTCTTTCAATAATTGCCGACATCTCTCATGATACGAAATCAAAACCTCACTTCGGCACTCATACGTCCTAGCTAATTGATTAATGACCAGCATAGAATCACTAAAAATTTCAACAGCATTAGCGCGGATTTCCCTGAGTAATTCTAACCCTTTCAATAAAGCCTGATATTCAGCCTGATTGTTTGTCGATGTAGCAGCAATCGGCAATGAAAATTCATATTTCTTCCCTCGAGGTGAAATCAACACAATGCCGATACCTGCTCCTTCTCCACACGTAAAACCATCAAAGAAAAGTGCCCATGGAGCAATTTCTAAAGAATTTATCATGCTGCAATGCTGAGTAACAAAATCAGCCATCACTTGCCCCTTGACCGCTTTAGCTGATTCATAGCGCAAATCAAATTCTGATAACACTAAAATCCACTTGCCGATTCTCCCACTCAGAATTGGCATTGATAGCATATACTTGACCACATCATCTTTGCATATGACAGTGCATTCGGCCGTCAACAAATAATGCCTCAATTTAACACAGGAGAAATATAAGCATAAGCATAACTTTTCAATGGCCGAATACCTGGTCTCAGCATCTACCAACCTTCTGCTCAAGTAATAAATCACACGTTCTTTTCCTTCAAACTCTTGGATCAGAGCTAACCCGATGACATCATCATCGCCCGATAAGTACAACCTGAAAGGTTTTCCGTGCTGAGGTGGAACTAGTACTGGAGGATTTATCAAATACTTCTTAATTTCTTCCAAAGTCAACTGTTGTTCTTCTCCCCATACGAATTCCTGATCAGCCTTCAATTTTAGCAATGGACTGAAAGCTTTGATTTTTCCTGATAGATTAGATATGAATCTCCGAATAAAATTAATTTTACCGATCAAATACTGTAGTTCAGTTTTATCGGTAGGAGCAACCACCTTATTGATGGCATCAATGGATTTCCTGCTAATTTCAATACCCCTCTGATGCACCATAAAGCCCAAGAATTGACCTGCCGATACACCAAATGCACACTTATTGGGATTCATCTTCAACCCATGTTTCCTTGTACACTCCAATATTTTCCGCAAATCAGCCAGATAATTTTCGAAGTCTCCAGACTTAACCACCACATCATCTATGTAAATCTCAACTAACGTGCCGATGTACTCATGAAAAATAAAATTCATAGCTCTCTGATAAGTAGCACCGGCATTTTTCAATCCAAAAGTCATGACTACCCATTCAAATAACCCTACATGGCCTGGACATCTGAAAGCAGTCTTGGAAATATCTTCCTCAGCCATAAATATTTGATTATAACCGGCATTTCCATCCATGAAGCTAATAATTTGATGCCCAGCAGCAGCATCAATTAATAAATCAGCAACAGGAATTGGGTAGCCATCCATCGGCATAGCTTTGTTAAGATTCCTGAAATCAATGCAAACACGAAGCTTCCCATTTTTCTTATAGACAGGAACCACATTAGAAATCCACTCAGCGTATCCGCATTGCTGAATAAATTTTGCTTCAATCAACCTTGTTATTTCAGCCTTAATATTGGGCAGCACTTTAGGATTGTATCAGCGTGCTGGCTGCTGATGCGGCCGAAATCCTTGCTTGATAGGTAGCCGATGCTCAACTATTGATCGATCTAATCCAGGCATCTCTGTATAATCCCAAGCAAAACAATCTCTATATTCTTTTAATAAAGTAATCAATTGTTCTTTACTCTGGAGATCAAACTTAGCACTAATAAAAGTTGGCCTCGGCCTATTACTATTACCAATATCTACTTCTACTAAGTCATCAGCCGATGTAAACCCATGGCCCAGTTTTCCATCATCGGCGAACCTATCCATTATAATTCATCTTCAGAACCGATTGCTTGGATCGGTGGCAGCTCATAATTGGCAACTCTAAGAAACTCTGTATCCCATGCTTCTACTGATATGCGCTTGGACCGCTCATAAGTTTCTGACTCAGCTGATGCAATTATATAAGATGAATCACCAGGAACCACTTGAACCTTGTCCTCAATCCACTACATGAGGCATTGGTGCATTGTAGAAGGAACGCAACAATTGGCATGAATCCAATCCCTTCCTAAGAGCATATTATAAGCACCCTTGCCGTTGATGACAAAAACACATAGTCGGCAAAGTTTTGCTGCAGATGATTAACTCAACGCATAGTGCTCCCTTAACTGGTGATATGTTGCCTTCAAAGTCCTTAAGCTTCATATCAGTCTTGGCCAAGTCTTGATCTCCTTTCCCAAGCCTTCAGAACATGACATATGGCATAATATTAATTGCAGCTCCTCCATCTATGAGTATCTTTGACACTGGCTGCCCATCAACCCTGCCTTTGACAAATAAAGCTTTAAGATGCTGCCTTTTATTATCGATAGGCTTCTCAAAAAATAGCCATCATTGGATCCAGCGTCAACTGAGCTACGTGTTTGGAAAGAACAACTTCCTCCTCTTCATCGGTAAGTGCTAGGAATTCCATCGGCAACATGAAAACCATATTGATATCTGCCGATGGGCCTCCATCCCTGCGCTTTGGCTACCACACTTGAGATTTTGCCCTATGCAGATCTTCTTCTCGCTCACGCTGCATCCTCCTCTTCTGAGTTTTTGTCAAACCCTCAGGGCACCATTGAGGAAGCTTTGTTTTTCAGACAGGCTGATAATGTTTTGTAGCTGAATCTTTATAGCTCATGTTTGGATCTCTGCAGAATGTTGCCTCATTGGGAACCCTTGCATTGGTCATCTCCTCGAGCTCTTCCTGATTCATTGGAAAGCAATCATCACACCTACCAAGCCTTTCATGTACACTGACTCTGCCCCCCAGCCGATCACGTACCGATGCCCTTCCTCTAATCGGCTCATTGATGCATAATCCCCGATTACCAGAGTATGACCTTCTTTCTGTCCGATCGGCTTGACAGTAACCATTGCACTCAGGGCAATTATCAGCAGTAGGCAATTTAATGCCCTCCTCCTAGCAATAAATGAAGAACGGGCACCTCCAATGATCCTCATGCCGACGCCATTCTCCCCGAGCATCTCTTCCTGTTGCTGCCGATACCGATCAACTGAAACTTTATACGGAGCATGTCTAGGAGGCCTTCTAGAACCATTGCCTTCTTCGACTATTCTTTTTCCTTTTAGTTCATCTTAGCAGCTTCTGACGTCAACACTCTAGTTTTGCCTACGGCATCTACCATATTCGCTGGGAACGGGTGCTGATCAATCTTCATCGGCTTTTGAGTTTTGGAATTATCAAACCTAATCCTTATGGACTCAATGGCCGATTGCAATTGGTGTCTGAATACTTTGTAGTCATTTGCACTATGCGAGGTAGCATTGTGAAACTTGCAGTACCTCATTCTCTTCAGCTCTTCTACCGATGGGATCACATGATTAGGTGACAACTTGATTTGGCCCTCTTGAAGCAGAAGATCAAATATCCTATCAGCCTCTGTGATGTCAAATGTAAACTTTTCTAGTTCCTTTTGACCAAAAGGGCAAGATATTGGCTTCTTACCCTTCACCCACTCAGCCAAGCCGATAGTTGGTTCTTCATCTGAATCTGATTCTTCTGCCTTTTCTACAAAAGATACCTTTTTATTCCAATTCTTCCTAGTTCAAGAACCCTAGTACCTTGGTCAAAAATCCTTTGCACAATGTGGCTTAAACTTTCAAATTCCTGTGAATCATACTTGTCTCTGATATGTGGCAACAGACCCTGAAAAGCCAAACCAGCCAACTGGCGATCATCAAACGCTAAGCTGTAGCATCTGTTCTTCACATCTCGTACCCTCTGCACAAAGTTTTCCACCGATTCATCACTTCGTTGTTTCAATTTCACCAGATCGGTAATCTTCTTCTCATGAACGCCAGCAAAGAAATATTTGTGAAACTGTTTCTCCAAATCAGCCCAAGTGTAAATAGAATTTGACGGCAATGAGATGAACCACGTAAATGCTGATCCAGACAATGATGATGAAAATAAACGAACCCTCAGCTCATCCCTGCTAACTGCTTCTCCACATTGAATGATGAAATGATTGACATGCTCCATCGCTGATGTATTGTCCTGTCCAGAGAATTTAGTAAAATCTGGCACCTTGTATCGATTTGGGAAAGGAATCAAATCATATGCTGGAGGGTACGGAGTCTGATAAGAATAAGTATTGACTTTGGGCTTGATCCCAAATTGCTCTCTCATTACTTCTGCAATTTTATCGGTCCAATATGTATCTTGATCCTGCCGATGCACCAGTTGAATTTCTGCTAGAGGTGCTGGCTGATATGCCTCCACGTGTCCTTGTGGTATATGAGTTGGGGAAATTAGCACATTTGCGGCACCAGTCTGCTGAGCAAGATTCATCGACTGCCTTGCCGATGCTTGATTCTGGATGGCTGCCTGTGGATAATATTGTTGAGCCCCTACCACCTGGTAGCTTTGTTGAATTATGTGTTGCTGAGCTGGCGACTGTCCTGACCAATTGTAATTATAACTCACCGGCACATGACTTGCTGATGGCTGATAATTTGCTGACAATTGATGCTCTTGTATTATTAGATGATAACCAGCATAATTGCCTTGACTTGCAGGTAACCTAGATTGCGGTACAAATGGTACTATGGGTTGACCTGCAGCAGAACCTTCTATTGCATCGGTAGGGAACTTGCCAATGGATTTGCATAAGACACCTGATGAGGAGACACGTGGAATCCTGCTGACAGCGGCTGTATAGTAGGAGGTGTAGTAGTATAATGCGATACCTGAGTCATCGGCCGCATTGGGGTAGCCGATACCATAGGACTCTTTCCCGCTATATCATGCACTTGAGGTAGTCCGAAATTGACAGTAGATGGACTTGGAGGCATCCCGTATCCCCACCAGTTAGCACCAACCTGGCTGTGCTGAACTGAAGGACCTGACATTGCTAATGCCGATAGATCTGTACTCAACTGAGTAACCTGTCCTCCCTGAAGCATTGAATCTGATCTTATCGACATGGCTTCAACGCTAGGTGGATCCGTTAAAGCTGGAGGGGTAGAAACCACCGTACTCTCAACGGCTGGAGCTGCCGATGGAGCACTAAGAGATGCTGATCCCAGCTGATGATATGCCGGCCCGACATAAGCCGGTGCTTGTCCTTCTCCTAATGATTGCACAACAGCATTGTAAATAGTATTGGACAACACATTGGAGTGGTTGACTAAAGCATGATTCAATGCAGAATTAACCATCTCTTGTAATTTACCAGGGTTGGAGTCAAAGGTCACCTACCGAGGCAATGACAGATCTTGCTTCTGGATTACTTCTCCGCCCCTACTTTTGCTAAAGGACTTTAAGCAGAGCTGCTTGTAGTCTTCCATAGCTTTTTCCATGGCTTGCTTCTGATCTTCCTTGAGATCCGATTATGATATTTCAATGATATTTTCTGGATTGATCTCAGTGGGATTCTTCATGATGAATTTGTTGACCCTGGTCCCACCTGGCATGCCAAAAGATGTGTTAATGCAAGAATTTATCTACAAACACACCGGGCTAATACCCAAGCTCGATATCCGAAGCGTGCCGGTCGATTTGACCTATTAATCAACAAGGATGATAACTTGAACAAAGCTGAACGAGACAACAGCGATGCGCTCGGACGTCAAGGCTCAGATTGCTCAAAAAAAGCGGAACTTGCAAGGTCACCAGAGATCAAGTTGATGCAGCCCGTCGATTCTTGAAAGAACTCATCGAAAAAAACTAAAAGATGATGACGAAGTCGTTGAAAAGTAAAAGTGCTTGTAAAGTAAATTGCGATAAAAAGTAGATTGGTTTTATTGATACTTGGATTCCTATTACATTGCCCCTCGGCACATATTTATACCCCGATATGCGAGGAATCCTAATCATACATGATAAACTCAAATTTAGAAATAAAAGTAAATATTCCTTATACGGACTCTATCTCTAAAGAAAGAAACAAAACTCGTATAGGAACCGGACTCAGAATAAACTATAAAAAAAATATCGGCACACATGATGCCAACCCCTTGTCCGTCTCTGCCATGATGACCCATCTCTTTCCATCGGAATGCCTCTTGCTATTGGCAACAATTCTGTAGTTTTCTGCCAGTCTCATCGGCAACAACTCTTCAGCTTCATCAGCAACAAATCCTAGCAGTCTGTCATCCATCGGCAACGCTATATCGGCAATAGTGCTGAACTAGAACCGCCAACTGCATCGATCGGCATTTACCTCTGACTCATATATACACGTGTTGAAAAATGGTGTCAACAACTCTGATGTATTAGGGCATAAACAAGATAAAGGAATTCAGTCGAGCAAGATGGGTGATGGACAGAGAGAAAAACTCTAGAGCCTCATCTCAAGTGTCATAAGCACCAGGGTGCAACATGGGTGACTCACTTGTGCAACATCGATATAAGACTTATGAATCAATGAGGTAAACGAGAGGTACATCGGTACAAGACTCCAATGTGAGAGCTTGGGCATAAAGGGTGATTTAGATAAGATGGAGCTTTAGAGTTTAATCTTGTGTAACATGAGTACAAGGGTGATTGACTCATGAAACATTAGATGCCAAGCAAGAGGTTTGTACCACATGTGGCTTATAAATGTTAGGTCACATGTGGTGGTGCTTGAAGAGTGTGGCACAAGACACACGTGCTAACCGATGAAAGGGGTGGGGTTCCTATATGACACACAACATACATGGGCATATTTTGAAAAAAAATTGTTGGTCGCATTTTTTGGTGTTTGTAATTTTTAGGGTTGTTACATTCGGGCCATCTAGGTGTCGGGAAACACCAAGAGTAACAAGCCCTCAATCAGCCCAACACGCTCAACTAGTGCCACAAGATGCAAGAACGCGATGCAATGCACTAGAGGCTCTCCAATCTCACTCAAATGATGAACTCAAGTGTGCAAGTGAGTGGATGGAGTTGCTTTTGCTCAATATGTGTTTTCTCAGCACTTTGGGGGTTGGAGCAATGGAGTATGGCCGGCCACACCCCATATTTATAGCCTCAACCCATGGAACCCGTTGTGCCAGGTGGTGCACCGCCATGCCATGGCGGTGCCCTCCAACGGTCAAATTGCTATGTTCAAAAATATAGCCATTGGGGCAAAGTGGTCACCGCCGTGCCATGGCGGTGCACAGCCATGTCAGGGAAAGAGGTCACTGGACATGGCTGTGACCACCTTGCTCACACCACGAAACTGCACCTCTCTGTAAAAATAGGGCAGTGCACCGCCATGCCATGGCGGTGCCCACTTTTGCACACGTTGCAAAATAGCTCCTCTGGAAAAATAGGGCGGTGCACCGGACAACCATGGCAGTGACCACCTTTGCTCAAGCATGAAATCGACGTCCTCTGGAGAACAGGGCAGTGCACCGCTTTGGCATGGCGGTGCCCACTTTTACACACGTTGCGAAATAGTTCCTCTAGAAAAATAGGGTGGTGCACCAGACAACCATGGCGGTCACCACCTTTGCTCAAGCATGAAACCGACGTCCTCTGGAAAAACAGGGCGGTGACCATGGCGGTGCATAACCATGCCAAGAAAAGTGCACAGCCATGCCATGGTTGTGACCACCCCAAGGCAAAACCCTTTCTTAGCACCATTTTAGATACTCGATTCAATCCATGGTGTCTCTAACTCCATTCCGCAAGCGTTGCTAGCCCTCAAAAGATTTCCAAATCATGTCATGAGTCATGTTAGAATTTTTCAAAGGATTTTATAAAACCATTTTCGCTTGCTCACTGAAATTTGTCACTAGGCCTAAAGGCAATGCATGAGCTCTAACACCTAGTGGCACTTGATGATCGTATTGTCTAATTAAAAACCCCTCTTAATAGTATGACCATTTATCCTAAATATGATCACACTCTCTATAGTGTCATGATCACTAAACCGAAAAATGTCCTACCAAGATATACCTTTGCCTTGATCTCCATGGGCCTTTTATCAATCTCTCAGAGCTCGATCATGCCACCATGTTCACCTTGTCCATCACATGATCTTGTAGTCATCACCATGCCATAATGCTCATCATCACTTGTTGCTAATATATTCTATAAACACTTAGTGAAAACATTAGCAATTTGATGTGTCATCAATTAGCCAAAACAAAACAAGAGCTTTCACGTGGTCACTGTTCAACCCACAGCGGCGGGGGACGGCAGGGAGGCATCACAGGCATTCACGCCGATGACGGACCCGTTAGTGTCGTCCACCAGCGGCACGTCCACAGTGGAGGGAGTCGAATCCAGGTCATCGTCGTTGTTCACCGCGTCGATCGAGCGGGCGACCGAGTTGGCAGCAGCCGCCGCGCCGAGGTCGATCTCGGCGTAGTCCGCAACACCGTGGTTCGCACTGTCCAACGGCGCAGGCAGCGCAGACAACTACAACGTGGAAACAGAGGTCGGCGTCGGCGATGGCGGCGGCACAAGGCAAGCCTCCACCTCGACCGTCATGGGATCAAACTCCTTACGTGGAGCATCTTCCTGCATGACTGTACAAGAGGGGCCTCCCAGCTGGCCCTCACAACCTCCAACAGCAGCCGTAGACACATCAAACTTCAGAGAAATGTGCGCCACGAGCTCATCCAGCATGGCAGAACAGGAAGCGTGACAAGGATAAGGGCGGCGGCCTTACACGCCGTGATGACGTTCCTCTGGACGACGAAGGTCTCCATCCTAGGACAGTTAACGTCATCCGGAGGAGGAGATACCGACGGCTGGTGCGGAGATGAAGACGACGCAAGCAACCTCCGCACATGAGGAGGCGGGGCACCGCCACCACCACTCGGCAGCTGCTCACGCATGCACATCATGGGCGTCGCAGGCTGCTGCTGCACCCGGCTCGGAGGAGGGGTAATCACGACACGCTAGGCAGCGGCCTCATCAACCGGTGGGCACGGCTCATCCATAGAAGGCGGCTCAGGCGACGGCGGATCCGGGGTGACTGACGCCGCTGGAACCAAGGCTGTGTCGTCGTTTTGATTTGATTGATTTTTGCCCGGAAATCAAATCAAATTCCTGCCAAACACTAGTACTATAAACTTAGTGGAGCAGGCCATGCATTATCAACTATATTTTTATAGAAAGAAA
Organism: Bothriochloa decipiens; assembly: GCA_023333625.1. NCBI lineage: Eukaryota > Viridiplantae > Streptophyta > Magnoliopsida > Poales > Poaceae > Bothriochloa > Bothriochloa decipiens. The sequence continues at coordinate 451,642 of CM041646.1, forward strand.
CAAGACAGTTATAGCGAACTGAGAGTAGCTAGCTCAACTAATTATGCTATTCATATTTATAGTAGAATCCATTCACCCAAATAGTCGGATTCAAAGTATATTGTGTTTATACAGGTGACTACACGTGTATGTATATGTCTGATTTCTTTTTTATATAAAGAAATAGATCATAATTAATTAATAATTAAACCGTGGCTTATGAAAAACCATTGGTAACAAATTTTCTGGATATATATATCCTCCTAAATCACAAGGGTTTTTTCCATTTTTTTGTCACAGTTAGCTAAAGCTACAGGACATGCGTTACTTGTGACTACATGAAACGTCATTACACATAGCTATGCGTAGCATAATACCTCGAGTTGCTCCTTGCTCGAAAAGGAACAAATTCAGTGCACGAAACCTCGTCGCCATTTACGTATGCCTCTCAACAACTTCCATAAGATATCTATGACTACAAACAAACAAACATGTCCTGATTAGCTTGTGTCCGGTTGTATTGCATTAGTATTGCCATTTGCCACCCAAAAGAAAAATGAAAAAAAAAAGAAAAACGGGGAGGCCTTCCAGATCATGCAACGTGGCACAAGTGGATTGCAGTGGAGTGCAGCGAAGAAACCGGTCCAAGTGTCGTCGTCGTCATCATCTGCTAACTGAAGCTTTGTCTCGTATGCATCAAGGCATCAGACAGATTGGCAACATGAAAGCCTTCTTCCTCCTGCCATCATGAATTCCTGCCCGCTTGGCGGGCTCCGGCCACGGCCATCACACGATCATGAGCAAGGTGCTGCAGATACATATGCTCTAGAAGATCACTGAATATATACGTAACCAACTCCTCTGTTTTCCTTGCAAACAACTGAAGATACGTAACCAAGACCCTACAGCATCGACAGGATCGGATCGGATTCCTAATGACTGACAGTCATTGTGGTCTCTTCCTACTAACATATGCACCATATCAGTAGTGTAGTAGTACGGTCATTTATCCTTGCACATCAGCACACGACTGACGACTCAGCAGCAGGATCCTGTATCTTGCCAAAACCCAAAACATAATGACAGACAACAGAAGCATTCCCATTCCCATCTGGTTGTTCATCGACGCCTTGGATGAAGGACCAGGAGGCGCTGCCCCGTTGCCCGTCTCAGGTCTCTCTCTGTCGTACAAGTATAGCTGCAGAGGCTGGGCCTCACGACCCGGCCTGTACACGCCTTTGCTTGCCAACATATAGATGTACTTGTTGTCCTCACCAAACGAGTATATGTAGCCAAGTGATGGGAGAGGACTCCCGGCAGCGGTGTCGCAGGGTATTGGCGAGTCCTTGGAGCAGCTGAAGGGGATCAGAGTGGAGGTATAGTTCCTGTTAGAATTATGATTCTCCTCCATTGGGCTAACCCCAGAGGGTAGCTATATATAGTGTTTCATGCATGGGCCTCATGGTTCTAATTCACTCATACTCCAACACCCCTCCCCCCCGCAATCTAAACTGCCGACGCAGCGGAGTTACAGATTGGACACAAAAGCGGTCGAGGCCCCTGCGGTCGAGGTGGTTGAGGTCGAGTCGAGGAAGCAACCGGTCGAGGAAGCAGCCGGTCGAGGAGGCTCCTGCGGTCGAGACCCCCCCCCCGGGCGCAGCCGCAACTAGCCACTGGTGATATTGAGGATGGAGCGAAACTCGGAGAAGTTGACGAGGGGAGGCCCTTGGTGAAGATGTTAGCGAACTGGGAGGAGGTCGGGACGTGGCGCACCCCAACATCGCCGATGGCTAGCCGATCACGGACGAAGTGCAGGTCAATCTCCACATGCTTGGTTCGCTGGTGCTGCACAGGGTTGGTGGAGAGGTAGACCGTAGAGACGTTGTCACAGTAGACGAGTGTGCTCCAAGATAGAGGGCTGTGGAGCTCGGTGAGGAGCTGTCGGAGCCAGGAGGCCTCAGCCATGCCGTTAGCGACAGCGCGGTAGTCCGCCTCGGCACTGGAGCGGGAGACCACAGGCTGGCTCTTGGACGACCAGGACACCAGGTTCCCCCCAGAAAGACAGCGTAGCCGAAGGTGGAGCGCCGAGTGTCTGGACACCCGAGCCAGTACGCATCAGTGTAGACGACGAGCTCGGTCCCGCGGTCGAGCCCCCCTCCCCCCGCGGTGGAGTTTAGGCCGTAGTCGACGGTGCCGCTAAGGTAGCAGAGGAGGCGCTTGAGAGCAGTGAGGTGGGGCTCTCGAGGATCATGCATGTGGAGACTTATCTGCTGAACTGCATAGGTGATGTCCGGCCTGGTGAAGGTGAGGTACTGAAGTGCACCGGCAAGACTCCGGTAGGCAGTGGGGTCTGTCACTGGGTTGCCCTCGGCCTCTGACAGCTTGCCCTGTGTGTCAACCGTAGTGGAGCAGGGCATGCAGTTAGTCATCCTAGCTCGCTCGAGAATATCAAGGGTGTACTGCCGCTGGTGGAGAAGCAGCCCTGTGGGTCGAGGCTCAATAGTGACCCCGAGGAAGTGGTGGAGCGTACCAAGATCCTTCATAGCAAACTCCTGCTAAAGAGAGGTGATGATACGGCGGAGTAGGGAGGGACTGGAGGCTGTGAGGACAATATCATCAACATAGAGCAGCAGGTAGGAGGTCTCAGCTCTGTGGTGATAGATGAACAGGGACATATCTGACTTGGCCTCTGTTGATATCGTTTTTCGGCACGTGTCAATAAGGATCGGAGACTGGACTAATCGACAAGGAGGATGGTTTTTCTTCAATATTACTTCTGATGTTGTCGATGAGTAGTTGCCAATGAAGGGTAAGTTGATCTGGATTATTGCCGATTGGGCTGAAGACGTGTTACCGATGCACTTGAGCCAACCCTCGAATACGACCCCTCGAGTCATTGACCCCTCGAGGACAGAAATTCCCTCGAGCAAATAGGCGACCCTCGAGCACAGTATACTCTCGGCCGTCTACTCTCAGTACATTGTTGATGAAGCTAAAGAGTTGTTGCCGATGAGAGCGATGGAGACCTAGGGGATCGTTGCCGATGAAGCTAAAAAGCTGTTAAAGAATCGTTGCCGATGAGACGGAAAAGCTATTGCCGATAAGATAGGCAGGAAGACTAGAAGGTTATTGCCGATGCCAGGGATGTGCCAATGAAGAGATAACTTCATCATGATGGAAGCGGACAGAGGATCGGCGACACGGAGCTTATGATTTTCGTATTATAGTTTAAGTCCAACTCCTATACGAGTTTTATTTCTTTCCTTAAAGAGGTAGAGTTCGTATAAGGAATTAGTTTATTTCTTCTATATTTAAGCTTTGCGTGTTAAATTAGGACTCTTCGATTAGCAGAGTATAAATATATGCCAAGGGGCATTGTAATAGAGATCCAAGCATCAATAAACAAATCTACTTTTTATCGCAATTTACTTCTACCAGCACTTTACTTTCTTGACGACTTCGTCAAGTATTTTCTCTTTTTCAATGAGTTCTTTCAAGAATCGACGGGCTGCATCAACTTGATCTCCAGCGACCTTGCAATTTCCGCGTCTACCGAGCATGATTCAGGCTTTGACTTCCGGGCGTATCGCTGTTGTCTCATCTGATCTGTTCAAAAGTTATCGAATACATTCTGAGCTTTGACGTCCGGGCGTATCGCTGTCGTCTCGTTTGGTTTTTATTCAAGTTATCACCCATGTCGATTAACAGGTCAAATCGACTGGCATGCTTCGGATATCGAATTTGGGTATTAGCCCGGTGTGTTTGCAAATAAGATCTTTTGCATCAACAGCCTCGATAAAACCCAGTGTCAACAGACGCCCGAGGGGCTTGCTTGAGGCCGTAGAGAGACTTGTTGAGCTGACAGACCATGTCAGGACGAGAAGAGTTGACAAACCCCGCCGGCTGGCTACAGTAGACTATCTCAGTGAGACTACTGTGCAGAAAAGCATTCTTGACGTCGAGCTGATGCACGGGCCATGAGCGATTGAGAGCCAGGGAGAGCACTGTGCGGACAGTGGTCGGCTTCACCATCGGGCTAAATGTCTCATCATAGTCTACTCCAGGGCGCTGAGTGAAACCCCGGAGAACCCAGCGAGCCTTGTCTACATGGAGTACCCACGGAGGAGACAGGAATGGAAGCGCCATTTTCGACAATGATGGAAGAGGGATAGGAAGGGTGGGGAGAGTTGATAGAAGAGAGAATGCTAGGATCTAGCGTGGTGTGGTACGATACGCCTGAATCAGAAATCCAGTCGGGATAGGTAGTGAGAGCATGTGGAGGGACAGTGGGGCCTGGCCAAATAGAGGGAGGAAGGTTATGGGAAACGGTGGCCAGGGCAGTGGCAGGTGTCGATACGATAGGAGAAGGGCACGGCCAGGCGGCTGAGGTCGGCCAGGCAGGATCCAATGCGGGAGGAGGGGCGCCGGCAATGAAAGACGCGGTGTAGTGAGGAAGGTTACCTCGCTGGCAGCTGGAGGAGGGCACATCCCAACAGGCACAGGAGAATGAGTCGAGACCCCCAGAGCAGCAATCGAGGCGGGGTCATCCAAAACCAAAACCCGCCCGTCAGCCGAGGCCCCCTAGGAGTAGGACGAAGGGTCAGAGGGGGCCTCGAGGCCTGGTCGAGGCGCCGAGGGGGCCTTGATGCCTGGTCGAGGGTTAGAGAGGGCCTCGATGCATGGTCGACGGGGCCAGGCACATTTCGCTCGTGTTCCCAAGCGAGGGCGAAGTCGAGGCCCGCTACGTGGAGGCGGGAAGCGAGCTGCAGGGAGTCGGGGCGGGAAAGGGAGAGGCATCCGCGCCTGCGCCCGGTGCTACGGCGCCCACACCCAGGCCAATCGCGCCTGCGCCTGCCGCTAGGAGGAGAGTAACGGCGGTGGCGCTGAGAGCTGGGGCGCCCGGGGCGGCGGCGGCGGTGCTGGGAGCGCCCAGCGGAGGAAAAGGAGGACCAGCCATGGCTGCAGCAGCGGCGGCGGCGGCTGGCGGCTGGGGAGGAGGGAGGAAGAAAAGCAACCCTAGCTTGATACCATGTTAGAATTGTGATTCTCCTCCATTGGGCTAACCCTAGAGGGTAGCTATATATAGTGTATCATACATGGGCCTCATGGGCCTAATTCACTCATACTCCAACAGTTCCCACTGCTCTTAGGGGTCTCTGTGCTGGTCCACATGGCTAAAGCATACAAGTCTACTTCTTCATAGTCATCCTACACGGTTAAGATCATCCAAACACAAATGAAGTTGGTAAATACAAAATATATTCATATATATTAGTTCCTCAACAGTGTCTAGAAGTGTTGACACCGTTTTTTGACACGTGTCAATATGGACCGAAAACTGT
>CM041646.1:467345-504558 GCA_023333625.1 Bothriochloa decipiens
GTGTTGACACCGTTTTTTGACACGTGTCAATATGGACCGAAAACTGTGCTGATCGGCAAGGGAGTGGTTCTTCTCCAGCGTTGATTCTGAGTTGACTGATGGATGAGTGCCGATAAAGGACATGTTGATCTCGTACATTGCCGATGAAGCCAGAGGGCTGTTGCCGATAGAGATTGAGGCATGGTTGCCGATGGAAAGCGGAGCTGAAGGACATGGAAAGCGGGTCTGAGCCATTATTGATGGGTTGCCGATGGAATCTACAGGGATGAAGAGCATGCCGGTAGAGTTTTCATCGTAAAGCAATGGATAAGGGAACTGGCGATATTTATGCCATTATTTTATTAGCTTATTTTTGAGTCCGACCTTGGTACGAGTCGTTATTTTTTATTCCTTAGAGATAAGACTTGTTTAGGTAATACTTTGTCGTGTCTGTTTAGGACTCATAGTACCAGGGTATAAATATGTACTGAAAGACAATGAAAAGAATAATGATCAATACAACAAACCTACTATTTTTATCTACTTTTCAAGCAATCTACTTTTCGGCGACTTCGTCACCAGTACTTTTTCCTTTTCAACGAGTTCTTTCAAGAGTCGACGGGCTGCATCAACTTGATCTCCGGCGGCCTTGCAGGTTCCGCTTTTACCGAGCAAGATTCAGGCTTTGACGTCCGGGCGTATCGCTGTCGTCTCGTCTGATCTGTTCAACAGTTATCGAGTATCATCTGAGCTTTGACGTCTGGGCGTATCGCTGTCGTCTCGTTCAGGTTTTATTCAAATCTATCATCCTTGTCGATTAACAGGTCAAATCGACTGGCACGCTCTGGATATCGATTGTGGGTATTAGCCCGGTGTGTTTGCAGATATAATTTTGCATCAACACATCTTTTGGCACGCCCGGTGGGACAAAGTCAACAGATTTATCATGAGGAATACTACCGATATCACTCCAGATAACATCATCGAGATATCAGAATCAGATCTCAAGGAGGATCAGAAGCAAGCCATGGAAAAAGCTATGGAGGATTACAGGCAGCTCTGCTTGAAGTCTTTCAGCATGAACAGGGGAGGAGAAGTTATCCAGAAGCAAGATCTGCCGCTGCCTCGGCAGGTAACCTTTGACTCCAACCCTGGCAAATTACAGGAGATGGTTAATTCTGCATTAAATCAAGCTTTGATCAACCACTCCACCGTGCTGTCCAATACTGTCTACAATGCTGTTGTACAAACGTTAAGGGACGGACAAGCACCAGGGTATGTCGGGCCAGCATATCATCAGCCAGGATCGGCATCTACCAGTACTCCATCGGCAACTCCAGCCGTTGAGAATATAGAAGTGCCTACTCTTTCAGCTATATCAGGACCATCCATCGCTGGCGCCACGCCGATAGGATCAGATCTAACGTCTCAGGAAAAGCCTAGTACTCAGTTGAGCACAGATCTATCGGCATCGGCAATGTCAGGTCCTTCAGGTCAACATAATCAAACTGCTGCCAATTGGTGGGGATACGGTATGCCTCCAGGTCCATCTACTGCCAATTCTGGACCGCCTCAAGTGCATGATGTAGCAGGGAAGGGTCCAACGACATCGGTTACTCCAATTCGGCCGGTGGCTCAAGCGCCGTATTATTCTACTGTACCTCCTGCTATACAGCCATTGTCAATGGGATTCTACGCACCTCCGCAACAGATATTTTATGCAAATCCATTGACTAATCCTCCACCAGTTCAACAGAGAACTTCCACTACAGAGCAGCCTGTGGTACCATTCATATCTCAGTCTGGGTTATCTGCAATTCAGGGCAATTATGCTGGCTATCATCCATCTATACAAGAGCATCAATTGTCTACAAGCTATCAGCCATCGGCAAGCCAGGTGCCGATGAGTTACAGTCTCAATTGGTCGGGGCAAGTGCCAACCCAGCAATCTGCTATTCAACCAGGCCATCAAGCAATAGGGACTCAGCGGTATAGTCCACAGACAACTGTCCAGGAGCAAGCGTCGGTAAAACAGACGAGGAACTTTACTCCACAGGTTGACACCGTGAATATGCCGATTTATCCAAGCCAAGTGCCACAGGGGTATGTAGAAGCATATCAGCCAACGCCTCCAGTAGAGATCCAGCCAGTGCATCGGCAAGGTCATGATGCACTCTTGACCGATAGGATTGCAGAAGTAATGAAAGAGCAATTTGGGATTCAGCCCAAGGTCAATACTTACTCTTATCGAACTCCGTACCCTTCATTTTATGACTCGATTCCTTTCCCGAATCGGTACAAGGTGCCAGATTTCACTAAGTTTTCTGGGCAAGATGATACGTCAACAATGGAGCACATCAACCGATTCATCATCCAGTGCGGAGAAGCAGCTAACAGGGATGAATTAAGGGTTCGATTATTTTCCTCATCATTGTCTGGATCGGCTTTTGCGTGGTTTATTTCGTTACCACCTAATTCTGTTATTACATGGGCCGATCTAGAAAAGCAATTTCACAAATTCTTCTTTGCTGGGGTACATGAAAAGAAGCTGACCGATTTGACAAAATTGAGGCAACGCAATGATGAGTCAGTAGAAAGTTTTGTACACAGGCTAAGAGATGTGAAGAATAAATGCTACAACTTAGTGCTTGATGATCGACAGTTAGCCAATTTAGCTCTTCAAGGGTTACTGCCACATATCAGAGAAAAATATGGGTCACAAGAGTTTGAAAGTTTGAGTCATATTGTGCAAAGGATTTCTGATCAGGACACTAGGGTTTTTGAACCCAGGAAGAATTGGAATAAAAAGGTGTCCTTTGTAGAAGAAGCAGAAGATTCAGACTCTGATGATGAACCAATTATCGGTTTGGCTGAGTGGGTAAAGAATAAGAAGCCGATATCATGTCCTTTCGGTCAGAAAGAGCCAGAAAAGTTTCTATTTGATATCACCAAGGCCGATAGGATATTTGATCTTTTGCTCCAAGAGGGTCAAATTAAGCTGTCTCCTCATCATGTGATTCCATCGGCAGAAGAGTTGAAAAAGATTAGGTACTGCAAATGGCATAATGCTACCTCGCACAGTATCAATGATTGCAAGGTGTTTAGGCAACAGTTGCAGTCGGCTATCGAATCCGGGAAAATCAAGTTTGATAATTCAAAAGCTCAGAAGCCGATGAAAATTGATCAACATCCGTTCCCTGCAAATATGGTGGAGGCTAAAGGCAAAACCAAAGTGTTAACATCGGAGACTGCTAGAAGAAATGCATCGGTAGACCCTAAGAACCAAATAACTGTTGAGGACGTAAAGGGAAAGAAACCTGCCGATGGCGCTAAAGAGAAAAGAATTGTTAATGAAGGTAGTAGCTCCAGAAGACCTCTGAGGCCTGCTCCATATGGTGTCAGGTATCGGCAACAGTGTGAGGATCGGTATCGACAGCAACAGGAGGAGTTACGTCGACATAAAGATCACTGGAATTGTCCGTTTTTCATTCATTGCTGGGAAGAAGGCATTAAATTGCCCACTGCCGATACCTGCCCTGAATGTAATGGTTACTATCTAAATGATCGGGTAGAGAGACAACATCACTCTAGTAATCGAGGGGTATGCATCAATACGCCGATCAAAGAAAAGGTGTCAGCATTTGATCGGCTGGGGGGCAGAGTTAGCGTGCATGACAGGCTGGGCAGGTATATTGGTTATTTTCCAAAGAGTCATGCAAGGCTTGAAGAGATGGCTAACGAAAGGGTTCCTGATGAAGGGATATTCTGCCGGGATCCAAACATAGGCCTCCATGAGCAGAACACAAAGCATTATCAGCCTGTTTGGAAAACAAAGCTGCCCCAATGGTGCCCTGAAGGATTGACGAAAACTCAAAAAAGAAGGGAACAGCGTATGCGTCAAGAAGACTTACAGTGCCCAAGAGGAAGCATCCCAAAGGCAACAACTCAAGTATGGCAACCAAAACGTAAGGGTGAAAGTCCATCGGCAGATGTTAACATGGTCTTCATGTTGCCGATGGAGTTCTTGGCGCCAGGTGACAAGGAGCAAGCAGTTTTTGCTGATGAAGCAGCCCAACTAACTCTGGATCCAATGATGGCTGTGTTTAAAAAGCCCACCGATGATGAGAGGCAACACCTCAAAGCTCTGTTTGTTAAAGGCAAAATTGATGGACAGCCAGTGTCAAAAATACTCATAGATGGAGGAGCGGCAATTAATATCATGCCGTACGTTATGTTCCGAAGACTTGGAAAAGGAGACCAAGATTTAACCAAGACGGATATGATGCTTAAAGATTTTGAAGGCAATGTGTCTCCGGCTAAAGGGGCGTTATGTGTTGAGTTGACTATCGGCAGCAAGACTTTGCCTACCACCTTCTTTATCGTTAACGGCAAAGGTAACTATAATTTGCTCCTAGGAAGGGATTGGATTCACGCCAACTGTTGTGTTCCTTCTACGATGCATCAGTGCCTCGTACAGTGGATTGGAGACAAGATTGAAATTATCCCTGGTGATTCTTCTTATATAATCGCATCGGCTGATTCTGAGACCTATGAGCGAACAAAGTGCATATCGGGAGAAGCATGGGATACGGAATTTCTCAGGGTTGCCGATTATGAGCTCACACCGATCCAAGCAGTCGGTTCTAAAGATGAATTTTAATGGATCAGTTTGCCGATGGTGGAAAGCTTGGTCTTGGGTTCACATCGGCTGATACTTTAGTGGAAATAGATATTGGTAACGGTGACAGGCCGAGACCAACTTTTATTAGTGCTAAGTTAGATTCTCAATGTAAACAGCAAATGATTGATATTTTGAGGGAATATAAGGACTGTTTCGCTTGGGATTACACAGAAATGCCTGGATTAGATCGGTCAATAGTTGAACATCGGTTGCCTATTAAGTCAGGATTTCGGCCTCATCAACAGCCTGCACGCCGATGTAATCCTAAAGTGTTACCTGATATTAAAGCCGAAATCACAAGGTTAATTGAAGCTGGCTTTATTCGGCAATGTCGATATGCCGAATGGATTTCTAACGTGGTTCCTGTTTATAAGAAAAATGGAAAACTTCGTGTGTGTATTGATTTCAGGAATCTTAATAAAGCCACACCGATGGATGGCTATCCAATGCCTGTTGCCGATTTATTGATTGATGCTGCAGCTGGACATCGGATCATCAGCTTCATGGACGGTAATGCCGGTTATAACCAAATTTTCATGGCTGAAGAGGATATTTCCAAGACTGCTTTTAGGTGTCCAGGTCATGTGGGTTTATTTGAATGGATTGTCATGACCTTCGGCTTGAAAAATGCCGGTGCTACCTATCAGAGGGCTATGAATTTTATCTTCCATAAATACATCAGCACATCGGTTGAAATCTACATAGATGATGTGGTGGTCAAATCTGAAGGTTTTGAGAGTCATCTAGCTGATCTGCGAAAAATCTTGGAGTGCACCAGGAAGTATGGTTTAAAGATGAACCCAACTAAATGCGCATTTGGTGTATCGGCAGGTCAATTCTTAGGCTTCATGGTACATCAAAGAGGTATTGAAATCAGCAGAAAATCTATTGATGCAATTAATAAGGTTGTTGCTCCTGCCGATAAGACTGAGTTGCAATCCTTGATCGGCAAGATTAATTTTATTCGAAGATTTATATCTAATCTGTCAGGAAAGATCAAAGCCTTCAGTCCTTTATTAAAGTTAAAAGCTGATCAGGAATTTGTATGGGGAATAGAGCAGCAATTAGCTTTAGAAGAAATTAAAAAGTATTTGGTAAATCCTCCAGTATTGGTTCCGCCTCAACACGGGAAACCTTTCAAGTTGTATTTGTCTGCCGATGATAATGTTATCGGATCAGCATTAATTCAAGAGTTTGAAGGGGAAGAACGTGTGATATATTATTTGAGTAGGAGACTGATAGACGCTGAGACCAGGTATTCGGCCATTGAGAAATTATGTTTGTGTTTATATTTCTCTTGCACAAAATTAAGGCATTACTTGTTATCGGCTGAATGCACTGTCATATGCAAAGACGATGTGGTTAAGCATATGTTGTCAATGCCAATTTTGAAAGGAAGGATCGGCAAGTGGATCCTAGCATTATCAGAATTTGATTTGCGTCATGAATCGGCTAAAGCGGTTAAAGGACAGGTAATGGCCGATTTTGTTACTCAACATTGCGGTGTGATAAATTATGCTGAGATTGCTCCATGGACACTTTTCTTTGATGGATCTACTTGCGGTGGAGGAGCAGGAATCGGTATTGTATTAATCTCGCCTCGAGGAAAGAAATATGAATTTTCATTGCCGATTGCTAGCACTTCAACAAATAATCAGGCTGAATATCAAGCTTTACTGAAAGGGTTAGAATTGCTCAGAGAAATTCGTGCCGATACAGTAGAAGTCTTTGGGGATTCCATGCTAGTCATTAATCAGTTGATTGGAACATATGAATGCCGAAGTGAAGTCTTGATTACTTATCATGGGAGGTGCCTGTAAATATTAAAGGAGTTTAAAGATTTTTGACTTGAACACATTCCCAGACTGCACAATGAAGAAGCTAATCGGCTAGCACAGCATGCTTCGGGATATCAACTGATCCGAGAAGTGTTGACATCGGTAATTGATGCCGATGACTGGAGAAGGGATATTGCCGATTACTTAAAAAATCCGTCTAGGAAAGTGGAGAGACGTATAAGGTTTCAAGCTACCAAGTATGTGCTCCTTGATACTGAATTATATTATCGCACTTTGGATGGGGTTTTACTCAAATGCCTTAGTAAAGAGGAATCGAAGAGTTTAATGGGTGAGATTCATGAAGGAGTGTGTGGGGCACATCAATCGGCATTTAAAATGAAATGGATGATTAGGAGGAACGGGTACTATTGGCCGACAATTCTCGAAGATTGCTTTAAATATTTCAAAGGGTGTCAGTCATGTCAGAAATTTGGTAATATTCAAAGAGCACCTGCATCAGCAATGAATCCTATAATCAAACCTTGGCCGTTTAGAGGATGGGCTATTGATCTCATCGGTCAGATCTACCCACCGTCGAGTAAAGGACATAAATTCATACTCGTTGCTACCGATTATTTCACAAAGTGGGTTGAAGCAATTCCTTTAAAGAAAGTGTCATCGGCAAATATGATTGATTTTGTGAAAGAACATATTGTTTACCGATTTGGTATTCCTCAGACTATTACTACCGATCAAGGAACTATGTTTACATCAGGAGAATTTGATAATTTTGCCATCGGTATGGGAATTAAAGTTCTAAATTCCTCTCCTTATTATGCGCAAGCTAACGGTCAAGCTGAAGCATCTAATAAAGGAATAATCAAGCTTATTAAACGGAAAGTTGAGGAAAATCCTAGGAGGTGGCATGCTCTTTTAAATGAAGCTTTATGGTCATATCGGATGGCGTGTCATGGTGCAATTAAGGTCTCACCATATCAATTGGTATATGGGCATGATGCAGTCTTACCTTGGGAAATTAAGACTGGTTCTAGGCGTGTATTTTCTCAGGATCACTTGACAGCCGATGAGTATGACATGCTTATGAGAGATGAATTAGAAGATGTAGCAGGTCATCGGCTAAAGGCCTTAATTAGCGTCGAAGAAAATAAAGAGAGGGTTGCTAGGTGGTATGATAGAAAGGTGAAAGTAAAAGAATTTGCAAATGGAGATTTAGTCTGGAAATTGGTTTTGCCGATTGGGACCAAGAGTTCAAAATTTGGCAAGTGGTCCCCTAATTGGGAAGGTCCTTATCGGATAAATCAGTTGGCTCCTGGTAACGCATACATCTTAGAAACCCTCGAAGGAGTTATATTTCCCAGAGCATTAAATGGGAAATATTTAAAGAAATACTACCCCAGTATTTGGACGGATGCATAAATACAGAAATAAAGATATCGGCATTATATTACATTCACAGTCAATTGACAAAGTTCAGATTGCCGACAACTTGACAAAACCGATGAGTGAAGTCTACAGACTAAGGAAGGATTGAATAGCGGTTATCGCACGCAGGCGAATCTGGTCGGCTTCTTCCACTTCCCTGACGTCCGCATCGGCAGTGTCCTCTATCGGTTTAAGCTTTCTCCTCAGCGTCAGCGCCATACAGGCTTGATTGTCTCTGTCCTTTTGAAGAATTTTTAAAGTGTTGGACAGGTTGTCTTTCTCCTGTACGGCTTGGTTCAGGGCTGCTTCCACCTCTTTCAGCTCGGCCAGTAAAGCTGTTCTCTTTGCCGATAGATCAGTAATTTTCTTTTCAAGATCGGCGCCCGAAGCCTCTAAGTTGCTCATGCTTCTGTGCTTTTCTTCGGTGGCCTGCTTGAATTGTAATATTTCTTCTTTAAGTTTTGATTGAGCGGCTCTATCGGCAATTCGTCGAGCGGCTTTTTGGTATTGGAGTTGTCGGCTCTCAAGGTGGGCGGCATGAAAAAGGATTTCTTCAATATTGTCGGGGACTTGGCCACGAATCGCTTTGAAGATTGCTCTTGTGGAGTCTGAATCTTGGACCAGCTGAGGTGTATCTTGATGCAACAAAGATAATAATGTTTCTAATTTGGTTCTGACCTCAGCTGATACAGTTCCTAAGGCAAGCGCAGAACTTTCTTCTTCTTCATCGTCAGGAATGTTGACAGTAAAAGAGAATAGGCTGTTTGGAGAGTCTTGTTCCTGCGAGGGGATTAGTCAGTTACAGGAGAAGGAATATTACAGAATAATGGTTAACTTACTTGCTTCAAGGCGATTTCTTGCATTTGGCTGGAGGAGGCAGCTTGCAATATGTCCTCAGCAATGCTTGCCGATGGATCGGTTCTGGCAGGGCTGAGTGGTGGCAAGTCTGTGGCTATATCGGCAAGTGTTTCTTGAGGTGCTGTTGGTGGTCCTGGTGCTGGCACATCCGGCGGTGTTGACTGAAGAGATGGTGCTGGAACTGTGGAAAGTGCCGATGCAATTTTGGATCATTTCGATTGAAGGACTACGTAAGAGGAAGCTTTGCGCTTAGGCTGTGGTTCCTCAAACCCAGACGACTGGGGGGCATCGGCACCAGAGGACTGTGGTTTTGGATCGGCTGAAACAGCTACAGATATGTCCACTTGTTGCTACAAGTAAATGGAGTAATTAGTGCTAATTATAATAGTTGAAATCGGGTTAAAATTGGAGAAACATACCTCTGGAGAGTCGACAAGGATAACATCTGAAGGTGCGTTGACGGGTGATGGGGGACGAGTTGCCGATGAAGACTCTAGAAGTGTAGAACTCGCGCCCTGAAATATGGAATCGGTAAGTCACAGCAATCGACATCGGCAAAAGAAAGGGAGGTGGTTACCTGAGATGACTGTGCCGAAAATATGACCGATTTAGTACCCTTCTTAGTACGACCGCGGCCCACTGGAGCATCTAACAAGGGAGCCTTGTGACCGATGATGGATACTGGAGAAATCGGCTGCAGCCGTATGACCTTGCCACTCTTACTCAATGTTGGGACCGGGTCATCAACCTGTCAAAGAAAGGGTTAGTTGCCGATGGATTAAGGAGGAGTTGAAAGGAGTGCAGAGGGTTAGACTTACTGCATCGGCAGGGATGACGTGGTCAGGATCAATAGAGTTCCAGTAAAAATGAGGAGAGGCGAAAAATAGTTGTTCCTTCCATTCTTGCCACCATAATTTGAAGGATTCGGTGACAAAAGAAGCCGGTACCCAGTCAGTAAGATCGGCATTTGAGATGTCGACATTAGGAAGGAGAGTAACAATTCTGTGCCAATCCACACGGCTCGCGATGGTCTCTCTTGGTTTAATCACATCGGCAAAACATAAGTTGATGGGCAATTGTCCAAAAGCTAGTTGTCTTGCTACTGCCGATGGATAGTAGAACTCGTAGGTGGGATTGACATTCTTCCCGCTTCCAAAAATGTTTACCGGGATAGCACGAGGGGTAATTATTGCCCTTAGGATGTCAGCGTCCTGGTTCAAGGCCTCATCGGTAAGATTAAAGGAAAGAGGGAATCTTGTTGCTTCATCAACATACGGGACCCATGCCCGAAGCTCAGAGGGGATGCCGATGTAGAGGCTGTGGAAAAGATTACCGATCTGGACTTTGTTCGCCTCTGCACCTGGTAGCACTGCCACTGCTTCTCCAAAATTGATGGGGGGGCGCGTTGCTGACTCTTCTTCCCCAAGTTGATAGTCTTCAGGAAGACTTCGAGGGAACTGCTGAGCGAACAGGTCGACATGGAAATATTTATGCATGTGGGCATTTAACCACATGTTAATGAACCAACAGGGACCCCCCAGGTTGCCGATGGATTTACCTTGCAGCAGCCTTTGTGACACTTGATGGAGGAGATGGTAGGCTGAGCCAAGAAGGTATCGGCCCAGGGGGAGCTTGACGCCGCTGGCCAACAGTTCTGCTGCAGGGAGGTGCATGTTGGTCGGTCCGACTGTTCTGCCACAGAAAATAAACTTCTCAAGCCACATATTCAAAAAGGCTGAGTGTTCCCTGTGATTGACTGAACCAGATTTCTTATACTCATTGATATAGCCAGTCCAGCCGCCAATGTTTCTGGTGGTCAGCCGATGCTCGGATTTCCGTTGGAACAGTGAGTTGTCATCAGCAGAAGAAATGTCCAAGCCAGTAAGCATGTACACATCGGCAAGAGTAGGAGAAGCTGGCCCATGTCTAAAGATAAAGGCATTCAGGGTATCCGACCAGAAATAGGAGGCGGCAATTAATAAAGACTCGTTCCTCTCCATATCGGCAATGGATATTCTGATACACTGTTCTAATTTGCGTTCCGCCCAATACAGCTCCATTGGCCTAGCGACCCTCAGATACCAATCTTTCCATCCCTTGGTGGTTTTTGGCCAAGAACGGAAGGTATCGGTCCAGAGTCCCAAGTCAAAATTCTGAGTTCTGAAGGGGATTCGATTGGTTTCTGCGTTTATAATGTCGGTTGGGTCTGGATTTCCCATTGGGCCTAGGCAGATGAAGTGATTCTGATGCGTTGGGATAAGAAGATTATTGTAAAGCTCCTGAGATTAAAAGATTGGGAACAAGGAAGAGTCATGAACTGCGCAGAGAAGGAGAAATGAAATGTCAGAGGGTAGGCAAAAGGAAAAGACTAACCTTGGGGACGTCGAAATGAATAGCCATGGCCGCGATGGAGATGGAAAAGGCAAAGAATGCTAACTGGAGGCTAAGGGTCACCGTCGAGAACGCCGATGATCGAGTTCGTCGAAGAATCACCTGTTGATGTCGCCGCCGGAGAGAGAAAAGCTAGGGTTTGAATCACAGATGAAAAATGGGCCGCGGCGGAGGAAGCACTATATGGGCCTGTTGGTACAGGATCTCCACTACCACGCGTGCAACTCTCGAGGAGAAGTTCAAACGGTTTGGGCAATTACGACCTGGAGGAAATTTCGGCGCATAAAGTATTCTATATTCCGAAATTGGGGGGCATGTGTTGACACCGTTTTTTGACACGTGTCAATATGGACCGAAAACTGTGCTGATCGGCAAGGGAGTGGTTCTTCTCCAGCGTTGATTCTGAGTTGACTGATGGATGAGTGCCGATAAAGGACATGTTGATCTCGTACATTGCCGATGAAGCCAGAGGGCTGTTGCCGATAGAGATTGAGGCATGGTTGCCGATGGAAAGCGGAGCTGAAGGACATGGAAAGCGGGTCTGAGCCATTATTGATGGGTTGCCGATGGAATCTACAGGGATGAAGAGCATGCCGGTAGAGTTTTCATCGTAAAGCAATGGATAAGGGAACTGGCGATATTTATGCCATTATTTTATTAGCTTATTTTTGAGTCCGACCTTGGTACGAGTCGTTATTTTTTATTCCTTAGAGATAAGACTTGTTTAGGTAATACTTTGTCGTGTCTGTTTAGGACTCATAGTACCAGGGTATAAATATGTACCGAAAGACAATGAAAAGAATAATGATCAATACAACAAACCTACTATTTTTATCTACTTTTCAAGCAATCTACTTTTTGGCGACTTCGTCACCAGTACTTTTTCCTTTTCAACGAGTTCTTTCAAGAGTCGACGGGCTGCATCAACTTGATCTCCGGCGGCCTTGCAGGTTCCGCTTTTACCGAGCAAGATTCAGGCTTTGACGTCCGGGCGTATCGCTGTCGTCTCGTCTGATCTGTTCAACAGTTATCGAGTATCATCTGAGCTTTGACGTCTGGGCGTATCGCTGTCGTCTCGTTCAGGTTTTATTCAAATCTATCATCCTTGTCGATTAACAGGTCAAATCGACTGGCACGCTCCGGATATCGATTGTGGGTATTAGCCCGGTGTGTTTGCAGATATAATTTTGCATCAACAAGAAGCAATGAATCCCTGACTCCAATCTCATAAGGCAAACTACTCAAGCAAGTCAAATTTAGTAACATGGATTACTGAAGCTCTCGAATGGTACCTGTCCAACATCTTCACACAGTAGAAGTAGGAAGGCCTCTCGGAATCAAAGCTGCATCTCCACAAGTGTTACAATCCTAAAAATCCCAAACACCAAAAATCACAACCAACAATTTTTTTTCTAAAATAACCAATGGTTGGTGGGTGTCATGTAGGAAACCATCCAATAGTTGCACATGTAGCACCTAATGTTAGTTGGAACATTTGCATTTTGACTACAAGGGTTTGATTTGCTTCTCATTTGGTTTTATGCAATGTATAATAAAATCAAACAAACTTTACAACACATGTATGTATATGTGCTACTAACCTTGGACATGGTTTCCAACATTTCCATGAAACCCTAGTGGACCAACCATGATGTAGGTGTCATGATCACTAACATGCTTAGCACTAACAAGATCATGGTTTGGTTTAGGGTGTGGGAATAGAAAAGGAAATAGATTTGAAATAGAAAAGGACTTAGAAATTTTGGAAAGGAAGAGAAGGAGGAAAGCAGCCCAGGCAGCCCACCCGGCCTACTCGGCCACCACCGGCCACGTCCCACGACACTGCCCCCGCAAGCCCAACTGGCTGCACACCCACCGGCCCACCAAGCGGCCCAGCCGCTGCCGCACCTGGCCGCCTACCCGCACCGGCCTGCACGCGACCGCCGTGGCCCAACTAGCCGGCCGGCCCAGCAAGGGGGCTGCCACAGCCGGATCGTGCGCGCGCCCACACCCGCCGGCCTGTCGCTCGCCCCAGCTCGTTGACAGGTGGCACCCACCTATCAGCACCCATCTTTAGCCATTCCCCTGTCACCTCCGTTGTCCCAATAATGGGGTGGCGAAGCTCCATCATCCGCACCACGCTGCGCGCGCTCGTAGCCGTCCGCGTGCCTTGCCACGCCTCGAGGAACCCTAACCCTAACACGGGGATCACCTGGCCGCCCGATTGCCGCCTTGGCTCATCCGCAGTCCATGGTCGCCGCCGCCCGGCTATAAAGACCACGGGCCGGCGCGCTAGGGTTTCCCTGTGCCACGCCGCAATCTTGGTCGCGCTCCACCTTGCCTGCCCGGCTGAGGAAGAGGTTGGGAGGGAGGAGAAGGAGAAGGCGAGGGAGGAAAGCCAGAGCCGGAGCCGGAGCAGAGGAGCGCTGACGTCGCCATCAACAAGTGCCACAGGAGCCTTGGCGACCTCCGCTCAGCCACAACGACGCCGCGGGTCTGCTACCACCCCATCGATGCCACTACTTCACCTCGTTGCGCTTTCACTTTGCCCCTACGTGCCCCACGGTGAGCCACGCCATCCTCCCCATCTCTCCCTGACCTCGCCGTCGTGAGTTGCCGCCAGCACGCCATCGCGTTTCTTCTCACTCCAGAGAACCGGGAGCGCCTCCTTGCCTTCTTGCACCACACACGCTCATGCACACGACCGCCCGGGTTCACGGCCTTGACGAGCCCGAGCAGCTCCGAAGACGCCGACGCCCGCACGCGCTGCCCTCCATGGCCGCTGCTAGAACACCGCCCTCATTCCCCCTCTGTCCATCTTTTGCTTCATTAACCCCACCGTAGAGTGTGTCATAGTCGAGAACGCCTTTAGGTAAACTTCTTGGGGCCCGGCAGCGACCACAGTAGGGGCCATCCAACTTTGCAGCCCTGGTCGCCATGGCACCCGGCTGCCGAAGCACCGCCGTGGCCACTCGGCCGCACGCGCCTCCGCCGAGCCCCGTAGACATGTCATTAGACCCCTGGAGCTCCCAGCAGCTCTGAATGGTAGGAGGAGGGAAGAGATGGAGGCCAATTTGGCACCTCGCCGGGGAATCAATGCCGCTGCCGTCGCTCGCCGTCATGGAGCCGCTGCCGCTACTGCCATGCTAAGCGCCCCTCGCACCAAATTAAAGCGCGCGCTACACTCGTCTGGCCCCCACGAAGCCTATACACGAGCCCGAGCCACCTCTACCGCATCCTATTGCCCCGCGATTGCGCCATCACCGTCCGCTGCCACCACCGCGCACGCGCCGGCGAGCTGGAGCCCTGCGAGCGCACCGCGACCCCGCCGGCAGGTTCTAGATGGCACCAAACGAGGCTCTAGGGGAAAGGAGAGGTGCACTGCCACGCCTACCATGCCTCCCCGCGGCCAATGGCGCTGTCTCGTGCCACCACGCCGCTGCAGCCACTGGCAGCCTAATTAGGGAGCCCCGCTGCCAAATTGATGCACTCACCTCACTCGCCTTGCCCTCGTGAGGACGAGGTGCATGTCAAAGCCATCTTCGGCGCACCCTAGTATCACCAGCCGTGGTCGTGTCGGCCAGTGCCGCCGTGACACGTGTGCCCGCCAACCAGAGTGCCGCCAGCCCGCCGCTGCACCACCGTCGTGTCCGCCCTACCTATGTGGTGCCTTAGCCGTTGCCATTCTTAGCCGAGGCCAGTCAGGGCCGTAGCATCGCTCACCGCTGACAAGGGCACCCCTACGCCCGGCCACGTGAGGGAGATGGGGAGAAGAAGAGGGGAGCACATCTCCCGTAGGCCAGGTCCACTGGAACCTCCTAGACCAACCGGGAATGGCCACGCGGATAACCTGTCCTTGGTCCACCATGGACCGGACCCAGCCAGCTAACGCCATGGACCAAGCCCACTGGCAGCCCAGATGAGCCACGTGGACGGACCGTGTGACCGACACATGTCCGGGTCGGGCCGGCCCAACCCAGCCTAGATCCGGCCCTACCCAGGCCCGCCTAGGCCCTGTCCGAGCCTGGGTAGGCGTTGATCGTTGATCGGTCAGCGTTGACCATTGACCAGGGTCCCACCTGTCATTGACCAGACCGGCCGAGCTCACCGGCCAGCGCTGATGTCAACATGACATCAGCGTACACGTCAGCCCTACACCACAGTAGCCAGAGCCGCGTGCCACGTGGACCAATCAGAGGCTTCCAATGTCAGCCTCTGGTTTTATCTAGACCTTTTTCTTTTTCAGAAATAGATTAAATCTTCAAAAATTCATAACTTCTCCATACGAACTCCAAAAAATATGAACCAAGTGTCCAAATTCATAACTCTACGTCATAGGCTTATGAGTGATTACATTTGGAGTTATTGAATTTCATTTGGTTCTTTGTGTTAATCTATAGGGGTCGCTCCCGCGACCGTTATGTCTCATTTTCAGATCCTGCGAAGGAGTTGCTCGAGGAGGAGGACTAGGAGCACGCCAAGGACTTGAAGAAGGACTTGAGTAACAGCTATTCAGGTGCCACACCCCACCCAACCTCGTAGAATCCTATTACGCATGGCATAATATCTAGTTGCTAGTGCTTTACTTATGAATATCACCTGATGATAGGTTGCATGGTAGATTTGCTTGATGAGCCTTTACCTTGTCGTAACCTCACCCCTGCACACCCGCTGATAGGCTAGACGCATGCTTATTTATTTATGATGCTTTACTTCTACTACGCTTATATCTGTGATGTGATGCATGGTGGAGGGTATAGTATGGTATATGGTTAAGGCACGTGGTGCCACTTTACTCGGGGAGAGTGCTACGTGTGTCTTGGGTGTGTGGTGAGAGTTTGGGTCGATCGGACAGGATTCTACGACGAGCCTTGGGGGCGAGTCTTGTCGGGGGGTGTGTTCTGGGCATCCCTATGAGAGGTATCTGTGGCGGATATATTGTGAGATATATGGTGATCCCGGGGGTGAGAGCCTTCGTGGAGCAAGGCCTCGGGTAGGAGGTGCTATGGAAGCGCGGACTGTTTTAGTCCTTATGAGAAGATAATCATGTCTGATCCCCCCTATGACCTGATATCCCTTAAGAACTGGAACCTTGGGACCTACGTGCTCACCGCTCGCCCCTGAGTGGGCGGGGGACGGATGTCTAACTAGCTAGGGCGGTGCCACTACTACTAGGTTGTTAGCAGATAGTGTCAGGAGGTACGAGCATTAAGGACCCACACCCTCCTTAAAGCTGCATAGTTACCTTGATGGCCCGGGTAACCACGCCTCATAGTCTTAGTGTGCCGGTGGTATTTATCCGGGATGTCCCAGTACTGAGTGGTAGGGTGGCATCGTATCGGTTAGAAAGCAGCCGAAATCGGCCTAGGCGGAGCGCACCGCCGATGATGGTGATCTTGTGGTTACAGGAGTACACGCTCTGAAGAGTTTTGAATCTATATATAGTCCGCACCTCGGTATGGCTTTCTCTCGACCCACGCTTCTCGGGAGTAGTGATATGAGTCCTTCTTTTCTCCCCCCGGTGTTACCCTTCCGGCTGTGAGCCGCTGAGACAGGCTCCGAGAGGGAGTTGGACCTGTCGACTGAGTGCGAGAGTGTGAGATGTGTGTGATGGTGATGGGATGGGTTGGATATGTGGATGAGATGGGTTAAAACTTGACGCTATATTTATTTTATTGGTCACTACTTGCATAGAAAACCACAGCCATATGATAGGCCTCTTTGATTATATCCTCTGCATCCACCAAAAACTACATAACAAAAGAAAAGCATAGGATAGGAGAGGTGGCCAGTATAAATCGTACTGAAAATTTGGATTTAGGTTTGGATGATGGCTTGTCGACGCCCCTGAAGGACGAAAGGGTTAGACGGTCTCGTGCCTACGTTCAAGATGGTGCAAGATAATGCTTCCATGACATTTTCCCTCTACTTCCATAGCTGTTCTGGATGCTAGATACTCTGATGATTCCGCTATGTGGCGATGTAATAATTTATGTAAACCCCTTTATTGTACTCTTTTAATCAATGTATGGCTTTGTAATCAACTGTTATCGGATAAATGATTTGACCTCCTAAGCTATCATTATATCATTCATTCTGTGTATTTTCCCTTCGTGAAAAATTAAGGATGTTCCAACGGGTTTCTAAGACCCAATGCCTAAATTTTTTGTTCTAACTTGCTATCTTCAGTATACGGATTGTCTTTTGGAATAGAGTAATTGCCCCCACAAACTTGTGTTACTAATTTCACTAGCTCCTGTAAAGAAAAGAAAAACAAGAATCAGATCATGTTGGTCACGTTCATTCACAAAACCAGCTAATTCATACTCATACTTTGCTTTTGTTATCTAGGAGTACTCTGCTTGCATGGGTCTGGGTGGTTGACCTGTCCACGTACTTTTGAGAAGGCCTCATCGTCACGTCCTCCATTCATTGGTTTTCCTTCTTCGTTTGATTCATTTCGTTTTCATTTTTGTCAGATTAATCTTATTTTAAAATCAACCCTTGCCGAACACTAGTGCTATTAACTTACTTGGTGCATTATCTAATATACACATTTTATATTTATATACAAGTTAGAAAGATATGAGAATTGAGGGTAGCTCAATTTTTTTTGAAAGGACGGCAAAAGCTTTGCCGTGATTTCTATTAGACGAATAAAGAAAAAGACATGTGTCAGCCTAGTTTTTTGATTGGAAACCAGCCCAGAAAAACCATACAAATATGGAGGATACCCTACTCCATCTGCACACCTAGGTACCAAGTCAACTCAACTCGCGCCACAACTAGCGCCCACTCAATTTCTTGCTTGGTCGGATTGGAACATCGACGCAAGCCTCAATCCCTCGGTCGGATTGGGTCATCGACATGAGCAACCACTTGACACCAGCTAGCCAACTAACTCAACACACACCACCACTTGCAGTTGGTCGATGGCCACTCAACTCTTGGTCATAAAAAGACCCTACTAAAAAACAACTCGAGACAGCAACTACCACTCCATGGAGCTCCAGAATCCACCACTAGCACAACACATGACACAACAGCAGAAACGACGAACCAGATCCTGCCACGAGACATCCCGACAGAGTCTATTACACAACGACACCTTCAAGAAGGTTGCGACGCCCAAGCGCCGCCGTCGCTCGTCTGAGAAGGACTGGGTTTTCACCCATGGAGAGCAGGGGACGCGACACCCTCAACAGGGAGAACGACATCCGCAGATGCCATCGTCGCTAGGCTTTCGCCCAAAGTACCCACTCACGGACCATAGTCAAGATGTCGGGTCTCTGCCAGACACCCGAGCCCGAGCCGTCATTACCAGACCTGCAGAAGCTCACCATAGAGGTCGACGCACCGGCCACGCAAGTAGCCGCAAAGCTGCTCTAG
The DNA here is from genome assembly GCA_023333625.1 of Bothriochloa decipiens. Classification (NCBI taxonomy): domain Eukaryota; kingdom Viridiplantae; phylum Streptophyta; class Magnoliopsida; order Poales; family Poaceae; genus Bothriochloa; species Bothriochloa decipiens. The sequence continues at coordinate 485,865 of CM041646.1, forward strand.
TACCTCGCCAATCAGACGATGTGCGAAGAATGGCCTCCCATCGTTGTGCACTCCACCAGCCGCACCACCCACTGCCGCACACGACCACCGAAGCCGTCATTGATCTTCCCTGGGGGTACCAGGTCGAGAGAAAAGCCCCCAAACCAGTGCCCCCATAGACGTCGTAGCCTCCGTCCTCACAACAACCGCCCCACGACGGTAGACAAGGCCAAGGGGAGAGGACGACATAGACGAAGACCGCCCCCCAACGCTAGCCAGAGCCCTAGCCATTGCCACCGAGAGGCCACCATCAAGAAGAAGGAGGGGGCAAGCAGAGAGGGGGCAAGAAGGAGGGGGGAACCTCGACGGTGAAAAATCTCGCAACGGCTCGGCGGCCGGCAGCGAAGAAGATGACGGCGCGTGGGCAGCTCGGGCGAGGAGAGCAAGCACGAGCTAGCTCAAACTGACCCTAAGGATGTGGCGGAGCTATTAGCAAGAGCAATCGGGCAGTGGTGAATCGACGGCGGCGAATTTGGGCGGCGGAGCGAGGTCGTCGGCGACGGCGGCGGGGAAGAAGAAGGAGAAGAAGTCGGCCACGGCTGACCTATTTATAGGGCGGAGGCGATGTATGAACGGGCGACACGACGACGATGAACCTTCGCGCATCCAGGAGCACACTGGCAGCCGAGCATGTGCGGCGGTGGACGGCGGCGCGGGTTGAGAAGCCGGCGATGGCGGCCGACGATAGGTTTCGGTACTGTTTAAGAAAATTACAGAATTGCCATTCATTTAAAAATTACAAATTACTCCAAAATTTATATAAGAAGTTGAAAATCTTCAAAAATATCATTTACATAAATTTTCAAGAGCTACACTTTTCCTTTAACTGGCATCCTCAAATTCTGTATGGATTTTGAAATTTGAAAATTCAAATTCAAAAAGGGAATAAAACCCTAGAAACAAACATTTGAAATTACTTTTGATTTTTCAAATAAACTTGAAAATATTCAAAACTATGAAATGTTTAAATTTCCAAACCAAACTTTTTTCACATACAAAGTTTTCCAAAATTATGCATAATTTTTTAATTATGGTTTTAAAATAAAAAGGGGACAAATGCTGGAAAACTGTATTTTCAAATTCATTTGAAATTTCTTTTGGAAACTTGAAAAACTTTATATACCAACTTTGTAGCTCTTGTTAAGATCTACAAACTATCTTTTTAAAGTATCTCCAAATTCTTTATAGATTTTGAATTACCAAAAAGGGGGTAAAACTAGATTTTAGAATTAAGGGTTTTTAAGATTGAATTCAAACTCGATTTGGTTTCTAACTTAATTGGTTGGTCATTAGTGATCAAAAACATCATCCAAGGACATTTTTAGGTCATTGACCCAATGACACCCTTGGTTGACCAAATTGACTTTCGAAAAACACTTTATAGCTTTCCAATTTGAATTTAAATTTGAATTGCAGGGCTTGGGAATAAGCTTTGAAACCCAAATTCAACTTCAAATATGGAAACAAATTTTTAAGGGTTGAACTTAGGTTTATACACTATGCTTGACACTAGTGTAAACACGGTTTACACCTCAAGTACATAGAATATAACCCAAGTATTTGCGATGACATTCAAAAGTAGGGTTTTATTATTTCATGTGACAAAATATTCCAGAAACACAATCAACCTAGGAAATGTAAACTTGTTTTAGTTAATGCACATTAAGGTTGACTTAAACATGAATGCTTTGCAATGCATATGATGACATGGCATGTTTTAGTTAATATAACACCAGAGGTGTTACAACGCTTCTCGGGAGTAGTGAGATGGGTCCTTCTTTTCTCCCCCTGGTGTTACCCTTCCGGCTGTGAGCCGCTGAGACAGGCTCTGAGAGAGAGTTGGACCTGTCGACTGAGTGTGAGAGTGTGAGATGTGTGTGATGGTAATAGGATGGGTTGGATATGTGGATGAGATGGGTTAAAAACTTGACGAACTATATTTATTTTATTGGTCACTACTTGCATAGGAAACCACAGTTATATGCTAGGCCTCTTTGATTATATCCTCTACATCCACCAAAAACTACATAGCAAAAGCAAAGCATAGGGTGGGAGAGGTGACCAGTACAAATCGTACTGAAAATTTCGATTTAGGTTTGGATGATGGCTTGTCGACGCCCCTGAAGGACGAAAGGGTTAGACGGTCTCGTGCCTACGCTCAAGATGGTGCAAGACACTGCTTCCGCGATATTCCCTCTGCTTTCATAGCTGTTCTGGATGCTAGATACTCTGATGATTCCGTCATGTGGTGATGTAATAATTTATGTAAACCCCTTTATTGTACTCTTTTAATCGATGTATGGCTTTGTAATCAACTGTTATCGGATAATTGATGATTTGACCTCCTGGACTATCATTATATCCTTTATTCTGTGTATTTTTCCTTCGTGAAAAATTGAGGATGTTTCAACGGGTTTCTAAGACCCAATGCCCAAATTTCTGGTTCTAACTTGCTATCTTCAGTATACGGATTGTCTTTTGGAATAGAGTAATTGCCCCCACAAACTTGTGTTACTAATTTCACTAGCTCCTGTAAAGAAAAGAAAAACAAGAATCAGATCATGTTGGTCATGTTCATTCACAAAATCAGCTAACTGTCGGTGTTCTGACCCTCGAGGGGTTAACACCAACGAGTAATATCGTATCCGCGTGCTCCCTAATCCGGTGGGTGATGCAAGAATGACACAATGATTTATCCTGGTTCGGGCAAAGAAGGCCCTACATCCAGCGGGGGGAGGATGATTCGTGTTATTCTGCACCGAAGTGCTAGTACAGGGGAAAATACAAGCTGGTGTGAGGAGTGAAAGGCGGAGTTGGGGTGTGCGGGCGCCTTGCTCTCGACCTCCACAGGCTCACAGTGTCGTTCAGTGATCTAGGGCATTAGTGTTCCTATGCTCTAGATCCTCTCGGTCTCTCCCTCCCTTTTCTAACGCCCTGGCGCCTCCTTTTATAGACGAAGGAGAGGCGCAGACGTACATCACTACAGCGGCACCGACATGATCGGCCTCAACGTCGTACGTCATCAGCGTCATGTGGACTCGAAATACAAAAACAAGAATCAGATCATGTTGGTCATGTTCATTCACAAAATCAGCTAATTCATACTCATACTTTGCTTTTGTTATCTAGGAGTACTCTGCTTGCATGGGTCTGGGTGGTTGACCTATCCACGTACTTTCGAGAAGGCCTCACCGTCACGTCCTCCATTCATTGGTTTTCCTTCTTCGTTTGATTCATTTCGTTTTCATTTTTGCCAGATTAATCTTATTTTGAAATCAACCCTTGCCGAACACTAGTGCTATTAACTTACTTGGTGCATTATCTAATATACACATTTTATATTTATATATAAGTTAGAAAGATATGAGAATTGAGGGTAGCTCAATTTTTTTTTCGAAAGGATGGCAAAAGCTTTGCTATGATTTCTATTAGACGAATAAAGAAAAAGACAAGTGCCAGCCTAATTTTTTGATTAGAAACCAAGTCAGAAAAACCATACAAATATAGAGGATACCCTACTCCGCACACCTAGTTACCAAATCAACTCAACTCGCGCCACAACTAGCGCCCACTCAACTCCTTGCTTGGTCGGATTAGGACATCGACACAAGCCTCAACCCCTCGGTCGGATTGGGTCATCGATGTGAGCAACCACTTAACACCAGCTAGCCAACTAACTCAACACACGCCACCACTTGCAGCTGGTCGACGACCACTCAACTCCTGTCCTGAGATCAGCTAAGCATGCAATGCCTTCTGGGGCTGTCGCTCTGCAGGGCTGTCTCTCTTGGTGCCCCCAATGCCCCTTTTTCATTTCGTGTTATGAACCCCCAGCCACCGGTGCCTATTGCTATGAAACGCCCATCAGAGTTGACCTTGAGCATCATCCCCGCCTCCGGTCTTCTCCATCTTTATGCCGGACGAGAATCCGGCGACAGATTAGCATGTGCCACTTCGGTGGCTGTCCTCACTCCAACTTTGCATTTTAGAAATAGATGGCCACCATCCTCATCGTGAAGGTTGGGTGACGTTAAATGAGACTGTGTCGCCACACAGACTGGTCATTAGGCGAACCACCAAACGAGCTGCAGAAATCATTTTGGGACAGCCACAAGGAGAAGTTGGAGTGCCTTGCAAGATATTAATTTTACAGCAACCACCGTGATGCCATCAAAGCGAACATGGGAGGCTGTACACATTTTAGCGATGTTCATCTAGCATATTTCCACACTACTTTGCTGATTGTGACTATCAGGAAAAGCAAAACTTTCCACTTTTACATAAGTGCAAGTGCATGCAGGTGAAGAGAACGGCAAGAATAAGAAAGACGTGCAGCAGATTTGCATCAGAATGGAGCAAAGTAGCAAATCCATCTCAACTGAAACCCTGCCTGGCTGACGCCCAAACCCAGGCAAGCATAGCGTATAGGAAAACCATAAAATCTGGTGCATAGTACTAAGGTATCCAGAAACAGGTGCTACAGCCAGGCAACAATCGCTAATCGCCAATAAGGACCAGACATCATGCTCGACGCTCAGGTTCATGCAGCTCTTCGATTGATGTGGCACCTTCATGGTTGACGTGGATGATTGCAGTTCTTGTAACATTCCCATACAGCTTTCAGCCTACAAAAGTATCACCATCTCGTCAAAACTAAATAAACTGTAATCCTTTCATTGCAGAAAAAAAAAATGAATGCAACAAGATGACTGAACAAACTTACAATCCTGTCATGGCAGAATTCTTTAACAACTCAGCCAAAGCTTGTACAAGTTGTTCCTCAACAAAATGGACAGCAGCAAGCTCAGGTTCTTCAAGGGACTCCATCAGCTGTAGCCTTGGACCACGGCCACACCTCAGAAAGGAGTGGGCTGAGCCATGATGAGCTAGGTGTCTCATCACCTCGAACAAAAATTCATCAGAGGTCTTATAGTAGGAGAATCTTAAAGCTCCTGATGGGTCTGCAGCTGGAGCTGGTAGTGTCACAGTCTCTGCTGCAGGAGGTGGCGCTGGCTCTGTTGGTGTTTTCACAGCCTCAGATGGTGTGGGCACAGTCTCTGCCACTGGAGCTGGTAGTGTCACAGTCTCTGCTGCACGAGGTGGCGCTGCCTCTGTTGGTGTTGGCACAGTCTCTGCCGCTGCTGCTGGTGGCACAGCCTCAGATGATGTTGTCACAGCCTCTGCCGCTGCTAGCACAGTCGCAGCTGGGTCTGTTCCAACTAGGCTATTGTCTTTGTGCTCGACGACACACTGAATCATTCTATTGCCTCCATAATAAAGTCTATGAAACCATCTATTTGATGAATCATGCGTCTCTAAAATTACTTTGAATAGAACACTCCGGTCTCCTCTATCATGTGACCTATTGGCACTAAATATACCTGACCACAAGTTTGAACGGGCCAATACAGGTTTCAGAAACGGATTATGCTCAATTAAATGTCGCATAGCCTCTGCTGTATCATTAGACGACCACCATTCTGCATACTTGTCCATCTGTGTCAACATATCGTAAAAAGTTTCAAGATAAGGAATATAAGCCCCTGTAGTACGAAAATTTCCCAAAACTGCATCTGTCGGATATCTAAATCTCTGTAATACTAAGTTTGCAATCCCAAAGAAATCTCTTCCCATGGCGCGAACCATTTCTGGTGAAATTACTGGGTGTATAGAGAAGGGCTTTGGTTCTTTTGCAATAAATACCCTGTCATCCATCAACTCAATATCATTGAGGGTGAACTCTCCATTCCATGACAACCCAACCCTATGACCAGAGATAACATCTGCAAGAAGCCTTTGGAGCAGGGAGCATTTTACAGGAAGAGGCGTCCTAATCGCTTTCTCATAATTACCGTAAACATGCATTTTTTGAGTTAAAGGGCCTGACAGATGATGCTTTAGCAGTTCGTGCCTGCAAAAATATATGCCATATGAGAGGTATGCAAAATTCTTGAAAAACGCTACAGATTCATATGCTACTCATATGCTATGCAGTCCCTAAAATGACAGATATTCATGTATAAAAAACAGAGGTTGAGAGCATTACAATTTGGGCATTTCAATAAACCTGAGTTCCAGACTTGAATTCATGTCATCCATTGATCCCAACTGCTCCAAACGCTTTCTAGCGTTATCTGACAAAACCAGATGCCCGTCTGCAGCTAACCCAGCTATCTTCCTTGCAAAGTTTATGGCAGCTTCCTTCAGGGAAAACATTAATCTGATGCACAAAAAAATGGTGATTAAGGAACCAAAGGACACTAACTTTACAGATATAATATAATATAGAAACAAGGAAACATTTTTAAATGAAATGTGATGCAACCCTGGTCCTAATGGTTTCGCTGTGTCCTTTCTTTTAAGAATTTTTTAGAGCCCATTAGTAAAGACAACAAGAATTAAATAGTGGTGACCTTGGCATAAAAGCCTGAAGTGTACCAAAGGTCAAACTTATTCGTAATGGATACCAGTACAAACCTATGTCCTTGCTCAATATAGATTTTGTACAAACTATTTTGTTGCTTCCTTAAGTACACCCTCAAACTGTTGCATAAAAAATAGTGTATTTTGTTGCTAGAGGGTTTGTTTATGTCATGATCTGTGTAAGAAACTAAGAATGAAGTATCAAAACAAGTTAAAACAGACAAATGAGTCACACCATACCTTCTATATCCATTGCACACATCCATTGCAAGGTCTTTTGAAAAATGGAGGAGATCGGAGTAGTGTACATTCAGCTTTCGAGATCCAGCACCCCTCTCACACATGGTAACCAACTCATAGTGGTAGAACGGCTTTGTGTCACCTTGGAGAATATGCCTGATCCATTGTTACGTTATTAGAATTTAGAATCTGAAATTGAGCAACACAAGAAAAAAAAATCACATAAAGAAGAGGCATACCGATCCAGGAATTTCCCCACTTCTTGTCCCACTATATCATTAACCTGATCAAGTTCATGTCTCTTCTTCTTAGACAGGTTCCGGGTCTTCGGATATTCCCATGGGCGCACTCCATCTTGGGGCGCGGGCGAGGAACCACTAACAGAAGTACTTGTTGGGGGTTGCATGTTGGAATACTCCTCACCACTGGGATTGGCAGAAAATTGGGACTGCATGTTGATAGCCAGATTAGAGCCCTCACAGGTAAGATCAGCATCACACTGCGCAAACAAGAGAACATTAGTATGTATCACAACAAAAGAAACATGTATAACATGTAATGAAAGATCTTATTAAAGAGTCTTAGTCCCCCACCCTTTCATAGAAGAGCATATAAGGTTCGCAGCCAAGTACTTCATCAAGAGAGACTTCTTGAATATGACTATCACTTGCACAAAACCAATATTTAGTCTCGCTGTGCTGCTTTGGACCTCCCATCTTATTAGCTCTAACATATGCAGTATAATGAGCCTGTCCTGCCGGGTCTCCTGTGTGCTGTACAACTCCAGTTAATTGATACAATGTGTTGATCGCCACGGATCTGCAGCAATGATGATCAATGCCTCATAAGAGGTTACAAAAAATACAAAAAGGAACATGTAAATCACAACAATTAACTTTTCCAGTGGAGAAGAAGGAAAACTGTACCCTTGTTTCATAAAGGGTCTGATGTCAAACATTTCCTTAAAGTCCACGTTCACTTCCAGTTTCTTAGTCTCAGTAGAAGAGATAAATTCATAGTTATGTATAGTGATAACCAAGACAGGTGGAGCCTTGACTACAAGAATTTTTCGCTCTGCAGTATATGAAGCCCACAAATCCTCAATTGATACTATGAGACTTCCTTTTGGAACGTAGAGTTGCATGCCAAGGAACTTTTCTGCGGGTGTCGTGGAATCATGATGGCATTGCATGCTGGAGACAGTAGTGGACACACTGCCCCGAAATAGAGAATTGACAATAGTATCTATATCCATTGGCTTCTGTGCTTTCACTTCCTCCTCCATCTCTAATTGATCAAGAAAAAAACTTAGGAACTCATGGCTATCTTCCTCTCTTCCGCGCTTCAATTGAGGACATAGTTCAAACATACTCTCCAAAAGGTTTTCTGGATCAAGCGGAACTGGAGCATGGCACAAGGGACTTGTCTGGATAAAAAGGTCCTTCAATGAAGAAATAAGGGGCCCTGTGGGGACATTAGGTCCTAGCATCTTAGAGCGCAAGGAATCAAGTGACAGCAGGTTTTGGAGAACTACATTGACGTAACATGTGTTACCAAGATTTGGAAGGGGCATGATGACATTAGCACGTATTTCAATAGGGTCAGCTCCCTGAAAAGGCACTGGAAGATTTTCTCGGGGGGGGAGATCCCTCAACAGGCAGTGGAAGATTTTCTATGGGGCGAGATTCCTCAATCAGCTGCGGAAGATTGGGAAGACCCTCAGGTGATTCCATGGGGTGAGATCCCTCAGCCAAGGGTGGAATCTTGTCTCCAATCTGTTCTAGCATTGCAGGTTCCTTCCCCTTTTTCACCACTCCACCCTCGTTAATCACCTTGTCTAACTTCTCTGGCTGCAATGGGCTACCTTTGTCTATTACCTGCAATGGGTTATCTCAGTCAGAAAAGAAGTCATCATAAACGAAATAAAGCTGCAGCAATTGACAAATATAATATTTGTGAAGAGGGTCTTGGTCACCCACCCGTCTGTAGAAGAGCAAGTGAGGCTCGCCTTCAACTGACTTGAGTGCTGTTTCATTCACTTGCAGGTCTACTGCTTTAAACCAATCCGGTACAACGGTTTTATAACTTAACGCTTTAACATTTGCATAGTGACCAGACTTTTCATCATATTGGACAACGCCAACTAGACGATAGGTAATGTTGTTACCCGTTCCACAGCTGCATATTACCAGATCAATTGTAAAACAGCAAATAACTATAAATACTCACAAATCACAAATAAGATACTCCTCTGTAGTATGGAATTTAGAAAACCTTAAAGGCACAAATGATCTACCTCCTATCATGTTAATTAAAAACAAATAATCCTCTTACATAGTTCCATTCTGTGAATTTTAATAGAAAAATACTTAATGATAAAGATCTATATCGACTCACTTTCAGTAATAAGAGAATATGAAAACTTGAATCAGAGGATAAGGTTCCAATAAACATTTAGTGATGTATTATGTTCGAAATTACCGACCAAAGCATCTCATTTGATACATTTTGTATGTGTCTATGGCAGTTTACTTGCAAGAGTATTAACGACTGAGATGAATATATAAATAATTTACATTATCAGAAATTAAAGAAAACTTAGTTGGTGCATTCTCCATATGGCTAGTAGGAATAACCTAGTAATAAACTGCAGCAATGTAGAAGGAACCTTCCTTTTTTTTCAAAGTTATGTAAAAGTAATTTGACTCATAAAAGAAATGCAGACACTTTTAGTAACAGATTTCGATACCTTGGGTCCATAAATGGCCTTATATTGAGCTTGTCCTGAGGGTTTATACGGATTTTCAGTTTCTTAGAATGGTCATCGGATTCTTTCCTCTTCAAATGAATTACAAGCACTTGTGGAGGTTCACTTATCCAAATTCTTCTAGTGCCAGCTCTCTTATCATCTACATGTCTATCCTTCTCATAACCAGCCTCAATACATTTCTTACAAATCCACAGTTGAGGATCAGTATAAAGCCTTAAGCATTCTTCAACTGAAACATGATACTCACTAGCAATGCTTTGAGCAAACAGAAGTGAGAGGTGAAAAAACCTTTCTTCTTCAGTTGAGGAATCAGAGCACTCACTGCAGGATGCAGTGATAGAACACTTCCCCCTAAAGACGGAGTCCACGAGTGTTGAGTTCACAATTTCATGGGCTCCTGCCCAGGCTTTCTTTACATCTTCGTGTAAGGCCCTTAGAATACAACTGAAAGTTTCTTCGCTATCCCTGCTTCTGAAGTCTGGGTCTATTTGGTACATATGAGATAGAAGGGTGGATGTGTTGACATCTTCATCCGACTTTGTCCTTACAGTTGCGCCAGTCTTCCCATATAGGGATTGCCTCATGGTTTTGCTGGTCTTCACAAATAGCTCTCTAAGAGCTATAGCAATGCGTGCTGTCCTTGGAAATTCTGCTTCCAGAATCTCCTTGCGCAGCGGGTAGAGTGAAAGAAGATTCTGCAATATTGCATTAAAGGATGACTGTCTTCCAAGAGTTTTCAGACCTGCAATAAAAAATCTCAAATCAATCCTAGCAACCTTCTTATCATCCTTAGGGGACCAGACCATGACCTCCCGCCTACACTTGAAGCAGTAGACACTGGTTGGGTCATTATTCTTGGCACCCCACCAATGCTCTGTCTCTCCACAATGAGCTCTCATATGGTTGTGTCCTGATCCACAAAACTGCCCTCGGCACGTCAAACAGACCCACAGTTCAGAAATTGCTTTCTTCTTCCTTTTCTTCTTCCTAGTGTTCTCAGGAATTCCAGAGTCCTTTGGGCAAACCTGACATGGCTTAACATGGGTGCAAAGACAGATTTCATTGAGGGCCTTGTTCAGGTGAACGTTACCCTCATATGTATAATGTGAGCAGACTGTCTGAAGATTGCCTAATTTGCCCTTAGGCTCCTTGCTCATCATGCCAAATCAGAGAAACACTGCAACAACAAAAGACAAAAGAAAATAAGCAGGTGGTCACTGGAGTCAGTCAAAACCAACCTAAACAGGGGCAGGTCAGGGTTTATTATTGAGTATTCAAAATATGAAATGGTGTCAAAAGAAAACATTAACAACTTATACAACACCACAGCAACTTTGCAGCCGACGGCTGAAGCATTAACAGGGTGACTAGGTGAGGAGGCTGAAACTTTTTTGTACAGATGCTGCTTATAATATTTGAACTTAAAGGTTCTACAACGAGTACATTGTCCTAAGCCCTTTGCTGTTGTGATATAGCATTTGCCGATATAATACACTCAAGATCTAAGTATACATGCATATTGTGCAGACTGCCGTTTTGAACAAAAACCATAGCAAATCTGGCTGCGATTGCAGAGACATACCTGCCAGAGAAGGGACGAGCCGGTGTGGCAGCATAGATCGGGAATTTGGTCACCGGGCCTGCCTTCGCAGCTCCTATGCTGATGCCTTGCCTTCGAGCCGCCCGCCGCCTAGGGTTTCCACTTTGTGCTCTCGTATTTGTAATGGGAACAGCCGACGCCTGAGGGGACGAGACGGGAGTTTTTCTCGCCTCCGGGACTCTTCCACCACACGACTGCATAAAGCTAGCATCCCGAAGCCCAAAATGAACTAGTAGAAAAAAAAAAGCCCAAAACGAACTCCCTGAGCGACTAAGCCCAATAGCTTAAGAGCGGAAAATGGACAAGCGAGCGTTAGTTTTTTCTTAATTAATGTCAAATATGACTGGAAAAGGTGACTAAACCCTACTAAAATTTAAAACCTTAGTAGTGTTAGGCAATTAACTAATAACCAATTGAATGCTCCATTATGGAGATCCTAACTAAGAAACAATCACTAAGTGAATAAATACATCTATTAAAAATAAGTAATTCTATCAAGCTATCATATGGCGTCTTTGGTTAGGCTTTTGGATGTTGCTTTTTTTTCTTTCCAAAAAGTTAAAAGCCGATGAAAGGGCTATAGCAACCTATAGTTGCTTCCGGTTTAAAAGTGCCTTCCTCCCTTGTAGAAATCCCACGGTAGCTCACCACCTGTCTTCAGCTGTGGAGATAGTAACTTCAAAGAAACCTGCCCACTAGTTTTGTGTAGCCCTTCGTTGTTTCCCCTCATTGAGCAATGTATCTATTCTCAGACTTCACTCGCGAGCGCACGACACCTAGTGTTAGGGGCGACCTAGTCATCTCTGGGCCCATGCCTCTCCCTCGCCCTGAGCCACTCCCATGCTAGGGCGCCCAAGCACCTCCACTACCGGCGGGCCTAGAAGGGGAACTACAGACAACAAAACCGTCTACTCCGCACGCGGTGTCGTCTCCCCAACAATTGGCCTCCTCCCACGACGATGCTCTCTCATCCCTTGGTGGTTCCCTGTCCGCTATGGGAGTCTTTGATTGGGCTTTTGGTTGATGTTTTTTCTTCCAAAAAGTCAAAAGTCAATGAAAGGGCCCGACGCGGTTTGGAATTTGGCCCATAGTAGCCCATGTGGATGCTATGAGATATTATGGAGAGTGTAGTCTCACCTTGATTATTTAGAGTGGGATAGACCAACATATAAGGCTTCTAGAGTCATCCCACCATCCTCGGGTTAATCCTTTTATATGAAGCGAGGATGAAAGTGTAAGTGGTCCGGTGGTATGTGTGGCTCGCTCAGCGTGCAGAGTGGATTTGAGTCGTTTAGACTTTGGGGCATTACATAACACCTTCCTACCTAGTGGAAATCCTATAGTAGCTCTTTCTCTAGCTAAGGAGACACTAACTTCAAAGAAACCTGCCAGCCACAGGTTGTGTATACCTTCGTTGTTTTCCCAACTGAAGGTTGTGTATCCCTTCGTTGTTTTCCCAACTAAGCGACGTATCTTATTCTCAAACTTCACTCACGAGCACACGTGCATAGTGTTAAGGGCAACCCTAGCCATCTCTGCGCCCCATGCCTCCCCGTCGCCCCCAGTCATTCTCGTCCGCCAGCACTTAGTAGCTTAGGAACGAGAACATGCCCCATGTTTCTGTTCCCATATTCCATGTTTCAAGGACGTCTATGTTCTGGAAACGCGAATGTTCCCGTTCACACGTTATAAAATAATACCCCAAGTTCTCGTTCCGAGAACGGGGACATGGCCACTAAGTGCTAGCACACACCTATATATGCCAAGCACCTCAACTACCAGCGCGCCAAGGAGGGAAGCTTTTGACCAATAGCCTGTCACAGGGGTAACCCGGGATAGTTGTTTGGGCTTCGGCAAATAGTGAAACTCGACGGTAGACGCAATAAGATGAACAATTTATATTGGTTCAGATCCTCGAATAATCGAGTAAAAGCCTTTACGTCTAGTCAGCGTTAGCATGTTTGCGTTGTATTGCGATGAGTAAGTCTTGAATTTGTTTACAAGGGGTACCCTCAACAGGCAGCAGCCTTTATAGTCCAGGGACTACCGAAGGTTCTTTTGGATCCTAGTCGGATACAAATACAAGTCCTAAACTAAACTAAGTTTTTTTTGAATGTTTTTCATATACGATCCTACTAGGGGCTTGTAATCTACACGTAGATTTGCTTTGTGCTTGTGTTTGTCAGGTTGTGGGACCATTGTAAGGGCCCACTTCCTTTTAACGTACTCTATAGGGAACCCTGGGGATCCCCATCGACAAGCTCCCGAGCATTTCATGGTTGAGCTTCGGAAGTCGGGTTGTTGTAGATTGGTTCCATCCTTTTGAAGTGAAACTTTGAGATGGTCTATAGCTTCTTTTTCTTATGTATATTTTTTGAAAAAGTGCCGTCAGTGAGTGTAGCCTCTGAGTCTCTTACTATTTGGCACAAAAAGCTGGAGGGCTTCTTTTAATCATCATCTTCTAGGTTCTTCTTTTAGACAAATATTGCACTCACTGAGTGTATCCCCTGAACCTCTTGTTTTGTGGTAAAAAAATTGGAGCGTCCTTGAAAAAATTTAAAAGTTGTCTTTTGTAGCCCTCGAGCATTTCCCGTCGAGTTCTTTTGAAAAAGAACTCGGGTACGGGTGTTGTATTTTTGGATATGCTTCAATGATTGTTACTATACGGTTGGTAGTTGAAAATATTTACTTTCTAGTCCTCACTAGTTGTACTGTTTTTTGAATATTCCTTAGATATGCTTGTCATGTTCTACAGTAATCTTGAATGCTGGTACTGTGTGCACGTGCTTGTGTAGTCATGTCTGATCTTGTCCTTTCATTCTACTGTTTCATATGGTTGCCTTCTGCTGGATTCCTTTTCCTTCATGGACTTGGTGTTTGTACATCCAAATTTGCCTATAAATGCCACTGTTGCTTGGTGCACTATGTTTCAATCGTCTCTTGGAGTTTTAATCTTTCTGAAGCTTGTAGTCATGGATGTAGTAGTTGGCGAGGCTGATGAGCCCCCGGGCGTGTGTTCCTCTTCTTCTTGTAGTTCTTGTTGGCAAATAGTGTATGGCTTGTGATGCAGGTGGTGTCTTCTCTGCTGCCTAGTGTTCTAGTGTCTGTCCTCTATCCTTTTGCTTCTCCTTACAACGTTGATTATTGACACGTGTCCTTTGCTGTGTTTTTGACGGTTTATTGAGGATCAACTATTGTTCTGTCTTTTACAGCGCTATTGATGCCAACTCGGATGACCTGGTGTTTGGGGATGATGCCAACGCGATGCAGATCAACACGTGTTGAGGGATGATGCCGGGTTGTTCCGTTCCATTGAGGTAGATAGTGCTACTAATGCCAACTTGGACGACTTGGTGTCTCCTTGCCACCTATATCAATTTTGGATGTCTTCTCTACCTTTGGAGAAGACATTTCTGGGTTGTTAAACCTGCTTTGCAACATCGAATCTTGGTGGAGGTTTGGTAACCTCGAATTCTACTAGGTTTCTTGTTTCTACGCCGAATGATTTCCTTAACTTTCTTCTCCAAATTCATGAGATCTTGTACTCTGTTGTAATCCTAGTATCTTCTTGATTAGTGTAATAAAAAATATAATTGTTTATGCTATGTCTTGATATTGGTTGGGTTCTTTGGAACTGATCCTAGGTTCTTTCTTGTATTCCTGATTTGTGAGTTATGATATGAGTTCTTTTGTAATGTATTGTTATGTTTTTTTGTGTGTTGGCTGTGTTGTGCTATTAGTATGCAATACTCTGTTGTATATTCTTTTAAGCGCTAATTTTTATTACTGTTCCAATACAAAATATTCAGGAGATTTTTTCCTTCTGGTGACCTTAAAAAAGATTGGAATAGGTGGGTTGCCAGGGTGAAATTGTAGCCATTCTATTCACGTATCAAACATATCAAAAGTCTCACCTTAAGCACCCCACCCATGAGGCCTTGCCCTGATCGTGTTTTTTAATGGTAGGAGTTATGGCATATTTAAGCTTGTATGACCAAATGGTCAATTAGTATCCATACTCCTGAATTTTGAATGCTATATACAAGAACTACTAGCAAATTAAGTCCTCTTTTAATTGCATTCCCTTGTATATCGATTCCAAAACAGAGAAATTAAAAGCTTGGTTTCCAAATGTGAACGAATCATCTTTCACAGGGATACTATGGAGTACATACCTTTGAGTGGTGGTTCTACCTGATGAGTTGAGAACCTTGGCACGTCAGTGATTCATAGTTGCTTGTTACCTCAGTTTTGAAATGCAAATTGGTGTCTCTCGAATTTGCAGGTCATTGGAACTTTTCCTTCCAAATCCGTTGATGCAAAAAAAGGTTTTGATGAGATTGGACAGATACAACTGCAGCACCCATGCATAGAAACTTTTTTAGCTTCTTCAATAGTGGTGTTCTTTTTGGTAGCATCTGAACTAAATCTGCAAAAAGAAACATTCACGAGATGATCAGAGCATATACATCTGTCCAGTGTCGACTCCACATGAGAGCACAACACATAAGAGCACAATTTAATACTAACAGCGTAGTACGTAGTGATGATTAAACAATTAAAGAAATTTAAGAAGAAGAGGGCCGGGTACCCCTATCTATACCCCGATGCCTTTTGTTTGATGCTCAAATGTCAAATCCCCCCACTGGATCGAGCACTTTGTAAAAATCGAGCACTTTGTCGAACGGCTGTAGAGCCCGCTCCATGTGGATTGGAGATGCACACAGCTCGTAGTCGTCATCATCTTATTTTACTAGTTTTGCTGGGATATATAAACTCTCATTAAAAATAGTGACGTTTTTTACTTTCATAGATTGTAGTTGATCGTTCATCTTATTAAAAAAATATATAGATTATAAAATAAATTATTATTAACCTGACTTTCATAGATTGTTCACATTCTTTCAACCTGCATTTGGGGAGATTCCTTCTGTCAGTGAGCGCTCAGGGTTTGGGACCTAACAATCTATGTTTTGGTTTAATCAAACCTCCGCCTCTCTCTCACCTTAGCAGAGTGTGCGTGCGTGATAATTTTCAGTTTTTCTTGTATCTGCAGAAAAATAGTGCATACTTGGGTTATTTTAGAGATTGGGACACCTCAAGGATATAAGCTATGCTCCATTCAATTAATTTTTCTATATAAAATGGATAACATGTTTCATCATAAGCCTAATGTGCTTATATCCTTTGGATGGAAAAGGGTGTACTCCGTATGCTACACTCACTACACGTATCTATATAAAATAAAATATTTCATGTATTCCCTGGTTATGTACCTGATTATTTACAACCTTGCATGTACTCCCTGGTTATGTAGCAGCTTATTTATATAAGCTTTATATCCTCTAGAAGTGTCATAAAATATAATTGAAGAAAAAAACTCAAGACGGCCCTACAAAGTAACACAAAGAGCGTCATTTTACTCAAGTAGCCTATTTTAAACTGGTCTTTTTGTGTTTGTCCTTGTAAGATGGAACAACAATGCTCATTTTGTTTGTCTCCAATATAAGTTCACATGTGACACTGTATAAATATGTTCTACTTTTAATAACAAACCCTTCTCTATAATAGGGAAGCTAGCTTGGCCACGTGATTGCATGCAATTTGAGATGTGTAAAGAAGAACGCCTTACAAGAGAATGTCAGGGGATCCTATATCTTCGACAATAATAACATCTATTCAGGATATGTGTGGTTTCTGAAAATGCACGTTAATTATTCCATGATAGTGAAGAAGCCAGGAAGCAAATGTTTTGCCATCACCTTGGAGGAGGGTTCCAGGCGGGCCCATATTTATGAGTATGTATATATGTAGTAGTTGTCAACAAAGAACTGTAGCCGTAGGTGACTTTGGAACGACCTGGCCATTCCAAATGGCTAAAAGACTAAAACGTGAACTTTATTTGTTTAAAGCCTTATTGTTATGGAGCTCTGAATAGCTGTTCAATATTGGATTCATAAAAAGCAAGGTGCCATTTTTAGTGATAGTTGTATCAGGACCAATCTAAGGTTGTTCTACAACAGGTAATATATATATATATATACACAACAGGTAATATATATATATATGAAAAATCTGCGTACTATAGTGAAAATATATTTCATTTATTATAAGATATAAGTTTGGGATACAATTGTGTAATGAAAAATACTGAAAAAATATTAAAACTACACATGCTTTTATACTTAGTATTTTAAAACAACTTTAGCTTTGCTCTTGGGTTGCGGCGCTGCTCCTACCAAACTAGTGAAATGGCAGTGGGAGCCTGGCAGGATCCCTACCATCTTAGCGTGAACAGTTGAGATTTCTCTAGCAGAGGGTGAGAATTTTGGAGCGTCAAACGTGATCGGTTTGGTGACCACTCCCATATCGAACATGCAAACGCAACCTTTTTTTTCCCCCTGAAAAGAGATTTACTAAGCTTTTAAGAAAGCAATATTCTGCAAAGACAACTATTAGCTTGACGACTGCTCTCGTATTATTAGACGGAGGAAACAACTTATTGCTGGTGGTCTGCTGGTCTGTCCCCACTAGGCTCTGCCACTATATATATGTCGGAGCCCACGTAGAGTCAGGCATCAATGGCCGGCGCATGTGACGCAATAATTGGGATCACGGCCAGTGACCCACCGCATCAATGGTCAGCTAAACTTACTACGATGTGGTGAGGAAAGCAGACAGGTGGTCATATTCAGAGATCCAGTACGCTAGCTGTAACGAATGGAGTAAATCTCTAAAATCAAGCCTGAAACAACAATGTTTTGAGCCCAACCTGTTCCTCCCTCCTTAGGATGTGCCGGTCGCCGTCACCCGCCGCCACAAGCAGCGCACCCGGATAATAAGCGCTAGGGCTACTGAGGTATGGGGAGTCGTCCGGATCTGGAACTCACAAAGCTTAGAGGCTGCGATTATGTATGTATACAAGAGCTAGCATATATGGCTCTAGCATCTCTATATACATACGCATCGATCCATCTGATTTTTTTTTTGATTCATCCATTTCGTGTATCCAAAGAAACGGTAGGTACACGAAGATCTGTTTGATGGCGTTCAGACCTGAGATACATACCCGAACCCGGCCTGGGAGGCCGACGCCGTACGAATTTCTTCATGATCTAGCTATCCATCCCCGCCGCGAACATGCCGATTGAGCGGCCACCATACCGGGCGGCCGGCCGGCCCGCCGGTGTTGCATGCACCTCCTCCACACCAGTCCAGCCAACTCGGGCCGGTGGAGGAGCTCGACCATGGAGAATTTGAGATGGACGATGGGAGGAAGCAGAGGGCGGGGGCCTGGCGGCCGGATCTTTTGTGGCGTTTTTGGGGGGAAGAGCTAGCTAGACGGCCAGACCATACATATATATATATATATATATATATAATACGTGGACGACCACCACCACCGATTATAAATAAAAATAAATAAATAAATAAATAAATAAAGATGCGGTCGTACTACTTTGGACTGACGGCGCAGATGGACGTCGTTAATAAGATATAGTAGCGTTAATCCTCCAACAACTCTTCCATTAGATTGACGTACGTACTCATTAACATGAGTTAAGTGGCCGTTTCCTTATCATAGACGTGGCCAAAGCGGACAACTGACACAGTCCTTTTTT
>CM041646.1:504568-529213 GCA_023333625.1 Bothriochloa decipiens
TATCATAGACGTGGCCAAAGCGGACAACTGACACAGTCCTTTTTTTTATTATATATTTCCACGTCCTTTTTTGTCCGCTCAATCTCTTTCTGTACGCCACCAACGCCACCAAGTTACATCCGTATTCCGGTTTTTTTTTTCCGTTTCGTGTCTCAGGTGAAAAATCAAAAATACCAATGTGGCAATAAGGGTTTGAAACTTGGTCTCCAAGATTCAATTACAAGAGGCTTACCACCACAACACAGGCACTCATGTAATAATTTCAAATACTTACATAAAAATATAGTATTAACATTCACTAACCGAACAAAACCACTATAAAAAATTTAGTATTAATATCCGCTAGCCGAGAAAAAAAAAACTACAAACAGATAGTAAGAATAATCTGGCAATAAATAAAAATATAAAAAATATGGTATTATTACATGTAATATGTGTATATAAGAATAATCTGGCACGACAATAAAATACAAAAAAATAAATAAAATCACAAAAATATGATATTGCATATATTAATATAAAAATATGTCTACAACTAGACTTAGAACTACTTTTCTGCAGCTAGCTATAGAATAACTTCTTTTGTAGCCACGATGTGATTACTGTATTAATTTATAAGATTATAATAACTCCTTACTAAGTCTAGCGTACAAGATTAACAAAAAAATAGAGAAACTAGTGAACAACATTTAAGACATATAGCATCAATATGATCTTCAGTAGAGTAAAACTGTGTAAAACTACATTCTACATATACATACTTACATGAGTTTCTGCATTTTCATTTTCATAAATGAAACGAGTGAAGGTATATGTAGTTGAACATTACAGGAAGAAAATGTGAGATCAGTTGTTAGGAACTTACCAATAGGGGGGAAAAAACAAGAGAACAGTTTTAGCAATCATTGGCAAATAAATAGTACCATCTCAGTATAAAAGTCAAGCACCCACTTGATTCTGGAATGGCAAGGTTCTGTTTTAGCAAGCTTAATTATAAGATCTCAGTATTATTTAGTTAACCTGTTAGCGGGAACTGGCAATAGTTTTAAGCAATTGAGTCCAGGGATTACACCAGAGAGGATCCTCATGAACTCGCCCTATTTGAAAACTGCTAATTTGATAAGCCCAATCTCATAGGTAGAAATCTCAGCCAATCAATGTGACTTAGATTGTCCAGTCACCGTAGCCCAATCTCATATGTAGAAATCTCCGCTCGCCGTGGAATGGCGGCGCCGTGGGGAGGGCGCATGGGCGAGCGCGGAGAGAGGAGAGGAGAGGAGAGGCGCACGTGTGATGGGGAGGAGCGAGTGAATTGGTCGGGCGGCCGATGCGAGGGAGCCAGAGCGTAGTGTGGGAAGCCGGGCATTGGAGGGGGGGAAGCCGGGTGGGCGAGCGAAACACCGTTTGATTTGTTTTACTTTAGGAGCAGAGAAGTTTACAAGCAACTCCATGGTAACTGCTCCTTTCACAATCTGAATTATCTATCTGTTGATGGAATGGTTGTGCTCACAGGTTTACATAAAACGCGAAGAGTTGGCGTGCAGGAGGTATGTGCAGGTAAGGTGTTCATGGGCTTAGTGCTGTGTGCTTGATTATTATTTACTTAATTTTATTTCCATCTGATGATTAGACCGGCTTAGGCTGCGCGAGTCGGTAGCTTTTGCTGGTGTACAAAGGCAGTTGCTTCCTCTCCATTTTGTAATACGGCAAGGGCCATGATGTAATACGAGAGACTCGTTAGAATTGTTTCTTTTGGTTTGCTGCAGAAGGAAAGGTGCCCTGGTCGGAAGCGCCATTGGTTTGTGACTAGCGGACACTAGCAGCCCCCTCCCACCCAGTTTTAACATCCCCAATCGAGTTTTTCCCTCTCGTTGTTTCTGAAAAAACGTAAATTAATTTAATTAATAATAAAAAAACAAAAAAATTGTGCTCAGATGACCTAGCCCAGCTCGGGCCCAGCGGCGGAGGTGGGCCTGATGTGGGGTGCTAAACATTGCCAGAGAGCCCAACAGAGGCGACACTACTTATGGGGCTGGGGGTTGGGGGGGGGGGGGGTGTGGTGTGGGGAAGAATCCCTAATAGTATCTTTGCAGCTCCATCCAACTATCGAAGCCGCCGCCCAGATCCGACCGATCCCCACCTTCTCTCTCTGCTCCCACCGGATCTCGCCATGGCCTCGTCCGCCCTAGGGTTGCTCAAGATGCCTCCGCCTATCGATGGCCAGGCCGATGATCCGGCCGACTCTCCTCCTCCTGCGTCGATCCTCCTAGACCCGTACGGGTACCTGAGCTCTCGCACCAACGGCACCACCGCCGAGGGCTTGACGAGGGATGGCCGTACCATCCTGGTCACCTTCTGGGTGGCCAGCCCGCCGCGCGTCTCCTCCTTCAGCATCCATTGCGACGACTTCCAGCCCTCCAAGTGCTGCGACTTGCCCAGGGCCCTCTATTCGGTGGACGACATCGTCCTGTTCCGCTTCCCAATCGCCGTCGGCCATCGAGACGACGGGCAACATCACGTCAGCGGCGAGGACGACCACTACTTCGTCTCCCAGGCCGACCACTACTTCGTCTACCAGGCCGGCTCCAAGACGGCGCCGCCGTCACTTCATCTGGTACCCATCCCGCACCACCTAGAGTTTAATGACAGCGAGGCTGTACTTCTGCGTTGCCGCGACCAAGATATGTTCTACCTCGCCCTGCTTGTTAGGACCTTCCATTATTACCGCGACAAGCAGTATAATCTCCACCTGTACGACTCCAAGACTGCAACTTGGAACACCAAGTCGACGAATATTGATTATTCACCCAAGGGGAATGTCAATTTTGCAAATCCAGACAGTGTCCTTACCATAGGAGGTGAGTCCGGTTCGGTGGCCTGGGTCGACCTCTCGTGGGGCATCCTTATCTATGACATTCACATGGACAACGGTATTCTTCGCTATATCCCACTGCCATTGCCACAGGTGGCCATGGGTTATGCCCTGTATTCTCGGAACATCACTGTTCTCCAAGATGACCTCAAGCTGGTTGAGATGGCCAGGCACCCAGGCTCTCATCTAGGTTTGGTGGCTGCAACAAAGAAAATGAAAATTTCAGATATTGGTTCTTCTGGGAACAACAGCTGGGAGGAGGACTTGAGTTTCAAGTTTTCTGAGATCCCAGTGGACAGCCTCAAGTTTGCCCAAATGCTGCTGCCTAGTCTGAAACTGCAGGTTACTGCAGATACAAAGCTTACCTTGGAGAGCCTTCATGCAGGTTACCCTGCCCTCAGCATGCAGGACTCTGATGTTGTTTACATCATGCAAACACCTGACCCCAATAAGGACAGGGCATCGGCGATTGCAATTGATATGAGGAACAAAACTATAAAAGATGTGGCTTACTTTGCTCCTGGAAGGTATCTTGGTTACATTTACACCTACCTCCAAAGTGGGATCTCCAATTATCTGGACATTTGGTCCTCCTCCAGGTAATTTTTTTCGCGTTCTCTGTTTTGGACCAACATAGTACATACAAACTAAGACTAAAATGTAGGTTTGTTATCTGGCAGGACCATTTATGTTTTATTAATTATGTTATGCTGCTAATTAACATCACGGTATAATATGTTATAACATTCATTCATTTTGATTCTGGTTTTTCATTAGTAGTCATTATTTATTCACATTAATTATGTTATGCAGTAACATCTTGTATATTGTGTTATAACGTTCATTTTGAATCTGGTTTTCATTATTAGTCATTATCGGGGTGTTTGGTTCACCGCCGCACCCCACCACACTTAACCTTCGGCACGCCACAGCATGCAAAACTGGTGTTTGGTTGGTTCCTAACATGCGGCCATGAGATTTGGCAGTGTAAAACCTGCCACAAAGTGTGGCGTTCTCTGCCACCGCCACAACTTGCCTAACTTTAGCGTGGCTTTGTGTGGCTGGGAGCCAAACAGCCTCTTATGTATTCAAATCTGTGCTCATAGTATTCTTTAGATCTGCCTGGTTTATTGTTTTCCAACTAACTATTTGTCTCGTGATTGTAAATATTGTACCTTCATTAACAAATCATTCTATCCTTTACATTTACATCCACAAAACTAGCACTTGTTCCCCTCCCCACCCCACCCACCCACTCCAGCATGTACATTCTGTAATTTCGTTTTGGCGACATATAAATGAATGCTTCGTTTCGTCATCCAAAGAAGTCTATCTCAACTTCAATTCATCATTTGCTATCATATGGACCCTTGTCCTGGAAGTTTTTCTTCTTAAATGCTTATAACGACACGTCTCCCAAGTTTTTCTTCTTAATTAATTGCTTATAGCGTGCTGTATCTGAACGATGATATGGTTTAGCAGTTTGTTCATGGGTAACATATCTATTATCCTATATCCCATAGCCAGGATTCATCTTTCATGTGTTGCATCTTGCACGCCATCAACTCACCCTTATTGGTCATTGTCAAAATGTTCTAAAATGTGCACAACTATGTGCACGTCTACTACATATTTTTTATTTGCTTTTTTAGTTTTATATATTTTTTCATCAGAACTTATGTGATTTTCATTATACACAATAAGCAATATATTGGTATAATAGCTGCCAAA
This sequence comes from Bothriochloa decipiens, assembly GCA_023333625.1. NCBI lineage: Eukaryota > Viridiplantae > Streptophyta > Magnoliopsida > Poales > Poaceae > Bothriochloa > Bothriochloa decipiens. The sequence continues at coordinate 509,172 of CM041646.1, forward strand.
GCCTTTACCTTTAATTTTTGACCACACCTAATGAGCCAAATAATAATTCTTGTAGTTGGCTTGTTTCTCAGTTGTTCAATTGCCATTCTGGATTACTGCCAGAAATGCAAGAATGTGCACCCATGAAGCAATGTTTTCTTTTGGTACATGTGCATGCTTGCTGCTTTTGCTGTTTAGGTTTCATCCGTTCTCCCTGGAAACCTAAATTATTTCCCTAACACAGAATATAAGCAAAAGACAAGCTAGTTTGCCTAGTCTAGAGTTGGTCACACTGACTAAAGATCCAATGGAGCCTATGCTGAGATGACAATACAACAAATTACCATTTTCAAGTTCCTAGCAAACAATACTGAGTCGGGAAAATGTAGTGCAATGTTAATGCTACTGTCATGAAGTGAAGAACAGTTGTTTGACCACTCTGTTTTTCAATGGAATTACACTTGTGGGTCTTTTACTTGTGTAACTTGTATGAGTAGATAGATATTTATAATCAAGTTATTGTTTGCCCACCAAGGCATTTTTTAACTAAGATGCGCTCTTGTTCCAGAAACAGCTCCGGGGGGATGCTGGTGCAACAAGTAGGGGTGTGTGTGCCTCTACAGCCTGACTCCTAACTTGGAAGGAACAAGACAAGACATGGCCGTCAAGCACAAGAGATGCTTGTTAGCATAGTGGGTGTCTAGATTGGTCTGCAAGCTGAAATCAAGCACCCGTGGTGTCTATGGGAGTCGCATTATTGGACTTGTATTACCTTAGTTTGCATTGTGTCAACTATTTTATATATTTTTGTTGGTTGTCGAGGACTATGTGGTATGATAGCTATGTGAGGACTGTTATTTGTGGATGGATGAATGGTCATTTGTCATATGTTCAGGATTTTCCGAGGGTACCTGCAGATCCCTAGTGTCTTGGGCTATGTGGACAAAGGGTAGTCTCTTTGGCTATGTGGGTTGCAATTGTATGGTTTCCTGGACATAGTAATTGGTAATTGCATGATTTCCTGGACATAGTAATTGGTGCCGCAGAATGTAGACACGACGAGCAGAGTGATGTACGGTTGATGCCTTCTCTTAGTGCGAAGCGCACGATTTAGAGTCCATACCATCACCTTCGTACTTGGCCAATTGGGAAGCCCTTTAGCTGCCTTGATAGCACATATAGACCTTTAGCTGCAACATCAGAGTGGCATGTTCCCTGCATTTCCCCTCAGTGATTAGCATAAAACATTGCAGTTCTGCCGCCCTTGTGGTCTTGAATTTGCACGGGATTGGAAGGCGACAATGGCTGTCATATCTCTTCTCCGTTTGATGGAAACACAGACTCGGTGCATGTCCTTTCTTACCAATGCAATAGGAAGCAAGAACGAAAACGTTACATATGCATTTATCTTTTATATTATAATATCATTCTATAAAATTTAAAATCTATAAAAAAACATCTAATAGTTCACCGTGTTCTCCCTCCATGCAAACGGCCCACTATCATTTTCTTGAACCGGTGATTGGTTCCAAAAAAGAGAGAAAGAAAAAGAAAGCGGTCCAAGTGTTGTCATCATCATCTGCTAACTGAAGACTCATCTAGTATGCATGAAGGCATCAGACACCCTGGCAACATGAAGGCCTTCGGTTCTTCCCCCTCTGGCTTCGATCATCGAATGTCAGCTTGGCGGGCTCCAGCGTGGCCATCAGACGATGATGAGCAAGGCGCGCCGTGCATATGCACCAGAAGATCAATCTCTGTGTGTGATCATGGAACAAAGTGACATGATACAGAAACAAAAGTTTTCCCGGCTCCTCTGTTTTCCTTGCAAACAACTGAATGTGGTAGTATTTACCAAGACCCGGGCTGCAGCAAACTCAGGCTAATACATATATATATTCTACGCAACAAACATCAGATCCCTAACTGACCGACAGTATAATTGTGATGTCTTCCTGGTAACATATGCACCAAATCAGTACTGGTCATTTATCCTTTCACATGACATGACTCAGAAGCCGGATCCTATCTTATCAACAAACCCAAAACATATATAATGACAGACAACAAAAGCATTCCAATCTGGTTCTTCAGTCCTGTCATCGCCGCCTTCGATGAAGGACCAGGAGGCGCTGCACCATTGCCCGTCTCAGGTCTCTCTGTCGGACAAGTATAGCTGCAGAGGCTGGGCCTCACAACCCGGTACACACCTTTGCTCGCCAAAACATAGATGTCCTTGTTGTTGTCCTCACCAAACGAGTATATGTAGCCAAGTGAGGGGAGAGGACTCCCGGCAGCGGTGTCACAGGGTACTGGAGAGTCCTTGGAGCAGCTGAAGGGGATTAGAGTAGAGGTGTAGTTCCCACTGCTCTCAGGGGTCTCTGTGCCGGTCCACATGGCCGAAGCATACAGGTCAGCATACAAATACCTGGAAACACAATTAACCGATACATACATCCCATTAGTTGAATTTCAAGAATTTTTCTGTCCAAAAGGAGTTCCGAACAAACAGAATGGCCATATCGAGATAGCGGTATGTATTGAGTGAATGATGACGATGATACCTTCCATACAAGCAGGGATCAGTGGACCCTCTATAGACATAACCTCCCATGATTGATGCTGACCCAATATTCTTATTGACATCAGAGTGACTGTATCCCATGATGGGAGGGATGGCGTTTATGGAGCTGAGCGAGGTATTTCCTCCAGGTGCCCACTGTGGATGATAAACAAGTGGACCCTCGAGTGCACGCCATCCATAGTTTCCGCCTTTGGAGATCAAATCTACTTCTTCGTATTCATCCTACACAGTTAAGGTTGTCCAAACACAAACGAAGTTGTTAAAATACAAATTTAGCTCCTCAACAATGACTGGAAGAAATGAATAACTGACTCCAATCACATTAGGCAAACTAACCAAGCAAGTAAAATTAGTAGCTGGCAAATTAAGCATGGATTACTGAGGCTCTTCAATGGTACCTGCCCAACATCTCCACAGTAGAAGTAGGAAGGCCTCTCAGAATCAAAGCTGCATCTCCATGGGTTTCTAAGACCCAATGCCCAAATTTCTGGTTCTAACTCGCTATCATCAGCATATGGGTTGTCTTTTGGAATAGAGTAATTGCCCCACAGACTTGTGTTACCAATTTCACTAGCTTCTGAAAAGGAAAAAGGAACAGAATCAGATCATGTTGTGTTCATTCAGGAAAAAAAAAAGTCAAACTGACAGAGCTATATGTTTTGGCAGAGAAAACCAGCTAATCGGTACTCATATAGGCTAATTTCAATTGCAGCCATCAATTTGATAAGTAACAAGTGCTTGCAAGATTCACAGTCGTGGCTCTCCAATTAGTTCAGTATAAAAATGATAGCTAATAATGCTGTCAATATGAAGATCCCATTCTCATCTAGTCATCTTCTGGAAACTTTGACTAACATGATAATAGTGCTGCCAATGCATCCAAAAGTTTGCTAGCTTATTAGGGTAGCTAATACCGAGGGCCCAAAAGAGAGACATCATTGTAATAACTAACACGAATGTTCTGGATGGTGCTTAGGACCAGAGTTTAGTACTGTTGTGTCCGTTTCGTTTGTTAGTCCAGATGCCAAAGCTTTCATGTAATAAAATAACTACGACGGAAAGCAGGAGCAATTTCAGGAGATGTAAACACAGAAATCAAACGGACAAGAGGAAACTAATAAAATATGGAAATTTAATTTGGTCAGATCAACAAACAGATAGCAAAGAATTTCAATATTAGCAAGTCAGTAATAAATGATATAAAGACTCAAAGACTTACTCGGTGCACTGTCAACGTCAAGCCTCGTAATTTTGCCCAAAAGTGACTTCTTGTTCTGAGCAAAATTAAAAGGATCTCCCTTTCCTCCACCATCGCCCGTCATGAGGTAGAGGTACCCATCGGTAGGACCAAAGAGTACCTGACCTCCATGTTGAGACGTGTAAGGTAGCCCCATTGTGAAAATCCTTCTAACCTCTGATGGATCAGCAGAAGTTGCCTGATTTCAAGAAGAACGTGAGCATTGGACAGATGAAGTTCAGGGAACATCAAGAAAGAGATTGGAAGATTGTGTTCAGAGGAGCAAACCTCAGAAACATTTGCTGAGGAGCCTTTGGCTGAATATTCTGATACAACAACCTGATACTGGCACGGTTGAGCACCATTCTCAGTACCAAGCTTCGAAGGATCGCAGTCCACATCAGAATTGCAGGAGCACCTTCCAGTGCAGCTGGGTGACTTTGTCCTATCACAGTTGTAAGAGGCAAAGAAGGGCCATTGGTAGCAAAATTGGGATGGAACGCCATGCCCATGAGCCCAAACGCCGAGTCGAAATGCACCTGATCAGTCAGATCGACAAATGGGCTTGCTTCTTCGAATTGCAGAGTGCCCCCAGATCCTTGATCGGGGACGGTGGCCAACCATATCTTCCCAGGTTGGCTGCCAAGGAATATCGTATTGGAGCCATCAGGGTGAGGAGCCATGTTAAGGTAGGACCCGTTATCGATCCTCTCGAGGCATATCCCTTTAGGAGAGGGTGAAGGTTGGGTGGCGTTGAATGAGACCGTGTCACCACTGAAGCACACAGACTGGTCATCAGGCGAACCGCCAAAGGAGCTGCAGAAGTCAGTTTGGGACTGCCATGCATCAGTAAGCTTCGACGGCGAGTTAGGAGGAGGTGCGGTGCCTTGCAGGGGAGGTTGGAAGGGAGAGTTCGTTATGCTGACATCCTTGCAAGTATCCCAAACAAGTTTGCAGTAGTCCTGAGTGGTGGTTTCCTTGGACTGAGAAGTAGCCGATGCAGTGGAGTTGCAGAGGAAAGGAATGGTCTGAATCTTTGGCCCGGCGTTGAACAAGTCAGCAGAGTATGGACTGCATTTCTGGAAAGCAGAGTTGTTTAGGGTTTAGTATGTATTGTCATGTAAATAAACTTGCTTTTTTTCAGCATGATACATCTAAATTGACATGTAAATAAACTTGCTTTTTTTCAGAGTGAGACATCCAGATTTGAGTCAGTTCATAGGGTACCGGTAACCCCAAATTCAGTCACCTGGAAAGATGTTATACTACCCAGAATGTGCAGAGTACTCTCAATATATGGTATATTATCTTGTTCCCGTTCATTTTTGGTCTGATTTATTTCACAGCAGTCATTGTGATGTTAGCAAAGCGAACATCTGAAGCTGCAAACGGTTTTTGTGAAGTGCATCTAGCATTTTCTCTGCAGTGATCTGGTGATTGTGACTAGTTGAGTATCAGGAAAAGCAAAAGTTTCCAAAATGTTCCTGTACATAAGCGCAGTGCAGGTGAAGAGAACAGTAAGACTCCGCAGCAGAGTAGAGCAAATTAGCAATTCCATCTGAACTGAAACCGTGCCCGGCTGACCCCAAAGGAGTAGAATTCATCAAACCCGGGCAGGCAAATCGTCGAGCACGTGAGCAGCGGTTTATATATATGCAAAGTTTGCGGAGGCCGAGTGATGGCACATGGGGATGGATGATGCTTACAGCGCAGAGGATTGACCTGACGACGGCGGCACAGGCAGCGTCGGCGATGGCTATGGCGTCGAACTGCTTGCTGAGCGTGGCATCGGCGGTGGCGTCGCAGCAGCTGCTGTTCCCGCTGGCGCTTGGGGAGGCGCAGAACTTGAGCGTGGTGTTGAGCAGCACCGGCGCCCCTGGAGGGAGAAGAGAGAGCAGGAGCAGCAAGTAAGTAAGTTGAGCATGCAGCTAGCGCCGGTCGCCGGTCGGCAAAGACGACGCAAAGTGAAGGGAGGGGATGGGAACCGACTGACTTGCGTCCGTGCATAGCGGGAAGGTGAGCGAGGCAGGGAGGAGGAGGAGGAAGCTGAGGCTGAAGCTCAGGCTTAGCAGGAGTCGCCGCCGCCGCATCTTCAGCTGTGGATAGGATGCTGCTCTGCTAGATCGCCGAAGAAAATGGATGAAATCTTGTCGTTTTACTAGTTAGTACGCAGTGCAGTGAGGCAGGCTTCAGCGTCTGTATGCATATGCATTGGGCGGAGAGGAGAGAGTGGGATTGGATCAACACAACACAAAGACGAGTTTCTTGTGGCACTTCGCTTCACATGCCTCTAATTTTGTTTTTAGTAGTAATGTCTTGCTGCACTTTTTTTTTTTTGCGACCGATTCAAATGTATATATGCCACACCTAATCTACGACCTCACTTTTCCTTTATAATAAGGCGCGTCTTGACATGACTTGGTTAAGGCCTTGTTTAGATATCAAAATTGGTATCCCAATTCTGCATAGTAAATGTCCCGTCACACTGTAGCAATTTTATTTTTATTTGGTAATAATTGTCCAAATATTGATTAATTAGGCTTAAAATATTCGTCTCACAAAGTACAACAAAACCGTGCAATTAGTTTTTTATTTCATCTATATTTAGTACTTCATACATGTGTCGGTATTTTGATGTGACGGAGAATAGGAATTCTGCATAGTAAATTTTGGATACCAATTTTGCAATCGAAACAAGGCCTAAAATAGATAAATGGTTAAAGTGTAATTTTAGGAGACCACAATTTATAATAGTTCAAATGTATAATGTGCCTAAAGGAAGCTGGTCATATGAGTTGGAGTATTTTAGTTCTCTTTTTTAGCCTTTATTCTCTTATAAAATTGTTGTACCTCCTCCTGTTGTTCCCCTAACCGAAAAGATATGCTTGCTCAATCAGAATTATATATTTCTCTTAATGAGGTGGACTTCTCCTAGTGTTTTAGAACTATTCTCATGTGCTACGACTAGTGCCAGTGTCTCTTTATTACTGACTAAAAACATTAGAAAAAAGTCCACCACCTTTGTAGTATGCAGTGGCGGAGCTCTTTGGTGGTAAGGCATGGCGCTTGCCATACCTTGAATTCTAAAAAAATTTGAACACCATATGCTCTGTAATATGTATAGATATCGGAGGAATAACAGTACGACGTGAATATATGTTAGGCATGCACGAATATAAACTCTTTATGTTTGTACCATGTTTAACAAAAAAGAGGTTATTGGGGTATTGCAGTACTCTTTCTAGATAGAGAGGTATCCGTAGAAAAAACATACCATCATTAAGATATGGCATCGTTCGATCGAAGGTAGGGACCAGGGCCAGTCGTACGTGTGCAGTGCAGACACCGCACCGTGCAAATGACTGACTGAGACAAGTTTAATTTGCTCAGAAGTACTGTAGTGAGTGCGTGATATATGCCAATGCCATTGACAAAAATGAAAGGCAGCCGCCAACCAGTGCTTCCATCATGTACGGTGGTTGACGGTTGGCCTGACTCAAGTTGACATTTTATTCTTGACTACTAATAAGTTGTGTTCGGTTTATTTAGACACGAACTATATATGTAGAAAGTACTAGTTTTTTTTTGCTTGGTACGGAGGATTTTTGGTTTGCCTCTGTAGCCATTTTATTTTCCTGCTTGCATTATAGTGCACCTCGCTCGATCTATCTACTATCACAGTATGTATGTAAACACTTTTAAGGTTCTCTTTTGTGGATCGGAGTTCCATCTTTGCCTTGTTGGGATTCTAGCTTGTTTGTGAATCTCAATAAAAAAGAGTGCATATACATTGATCGTCGACAATAGAGACTGGAATGAACGAAGCGAGCGATTTTGTCAATACATTGATCGTCGGCAGATACAGAGACACATGCATCCGATCCGTGCTGCTCTACCTGCCACCGGAGCCCATCCCGTCCCCATCAGAGATACAATGACTCCGGGGTGATGCACGATCTCTATCGAATGCCCAATTCAAAGAAGATCATGCCAACTGCTAGCCGCAGATGCCTGCTGCGCGCTCAGCTGCCTGCCTCTCGCTTGCTCATCAGACATCAGTCAAAGAACAGCAGCCACTTGCTTGCGGACCCACACACAGCTCCATGCCGGAGGAGCTTGACTATAGCCTTCCTTGGCCTTTTGACGACGCAGGGATAAGATTATCAATTTGGCTCCGAGATAGCTCGCTTAACGTACTATAGTATTATTGGCAAGCTTCTATTCTGTCATGGATCACACTAGTATACTACAGATACAGCTACAGGACAGCAGGGGCCGCCCAACGCTCGTCTGTTTCTTCCTCTGTGGGAGTGGGACAGGGCATGACAGCGTCTTTTATAGTAAAAAAAAATGTCCGGTAATATTGTCTCTATCCAAATCTCTTATGAAGCACCTTATAAATTTTAAAATTAAAAATGAACATATATAGAGAGAAACAAAAATAGGAGATCTTGTTAAAGGGTGAGCTGGACCGGACATGTTGAAGTAGTTGTGAAAGTACATATATAAAACGAACATTAGTTTTAAAGGTTATTTGCATGTAAATTAATTTGGACCTTTTCAATTCAAGGCAATAACCAAGTGTTGAGTATGAGTGTATTAGGCCCATAAGGCCCATGTATAATATGCTATATAGCTACCCTTTTAGGTTTAGCCCAATTAAGTGAATCACAATTTCTAACATGGTATCAAGTTAGGATTTCTTTTCTCCCTCCCATCCTCCCCAGCCGCCAGCCGCCGCCGGCCGGCCCGCCGCCGCCGTGGCGCCATGCCTTGCCCTCCTCCTCCTCCCTCTCCCACCTACTTCTACTGCTTCCCCCCTCTCCCCAACTACACGTGGGCGCAGATTGCCCCGTCCTCCTCCTCCGCCGGGCGTTCCCAGCGCCGCCGCCACCCCGGCCACCCTGGCCGCTCCCAACGCCACCGCCGCTACTCTCCTCTTGGCGGCGGGAGCGGGCGCGGGCGGCGCCGGGAGCGGGCGCCGTGGCGCCGGGCATGGCTACTGGCAGCCCGGGCGCGGGCGCCGAGGATGCGGACGTCGTGGCGGCCGCCGTCGCCGTGGTGCCTGGCGCAGGCGCGGGTGCCTCTCCCTTCTCCGCCTCGACCCCTCTGCTGCCCACTTCCCACCTCGACACAGCGGGTCCCGACTCCGCCCTTGTCGCCGCCCTCGTCGCAGCCCGGGCTGCTGCCGCAGAAGGCCAGGCGCGGGTGTGTGCGGCCACCCTCGCTTGGGAGCGTGAGCGAGATGCGGCCGATGCACTGGCCCGCCAGATCGCTGAGGCGGAGCAGCTCCTCATCCTCCCTGCCTCACACGACGTCGGGGCCACCTCCTCCGGCTCGACGGGTCACCGCGTGTCCAACACCGCAGTCATCTAGCATGATCCGGCCGATCCGCTCGTGGCGTAGCTCCACTACCAGGCCAGGGGTGTCCAGAACATCCGGCTCCTCGTCCCGGTCGTCCTTGAGCCTGAGTCGCCCTCCTACGCCCGTTGGCAGGACCTGGTCCTCCTCACCCTCCGCCGCTACGCCCTCGACGACCACGTCCTTGTCGACGCCTCGGTCGCTGTAACACCTCTGGTGTTATGGTAACTAAAACCTGCCATGTCATCATATGCATTGCAAAGCATTCATGTTAGGTCAACCTTGATGTGCATCAACTAAAATAAGTTTACAGTTTATAGGTTGATTGTGCTTCTGAAATGTTTTGTCACATGAAATCATAAAACTCTACTTTTGAATGTCATCTCAGCTACTTAGTTTATATTCTATGTACTTGAGGTGTAAACTATGTTTACACTAGTGTCAAGCATAGTATATAAATCTAAGTCCAACCCTAAAAATGATTTCCATATTTGAAGTTGAATTTGGATTTCAAAGCTTATTTTCCAAGTTTTGCAATTCAAATTTAAATTCAAATTAGAAATGCTATAAAATATTTTTTAAAAGTCAACTTGGTCAACCAAGGGTGTCATTGGGTCAATGACCTAAAAATATCCTTGGATGATGTTTGTGATCACTAATGACCAACCAATTAATTTAGAAACCAAATCGAGTTTAAATTCGGTTTGAAAAACCCTTTATTTTCAAAAGCTGGTTTTACCCATTTTTGATAATTCAAAATCTATAAGGAATTTAGAGAAACTCTCAAAATATAGTTTGTAGGTCTTGACAAGAGCTACAAGTTTGGTATTCAAAGTTTTTCAAGTTTCCAAAAAGAATTTCAATTGAATTCGAAAATACAGTTTTTCAGCATTTGTCCCCTTTTGATTTTAAAACCATAATTCAACAATTATGCATAATTTGGGAAAACTTTGTATATAAAAAATGTTTGGTTTGAAAATTTTAACATTCCATAGATTTGAATATTTTCAAGTTTTATTGAAAAATCAAAAGTAATTTCGAATATTTTTTTCTAGGGTTTTATTCCCTTTTTTAATTTGAATACATATTTCAAAAACTAGGCAGAATTTCAAAATGTTTGTTTAATGAAAAGTGTAGATCTTGAAAAGTTGTTCAAATGATATTTTTGGATATTTTCAAGTTCCTATATAAATTTTAGTGTAATTTGTAATTTACGATGAATTGCAGTTTTGTAATTTTTACGAACAGTACCAGGACCTATGAACTACAGCCATGGCCGGCTTTTCAAGCTGCGCCGCCGTCCACCGGTGCCATACCGGCCTGCCCCCGCCGCCAGCTTGCCCCCAACACCCGAAACTTTGCCGTCGTCGTGTCGTCCGTCCGTGTGTCGCCATTGGCCTTTAAATAGGTCGTCCGCCGTCTCTTTTCTTCTTCTTTTCTTCTCTCCCGCCACTGCCGACGACCGTCCTCCGCCGTCAAAATTCGACGCTGTCGATCCACCACTACTCGATTGCTCTTGCCAGCAGCCCCACCACATCCTTGCGCTCAGCTTGAGCTAGCTCGTGCTAGCTCTCCCCGCCCGAGTTGCCCGCGCGCCGTCGTCTTCCTCGGGTCCGGCCGTTCGAGCCGCCGTGAACTCATCACCGTCGACCGCCGCCGTTGCTGGTCATTTTCCTTTATATTCTACCCCATCATGCTCGCCTTGATGTCCTTGTGCTCATGCGCTCGTTGGTTGGCTTGATGATGCCCAGGAGTCGTCGTGACGCCCACCTCGCCGCCGGAGCACCGTCGCCGCCATCCCTGCCACCGCAGAACTTCCACCTCCGGCCACTCCGAGCCATCATCTTTGTGCACACCACGACCGTGGTGAGCTCCTGGTGATCATGGTGTCATTCTTTGGGTCCAGCATGCCTTGTCATGGCCGGCCATCGCAGGTCGCCGCCGGCACGACCATGCCAGCGCCGCCGCGCGCGCAGCTGCTCAGGCTAGGAACCGATTTCGGCTCAATCTTTTCCTCTGTCGTGCTCGCGTGGGTGCGTTGAATGTGTCCTTGTGTTCTTGTTCGCCGGAGGAGCTCCGGTGAGCTCTGCAGCCGCACCGTCGGGCCGCCATGGCCGCCGGCGTGGGTGCCGCCGTCGCCCCGCCGCTTCTTTAACTAGCTCAGTTTGCTCGCCGTGTCAAGGAGATCGTGTAGGTGCCAACCCCGTGGCTGGAGACCTTGCTGCCGGCGAGAAATCACCGATCAGCGGCGTTGGCCGGTGTGGTCAGCGCGGGATCACTGTTCCTTTTTCTTTTCTATTTTTAGAAAATGATTTAAATGCTATTTTCTTTGGAAAATCATAGTAATTCATGTATAGCTCTAAAAATTATGAAAATTTATGTGTATGCTCTTTATGATGTCCTCTACCTAGAAAAAATATAAAATGCCAAATTTGAGTGTATGCTCTTTATGATGTCCCCCACCTGTCATCACCCATCTTTGACCATTCCCGTGTCACCTTCGTCTTCCCAAAAATGGGGCAGCGAACCTCCGTCATCCGCACCGTGCTGCGCGCGCTCGTAGCCGTCCGCGTGCCTTGTCACGCCTTAGGGAACCCTAACCCTAACTTGGGGATCACCTGGCCGCTCAATTGCCGCCTCGGCGCATCCGCCGTCCATGGTCGCCGCCGCCCGGCTATAAAGACCATGTGTCGGCGCGCTAGGGTTTCCCTGTGCCGCGCCGCAGTCTTGGCCGTGCTCCACCTTACGTGCCCGCTGCTGAGGAAGAGTTGGGGAGGGAGGAGAAGGAGAAGGCGAGGGAGGAAAGCCAGAGCCGGAGCCAGAGCAGAGGAGCGCTGATGCCGCCATCAACAAGCGCCAGAGGAGCCTCGGCGACCTCCGCTCGGCCACAACGACGCCGCGGGTCTGCTACCACCCCACCGATGCCGCTACTTCACCTCGTTGTGCTTTCACTTTGCCCCTGCGTGCCCCATGGTGAGCCACGCCGTCCTCCCCGTCTCTCCTTGACCTCGCCGTCGTGAGTTGCCACCAGTATGCCACCGCGTTTCTCCTCACTCCAGAGAACCGAGAGCGCTGCCTTGCCTTCTCGCTTGCACCGCGAACGCGCGCGCACACGACCGCCCGGGTTCACGGCCTTGCCGAGCCCAAGCAGCTCCGAAGACGTCGACGCCCGTGTGCGCTGCCCTCCATGGCTGCTGCCAGAACACCGCCCTCGTTCCCGCTCCTCCGTCCATCTTTTGCTTCATTAACCCCACCATAAAGTGCATTGTAGTTGAGAACGCCTTTAGGGAAACTTCTTGTGGCCTGGCAGCTACCATAGTAGGGGCCACGTAACTTTGCAGCCCCATTCGCCATGGCACCCGGCCGCTGAAGCACCGCCATGGCCAGTCAGCCGCGCGCGCCTTCGCCGAGCCCCATAGACGTGTCATTAGACCCCTGGAGCTCCCAGTTGCTCCGAACGGTAGGAGGGAAGAGATGGAGGCCAATTTGGCACCCCACTGGAGAATCGCCGCCGCCGTCGTCGCTCACCGTCGTGGAGCTGCTGCTGCTGCTGCCATGCTAAGCGCCCCTTGCACCAAATTAAAGCGCGCGCTGCACTCGTCTGGCCCTCGCAAAGCCTATACGTGAGCCCGAGCCACCTCTACCGCATCCTATTGCCCCGCGGTCACACCATCGCCGTCCGCAGCCACCACCGCGCGGGGGCCGGCGAGCTGGAGCCCCGCGAGCACACTGCGACCCTGCCGGCAGGTCTTCATGGCACCAATTGAGGCTCTAGGGGAAAGAAGGGTGCACTGCCACGCCTAGCATGCCTCCCCATGGCCAATGGCGCTGTCTCGCGCCACCACGCCGCTGCAGCCATCGGCAGCCTAATTAGGGAGCCCCGCTGCCAAATTGATGCGCTCACCTCACTCGCCTTGCCCTCGCGAGGACGAGGCGCATGTCAAAGCTATCTTCGGTGCACCCCAGTATCACGCAGTTGTGGCCGTGTCGGCCGGTGCCGCCGTGACGCGCATGCCCACCAGCCAGAGCGCCGCCAGCCCGCCACTTCACCACTGTCGTGTCCGCCCTGCCAATGCGGTGCCTTAGCCATTGCCCTGCTTAGCCGAGGCCAGTCAGGGCCGCAGCGCCGCTCGCCGTCGGCGAGGGCACCCCTACGCCTGGCCACGCGAGGGAGATGGGGAGAAGAAGAGGGGAGCACATCTCCCATAGGCCAGGTCCACCGAAACCTGCTAGACCAACAGGGAACGGCCACACGGATAACCTGTCCTTGGTCCACCATGGACCGGACCTAGCCAGCTAACACCGTGGACCAAGCCCACTAGCAGCCCAGATGAGCCACGTGGACGGACCGTGCGACCGACACATGTCCGGGCTGGGCCAGCCCAAGCCAGCCCAGATTCAGCGTTGACCATTGACCTGGGTCCCACCTGTCATTGACCAGACCGGCCGAGCCCACCGGCCAGCGCTGATGTCAACATGACGTTAGACAGCAGCTAGACCCGCGTGTCATGTGGACCAATCAGAGGCTACCACGTGTCAGCCTCTGGTTTTATCCAGACCTTTTTCTTTTTCAGAAATAGATTAAATCTTCAGAAATTCATAACTTCTCCATACGAACTCCGAAAAATATGAACCAAGTGTCTAAATTTTCAAAAAAATGAGTTCTACATCGTAGGCTTATGAGTGATTGCATTTCGAGTTATTGAATTTCATTTGGTTCTTTGTGTTAATCTATAGGGGTCGCTCCCGCGACCGTTATGTCTCGTTTTCATATCCTGCGAAGGAGTTGCTCGAGGACAAGGACTAGGAGCACGCCAAGGACTTGAAGGAGCACTTGAGTAATAGCTATTTAGGTGCCATACCCTACCCAACCTTGTAGAATCCTATTACGTATGGCATAATATCTAGTTGCTAGTGCTTTACTTATGAATATCACCTGATGATAGGTTGCATGGTAGATTTGCTTGATGAGCCTTTACCTTGTCGTAACCTCACCCCTGCACACCCGCTGATAGGCTAGATGCATGCTTATTTACTTATGATGCTTTACTTCTACTACGCTTATATCTATGATGTGATGCGTGGTGGAGGGTATAGTATGGTATATGGTTAAGGCACGTGGTGCCACTTTACTCGGGGAGAGTGCTGCGTGTGTCTTGCGTGTGTGGTGAGGGTTTGAGTCGATCGGGCAGGATTCTACGATGAGCCTTGGGGGCGAGTCTTGCCGGGGGGTGTGTTCTGGGCATCCCTATGAGAGGTATCTGTGACGAATATATTGTGAGGTATATGGTGATCCCGGGGGTGAGAGCCTTCGTGGAGCAAGGCCCCGGGTAGGAGGTGCTATGGAAGCACGAACTGTTTTAGTCCCTATGAGAAGATAATCCTGTTTGATCCCCCATAGGACCTGATATCCCTTAAGAACCAGAATCTTGGGACCTACGTGCTCACCGCTCGCCCCTGAATGGGCGGGGGACAGATGTCTTACTAGCTAGGGCGGTGCCACTACTACTAGGTTGTTAGCAGACAGTGTCGGAAGGTACGGGCGTTAGGGACCCACACCCTCCTTAAAGCCGCATAGTTACCTTGATGGCCTGGGTAACCACGCCTCACAGACTCAGTGTGCCGGTGGTATTTATCCGGGATGTCCCAGAACTAAGTGGTAGGGTGGCATCGTATCGGTTAGAAAGCAGCCGGAATCGGCCTAGGCGGAGCACACCGCCGATGATGGTGATCTTGTGGTTACAGGAGTACATGCTCTGTAGAGTTTTGAATCTATATATAGTCCACGCCTCGGTATGGCTTTTCCCTCAACCCACGCTTGTGGCAGAACCTCCTAAATCATATGGCCCACATGCATGATTATTGTCTAAACAGACTCCAAATAACCATGATTGTGTTCCATATGACTTAAAAAGTCTATTGGGTAAATCCCGAATCATCCACAATTCTCCGAGCAGGATCAATCATTATAAAGAGACATTGCAGTATTACAACAGTTTGATATAAATAATATACATTGGAGTAAAATAGCGGAAGGCTTACAATAACATAAGTTTACAAACCTTTGAGTTTTAAATATTTACAACCATAAGTTTAGATTGTACAAACTATAATAGTAGTGGAGTAGCAGTAGATAACTTTATTACAATACCAAACAATAAGCTCTGCCCAAGAGCTAAACATCTTACTCATCGTCACTTTCCTCGACGACTGTCATGCAGCAGGACGCAAAGCACTCCTGCCCATGAGGCTCACCTGCAACAAGGGTTCAACAAACCCTGAGTATAAAAGTACTCAACAAGACTGACCCGACGAAAAAGAGGGGTGAAGACTCAAGAAATGCAGGCTAGAGGGACAAGGTAAGGCTTATAAGAGATAAGAAATTTTGCGAAAAAGCTTAACATAAAGAAAAGTTGCTTTGATCTAGCTCCAATTACCAACCAACTTCATTATTAAACCTTAGTCATTGTTCAAGTTGTTACTACGATGATGAACACCGATCGAGTCTTCTTCTCCGAGAAGCAACGGCGATTCGAATCCATTTTCATACCTAGCTGGGACCTAGGTCACTGGGATACCGGAGACTTTAACTTCGATGCATACCAGATGAACCGATATACCGGGATAACAACCGCAGCCATATATCACCACATGATACACCTGAGCTCTTCTGCCCCGTGTATCGATATACATGGGAACTTAAACCCACAGTATAACACACTATGACATATGTGGGGACTCTGGCCCACTATATGTCACTCCATGATATGCGTGGGGACTCTGGCCCACTGAATACCACTTCATGCATGTGGATTTCTAATTTCTCAATATCACCAGTTCACCAACGGACAGGACCTAGGGCATCAACAGACGGAAACACTACAGAGGGACTCCATTCCCAGTGCAAGTTAGCCGTCCGGACTCGATTTATTAACTATTATCAAGATTCCAACAAGTAAAATCAATCTCATCTTTTTCATTCTTTTACTTTTGAACACTTAACTAATTAAGCAGGGCTAAGCGTTACTACATAGCTTTCAAAGCAGGTAACAAGGAATAAGGAAATAAGACAGATAATGCAATTGGTGGGTTTTCACTCAACTCCTATTACTTAATGCAACATATCATAGCTGAAGCGATAAAACTTTTATAAATAGAACAGGGTTTGAATGCATCCGGGGCTTGCCTTGGTATTCGGGGTAGACGGTCTCGAACTCCGGATCAACTCCCGATTCCTAAATCTGCTCGTCCTTGGGATCTGGTGCGACAACGTTAACTCTCCGTTAACGGAAACTATTCGATAATTAATATGCTTTAACATGATGGAATAGTAAACATGATGCTCGATGGATGCATGATCAGATTAAGGGCTTGAGTACAACTTTTCTGCATGATAAAGTTGCAAGCCAACAAAACTTCGCTTATCAAGCTCATTAGGGTTAACTACGCCATTTAAGAAATTAATCAAATACATGAAATAACGTTGATTAAGCCCTAATGACATGATTAAGATAAGCACAAACAATTAATTAAAGTGCCAAAGTCAAACAAATCCCAAAGTCAAACAAATCCTATAATGATTAAACTTAATTAAAGAGATTAATTAATTATTTAAAAACATAAAATAAAGGCATAAAATTAAAGTTATCAAATTAAGCCCAAAATTTTATTTTGGAAATCTCTTAGCCTAATTAGATGGAAAAACAAATTTCAAAATTAAAAGCCAATTATTTAATTTATTAAAAATCATTGAATGTCCATTTTTTGATTAAGAGGGCTAATTTTAACATATGCAAAAAGTACTCAAATTTAGCATTTCATATTTTTCCTAGGTAGATGACATCAAAAAGAACATACACAAAAATTTTCAGAATTTTTAAAGCTATATATGAATTACTATGATTTTTCAAAGAAAATAGCATTTAAATCATTTTCTGAAAATAGAAAAAATCGGCACAGTGCTCCCGCGCTGACCGACAGTCCACCGGCGGTTGACCGGCGATTACTCACCGACGGCGGGGTCTCCGGCGACAAGGTTTGTCCCTACAGACTCATCTCGACACGACGAGTCATTTAAGGTAGCTAACGTGGCGGCGGAGCGACGGCGGCACCCACGCCGGCGGCCATGGCGGCGCGGCGGAGCTCGGGCGCGGCGGCGACGCTCACCGGAGCGATTTTCGGCGACGGTGAGCACTCGGGCATACGCAGGGCACTCAGGAGAACCGAAATTGCAATAAAATGACGCCGTCCCCTGTTCCTAGCCAAAGTGGCAACGCGCGCGGCGGCGCTGGCAAGGCATGTCGGCGGCGAGCTTCGTGTCCGGCGGCTACGACACGGAAATGATGAAATTGATAGCGCAGACAGCTACAGGAGCTCACCACGGTGCTGATGCGCACGAAGATGAAGGCTCGGAGCGGCTGAGTCGAGCTGCAGACGGCGGCGGTGATGGCGGCGGCGGCGCTCCGATGGCAAAGACGGCGTCACCGGAGTTCCTGTGCACCATCCAGCCGGCCAAGATGCGCATGAGAGGCAGGATAGCATGGAGAACACGATGAGAGGGTTAAAGAGAATATATTTTCAACTTTGGCGACGGTCGACGGTGAAAAATCTCGCAACGGCTCGGCGGCCGGCAGCGAAGAAGATGACGGCGCGTGGGCAGCTCGGGCGAGGAGAGCAAGCACGAGCTAGCTCAAACTGACCGTAAGGATGTGGCGGAGCTATTAGCAAGAGCAATCGGGCAGTGGTGAATCGACGGCGGCGAATTTGGGCGGCGGAGCGAGGTCGTCGGCGACGGCGGCGGGGAAGAAGAAGGAGAAGAAGTCGGCCACGGCTGACCTATTTATAGGGCGGAGGCGATGTATGAACGGGCGACACGACGACGATGAACCTTCGCGCATCCAGGAGCACACTGGCAGCCGAGCATGTGCGGCGGTGGACGGCGGCGCGGGTTGAGAAGCCGGCGATGGCGGCCGACGATAGGTTTCGGTACTGTTTAAGAAAATTACAGAATTGCCATTCATTTAAAAATTACAAATTACTCCAAAATTTATATAAGAAGTTGAAAATCTTCAAAAATATCATTTACATAAATTTTCAAGAGCTACACTTTTCCTTTAACTGGCATCCTCAAATTCTGTATGGATTTTGAAATTTGAAAATTCAAATTCAAAAAGGGAATAAAACCCTAGAAACAAACATTTGAAATTACTTTTGATTTTTCAAATAAACTTGAAAATATTCAAAACTATGAAATGTTTAAATTTCCAAACCAAACTTTTTTCACATACAAAGTTTTCCAAAATTATGCATAATTTTTTAATTATGGTTTTAAAATAAAAAGGGGACAAATGCTGGAAAACTGTATTTTCAAATTCATTTGAAATTTATTTTGGAAACTTGAAAAACTTTATATACCAACTTTGTAGCTCTTGTTAAGATCTACAAACTATCTTTTTAAAGTATCTCCAAATTCTTTATAGATTTTGAATTACCAAAAAGGGGGTAAAACTAGATTTTAGAATTAAGGGTTTTTAAGATTGAATTCAAACTCGATTTGGTTTCTAACTTAATTGGTTGGTCATTAGTGATCAAAAACATCATCCAAGGACATTTTTAGGTCATTGACCCAATGACACCCTTGGTTGACCAAATTGACTTTCGAAAAACACTTTATAGCTTTCCAATTTGAATTTAAATTTGAATTGCAGGGCTTGGGAATAAGCTTTGAAACCCAAATTCAACTTCAAATATGGAAACAAATTTTTAAGGGTTGAACTTAGGTTTATACACTATGCTTGACACTAGTGTAAACACGGTTTACACCTCAAGTACATAGAATATAACCCAAGTATTTGCGATGACATTCAAAAGTAGGGTTTTATTATTTCATGTGACAAAATATTCCAGAAACACAATCAACCTAGGAAATGTAAACTTGTTTTAGTTAATGCACATTAAGGTTGACTTAAACATGAATGCTTTACAATGCATATGATGACATGGCATGTTTTAGTTAATATAACACCAGAGGTGTTACAACGCTTCTCGGGAGTAGTGAGATGGGTCCTTCTTTTCTCCCCCTGGTGTTACCCTTCCGGCTGTGAGCCGCTGAGACAGGCTCTGAGAGAGAGTTGGACCTGTCGACTGAGTGTGAGAGTGTGAGATGTGTGTGATGGTAATAGGATGGGTTGGATATGTGGATGAGATGGGTTAAAAACTTGACGAACTATATTTATTTTATTGGTCACTACTTGCATAGGAAACCACAGTTATATGCTAGGCCTCTTTGATTATATCCTCTACATCCACCAAAAACTACATAGCAAAAGCAAAGCATAGGGTGGGAGAGGTGACCAGTACAAATCGTACTGAAAATTTCGATTTAGGTTTGGATGATGGCTTGTCGACGCCCCTGAAGGACGAAAGGGTTAGACGGTCTCGTGCCTACGCTCAAGATGGTGCAAGACACTGGTTCCGCGATATTCCCTCTGCTTTCATAGCTGTTCTGGATGCTAGATACTCTGATGATTCCGTCATGTGGTGATGTAATAATTTATGTAAACCCCTTTATTGTACTCTTTTAATCGATGTATGGCTTTGTAATCAACTGTTATCGGATAATTGATGATTTGACCTCCTGGACTATCATTATATCCTTTATTCTGTGTATTTTTCCTTCGTGAAAAATTGAGGATGTTTCAACGGGTTTCTAAGACCCAATGCCCAAATTTCTGGTTCTAACTTGCTATCTTCAGTATACGGATTGTCTTTTGGAATAGAGTAATTGCCCCCACAAACTTGTGTTACTAATTTCACTAGCTCCTGTAAAGAAAAGAAAAACAAGAATCAGATCATGTTGGTCATGTTCATTCACAAAATCAG
>CM041646.1:532311-542797 GCA_023333625.1 Bothriochloa decipiens
AGTCTCTTTGGCTATGTGGGTTGCAATTGTATGGTTTCCTGGACATAGTAATTGGTAATTGCATGATTTCCTGGACATAGTAATTGGTGCCGCAGAATGTAGACACGACGAGCAGAGTGATGTACGGTTGATGCCTTCTCTTAGTGCGAAGCGCACGATTTAGAGTCCATACCATCACCTTCGTACTTGGCCAATTGGGAAGCCCTTTAGCTGCCTTGATAGCACATATAGACCTTTAGCTGCAACATCAGAGTGGCATGTTCCCTGCATTTCCCCTCAGTGATTAGCATAAAACATTGCAGTTCTGCCGCCCTTGTGGTCTTGAATTTGCACGGGATTGGAAGGCGACAATGGCTGTCATATCTCTTCTCCGTTTGATGGAAACACAGACTCGGTGCATGTCCTTTCTTACCAATGCAATAGGAAGCAAGAACGAAAACGTTACATATGCATTTATCTTTTATATTATAATATCATTCTATAAAATTTAAAATCTATAAAAAAACATCTAATAGTTCACCGTGTTCTCCCTCCATGCAAACGGCCCACTATCATTTTCTTGAACCGGTGATTGGTTCCAAAAAAGAAAGAAAGAAAAAGAAAGCGGTCCAAGTGTTGTCATCATCATCTGCTAACTGAAGACTCATCTAGTATGCATGAAGGCATCAGACACCCTGGCAACATGAAGGCCTTCTTCGGTTCTTCCCCCTCTGGCTTCGATCATCGAATGTCAGCTTGGCGGGCTCCAGCATGGCCATCAGACGATGATGAGCAAGGCGCGCCGTGCATATGCACCAGAAGATCAATCTCTGTGTGTGATCATGGAACAAAGTGACATGATACAGAAACAAAAGTTTTCCCGGCTCCTCTGTTTTCCTTGCAAACAACTGAATGTGGTAGTATTTACCAAGACCCGGGCTGCAGCAAACTCAGGCTAATACATATATATATTCTACGCAACAAACATCAGATCCCTAACTGACCGACAGTATAATTGTGATGTCTTCCTGGTAACATATGCACCAAATCAGTACTGGTCATTTATCCTTTCACATGACATGACTCAGAAGCCGGATCCTATCTTATCAACAAACCCAAAACATATATAATGACAGACAACAAAAGCATTCCAATCTGGTTCTTCAGTCCTGTCATCGCCGCCTTCGATGAAGGACCAGGAGGCGCTGCACCATTGCCCGTCTCAGGTCTCTCTGTCGGACAAGTATAGCTGCAGAGGCTGGGCCTCACAACCCGGTACACACCTTTGCTCGCCAAAACATAGATGTCCTTGTTGTTGTCCTCACCAAACGAGTATATGTAGCCAAGTGAGGGGAGAGGACTCCCGGCAGCGGTGTCACAGGGTACTGGAGAGTCCTTGGAGCAGCTGAAGGGGATCAGAGTAGAGGTGTAGTTCCCACTGCTCTCAGGGGTCTCTGTGCCGGTCCACATGGCCGAAGCATACAGGTCAGCATACAAATACCTGGAAACACAATTAACCGATACATACATCCCATTAGTTGAATTTCAAGAATTTTTCTGTCCAAAAGGAGTTCCGAACAAACAGAATGGCCATATCGAGATAGCGGTATGTATTGAGTGAATGATGACGATGATACCTTCCATACAAGCAGGGATCAGTGGACCCTCTATAGACATAACCTCCCATGATTGATGCTGACCCAATATTCTTATTGACATCAGAGTGACTGTATCCCATGATGGGAGGGATGGCGTTTATGGAGCTGAGCGAGGTATTTCCTCCAGGTGCCCACTGTGGATGATAAACAAGTGGACCCTCGAGTGCACGCCATCCATAGTTTCCGCCTTTGGAGATCAAATCTACTTCTTCGTATTCATCCTACACAGTTAAGGTTGTCCAAACACAAACGAAGTTGTTAAAATACAAATTTAGCTCCTCAACAATGACTGGAAGAAATGAATAACTGACTCCAATCACATTAGGCAAACTAACCAAGCAAGTAAAATTAGTAGCTGGCAAATTAAGCATGGATTACTGAGGCTCTTCAATGGTACCTGCCCAACATCTCCACAGTAGAAGTAGGAAGGCCTCTCGGAATCAAAGCTGCATCTCCATGGGTTTCTAAGACCCAATGCCCAAATTTCTGGTTCTAACTCGCTATCATCTCTTTTGGAATAGAGTAATTGCCCCACAGACTTGTGTTACCAATTTCACTAGCTTCTGAAAAGGAAAAAGGAACAGAATCAGATCATGTTGTGTTCATTCAGAAAAAAAAAAAGTCAAACTGACAGAGCTATATGTTTTGGCAGAGGAAACCAGCTAATCGGTACTCATATAGACTAATTTCAATTGCAGTCATCAATTTGATAAGTAACAAGTGCTTGCAAGATTCATAGTCGTGGCCCTCCAATTAGTTCAGTATAAAAATGATAGCTAATAATGCTGTCAATATGAAGATCCCATTCTCATCTAGTCATCTTCTGGAAACTTTGACTAACATGATAATAGTGCTGCCAATGCATCCAAAAGTTTGCTAGCTTATTAGGGTAGCTAATACCGAGGGCCCAAAAGAGAGACATCATTGTAATAACTAACTCGAATGTTCTGGATGGTGGTTAGGACCAGAGTTTAGTAGTATTGTGTCCGTTTCGTTTGTTAGTCCAGATGCCAAAGCTTTCATGTAATAAAATAACTACGACGAAAAGCAGGAGCAATTTCAGGAGATGTAAACACAGAAATCAAACGGACAAGAGGAAAATAATAAAATATGGAAATTTAATTTGGTCAGATCAACAAACAAATAACAAAGAATTTCAATATTAGCAAGTCAGTAATAAATGATATAAAGACTCAAAGACTTACTCGGTGCACTGTCAACGTCAAGCCTCATAATTTTGCCCAAAAGTGACTTCTTGTTCTGAGCAAAATTAAAAGGATCTCCCTTTCCTCCACCATCGCCCATCATGAGGTAGAGGTACCCATCGGTAGGACCAAAGAGTACCTGACCTCCATGTTGAGATGTGTAAGGTAGCCCCATTGTGAAAATCCTTCTAACCTCTGATGGATCAGCAGAAGTTGCCTGATTTCAAGAAGAACGTGAGCATTGGACAGATGAAGTTCAGGGAACATCAAGAAAGAGATTGGAAGATTGTGTTCAGAGGAGCAAACCTCAGAAACATTTGCTGAGGAGCCTTTGGCTGAATATTCTGATACAACAACCTGATACTGGCACGGTTGAGCACCATTCTCAGTACCAAGCTTCGAAGGATCGCAGTCCACATCAGAATTGCAGGAGCACCTTCCAGTGCAGCTGGATGACTTTGTCCTATCACAGTTGTAAGAGGCAAAGAAGTGGCCATTGGTAGCAAAATTGGGATGGAACGCCATGCCCATGAGCCCAAACGCCGAGTCGAAGTGCACCTGATCAGTCAGATCGACAAATGGGCTTGCTTCTTCGAATTGCAGAGTGCCCCCAGATCCTTGCTCGGGGACGGTGGCCAACCATATCTTCCCAGGTTGGCTGCCAAGGAATATCCTATTGGAGCCATCAGGGTGAGGAGCCATGTTAAGGTAGGACCCGTTATCGATCCTCTCGAGGCATATCCCTTTAGGAGAGGGTGAAGGTTGGGTGGCGTTGAATGAGACCGTGTCACCACTGAAGCACACAGACTGGTCATCAGGCGAACAGCCAAAGGAGCTGCAGAAGTCAGTTTGGGACTGCCATGCATCAGTAAGCTTCGACGGCGAGTTAGGAGGAGGTGCGGTGCCTTGCAGGGGAGGTTGGAAGGGAGAGTTCGTTATGCTGACATCCTTGCAAGTATCCCAAACAAGTTTGCAGTAGTCCTGAGTGGTGGTTTCCTTGGACTGAGAAGAAGTAGCCGATGCAGTGGAGTTGCAGAGGAAAGGAATGGTCTGAATCTTTGGCCCGGCGTTGAACAAGTCAGCAGAGTATGGACTGCATTTCTGGAAAGCAGAGTTGTTTAGGGTTTAGTATGTATTGTCATGTAAATAAACTTGCTTTTTTTCAGCATGATACATCTAAATTGAGAAAGAGCAGGAGCAGCAAGTAAGTAAGTTGAGCATGCAGCTAGCGCCGGTCACCGGTCGGCAAAGACGACGCAAAGTGAAGGGAGGGGATGGGAACCGACTGACTTGCGTCCGTGCATAGCGGGAAGGTGAGCGAGGCAGGGAGGAGAAGGAGGAAGCTGAGGCTGAAGCTCAGGCTTAGCAGGAGTCGCCGCCGCCGCATCTTCAGCTGTGGATAGGATGCTGCTCTGCTAGATCGCCGAAGAAAATGGATGAAATCTTGTCGTTTTACTAGTTAGTACGCAGTGCAGTGAGGCAGGCTTCAGCGTCTGTATGCATATGCATTGGGCGGATAGGAGAGAGTGGGATTGGATAAACACAACACAAAGACGAGACGACAGAGAGGAGGCAGCCGTACTGCAATCTGCCTGCCTGCGTAGAAGAAGAAGGAGGTCGACGGATCGGAGCCAGAGGTAGGAGATGGTTGGCACGTAGTGGAGCGCTAGTAAAATAAACTACCACTAGTAAAATCTCCCGTATCTTCTTCCATCACGTGTACATGTAACAGCGTAAGCAAAATTTTTTCCCTTTTTTTTCCGAATCACGGACATATACATCAAGTTATAAGATCAACAAGCTCGCTCGCTCCTAGAAATACAAATACAAGCACCTTATTCTTATCTCACTGCTGAGCGGACAGATTCTGAGATTGATCAAGTTATCACTGAAACCACACCATGCACCTCATTGTGAATAAACATACTCAAATGAAATTAAAATAGCATAAATAATCTAGAAAAATGTGAGTCAATGTCACGCTTTTTTTTGATAAAAATAGAATGTATAAATAGCCTTATATGCACCCAGGAACAGTCGCACATATAGGATGACAAATTACAAATAGTATCTTCAACATGTTTATTACATAACGAACCAATATTTATCACAGAGTATTACGCATAAACCAATAAATAACTAAGATATCTTTATTTCGAAGGCTCCACACAGGGACACGCCGACTGGTGAACACCAAGCCTAATACTCATCGCGATAGCTTTCATTCTAACCTTCATCTGTTACCCATCCGAGATTTTCTAAAATTAAAAATAAAGTAAGCGTAAGTACACAACCGTACTCAACAAGCATAACATGGTTTAATGAGGCTCAATTAGGCTGACTCTGTTTGACTGTATTTAGTTTTTATAATTAATCATATTGAAGCATAGCATCAAAGTAGTGAGAATTCCCATATACTCATGATCAAGATAACATTAACAAGTGTGTAGCAATAACGACGTTAAGATGAACACATTAACAATTTGAGAACCATCATCTTTAATGTAAATGTGTCAAGGCCGCCCTGACCGTGGGCACGGACAATATATTGATTTAAACTCTGATCAGAGGTGTATACTTTCACTGTAAGTCATGTTTTGCAACCGAGTGGATTTATAACTTTCAAACCACTACAAAATATATCAAGTCTCCTATAGGTTCTCCTAACCAATCAGAGATACGGAAACGTTAAGTGTAGAAACCCATCTTCTAACATGGCACAATCCTTCCCGGCTATACTCATAAGGACAGAGGCTGTCCTAGACCCAACTTCCAGACCACTAACCAGCTAAAAAAGGACCTACAAGTGACTAGAGCCAGAGCCATACAGCCCTCGTAGTTGTACGAATTATCCATGATAAATCACTTACAGACAAAAGTTCTTGTTTGTTAAAAGTCATCGTTTTCGTTGATAGCATAACACACACATCAAGTTATAAGATCATGACCATTAAAGCACTAGCATCATAACTACCCAATGCAACCTAAAAGGTTTAAGGGATCATGATATCAAAGCAAGTTATAATCTCTAGGGTCATCAAACAGACACAACATATGAATTGTTATTTATAGTGAATAGAACAAGAAAGATCCATGTTATACTTGCCTTGATTCACAAAGTCTTGCTGGTCCCGCTGATCCTCAAAATAGTCTTACTCAACAAAAACCTCACCGTCTGTACTCGACATTAACAATCAACACCAGACAATCCAATCGAGCATACATACACAAAGCAAATAAAGAGTTATTAGAGGAATAGTATATTAATCTCATCAAAACAGAATAGAAAGTTTATAAAACTATTCTACACGCTTCTACCATCACACAGATGTCAAGTTCACCGAAATCGGAGTTATAATGGCGAAGATATGAATTTTTAAAGATTTTTTATAGACAAATAAATACATCAAATATAAACTAAAAATATAAAGTTTCCAAAATATTCCAACCGTGGCATCACTGCGTAGATTACGAAATTTTGAATCTAACGAAATTTGAACAGATCCAATCGGAGTTAAAACGTGAAAGATATAAGCCTTTGAAAATAATGGCAAAACTGCAAATAAAGGAAAACGTATTTTGAAACTATAGAGGAAATATGTTTTCCAGTGAAGAAAACGTATTCTGGCTCTGTCTAAAGGGGAAAATACGCTTCCAGTGGACAAAGCGTATTATGGATCTGTTAAACAGAAAATACGCTTTCCAATGGAGAAAACGTATTCTAACGAAAGCGGCAAGGGCTCTTAATTAAATAGGAAAAAGGCCAGGGGTTTTCTGCAAGATTGCTAGATGAAGGGGTACGGGTCACTATGGGCCGTTGAATCTGAGATCAATGGTCCAGATTGAATCAGCGAGGGGCTGGTGGCGTCGCGCTGCCGGACTGAGAGCCGACCGCGGCGGCGGCCATGAACGGCGGCGAGAAAGCTCGCCTGAGAAATCGAACCGGCCGATTTCGGCCACTAAAACAAACGCGGCCAGTACCGTTCGGAAGCGGAGGACGTGCCACGCTTACCTAGGAGGAAGATGAAGGCTGAATCAAGACGAAATTGAGGAAGCGGACGGCTAAGGATGGCGGACGGTCTCGACCTGCAAACAGCGGCGGCTCACGGTGAGCGAAATTAACCAAAAGGGGAGAGCACCAACGTGCACCAAAGGTCAAGGTGATGCTTTTAAGCTAGCTTACGATGAAATTGACCCGTCGACTGCGGCCAATTGCAAGCTCCGGCAGACGGCAGCGATGGCGGCTAGGGTTTCGGCGTCACTGCGGCTCGAGCAAGAAAGGCGGCTGGCGATAGGTTTTCGGATGGGGTCGCGACGTGGATTAAATGCTTAAATAGCCCGTGGGCGTGGCAAGGGCGAGCGACCGAGCGGCGTGGAGGCGGCGCAGGTCGGGGTCGGAGCTTGGTCTCCACGCGCGAGTCTGGGTTGGGGACAAACCTGAGGAGGACGACGATGACGGGGTCCCCACCTGTCAACCAGACGGAGGGAGCGGAAGACGGACGCGGGCGGCGACCGACTCGCTTGATGGGCTGCGGCCGGCCCAAGAAGAAGGACGGCGCGCGCGGCAGCGGCTTGTGGCTTGCTTGGCCGGAAGAAAAAGGGCCAGCGCGGGGAAAAGCGGCCACCGGGCCAGAGAGAGGCGGGGAGAGTAGGCCGCCGGTTGGGCTGTCGTGCCAAAAAGCAGGAAAGGAGGAGGAGGGAAGTTTCCAAATGCATTTTCAAAATGTTTTGAAATCCAAAATTTAAATTCAACGACCACGACAAAGGATATGCATCAGCATGAATGTTCAAGGTTTCATTAAAATGTTTATTTTGCCAAAATTAATTGCTCACCAAAAATGTAAATTAAAATATTTAAGCTATTTTTAAAAACATGAAAATTTGGGATATTACGGTCAAGACTCTCTTGCTTCTTGATTGCTAAAAGAAAGCTGCTTTTTACCTCAGGCATGTTGATGCCAGCACTTACGTAACATGCCGGCGCCATATGCGCCGTTCAAAGTGAGAC
The DNA here is from genome assembly GCA_023333625.1 of Bothriochloa decipiens. Taxonomy (NCBI): domain Eukaryota; kingdom Viridiplantae; phylum Streptophyta; class Magnoliopsida; order Poales; family Poaceae; genus Bothriochloa; species Bothriochloa decipiens. The sequence continues at coordinate 540,162 of CM041646.1, forward strand.
AAAAAAAATTAATATGACAGTGAAGGCACGCCGTGCCATTGACAAAATGGCATATAAGATGACCTTGCCGGGCTGCAACTCGCGTCGAGGGGTTAAACTCGATCAGCAGAGTGCTCGATTTCATTGCACGGTTTTTAAGAGTGAGATGTAGATATTAGAATGAAATAAAATCCATATCGAACGCACAGTTTTATAGTTAAAATGTCAGCGCCACGCATGAGGTGTTATTGTCTTAAACCAGTGCCACTCATGTTAGGCGCCATGCACACAAGACAGATTTTCTCGAAAAAAAAAAGTTATGACAGTGAAGGCTAAGCCATGCTATTGATAAAAAAACGGAACGAAAGGCATACAAGGTGACCCTGGCTAGCTGCAACATTAATAATAAATTATTTGCGAGTGGTTCTGGTGGTTGGCCATACCCTCCAAGTCGACATTTTACTATATGTCAACTTGAGGATATTTGACTGATCCAAATGCGGCATGGTTTCAATTACTTTATACACTCATTTTTAGTTTCTTGTGGCACTTCGCTTCATATGCCTCTAATTTTGTTTTTAGTAGTAACGTCTTGCTGCACTTTTTTTTTGCCACCGTTTCAAATGTATATATGCCACACCTAATCTACGACCTCACTTTTCCTTTATAATAAGGCGCATCTTGACATGACTTGGTTAAAATAGATAAATGGTTAAAGTGTAATTTTAGGAGACCACAATTTATAATAGTTCAAATGTATAATGTGCCTAAAGGAAGCTGGTCATATGAGTTGGAGTATTTTAGTTCTCTTTTTTATCCTTTATTCTCTTATAAAATTGTTGTACCTCCTCCTGTTGTTCCCCTAACCGAAAAGATATGCTTGCTCAATCAGAATTATATATTTCTCTTAGTGAGGTGGGCTTCTCCTAGTGTTTTAGAACTATTCTCACGTGCTACGACTAGTGCTAGTGTCCCTTTATTACTAACTAAAAATACTAGGAAAAGTCCACCACCTTTGTAATATGCAGTGGCGGAGCTCTTTGGTGGTAAGGCATGGCGCTTGCCATACCTTGAATTCTAAAAAAATTTGAACACCATATGCTCTGTAATATGTATAGATATCAAGAAATATATCTTAGGCAGCAACGAGAGGAGGAATAACAGTACGACGTGAATATATCTTAGGCATGCACGAATATAAACTCTTTATGTTTGTACCATGTTTAACAAAAAAGAAGAGGTTATTGGGGTATTGCAGTACTCTTTCTAGATAGAGAGGTATCCGTAGAAAAAACATACCATCATTAAGATATGGCATCGTTCGATCGAAGGTAGGGACCAGGACCAGTCGTACGTGTGTAGTGCAGACACCGCACCGTGCAAATGACTGACTGAGACAAGTTTAATTTGGGCTGTGTTTAGATCCCACAAATCACTCTAAAATTCACTATGCAGAATTCCTATCACCCGTCACATTAAAATACCGGCAAATGCATGGAGTACTAAATGTAGATAAAATCAAAAACTAATTATACAGTTTTGTTGTACTTTACGAGACGAACATTTTGAGTCTAGTTACTCAAAGTTTGGACAATTTTTACTAAATACAAACAAAATGCTACAGTGCGCTGAGGTGACACGATGTGATATTTTCTTTCCAAATTCCCGGAAACTAAACACACCCTTGCTCAGAAGTAATGTAGTGAATGCGTGATATATGCCAATGCCATTGACAAAAATGAAAGGCAGCCGCCAACCAGTGCTTCCATCATGCACGGTGGTTGGCGGTTGGCCTGACTCAAGTTGACATTTTATTCTTGACTACTAATAAGTTTTGTTTGGTTTATTTAGACACGAACTATATATGTAGAAAGTACTAGTTTTTTTTTTGCTTGGTACGGAGGATTTTTGGTTTGCCTCTGTAGCCATTTTATTTTCCTGCTTGTATTATAGTGCACCTCGCTCGATCTATCTACTATCACAGTATGTATGTAAACACTTTTAAGGTTCTCTTTTGTGGATCGGAGTTCCATCTTTGCCTTGTTGGGATTCTAGCTTGCTTGTGAATCTCAATAAAAAAGAGTGCATATACATTGATCGTCGACAATAGAGACTGGAATGAACGAAGCGAGCGATTTTGTCAATACATTGATCGTCGGCAGATACAGAGACACATGCATCCGATCCGTGTTGCTCTACCTGCCACCGGAGCCCATCCCGTCCCCATCAGAGATACAATGACTCCGGGGTGATGCACGATCTCTATCGAATGCCCAATTCAAAGAAGATCATGCCAACTGCTAGCCGCATATGCCTGCTCGCGCTCAGCTGCCTACCTCTCGCTTGCTCATCAGACATCAGTCAAAGAACAGCAGCTACTCCTTGCTTGCGGACCCACACACAGCTCCATGCCGGAGGAGCTTGACTATAGCCTTCCTTGGCCTTTTGACGACGCAGGGATAAGATTATCAATTTGGCCCCGAGATAGCTCGCTCAACGTACTATAGTATTATTGGCAAGTTCCTATCTTGTCATGGATCACACTAGTATACTACAGCTACAGCTACAGGACAGCAGGGGCCGCCCAACGCTCGTGTGTTTCTTCCACTGTGGGAGTGGGACAGGGCATGACAGCGTCTTTTATAGTAAAAAAAAAA
>CM041646.1:558832-697342 GCA_023333625.1 Bothriochloa decipiens
CTCACATTGAGGCGTGGCCAATTGCCCCATTCTCTGTCTTTCTACAATATGATGAATCAATAATTCAGTTATTCAGGTGATGGACTCAGATCTTAGGAGAAGACTGATCTTTTGCTTGCTCTCATCCACGATAAGAAATTATCAGATCTTGCAAGGATAAGCTGATTGTTTGTCTATTCATGGGAAATTCATTTGGCAGAGATCATGTCAACTAGCCATCTGTTGGGTCAATATTTTAGGATTTTGTGAAAGCATCTGACACTGCTTCTATGATAATGGAGTGGAGATGAGTCCATATTTTTTCGGTATCTTTTGCATTCTTATACATAATGTTGTTTTCAGGTTGATCTGTCCTTCTACAGAGACCCAGAGGAAGCAAAGGAGCAAGATGAGGAAGCAGCCGCGGCTCCTGAATTTGTTGCAATCACTGACTACCAATACCAAGGGGCTGATCAGTGGGGTGGTGACCAGTAGACTGATGATGTGGCTGTGCAGCCTGTTGCTACTTCTGATACTGACTAGGGTGCTGTTTGTGGTATACCAATTTACTCATGGATACTGCTACCTCTGATGTGGCTACTTGATGATAGTGTCTTGATCTTTCAATCGTGTTCAGAATCCTTGAATGTCAAATAGCTGTGGGAATGTAAAATGTCGATGATCTATAATGGATGTATTCGACCAACTGATGTACTATCCCCATTCCAAAATACTTGACTCAGTTTTTATAAAAATAATTTTATATGTTACAATATATATTTGAGTTGAGTTGAAATTTTTAAGTTCTATGCACTAAACTATATTTTTGTTGTTTTAATTTCTATATCTGAGTGCCGAGTTGATTAACTTGTTTGTTTTCTCATTACACCATCCCAATTTCAAACTGTACAGCTTCACATCACATTTGAGTTGACAGGCTTCCTCGTATATAATTGTGTGAGACTTACACAGTATATCGTTGTTTGGTTGTTTTACGTGCATCACTCGAATAAACCTGTAACGTTACTAGTCTTTATAGGGCGGAGCAGGGAGTCTTGCGTTGAAATAAGCATGGGCTGATTAGGATAGGACGGAGCAGGGAGTCTTGCGTTGAAATAAGCATGGGCTGATTAGGAAGCCCAAGTAAGCCCAACCAGGGACTAGGCCCATTCGGTCTTCCTTCACATATGTGGTGGCCAGGCGGCAATGGAAATACAGACAGGCCCACTCGGATTTCAACTCTAAAAAAAATATTCCATGCTAGTCATCAAGATTCTCTCCTCTGTACCAGTTTCTCCCGCACCATTTGTTCACGATGTAGCCCTTTTTTTGTCGTTCCTTGTGCTTCCATAATACTTCTCTATCCTGGTATCTCACCGGTCACCGGAATAGCTTATGTATTTTAATTTTGTACTACTCCTTAATGAAATACACATGAAGTTGTGTTTAAAAAAACATTTTTTATTCCTCGGCAGTACAAGCTCACTATAGCTGAGGTTAAGCATACACCGTCGTCGCGTTCGTGGTGGATACTAGCACGTGGACCGAGATGGTACAATAATACAAAAGTTTAAGGAGTTGAATATTTACGTTGTGTTTTAGAAATAATATAAGAACTTTGGACAATTTTAAGGAGGCATGTGTGTTTGCAAGTAGAAACGTCAGGACGAGAGCCCAGGACAAGTTTAGAGAGCCGGATGTATAATTAGAACTTTACGAAAACTCGGAACAAGTTGAAGAGAATTGCCAATAAAATTTACTCCTTTTTTCAAAGCACTACATGCGCAAGTACTCACAAATATGTACATATACTCTTTTTCACGAACATGCTTATGCATGTGTTTTATTAATTAGGAGGGTAATAACAGTTGTATATATAGGGAGAAATATGTATACATACTTATCCTAGCCGTGATTGAAATTAGCACTTAGGCGTGATCGAAAAGAAAATTCAAGTGATAGAATTGGTAGATTTAGAAGAAGATGGTATTAGAAGTAGGCTTTTGTGAAGTCTTGTAACACACGATATGTAACGTGTGGTATTGTTTAACATGTTATAACTCTCCCACTCGGTTGAGATCTGGAAGGGTCCATAGATAGAGTTTGTTAGCAACAAGAGAAGGAGTAGAACTTGGTTACTTGCTGGATCCTGAAAGATCTCATCGGTGGTTTTGTAATCCACGCGTCAGGCTGTTTGGCGCTGATATTTAACAGGCAGGCGTCGGACCAAGGGCCTCAACGACGTTTCACCCAGCTGCCCTCTGAGCATGTTCATCAGAGCAGAATAGATTCACTTCCATCACCATGTCGTCATCCTCCTGCAATGCCTCCAACCCACTCGCGGCGAACGTCGTGACCGAGAAGCTCACCCGGGCAAACCATGCAATGTGGCGCGCTCAGGTTCGCTCGGCCATCCGCGGTGCTAAGCTGCAAGGCTATGTCACTGGAGCATGCAAGGCGCCGACCAAGCAGATCACCGGCGACGACGGCAAGGAGATCGAGAACCCAGCCTACGAAGCCTGGGACGCACAGGATCAGAAGATCCTTAGCTTCCTCCTTTCCTCGGTGTCGAAGAGGATTATGCCCCACGTCACCAACGCCAACACGGCTGCAGAGGCATGGAGCTCCATTGAGGGCATGTTCACCTCGCAGACTCGCGCTCGTGTAGTGAACCTACGCATTGCGCTCTCTAGTACCAAGAAAGGTAACTCTTCTGCCACTGATTACTTCACCAAGATGAAGAATTACAGTGACGAACTGACGGCGGCGGGGCGGACCATCACGGATGATGAGCTGGTTGAGTACATACTCGCCGGTCTAGGCCCAGAGTACTAGTCGCTGGTGACCTCCCTCACCACGAGGGTGAAATCAGTGACCGCAGATGAGCTGTTCGCGCAACTCTTGAACTTCGAGACGAGATTGGATCTCGTCCATGGCGGAGAACAAAGCTCGGTCAATCTGGCCGCGGCAACAGCCGTGGTCGTGGCTTCGCACGTGGAGGTCGTGGCCGTGGCACCAACAGCAGTGGTTGTGACAGAACCGACCAATTTATTAGAGCACAAGCACATAATTCATCATTAGGACGGCAAACTACATGATTGAGACCTAATAGACCCGGTAGTCATACCAAAATCTCGAAGGATTTCAAACTTTTCCGGCACGACCAAGATCGTAATAGTTTAGCGTTCCCATTCACAAGTACATAGTTCGCACATAGTTTAAATCATCGGAGTACGAATAAAGTTATTACAACCCAAGTTCAAATTTCAAAATAAAGCGGAAGCGATTTAGTTCAAAGCCACACACGCACTTAATTCAAATACAGTGCCAGTCCCTTGGTCAACATCTAGCAAAAGCATCAAGTAGAGAGGAGTGACCATGCTCAAGGTCTATTCATCCCCCAAAGCGGGATAGAAGCAGTCTGACAATAGCCATAAAACATCTCACTATCTGCAAAAACATGGGAAATAAAACCCTGAGTACGAGAATGTACTCAGCTAGACTTACCCGTCATAAACTAAAATAAAGTGACTCCAAGGAGTATGCAAGGCTGTATAAGTAGGATAACTGACTCATTTAATTGCGGAAAAGCTTGCATTAAGGAACAATTAATAAGAACCTTCTAGCAATGTATTTTAATCTGATTAACCTTATCCTGCTACATTAGCACCTGTACTAAACAAGCATGGTAATAATTATTCAACAAGAAAGTAACCATTTCCGGTTGAGTATCTTCAATCTCAACAGCTCAACCATCTCATCTCTTGTTCAAGTTCTTACTACGATGCCGCTGCTCAAGTCAAGTGTTCACTGTCCAGGAACAATGGCGATTATAATCGATTACTAACCAGCTGGCGGGTATTCCTCACACAAACCACACTCACCCGCTAAGGTGAGCTACAGATCACCGACATTCAATTCAGGAAAAGCGCGGGATCAACAGGTACCATCGTACCCAGGAACTGCCCGGCTGCCTTATTCAGGGCGACCCTGACCTCGGACTTACTCTCCGCGTAACCTGTGGTCCCCCATCTTCACCAATACGATGCGTATAGCAGGTCGACTCCCGGCCCAAATCAAAATTAGGCTTCGCGGTCGGAACGACTTATCCTTCCAGCTAAATGTGAGGCATAAATTCAATATGACTTGAGGACGTACAACGGACAGAGTCCTAGTTCGACACAGACGGGATAACCACACCAAACCTCCAGTTCAGTCTCAACACCAATCCCGCCCGGTCTCGATTTATTTTCTCCACATGGTTATCCAAGATAACAATGTATTCAACCATTCCAAGTCACCACCTATAACTCGCGGATGACAGGAAATCACCCGACTTCTACCGATCTAGTTAAGCAGGGCTAAGCATATATTCGTACCTGAACCTAACAGGGTTGAAGTATAAATAGTGGCAAGGAATATAAGTAATGCAGCAACGGTATAAAACAACGCCTATAACTTAGTGCAGCAAACAAGTAAAGGACTCAAGTTAGATATTTTGCAAACCACAGAGAGAATGCTCCGGGGCTTGCCTTTCAGGAAAGAGTTTGGCTGGTGGTCGGGACACTCCGGAAGATCAGCTTCGAGATCCTCTTCTGCTGCTGCTTCCCGAACCAAAGCTTCCTGCTGGCCTTCCTCTCCTTGTGCTCCGGGAACTACCGTTTCGAGCTCTGACGATCCTGTATGATGCATAGTGCGTATGAATACCATGTATATATATATAGAAATACAATGCTCATGCTGATGGTGAATGAATGCTTAGCTAAGATGAGTGATATGATTTTCGAAACATATGAGATAAGCACATGTCATCTGCATTCTCTTCTACCGACAATTTTCCAAACAAACCTCGCATTACAATTTACTCGCACACTATAAGAAATTATAAACAACCATTATTTTGCACACTACACTCTACTGAACCAAAACCAATAGCAGATCACAAATATCATAAATAGCATAAAAAGCATTTTTACACACATGAAATCATAACTTTAAAGCATTATTCATAATTAAAAGAAATCAGGGTATAACTACAACATGACTTTAGACTACTCAGAAAATTCTGTAAAAATTATAGGAGCTTAATCATACCAAATAAAGACTACCATAAAAATTTCAAATCAAAACAGTAAGTACTTTATCCTACACAAAAATGACAAGGCAGCACAATTTCAGGGGCGTAAAATACTTTGTACATAAAAGTATATCAAATAACAGATCTCAGAACATAATTAGCTCTAGATTGATATAAAAACACTCTCTAAAAAGTATCATGCACAAATTCCTTATATATTATTTATTATGAATTATTTATCATCACATGAAAATAGGCACCATAACTAGACAGATCAAACTTTCCACATGACATAACCTCATAACATTTTTCACAGATAGAGCATGACATAAAAAGACTAACAAACTTGGTCTCATATTTTTCTGAGCAATAGAGAATTACTTATGCATTTTCTAAGATAAAAGAAATTAATAGAGATAAATAAAGCTATACAGAAAAGTTTCATAAATTCCACATTTCATATTTTTCATGCATAGATCATCTCATAAGAAAAATACTGCAAGTTGAACCAACTCATTTGGATGAAAAATGAGCAAGTTATGAATTTTCAAAGGTTTAAACAAAATCTGGAATTCAATTTCTTTAAAACCGGTAAAGAAAACGGTTTTGCACCGGGAACCCTGAGTTTACCGGAAACCAACCGAGCCCTAAAAAGAAATACGCTGAGTCTGGCGACTTTACACTCAAGTCTGGGAAAAAGAATAGAATTGTGCCCGAGGTCCACGCGGCGGGGGATGGTCGTCGGCGTCGGGATTCCTCGCCGACGGCGAGGTCTCCGGCCGAGCCACGGTTACCAAAAGACTTAGCTCGTCAAAGCGGGCACATTGGTGTAAAAGGTGTAAACTAGGAGCGAGGTTTCGACCGGTGGCCTTGCGCGGCGGCGGACGGCGGCGAGGGTTGGCGGTGTGCCGGCCATCTTGGGCTACGGCGGGGCAAACGGACTAGTCTACCAGCGCTAGCAGACCAAGAAGGTTTAAAAGGACTAGATCAAGTGATGAATGGACAGCCGGAGCAACGTCGGCAAGGTACGCCGGCGAGCGGCGGCGCGAATCCGCGACGGCGGATGGCCAAATTCGCCGGGCTCGAACCCTAATCGGCCTCATGAACTACACCAATCGACCCTACTCGAGCAGACGGACCCGATGTGCTAGCTAATTGAGGGAGAGAGAGATTTTGCTGGGCACGGCGGACCACGCGGCAGTCGGGCGGCCATGACCGGCGAAGGGGAAGATGGTCGATTCGACCTCTACCTTGGGTCTCGATGGCAGGAAAGGTGCGCAGGGAGTGGCTCGCGTCGAGGCGGAGCTTTTGGCAAGTCCTTGGCAAAAAGTATTCAGGCTACGGGGTGCGGTGGCGGTGCAAGCTCTCGGCGACGGCAATGGCGGGCGACGTTCGCTTTCTCGGGCTCTGGTGGAAGAGGAGGGGCGAGAGCGCGTCTGAGACTGGGAGAGTGAGCGAGCGCGAGGGTGACGCGGTCGGACTGGCTTGAGGTGGCCGGTTGAGCTCGGACCGAGGCAGCACGGCGTCAGAGCTCGTCGAGCGCGTGGCAAGCATGCGGGCAGAGCGAGGGCGCGTGGGCGAGCTGTGGGACCGGGCGAGCGCGGCGCGCGGGATCGGTGTGCGGCGCTCGGGTGCGGGGGCAGAACAGCGGGCAGCGGCAGCGACCCGGCGTACGGACGCCACGCGACTGGCGTCAGCTCGGACAGCGTCGCGAGGAAGAAGAAGAGAGGAGGAAGAAGAGACTGTTCGGTGGGTCCCACTGCGCCAAGATTCGTGCAGATTTGATGAACCCCATATTTTCCAAAATAACCCGAATTTGAAGAAACTTATAAAAGATGAAATGTTCCTTTTGATGAGTAGAACATTTCACTTTTAAACATCAAAATCTAATTCTGCCTAGAATTTGAATTTCAAAAATGGGGATTTAAAATTAAAAGAAAATCATTTTTACAAACTGTTTTTGACAGTTTTGACCCATTTCCATGCCTTTTCATGAAATGACCCCAAAATAAGTTTTGCTCCAAATAATTTTCTCTACAAACTTCATTAAACACTCAACCTCAAATAAGCAACCTATCACATAGCTCTAGTTCAAATCAAGGTAAGCACATATTTAAACTTTATCATTTCATGTACAAAATGATGCAAATGAGATGGTTATGCTCATGATGTGCAAGATAATGCAGGCTTAACACCAGGGTGTTACAGTGGTGGTCGCAGCCGCGGTGCTAGCAGCCCTGGTGTCTACAACAACAATCGCCAGGGCGCGTCAAATCATGGAGGTGGCGTGCAATACAAGAAGGGCGGCCGTGACCCTTGCCAAGTCTGCGGCAAGGGCGGGCACACCGCTCTTTAGTGCTGGTATAGGTTCGATGAGACCTATGTCCCTGAAGGCAAACAAGCATCCATGGCGACCAACTCGTACAACATCGACACAAATTGGTACACCGACACCGACGCCACCGACCATGTCACTAGTGAGCTAGAGAAGCTGGCCACTCGAGAGAGGTACACTGGAGGTGATCGAATTCACACTGCCAGTGGATCAGGTATGACTATTAGTCATGTTGGTCATTCTACCATTGCCACCCCTAGCCGTGATTTACATCTAAAGAATGTTCTACATGTTCCAAAGGCTTCTAAGAATCTTGTTTCAGTTCATAGATTTACTTCTGATAATTCTGCATTCATGGAATTTCACCCGGATTATTTTTTGGTTAAGGATCAGGCCACCAAGAAAACTCTGCTTAGAGGTCGTTGTCATCGGGGGCTGTATCCGCTTCCAGCTTCATCCACTCCACCACAACAGATCCTCACGGCCACTCGTCCCTCCATGTCACGGTGGCACTCACGTCTTGGTCATCCAGCTTCCTCGATTGTCCGTCGCATTATCAGCAGTCATAATTTGTCTGAGTCCAATAATGAGCACGTGTGCAATGCCTGTCAGCAAGCAAAAGCACATCAGTTGCCTTATCCAGAGTCTGTAAGTGAGTCGAGTGCTCCACTAGATCTCATTTTTTCAGATGTCTGGGGTCCTGCTATTGAGTCAGTTGGAAGAAAAAAGTATTATGTGAGTTTTATTGATGATTATAGTAAATTTACATGGATTTATCTTATTAGATTTAAGTCCGAGGTGTTCCAGAAATTCCATGATTTTCAAAATATGGTAGAACGGTTATTCGATAGAAAAATAAAGGCAGTTCAAACAGATTGGGGTGGCGAGTACCAAAAGCTCAATTCTTTTTTCACAAAAATTGGCATATCACATCTAGTCTCATGCCCACATGCCCATCAACAGAATGGCGCAGCTGAGCGCAAGCATAGGCATATTGTTGAGGTAGGGCTAGCTCTTCTTTCCCAAGCGTGCATGCCACTCAAATTTTGGGATGAAGCCTTCTTGACAGCCACATATTTGATTAATCGTCTTCCTAGCAAAATCATCAATTTCTCAACGCCTCTTGAGCGCTTGTTCCAACAAAAACCGGACTATAATTGGCTTCGCACTTTTGGTTGTGCATGTTGGCCAAATCTCCGTCCTTATAATTCTCACAAACTTCAATTTCGCTCCAAGCGTTGTGTCTTTCTTGGTTATAGTAACCTTCACAAAGGCTTCAAGTGCCTAGATGCATCCTCCGGGTGAGTGTATATCTCTAGGGATGTCACTTTTGATGAGAGTGTTTTTCCCTTCTCTGATTTGCATCCTAATGCTGGGGCGCGCTTACGTTCTGAAATTCTTTTGCTTCCTGATCATACGGCTCATAGTGGGGGCAATTGTGTAGCTGACCAATGTGCTAATATGTCTCCAAGTGTCCCAGAAGTTTCAGGTTGCAGCGCTCAAGAACCGGCTCAAAATCTACACTCAACTGCTCTACATGTGCCTGCATGCGATCACACGCTTGCTGCTGGCACCAGACACGAAACGGGCGCCACGTTACCACCCGTCGACAACACCTGTCCTCGCCATGATGGGCGCGGCGATCACCCGGCCGGAGTGCCGGCCGCTTCCCACCAGGCGACCGGCGCGGGGGAATCTACGCCAGGCGCTGCAGCGGGTGCGGCGTCCGGCGCCCCGCGTGCGCAGGCTCAGCTCCCGGGGGGATCGACGGCCCCGGATCTTCTACGGCGTCTGACTCTGCCTCTGATCCTGCGACTGCTGATGCTTCTATGCCCGTGACGTCATCCACTGGTGAACCATCTGATTTAGCAGAAGCTTTGCAAAATAAAAATTGGAACACTGCCATGACTGCTGAATATGATGCTTTAATGAAAAATAAAACTTGGCATCTTGTACCCCCTCAGAGAGGAAGAAATGTCATAGGATGCAAATGGGTATATAAAATTAAAAGAAAAGCTGATGGCTCTCTAGACAGATACAAGGCTAGACTAGTAGCTAAGGGATTCAAACAAAGATATGGTATAGATTATGAAGATACCTTTAGTCTGGTTGTCAAGTCAGCAACTATTCGGATTATTTTATCTCTTGCTACATCTTGTGGCTGGTCACTTTGACAGCTTGATGTACAGAACGCCTTCTTACATGGCCTTTTAGAGGAAGAAGTCTACATGCAGCAGCCACCTGGTTTTGAGGACCCAGGGAGAAGAAATTATGTGTGCAAACTGGACAAAGCTCTATATGGGCTTAAATAAGCACCTCGAGCATGGTATTCAAGACTCAGCGAGAAACTGGTAAAACTCGGGTTCAAGGCCTCACTAGCTGATACATCTCTATTTTATTTTAGTCGAGGCGACATCACTATGTATGTTTTGGTATATGTTGATGATATTATTGTTGCAAGCTCAACAGAACAGGCAACGACAGCCTTACTCCGGGATCTTAAAGATGAGTTTGCACTCAAGGATCTTGGTGAACTACATTACTTCCTTGGTATAGAGGTGAATAAGGTAAAAGATGGTATTCTGCTTACACAAGAAAAATATGCATCAGACTTGTTGGAATGTCAACACACCGCTACCTACCAGTGAAAAATTGTCTCTACATCATGGTACTTTGTTGGGTGATGATGATGCTACAAAGTATAGGAGTATTGTAGGAGCACTTCAGTATTTGACCTTGACTCGCCCTGATATTCATTTGCTGTGAACAAGGTATGTCAATTCCTTCATGCTCCTACTACAGTTCACTGGGAGGCCGTAAAAAGAATTTTAGGATACATTAAACAATGTGTTGGACTTGGCCTAAAGATACAAAAGTCTATGTCTACTCTTGTAAGTGTTTTTTCAGATGCTAACTGGGCAGGTTGTATAGATGATAGAAAATCAACAGGAGGCTTTGCAGTATTTCTGGGAAGCAATCTTGTGTCTTGGAGTGCCCGGAAGCAACCTACCGTCTCTAGATCAAGCATAGAAGCTGAGTATAAGGCCTTGGCAAATGCCACGGCTAAGGTAATGTGGATACAAACTTTACTTTATGAAATTGGTGTGAAAAGCCCTAGAGCAGCAAAGCTATGTTGTGATAATCTTGGAGCTACCTATTTGTCTAGTAATCCAGTCTTTCATGCAAGAACTAAACATATTGAGGTAGACTACCACTTTGTCAGAGAACGAGTAAAACAACGGTTTCTTGAAATTGATTTTGTGTCGACAAAGAATCAACTTGCAGATGGGTTCACCAAGGCATTGCCGGTCAGACAAACAGAGAACTTCAAAGTCAATCTCAACTTAGGAAAGTTGTGATTGAGGGAGGCTATTAGAAGTAGGCTTTTGTGAAGTCTTGTAACACACGATATGTAACGTGTGGTATTGTTTAACATGTTGTAACTCTCCCACTCGGTTGAGATCTGGAAGGGTCCATAGATAGAGTTTGTTAGCAACAAGAGAAGGAGTAGAACTTGGTTAGCTGGATCCTGAAAGATCTCATCGGTGGTTTTGTAAGCCACGCGTCAGGCTGTTTGGCGCTGATATTTAACAGGCAGGCGTCGGGCCAAGGGCCTCAACGATGTTTCACCCAGCTGCCCTCTGATCATTTTTTACAGATGGAATCATCACTACTACATACATCTCGCTATCAATAGATACATCCCCTGCTAGGACAATTAAGATTGATTCGCAATGTTCTGTGTCCCTTCGGAAGAAGTTAGACATAAACGGTTTTGGTTAGCAGAAATGGGCGAGAGTCATTTTTCATCAGTATAGAAGGTTGAAATCCAAATTCACACGGTAGGCCGGTGCTCACCACCAGATGCAGAAGACGCTGACAGCAGCTAAGCACTAGTAGCACTCTGTATGTGACCGTGTTGAGTGTGACCTGACTTTACTCGGCTCACATGCGTGCTATGCTACTCTACCTTCCCTGTCTTTTTTTTTTCATCCAAACCAAATCGGCCGTCACGTTAATTATTGACGATCAGGAGATATGGTACGTAGTAGGAAACTTTATGGCCAAGCAGGTTCAGTATTCTTCCAATATACTGTTCTAATATTCCTTGTAACGATTCAAGAATCCCCACCTGCATCTTCGTTCCACAATCACGTCATAAGCACAGTTTTACACATATTTGTTACAAAACCGCACTCCAATTCCTAGCCAAACTAGCATCTTTCCCCAGCAGTAAGCATATTGGCATGATATGTTTGTTACACACGGCGGGGAGGGGATGGGAGCATGCAGGGATGAGTATGGTTTATTTCTCTTGCCTTTGAAAATAAAAATTACTCCACTTAAATATCTCTTTGTGTGTGTGTGTGTGGATGGGCATTACTATATACGTATTAGTAGAATACAAAGGGCATAAAGGTGGTGTGCACACTTGCGTTAATCGTGCTGTCAATGTTCGTCTTTGTCGCATACACTCTACGCGTACAGTGTTTGTTTTGATATGAAGCTGACGACGCGGTTTTAGCCTTACTTTGCCACCAAACAAAATGTGCGCGCCGTGTTTGCTCTCCATCATCTTGTGCTAAAAGTAAAGCAGGAATGATTCGCGGTAGGGATAGGTGCGACCGATCGAGTATATATACATCGTTCACCCCGTGATGATTTTGCATAGCACCTCCACCTTCCTCACCCGCGGTAGAGACGATGGAGATGGTCGGCGACGACGCCGACGTCGTCCCCGGCTTCTCATCCTACGGCTGGGCCGGGGTGTGGTCCACGCTGGCAGGAGCACCTCCCGTTCCAGCTCGAGGACCACCTGTCCGCGCTGGCGCGCCGCGCCCTCGCCGCCGTGTCCCCCCTACGTGACCATCACCATCGACTTGCACGCCGCCGCCGACTCCTCGTTCGGCCGCAGCGAGGCCTACCTGGCCGCGGAGGCGTACCTGGGTGCCACCTGCGCCGGCCGCGCCAGCAGGCTCCGCGCCGAGCTCCCGGCGGGCGGAAGCGACGACCGCGTCAGCCTCGCTGTGGACGACAACGTCGAGGTCGTCGACGCCTTCTGCGGCGCCACCATGCGGCTCCGGCGTGGCAACATGATCGCCTGGAGCCCGCGCGGGGAGGAGCGCCGCGCATACTGCCCCACCTTCCACCGACGCCACCGCGCGCTCGTCGAGGCCGACTACCTCCCGCGCCGTCACCGTCCGCAACCGTCAGCGCCGCCTCTACACCAACAACGCCGGTGGCGGGAGCGGGGCCGACTGGGCCGGGAGCGGCGGCGACGACGGGCCCCCGCGCCTGGACCCACGTCAAGCTGGACCACCCGTCCACCTTCGCCACGCTCGCCATGGACCCGGACAGGAAGCGGGAGATCGTCGACGACCTCGACATGTTCCGCGACGGCAGGGAGTACTACGCGTCCGTGGGCAAGGCGTGGAAGCGCGGCTAAATGCTGTTCGGCCCGCCCGGCACCGGCAAGTCCACCATGATCGCCGCCATGGCCAACTACCTGGACTACGACATCTACGACCTGGAGCTCACGGCGGTGAAGAGCAACACGGAGCTCAGGAAGCTCTTCATCGAGACCAAGGGCAAGTCCATCATCGTCATCGAGGACATCGACTGCTCCATCGACCTCACCGGCAAGCGGCGGAGCAAGAAGAACAAGGACAAGAAGAAGGCGGCGCCGTGGGAGGAGAAGCAGCAGGACGACGGCACCAATAATAAGGTGACTCTTTCGGGGCTGCTCAACTTCATCGACGGGCTGTGGTCGGCGTGCGGCGGCGAGCGCATCATTGTGTTCACCACCAACCACAAGGACAAGCTGGACCCGGCGCTGATCCGGCGGGGCAGGATGGACGTGCACATCGAGATATCCAACTGCTGCTTCCAGGGCTTCAAGGTGCTGGCAAAGAACTACCTGGGCGTGCAGGACGACCACGAGCTGTTCGGCGACATCCGGCAGCTGCTGGAGGAGGTGGACATGACTCCGGCGGACGTGGCGGAGAACCTGATGCCCAGGTCCAAGACCAAGGACGTCGACGCTAGCCTCCGGAAGCTTGTGAAAGCGCTCGAGGAGGCTAAGGAGGCGGCGTTGTTGGCCAAAGCAGCCGGGAACAAGGACGAGGAGGATCGCCATGAAGACGAGTGACAGCGACAGCAGCGTCACCAGCAGTGATCACGACTCCGACGATGATGAAAAGAGTGCCAAAAAGAAGAAAGCTAATAAATAAATAAATAAATAAAAATATCAGGATTGAGGAGAGTAATTAATAATTACGAAGCAGATCGCATTTTAACTCCAGTTTGTCTGCAAGTAAAAAGTACCATTGATCCATCTCAGTTTGTGATCGAATCTTAACTCCATCTGTCTGTAAGATGACGATGCATGGCTTGAGGATGGATTGTACTTTAATTCTCACGCCCGTTGGCCCTTGAGTTTGTGATAACCGTCAACTCTTGTATACAGGCAGCCAAAGCGCTTATGTCGTGCGTGCAAGAGTCTTTTTTTTTTTTCTTCTCGATCACGATCAGGTTTTGCCTGTGTTTCATTAAGCTAGAAGCAAATGTTGTTGTACAGAGAGTGCCGTCTGCCTCTGCCCTGCCTGCGAGATTGAAGCAGGCGCATGTATGATAGACAACCCCAATAAGTCATATTAGTACCAATTACCCTCTGCTGGGTTTGGAACTGTGGATCTAGCAGTGATCCGTGGATCTCAAGTAGTGGATGCTTCATACACTGCATCATCATAGCAAGCCCAATGCAGCTAATCCCCCGTACGTTTGTGTTGCCTAGCTAGTAGGGGCCAGGTTTTTGTAGCGTCACTCTCACTCCAAGCTGCGGATCGGATTGGATCGGATCAGATGGAGGTATATGTGGAACAAGACATGACTAACGAGATATATACCCTGATCTAAAGTCGTTTTTCCTTTTTTGTCATTTTTCTTTGAACTCTTTGTTAGGCCGGGGTCTTTGGTCCCTCCTGATGCTCCCTAAAAAAAAGAAAAAAAATATAGAAGTGCTAGTTTTGCTGATGGAAATGTAAAGGATGGTTTGATTTATCAATGCAGCTAGCTTCAATATTAATTAACCACCGTAAGGCAAATAGTTAATTGTAAAACAACAGACCAGACAATTATTCTGAAAAAGAGTTAAATGCACCATTAACTTGCGGTCATGTTTCAATTGGGTCCAGCAACTACAAAACCGATTATTTGGTTCCGAAAACCTTAAAACCGGTTCACTCCAGGTCCAAACATTAAAACCAGCACGGTTTTGCCGCGTCATTTAGAAAAAAAGCCCCTTACCCATCTTTCGTCTCACCCATAAGCCCCTCCGGCCATCCCTCTCATCTTTTTCCGTCAGCGACGCCGCAGAGCTCTGAGCCGAGGCACCACCCTTCCCCGCTGCCCCACGACGCGCGTCTCGTCCCCGGCCACGCACCACGTCCCCACCACCACGGTCTGTCTCCAGCCACGCACCCCGTCCCCACCACCACACGCCATGGCCCTGTCTCCGATCGGAGGCGGAGCTTCCCCGTGCGCCTGCGACGGCCGGGCGGGCTCCCCATTATTCATCGACCGACGACGACCGCCTCAGCGGCATTATTCGAATCCGATGGCTGCCGCCGTTGGTCCGCCTGCAGGCCAAGGGTGATCGTCCGGCCCAGCGAATTGATGGAGATGGAGCACGGCAGCGACGTCGACGACGACCCGCCCTGGTGGTGCTGCTGCTGGCTCGTCGATGCGTCGTTGACGTAGGAGTACTCGCTCTGGGCACGTTGCTCGTGGTTGTGTTCGCCCTCGTACGTCGCCACCAGCATCAAATTGTCATCTGCACTTCTTTGCACCTGCATCGTTTTATCTTAGGAAAAAACAGTAAAAAATTGTTGAAACTCCGATCTTAATGCTTCTATTTACCTTCTTCTTGACGGGGCAGGAGGGAGCGTAGGCGCAGCGGAAGTATGCTCTCGGGTAGGGGTTGTCGCGCGTCACCTTCTGGCCGTACTTGCGCCACTGGTACCCGTCCTTGAGGTGGTTGGCGTCGGCGTCGGCCGGCTCAGCGCGCGCGCGCACCGTGCGCAGCCTGGGCCGCGGCTCCGCGGTGATGCCTGCCGCGGCGGCCGGTTGCGTCAAAGCTGCATTGCCCAGCTGCTTCTGGGCCGGCGGCGACGTGGCGAGCGCTCGCGGTGGGCTGGAGCGGTTGGCGAGTATGGCGTCCAGCACGGCCGACGCAGCTTCTCCTCCAGACTCTCTTCTGCCTGTCGACCAAACCAAACAAAGGAGATGAGCAGAGCGGCGACTGGTGTCAGTGAAGTGACCAGGTGATGCATCATTTAGTGGACTGACCTGCGGCGGCGGCGACCGGCCGAAGAGGGGCAGAAGCCCGGCGCTGGCGGTGGGGGACGAGCACTCGCCGTTGCTGTTACATGGCCGTCGATCACCTTCACGTCTTGCTGTCAGACTATAAGTATATGTAATAGTGTAATAACAGAGCTATTATATGGTGTTATATTCAAGCTTAACGATGGGTACGACCTAGAATTCTAGAACGAATGAGAAGGCGAGGGAACGTGAAGCTTGTGCGTGGACGCTGCGGTCCATGTTATATACGAGTAGGGAAGGAATGCGCGGTCGGTTTTGCCTTGTGCTGCTGTGGGCGATCGAAGACGACTTGACCAATGGCGGCCTCGGGCAGTTGGGCGTCGTCGTCACCACACGGTGCGTCACTCCTGACGTGATCCTGCATCGTCACAATAAGTTTTCCGGTGGAGTCAAGTCGTCGCCGTTGCTCTCAGACCTCGGAGATGATGATCGGACAACGAGATGAAATGGTCTTCCGGTCCCAGGCTACCGTCTCCGTTGTGTTTGTAATTTATTTTTAAACTTCTATCTGCTTAGTGTAATATGTGTTTATGCGTGTTTTAGAAAAAAAAATAGCTAGCACGACTACCCTGATGATGATATAATATAATATAATCGGTGACGTTGCCTGCGGTACGCCATCTACAGCAGTAGTACTAGGGAAAAGTTAATGGGCGGTCCCCATTAAAACTTTTTTTTTTTGAAGAAGAAAAGCAAAAAAAATCTTGTACCGCGTGTCGGCGCACGCGTGGATCCACATTATTCATCGGAAAACGGCGACAGCTCCGCCTCACCTGCTCCTTCCTTCCGACGAAACGACGGTAACGTAACCAGCGGCCTGGGGAGCCATTGACTGCAAGTCAACTATTAGAGCCTGGCAGTGCCGCCATGGCCGTCAATGGATATGAATATATACAGGGGTACTCCTCTCGTACTGAACTGACTGAATATATACAGCTAGCTAATAGCTACGGCCTACGAGGACTCGCAACAAGCAAGGTCGGGATCGGCAGCCATCATGGCGACGATGGACAAGTGGGCAGGCCTGGGATCGGCGCTGGCGAGCTTCTTCTTCCTCTGGTCCGTGGTGCAGAACCACATCCCTGAGGCCTTCCGCTACCGCCTCGGCATCTGGGGAAACAAGCTCGCCTCTTTCTTCAGCCCCTACCTGGAGATCACCATTCCCGAGTACGGCGCCGAGGGCTTCCACCGCAGCGACTTCTACCTCGCCGTCGAGGCCTACCTCTCCGACGCCTGCGCACGCCGCGCGCGCAAGCTCAGGGCCGAGCTCGGCAAGAACAGCAAGAACCTGCAGGTCTCCGTCGACGACAACGACGAGGTCACCGACGCCTTCGCTGGCGCCACCATCTGGTGGTACGCCTGCAAGCTGTCCTCCGGGTCCCAGGTCATCAGCTGGTATCCTGGAGAGGAAGTGCGCCGCTTCTACCGGGTCGTCTTCCACAGGCGCCACCGCGACCTCGTCGTCGACAGGTACCTTCCCTACGTCCTCGAGGAAGGCCGCGCCGTCACCGTACGCAACCGCCAGCGCCGCCTCTTCACCAACAACCCCAGCGGCAGCTGGAGCTCCTACCGTGGCAAGAACGTCTGGAGCCACGTCCCGTTCGAGCACCCGGCCACGTTCGACACGCTCGCCATGGACCCCGACGAGAAGGAGGAGATCCTTCACGAGCTCCGGGAGTTCCAGGAAGGTAAGGACTACTACACCAAGGTAGGCAAGCCGTGGAAGCGCGGGTACCTGCTCTATGGGCCCCCGGGCACCGGCAAGTCCACCATGATCGCCGCCATGGCCAACTTCCTCGACTACGACGTCTACGACCTCGAGCTCACGGCGGTCAAGAACAACACTGAGCTGCGGAAGCTCTTCATCGAGACCACCGGCAAGTCCATCATCGTCATCGAGGACATTGACTGCTCCGTCGACCTCACCGGCAAGCGCAAGGACAAGAAGGCGGAGAAGAAGGCCGAGGCGGCAGACGGTGCCGACAAGCCCAAGCTGCCGATGGAGGCCGAGAAGGACGACGGCACCAAGGTGACCCTATCAGGGCTGCTCAACTTCATCGACGGGCTGTGGTCGGCGTGCGGCGGCGAGCGCATCATCATCTTCACCACCAACCACAAGGACAAGCTGGACCCGGCGTTGATCCGGAGAGGCAGGATGGACAGGCACATCGAGATGTCCTACTGCCGCTTCCGGGCCTTCAAGGTGCTTGCGAAGAACTACCTGGACGTCAAGGAGCACGAGCTGTTCGGCCAGATAGGGCAGCTGCTCGAGGAGACCGACATGTCGCCAGCAGATGTCGCCGAGAACCTGATGCCCATGTCCAAGACGAAGAAGAGGGACGCCAACGCATGCTTCGAGGGCCTTGTGGAGGCTCTGAAGCAGGCCAAGCAGGAAGCGGCTGCTAAGGCGCTGGCTGAGGCGGCCAAGGCGAAGGAGGAAGCAGAGGCAAAGGAGAAGGCGCAAGCGGAGGGAAAGGAGGCCAAAGAGAAAGACAAGGCAGCGGCGGAGGCAACAGAAAACAGAGGAGAAGACAAAGGGAAGGACAGCAAGATGAGCAACGGAGACGTCAAGCAAGGTGACAAGTCACAAGTATAGAATGAGGTCGTTTACTAGTGAAGTCATGGAGAAAAAATGGCTGAATAATGAATGCAGTGTCCTATATGCACTAGGAGACTGAGTGGTCCATTCATGTGCAGAGAAGCACATGTAATGTATCACTCTCTCCAAATCAATTGATCCAGTAGCATTTCTCCTGTGTTTAATTTTGTGTCCAATCCTCATTGTTCAATAACGGAACACAGCAAGGCCTGCTGTCGGTTGCGCTATCAAGTTGCTCTGTAAATTTCTTTCATGTAACCCTTGCTCTCCTCCTAAACTTTGTTTTAGGCAGTGTCGTGTAATGCTATTGTATTTGTTTCTTCCACATACTTATATAATAAAGAAAAAACGTGTTCTCAACAGTAAGAGAGAAAAGAAATATCTTCCTACAGTTACTGAGGATGATAAGTAAGGGGATTAAACAGGCATCGATACTTTGTGGAAACAGGAAACAATTGTGATACTTCATCTTCATCTAGCATTACTACATGGTATAAGCCATCCGAGATGTACATATATATATAGGCTCAGACAGTATATATGGTTTTCCCTTTGCAATCGTGAATTCACAGAAGATGTATACAAGCCACACATCAAGCCTAGTCGCAGAGCAAAGGTAAAAGGTATATATTTGTTCAGGCCATAAGTTGAAGATCATGTTCCATCTATGTAATAATCTCCGGATGGTTTATTCAGGCTTATACAAATACTCACATAATATACATGTACAAGCATTATTGCAAGCTACATCGTCATCTTACATGAAGACTTCTCATTTTTCTAGAAAAAACTGCAACCTCGCATATATGACACGCCTATAGAACTTCCTTGTTCTGATAAACAACACAAACGCAACCGCAGACCCGAACATACAGACACCGGCCATGATCATGAAAGAAACCTCAAAGCATTGCTTACCTACACATGAATGCTCATCTGGTGGTGATTCGATATCGTATATGTAGCCCACAATGCGCACGGAGAGGATGTAAGACCCAACAGGGCTTGCAACAGCCACCGTGTTGAATATGGTCCCAAAATGGTTCAGCCCAAAGATCTCAGATGTTATGCTCGGCATCAGGGCCCACTGACACCCATAGCACATGCCGATGAGCACCGACCCAATGTAGAGTGATGCAGGGAGACCGGAGGAGATGATGCCATGGCCGACGCTCATGATCAGCAGCGTAACACCTATAAAGAATGGCCTGCCAACTCCTCGCAGGCGAAGGAAATGGTCAGATATGAAGCCTGCACCAAACCGCCCTGAAAAGTTCCATATGCTCCAGAGTGACACAAGTGTGCTGGTCTCCTTGGTCGTGTAGCCAAGGGAGCCACCGATCTGGCTGATATTGTTCACCGTGGCCAGACCTGATCCCATTCCGCAAGCCATTGCTAGGAAGAGCAACCAGAAGTTGAGTTTGCACATGGCCTGTAATACATTCAGATTTTCTTTGCCTGCAGACAGGTCTTGGTCAGATCCCCCAAGTGCAGTACTGGAGCTAGCATTTTCAGAATCCTCTGCAACCTCTTCTCTGAGTAGTCCAGTTCTTTGTTCTGAAATTGAATTTTCACGCTCTGTCGGTTCTGTTGTCTGGGCCTTCACAGCAACGGCTATTGGAGACATCATCAGTAGCAGGAGTACCACGAAACAAACGCTCTGCACAGCTGAACTTATCGGGAAAACTTGAGTACAGATTATGAGAATCATCAAGTATCCAGCAACAGTAACAGCAATGAGGGAGAAATCATCTAGGAATTTCTTGTTGTACCGCCCATGTGGGTTGTGGACATCCACAAAATACATGAGCACCAATGTGACGGCTGTGGGCAAAACTGCCAGCATCAGTATGAAGGAGCTGGGATCAATGTGCAGAGTGTGGTAAATTTGGACAAGTATTGCCCCGCTCAGGCCAAGAAAACCCTGTTGCAGAAGTAAACAAAAGTGAATTGAGGATGAAAACTGGCAGCATTAGTATGGAACTGCAGGTGGGATCAATAGGAATTTCCTGTCATGTCTGTTTTCTTTTTAACTGGTTCTCGAACTTCTGTTTGATAATGGAAATGGGGAAATCCTTGGGTCGGTAAAAAAAAAAAGAAAAGAATTTCCAGTCAATTGACTGGGAGTAAATCAACATGGTCTGGTTGAAACCGAAACTGACAAACCAATAGCTTTCATCATACTAGACTGAAGTTTGATGCAAAATGAAGATAATTGATAGAATGTGATCCAAACAGTTTGGTGGGACAGCGGCATCCAGGAGCAGGACATGATCAAAATTCGTGTTATCCAGTAAGGCTCCAGATGGCATAAGCAAAGTAGTGAATGACAGGTAACCCAGAAAAACGTGAGAGGCAACGTGCTGTGCAGTGCTGGCTTCGAGTGTCAGTTGAGGGCTCCATCCCAGTTAACGACTCTACTGTTGTCTGAATATGTTGTTAAAAGGGAAGTCAAGTACAGTACAGTCAATTTGTCAGATCAAATATTCTCGATCGCATTCCAAAATAATGGGAAGACCGAGCAGAGCAGAATTGTGACAAGGAAGGAAGGGAGGAAGGAAGGAAGAGATGACCTGCCTTCATGATGCCGATGACGGTTCCTCGTCGGTCGGGGAAGTTCTCGACGGCGGAGACAACATCAGCAGTATTGAAGAAAGTCTGCGCCTGCGCGGCGAGCAGCATGTAGAGGCACACGAGCGGGAGCGGCGCGGGAGCGACCCCCGCGACGGCGAGCCACATGGGGAGGTACCCGGCGGCGCAGAGCAGGGCGCCGGCGAGGAGGACGAGCCAGGGCCTTCTCCTCCCCCACGGCGCCCACGCGGCGAGGAAGCCCGAGAGGACCCCGGCGTTGGCGCCGACGTCCTTGAAGAAGGCGACGGCGTCGAGCGCCGACTGGTCGTAGCGCTGCGACGCCTTGAGCGCCGGCGAGTAGACGCCGAAGCAGTAGGAGCCCCCCGCGCAGCACTGGATGAGCGCGCTGGCCGCCAGCGCCGACCACCGCGTCCGCGCCCGAGGCGTCGGCATCGGCGGGAATGGAAGGGAAAGCCAAGGGGGAATCGGACTCCGGCCAACTGTGGGTGGTTTGGCTCGACTCGCTTCGTTTGTTTGTGGGGCCCGCCTCCCTCAGCGCAGTCAGTCAGATATGGACTCCAAAAAAAAACGTTCACGTTGACACGTATGTCCACGTGTATGCCTATCCTTTTTCAACACAGTGGCGGCTTGGAGTGGTGCAAGCCGGTGAGACTGTGTGCGCCAAACTGCTAGCAACGGATTGGCGTGGAAAGACGAAAATCACAAAGAGAAGGGGAGGTGTCCACCCAGTATGGCATATAGGAGAACAAAAGGAGAGAGAAGGAAAAGAAAAGAAAAAGAAAGTATAAGAATGTTATGGACATTTGATCATTTTTAGGCTTTTAGCCAATAAGGGGGTGTCCGGAACTGCTCTTCTTCCGTGCTTTCGCTCCGCTTCAGCTCTACATTGTCAAACACCTTTGGCTCTCGAAACTCCGCTCCATAAGAAATGTGGAGTTAGAAGTCAATTTCACGTGTTTTTATAGAGCATCTCAAGAAGTACTCCAGTTTTTAGACTTTTATACTCTCACATGGAGCTCAAGTACAGTTACCCACTCTGCCATTTGTTAATCCCACAGCGTGAAAAGGCCGGAGGAGACCTAATTAGCGTTTTCTGGTCAAGGGACTCCCTTTACCGAAGTTGATTTTTATCCTTCTTTATTTCCACTAAATGTTGGAACTTAAAATAATTATTTCTGTTCTTTTAACATTCTTTCCATTTCCATAAAAATCACTCGACTGTTTTAATTTGTGACCTAAAAAACAAGTGTTGTATTTGAATCATGGCCTTTGTTTAATTTTTTGTCATCTGTTTTTTATTTCTCAGAAAATATAAAGTATAATTTCAATTAGAGGCATAATAGACCATTTGCATAAAAACTACAATTTCTTGAGCTGAAGGAGAGTTGTGTACCAAACAGTGCCAAACACCCCCTAAAGAGCCAGAAAAGTCGTTTCATCAAACAAGCTACATCTGGAGTTGTTTGGCACTTGGCAAGAGCCGGACATTGCCTACCAGACACGTACTGGTAATATACATTTCCCTCCACTTTATTCATGAAAGACGGCCATATATCTTTTTAGAAAAAAGTATAGCATTACACCCATAACTTCCAAACCAATCATCGCAATTAATATATATATATATATATATATATATATATATATATATATATATATATATATGTATATAAGTTAGCACAATGATGAATACTGTATTAGTATGCTTATCACAACCAAACCGCCGACAAACCTTAATCAAATCCTCTCCAACAAAATGAAAAAAGGAAACCACCGACGACCAAAAAGAAAGACAAACTCACATGTAACATGCATATATGTACGTACGTGTACAGGTCCGATATTAATGTCGTGTCGTGTCATGTCATATGGAGACGCTGTTGGGTATCCCTTTGCCGGTGATCCCCTTCTCCTTGCCGCCGACGTTGCCGACGTCCGGGAACAGCAGCGTGTAGGGCACCTTGGCGGGTCCCCCCCGGTTCTTGAGGCGCGGGTCCTTGTTCCTCTCCGTGACCATCTTCTCCACCCGGCGGAGGTCCTACCGGAACCTGTCGAGCAGCTGCAGCACCACGCCGTCGTCGGTCCACGCCGTGGTGGCGCGCTGGCCCAGGTAGAGCTCGTCGGAGGTGTGGTTGGAGAGCGTGGTGATGAAGCGGTCGGGCACCGTGTCGAGGAAGAACCTCTCCGGGTCGGCCTCCAGCTGCGTCATCTCCGGGGACCCCGGCATCGGCACGAACCGGCGGCACCGTGTTGGCCGGTTGGGCATGAACCCGGCGTAGCCATACTGGCCGAAGTTGACGGCGGCGTGCAGCGCGGAGGCGATCCAGATTAGCGTGGACAGCGACTCCACGAGGTTGGCCACGGTGTCGAGGTCCAGCCAGCACGCCGGGTCGCGCTGCCGGTCGCCGTGGCCGACGGTGCACCACGCCTGCAGCTCCGCGTCGGCGGCCACCGCGGCGTCCGAGTGGTAGAAGTGCGCGCAGTAGCTCCGCACCCAGCCCTCGATGGCGCGCCACACGTCCATGCCGTCCACCGCGTACGGGTAGTCCTCCACGTGCAGGTGCAGGGCGGCGGTCCGGGGATCCATGGACGCCATCCCCCTCTTGACGAGCTCCTTGGGCAGGGCTTGCTCGGTGAAGCTCCACTTGGAGTAGATGGCGGAGGACATCTCCATGGCGTACTTCCCCGGGAACATGGTCCGCTCCAGGATGCCGCCGGCGCTCAGCAGGATGCTCCTGGCCAGCGTGTTGATCTGCATGTTGTCCTTGAAGTGTGGCTCCAGGAGCTTGCTGATGGGGTGCATGGCGCTCAGCTGCCTCTTGGTGGCGATGATGAACGGCTCCACCGTCGCGTGCGTGAATAGCCTGTTGTGCCGAGATCGCCATGGATATGCATATGCATGGTCATATATATACTCATATATAGAATGGAGAATGGATGCTAACTCACTCACTAATGACTCACCAGTGGCTGATGAGCTGATGGTAGCCTGAATCATTGACGGAGACATGAGCCTTGGCAAGCCACCAGAGATGCCCGTCGGTGCCTTGACTCGCGGGGAGGAAGACCCTGCTGATCTCGCCGTCGCCGGCGCCATCACTAGGCAGGCTGAGCTCAATGACAAGAGGCTTGAGGGTTCCGTCGTCCTTGAGGAAGAGCAGAGTGCGCGACGCGTAGACGCACACCCCTTGCTGCGTGTTGATGCGCCGCAGGTAGTCATGGTGGTCAAGAATATACAGCCTCTTGTCATCTAATGCCTGCACAATGTCATCGTGCATAGGGTCATCAGAGTAGTAGATACAAATGATCAGTACTAGTGTTGATCCAACTTGACAGAATTCTCTGAAACACACAAATTTGGACGACTGATGATGACCTACCTTTTGGACCGTTCGGCCTTCGAGCTGCCTCTCAATGTGCGCAGCGGTAATGGAGGAGCTCTGCTTTCCTCCTCTGCTCACCGGCGGGAACACCTCTAGTCTCTTGATCACAACTGGGTTGAGCCCCGCCAGCATCCCCCTCGCGAATTCCTCGTCGCTACGCCATGCCTCTGGCTCATCTGCAGCCATCAAATAAGGGAAGGGAAAGATGATTCATCAAAAATGAAACAAGATAATCCAAGGGATTTTTCTGTGTCAGAGCAGAGCACAAGCAACTCACTCTCGATGACTTGTGGTATTGGGAACTTGACTGGCGTCTCCTTGACCATCTTGGACACCTGCTTATAGTCCTTGTGCGACGGCACCGACGTCTTGAGCTTGTCCATCACCTCTCCATCCACGGCCGGCTGCTGGGGCTTCATGTACAGATCGCCCTTGAGCTGCTCCAAGGACCGGAAGCTGTTGATGTTGCCATGGAACAGCGCCTTGGATTCTGGCAATACAAAGTGCGTCACGGCCTGCACCGCCAGCGTGAGCACCTCCGCCAGTTTGGTGGGGCTGAACCGCTCGTCGGGCGGGATGTAGAAGTCGAGGTTGATCATGTGCTTGCGCGTCTCCGTCACGCCGTCCGCCTTGAAGAGCGGGCGCCCGGTCCGGCACCGGCGCGGGTACGGGTACATGGAGGTGGTGCCGCCGAGCACCGGGCGGGCATGGTCCTCCTTGTCCGGGTTGCCCAGGTCGTTGTAGTAGTCGTAGTCGTAGACGCGCTCCCAGTCCTTGCGCTCGCCGCGGTTGTTGCCGCGGAGGCTCCGCAGCTCCTCGTCGCGCAGCAGGCGCAGGGCCGCGGGCGTCCTGTCAGGGAGGTAGCTCTGCCGGTGCCATTATTGCCATCATATGCACGTCAGGCACCTGGTCGACTGATGAAATAAAAGGTGCTCTGTATCCAGAGCAGTAGTCCTCACTGACCGTGTTGATGAAGAAGACGCGGTCGGCGTTGGTCTTCTTGTAGGGGTACACCCAGGAGTTGCACTCGAAGTGGATGCTCCGGCCGTCGTCGGGCAGCACCAGCTGCACGTGGCGAAGTGGATGCTTCCGTACGGGTCAGAATCTTTAAAGATACTAACTAATAAAATTAATTTATTAAATAAGTTTTCTCTTCACGAATGTTCTAAAATAATAGTTATTTTTGGCACTCTATAGTCTATACTCGATTTTGATAGTCTATCAGTTATTCATTTTTTATTACTTTTCATCCATATCGATCGGTACTTTTTATTTACGTAGCTTCTTTGTCATCTCCAATATACATTTAGCTGATTGAACTATGATGGATATAACTATATATAGTCTATATTTTTGATGACATGAACCTAAGTTTTCATTCCTTTTACAAATTTGGAGATTATTAATTTCTTAGATACAAACATCTATTATTTTCAATGGTGAATATATTCTACCAATTTGATGGCAAAATGTTTTAGGTATTTGTAAGAATTTTAGGATTTATCTTTAAATTTTTAGCGGTTCATGAGTAATAATTTCTAGGATTAATATGTTTCTAGCATAATATTTATTAGGTTGAAACATAAACTTAAAGTATATACACTCTTATTTAACCACTTTATGGGATATCATTAAAAATATGTTTTAGCTTCAACTTTTTCTCTAGTTGTTGTAATGTTGTATACATGTGTTCATTTGAAATTGCAATTCTTATTATATGTTTTATTAAAAAAGTTCATTTTTTATTTTACTAAAGCAATATTCTAGGTCTTAGCTAGTCTACCCTCTTAATTCAGACAATGGCACAGTTTGTTGTTTTAGCATGCATTATGGAACTCAAGATGTTAAATTTATTATATTGTATTAGTATTGTTTTATTAAAAAATTATTAAAATTAAATACTAATATTCATATGATATAATGTCTCAATCAAATTGTTAAAACCTTTTATTGAAGATAATGACTTACAAAATTTATTACATGAGTATTAATATAACTTAAAGTGGTTGTATGTGTCATTACTATGCGGTTTACTATGGATATTTTTCCATGTTTGATAAGCAAATAAAATAAATATTTATCCTAATATATACATGTTTCCTTGGTCTATGTAGTGGAACATAGGTGTGGTGCATAGTTTTAACTTAATATTGATAGAAGTGTGTCTTAATTTCAAACGGCTTTGTGCATATATTATACTTATAGATGTTGAATTAGTTTTCATAGTACTCCCTTAAATTAGCATTTATTAGTTGTAGATTTGAGATATTTTTGTTAAATGTTATATAGGCATATATTACATTATATTATCTTTGATAATGCTAAGTAGGAGTAATGTGAATGCAAACCAAGCGTCAAAGCATTATCTTTCATAATGATATGTACGGATAAATATTGGGGACCAAGCGTCAAAGCATTATCTTTTATAATTGTGGAGGTTAGTTTTTCCATATAGATTTTATTAGTAACTCCATGGATCATGATCTCCAATTTTTCAGCATCATTATCATGGTCTCTAATTTTTCAGCATCATTAACATGTAAACTCAAAGTAATCCATGAAATTATTATTAAAGCAAACAAAAAATTATACCTGATCATCAATGAGATTATATCAATACTTATTTGTTCAAAGTAATCCAAAGACATTAGAATTAAAATAAAAATTATAACCAGTGGTCAATAAAGATTATATTATGACTTATTTGTTCACATACTCTAGTGACCCTTGCTTTCATTTTCGCAACTCCTTTTTTGTTCTATCAAATCTCGCCCGAAATTTTACTAACCATACCAAAACATTATAAAATAAAAGAGAAAAATAAAATTTAAGTTTTTTGTCATACCGAAATAGAATGAAATAAAAGCACACAAATTAAACTGTAATTATGGGATCAAGATGGTAAAATTTAGTATATCATAGAAGAAATTAAATTTTAATTATAGGATCTAGCAAGATGGCTATACCTTTAGCCGGTAGGTGCGGCCGCTGTAATTATGTAGACGGCATGGACATCGGATATATCTCGGTGCCAGCCGTCTCTTTTCATTGCTTGTTGTAGATGAGCCGCTGGCTGGCACTATGCGGTGCTAGTCTCCCATGGATCTCCTCCACACACAAATGAAGTAGATGGCAGCGGCGTTGATGAACACCTGCTTATGCCCGTCCTTTTATTCCCCGCACACAAAACAGGCGGCGAACAGAGAGACGATGATGAGATCGAGTACGGAGGGCTGAAGATCCAATTGTTGCGGCACGCGGGAGACATCCATGTTGACGACGAACTGGTGGATCAACTCAGCACACGAACGGTCAGTTGTGACTCAGCGGCGGGGTATTGGACTGGACGGTGGCGGCGGCCAGGGTGAACACTGGGTCAAGCTGCTCGGTCGATCATCAATAGAGCTGAACCAAGAGGATCTTGCAGCAGACACCATCGTTGCCATCATGGCGATTTGATCCATGCATAGTTCAGTTGTACCTTGGTAGGCAGTTGATAGATGCCTAGATTTTAGGCTGTTTTGTTAGCGGCAAGGCTATCCCACCTGCCGAAAGCCGGAGAAATAATGTATTTGTTAGTAATGTATTTATTATCTTTTCTTTTTTTATTAGTACGTATATTTAAAAATAGTAATGGCAATGGTGGGTAATTTTTTAGAAAAATAAAGTAGATCTAATGGTCTTAGATCACAGTAGCCTATAGATTCAATGGTCAGATGCTTCTAATTAATGTGAGAATTTTTAGTATTTATCTATTTTTCTAGCATATATGGTAAGAGTTAACATGGAGGCTCCGTTGAGGCCTTCAATTAGTAATAGTAAGATAAGATGATCAACAGTTTACGACAAGCAAGCAAGCAAAGCAAGGAAAAGTAGTTGATGAACAATCGACGTACTGGGATCCATCTGCGTGCTGCTGAAGAGGCGGAGGGTGGTGGTCTTCCCCGGCAACGACAGGCCGAAGTGGCAGGTGACGACCACGGTGCCATTGATGGCGACGTGGTTCTCCGGCGCGTGAGCCGGGCTCCGGTGGTCCCAACAGAAGGGCATTTGCATTCCAGTGGAGCACCAGCAAGGTAGGACGAACTGCTCTAACACCTGAACTCGGTTGAAGCTCTCCTGATCCGGTGGTCGATGACTGGATCCCTCTTGCAAACAAGAGGCTAATCCCAAGCGCTTATATACATGACATGACATGCATGGGGATATAGATAGATGGACGACATGGACTAGATATTCTTGGAGTGCAGCTCGGGTGGGATGAGCTAGCTAGCATTGTCTTTCGATCATCTGGATTCTAGACTGTGCTGCAGGAGCAAGAAAAAGCACACTCCTATGTGGTGCCAGATGAGGGAGAATGTGTGCCAGCCTTTGCCCTCAAACCTTCTCCACATATTCTCGCTTGTGTGCGTGCATCTGATGCTACCTGCTGGCTGCTGCTTTTGCTTTTCTTTCAGGGAGAGGGAAGCATATGTATGTAGCCAGCCAGCCACAAAAAAAAGAAACTGACAAAGTGCAGTTGAGAAGTCCCTCAGCAGCTTCATTCTAGCATGCTTTGCTTTTGTCAGTTTCATATGTTCAGTGGGGGAGAGGGGACCTGGACAGGACAAACAACTTGCAGACCAGCGCAGCAGCAATTAAACTGAAAGTGATGCTGCTTGTCCTGGAGACAGACCACGGCATTAATCGGGAGGCAGGCCCAGAACCTGCGCATTCTCACATTCATTTCCGACTATTGTTTGACATTGACAGTTCCAAGGTTCAGTGTGAAAAGCAAAGGCTCTCTCCCTGACCGTCGTCGCCTCTGCTTCCTTCCTTCCTTCCTGCCTGCCTGCTCATGTTACGGACATGATATGGTACACAAAAGGGACAACCATGTGTCGGTGTGGGTGTGGGTCGTCGGAGGCCTCCTTCCAATTTTTTTTTTATTTGACAACAGAGGCCTCCTTCCAATTTATTTGATCTCTCTTTCCATGTGCATAGCAGCAATGTTTGCAAAAGTATTTTGTCATCTTCTGCAGGTGCTGCTGAGTTACAATTTACAAAGCGTAGTTACGTGCATGCACGTGCTAGGCCATCTAGCTTTTCTCTGCGACCTATCCTATTGTTAATGCATGGATCGATCGGAGGAGCAGTGTTTTTTTTTTTTTTGGTTGTTGTTGGGGAAGACATGAGAATCATTCATGTATCGATCTAGTTTTGTATGAGATGACTGAGATTGATCCTTTATTTCTTCCTATTTTGTCATACTCCTATTGTTGATGCATGGATCGATCTAGTTTTGGTTGCTGTTGTTGGGGAATTTATCTACGGTCCGGTGCTTTTTTTTTTTTTTGTATGAGATGACTGAGATTGATCCTTCGTTCATGCTTTTAGTTTATTTGTTGATGAATGATTCTCATGTCTGGTCCTTTACAGCGACGGCTTAGGAAAGCAGTCACTAGTGCATTCAATTGACAGGTAACGCTGAACCACCTCCTCCTACTCCTGATTTAATGAATGAAAAGCGTGACAGGTAGTAACGTCCTCTACTCCGAAATAAGGGGCACACAGAGCAAAGCACACTGTGTGTTCTATCCAAACAAACAAAAAAACAGAGCAAAGCATATATAGCAATTACAGCTGGCAAAGAAGATGCACCATCTTGCGAATTCCGAATCTGATAGTACACATGTATACCTCCACCCTAAAATACAATGTATAACAAAATTTAAATTTTTTTTCGAAGTTTTAAGGTATTCTAGATTGCTTACCTCATTCATGTGTGTCGGTCTTGGCCGCATCCATATAAGCATCTCATACAAAATGGATCATGCAATTGATATCCTAAACAATTATTACATACATGCATGTTACTAGAGAATTAAGCCCAAAGCCTAATTCCAATCAGCATGGGTGGTGGGCCAAAGGCGAAGATGGCCTCCCTTTTTTTTGACAACCGAAGAAGGCCTTACTGGTTCCTTTCCTTCTTTCTTTGGAGGTCTTTGGATGCCTGGTGATAAGGTTGGATGTGGGCTGGGCTGGGCCGTAGATAACTTCCCCAACAACAACAAAAAAACTGAAAAAAAACGAATTTTTTTTATTTTTAATTTTTTTAAAATTTTTTTACAAAATTAATTTTTTGTTTCGAAATATGACAGAACTAGTCGCTTACAGTGGGCGTTTTATGTGACGTGGCACACAGCCGGCCGCCGCCGGTGCCGGCTCTTGCGGGTGGCCCACTTGCGCCCAAAAAACGCCCACTGTGTGGGCGTTTTTTGGTGGCGAGGGGGCCGCCTGCAAAAGTAGGCGCTGTTTTGCAGGCAGCCCCCTGCAGCGCAAAAAACGCCCACACAGTGGGCGTTTTTGGGGGTCCCCCTATATATACCCAGCCCCCTCTTCAGATTTTCATTATATTCACTAAATTTTTCAGAAAAAAGAAAGAGGAGAGGAGGGAGGAGAAGGAAGTAAACGGCGAAGCCCTGTCAGTTTGAGACCTCGGCTTTTAGGTAAGTTTCTCATACATTACAAGTCTGTTGCTATGCATTAATAAAATATAATGTGCACTAGAGTTGTTTAGTTTTTAGTTGACTCTGGATAGATCCGTGAGTAGTATGTATATTAGATCTATAAATAATGATGTTAGAGCATTGCAGTTCATGTTAGAAATAATGATGTTTCTGTTGATGCAAAAAGGCTTTGGATCTGCAAACACACCGGGCTAATACCTAAGTTCGATATCAAGGTGTGCCAGTCGATTTGACCTGTTAATCGACAAGGATGATAAATTTGAATAAAATCCGAACGAGACGACAGCGATATGTCCGGACGTCAAAGCTCAGAAGGTATTCGATAACTGTTGAACAGATCAGACGAGACGACAGCGATACGCCCGGACGTCAAAGCTTGAATCGTGCTCGGTAGACGCGGAACCTGCAAGGTCGTCGGAGATCAAGTTGATGCAGCCCGTCGATTCTTGAAAGAACTCATTGAAAAAGAAAAGGTACTGGTGACGAAGTCGTCGAAAAGTAGATTGCTTGAAAAGTAGATAAAAGTAATAGATTTGTTGTATTTGATTGATTGACCTTTTCTACATTGCCTCTCGGTACATATTTATACCCTGGTACTATGAGTCCTAAACAGACATGACAAAGTATTACCTAAACAAGTCTTATCTCTAAGGAATAAAAAATAATGACTCGTACCAAGGTCAGACTCAAAAGTAAACTATTAAAATATTGACATAAATATTGCCAGTTTCCTTATCCATTGCTTACGATGAAACCTCTATCGGCACGCTCCTCATCTCTGTAGATTCCATCGGCAAAACCCATCGATAATGATTCAGCTCTGCTTTCCACGTTCTTCAGCTCTGTTTTCCATCGGCAACTATGCTTCTCTCTCCATCGGCAACAGCCTCCTGCTCTCATCGGCAAGATCATATTAACCTTCATCGACAACCATCTGTTAGCCATACTTCAAAGCAAAGTAAGCTTTAAAAGCACAACCACTCCCTTGCCGATCGGCACAGTTTTCGGCCTATATTGACACGTGTCAAAAAACGGTGTCAACACATGCCCCCTAATTTCGGAGTATAAAATACTTTATGCGCCAAAATTTCCTCCAGGTCATGATTACCCAAATCGCTTGAACTTCTCCTCGAGAGTTGCGCGTGCGGTAGTGGAAATCCTGTACCAACAGGCCCATATAATGCTTTCTCCGCCGCGGCCCATTTTTCATTTGCGATTCAAACCCTAGCTTTTCTCTCTCCAGTGGCGACATCAACAGGGGATCCTTTAACGAACCTGATCGGCGGCATTCTTGACGGTGATTCTTAGCCTCCATTAGCATTCTTTATTTTCTCCATCTTTGTTGTGGCCATGGCTATTCGCTTCGACGTCTCCAAGGTTAGTCTTCTTCTTTTACCCGTCCTCTGACATTTCATTTCTCCTTCTCCACACAGTTCATGACTCTTCCTTATTCCCAATCTCTAATCTCAGGAACTTTACAATAATCTTCTCATTCCAACGAATCAGAATCACTTTATCTGCCTAGGCCCAATAGGAAATCCAGACCCAATCGACATCATAAACGCAGAAACCAATCGAATCCCCTTTAGAGCTCAGAATTTTGATTTGGGATTCTGGACTGATACCTTCCGATCCTGGCTAAAAACCACTAAGGGATGGAAAGATTGGTATTTGAGGGTCGCTAGGCCAATGGAGCTGTATTGGGCGGAACGCAAATTAGAACAGTGCATCAGAATATCTATTGCCGATATGGAGAGGAATGAGTCATTGTTAATTGCCGCCTCCTATTTCTGGTCTGATACCCTGAATGCCTTCATCTTCAAACATGGGCCAGCTTCTCCAACCCTTGCTGATGTGTACATGCTCACTGGCTTGGACATCTCATCTGCCGATGACAACTCACTGTTCCAGCGAAAACCTGAGCATCGGCTGACTACCAGGAACATTGGTGGCTGGACTAGTTATATCAGCGAGTATAAGAAATCTGGTTCAGTCAGTCACAGGGAGCATTCAACTTTTTTGAATATGTGGCTTGAGAAATTTATTTTCTGCGGCAGAACAGTTGGACCGACCAACATGCACCTTCCTGCAGCAGAGCTGTTGGCTAGTGGCGTTAGACTCCCACTGGGCCGATACTTTCTTGGCTCAGTCTACCATCTCCTTCACCAAGTGTCACAAAGGCTGCTGCAAGGCAAATCCATCGGCAATCTGGGGGGCTCTTGGTGGTTCATCAATATGTGGTTGAACGCCCATATGCACAAGTATTTCCACATTGATCTGTTCGCCCAGCAATTCCCTCGAAGTCTTCCTGAAGATTATCAACTCGGGGAAGAAGAATCGGCAACGCGCCCCCTATCAACTTTGGAGAAGCACTGGTAGTATTACCAGGGGCAGAGGCAAACAGAGTCCAGATCGGCAATCTCTTCCATAGATTCTACATCGGCATCCCTTCTGAGCTTTGGGCCTGGGTCCCGTATGTTGATGAAGCAGCAAGATTCCCTCTTTCCTTTAACCTTACCGATGAGGCTTTGAACCAGGATGCCGACATTCTTAGTGCAATAATCACCCCTCGTGCCATCCCGGTCAACATATTTGGAAGCGGGAAGAACATTAATCCCACATACGAGTTCTATTATCAATCGGTAGCAGCAAGACAACTAGCTTTTGGACAACTGCCCATCAACCTCTGTTTTGCCGATGTGATTAAACCGAGAGAGACTATTGCGAACCGTGTGGATTGGCACAAGATTGTTACTCTCCTTCCCGATGCTGATACATCTGATGTTGATCTGACCAATTGGGTACTGGCTTCCTTCGTCACCGAATCCTTTAAATTATGGTGGCAAGAATGGAAAGAGCAGCTATTCTTTGCATCTCCTCATTTTTACTGGAACCTCATTGATCCCGATCACGCCATCCCTGCCGATGCGATAAGGGACTCTGCACTTCTTTTAACTTCCCTTTGATTCATCGGCAACTAACCCCTTTTTAACAGGTTGATGACCCAGTTCCAACATTAAGAGCGGCAAAGTCATACGGTTGCAACCGATCTCCCCGGTATCCATCATCGGCCATAAAGCTCCCTCGCTAGATGCTCCAGTGGGCCATGGTCGTACCAAGAAGAGCACCAAATCGGTCACATTTTTGGCACAGACATCTCAGGTAACCACCTCACTTTCTTTTGCAGATGCCGATTGCTGTGATTTACCGATTTTATATTTCAGGGCGCGAGTTCTACACCACTAGAATCTTCATCTGTAATTCGCCCTTCGTCTCCACCTACAGCACTTTCGTCGCCCCACCTTGTTGTCCTTGATGATTCTCCAGAGGTATTCTTTATTCAAACCTTAATTATTGGATCAGCATTTTTACTCATCTATCTCTCTTGCAGCACCAAGTAATTGCATCGGCAACCGTCCCAAGTGTACCGATTCCTCGGCCATCCATTGCCGATGCCCCCTAGCCATCCGATGCTGATATCTTACAGCACAAGCATAAGGCTTCATCGGGTGAAGAATCACAATCCAAGCGGGCAAGACTTACACCATCTCCATCGGCGTCCTCACCTCGCCCGACATCGCCTGACGTATCTGTGCAGACTTTTCCATCGGCAACTGCTCTTCCATCGGCCATTGTACCTATACAAGGATCTTCATCGGCACCAGTGTTGCAGCAGCAACCAATCAAGGTACCAACACAAGAAATGTCATCAGCAATTGTACCTGAGGTTGCTTCTTCGAGCCAAAGGCGAGAGATTGCCTTGAAACAGGTAAGTTAACTCCCTTAGATAACTTTCAACACTTTGGGTTCTTCTGCTGACATCACCTTTTCCTTTTTAGGAGCAAGATTCCCCCGATAGTCTGTTTTCCTTTTCTATCAGTGGGATTGTTCCCGATGATGAAGATTCTAAAGAAAGCTCTGCTCCAGCCTTGGAATTCTATCACCTGAAACCAAGTCAAAACTGGAGATGCTATTATCCTTGCTGCAACAGGAGACCTCTTTACTGATCCAGGATTTTGATTCTGCAAGAGCAACTTTTAAAAGAATTCGAGGTCATATTCCTGCCGATATCGAGGAAGCACTCTTCCAAGCGGATTGCCGATAGAGCCACTAAGGCAAAACTCCAGGAGGACATGATGAAGCATAAGCAACTTGCCGATGAGAAGCACAAAGACATCGGTAAGCTAGAAGCCTCTTGTGTAGATCTGGAGGACAAGATTGCTCAACTATCGGCAAGAAGAGAAGCCCTGCTAGCGGAGCTGAGATAGATTGAAGGAGCCTTGGACACAGCAAATCATGAGAAGGCCCAAATGCCCGAAGCTGTCAAGACTCTTCAGCAAGAAAGGGACAACCAAGTCCTCAAAACGCTGGCGCTCAAGAAGAAGATCAAGCCAGTTGAAGGCAATGCCGATGAAGATGCAAAGATAATGGAGGAAGCTGACCAAATTCGCCTGCGTGCGATATCAACTATCCATTCATTGTTGAACTTGTAAACCTCCCTTTTCATCGGCAATGTGATGTATCGGTAATTTGTAAAACTTCACATTAACGTAGTGCCGATACATTCTTTTTGAACAAGCACTTTATCTATATATATTTTTTTTATTGGCAAGTGCTAAGAATCTCATCGGCAATAGGAAAACCATGTTGATGTCTGCCGATGGACCTTCACTTTTGCGCTTCAGCCGTCATACTTGAGTTTTTGCTCCACGGGAACTTTCCTGTTTGTGCTCACGTTGCATCTTCCTCTTTTGAGTCTTCGTTAGACCTTTAGGACACCATTGAGGAAGCTTCGTCTTCCAGACGGGTTGATAAATTTTTGCACTTGAACCTGGGCAATTTGTATTGGGATCTCTATGAAGAATCATTTCATCAGAGACTCTCATATTGGCCATCTCCCTGAGCTCCTCTCGGTTCATCGGCAAACGGTCGTCATGCCTGCCCAGCCTTTCATGTACACTGGTCCTGCCCCCCAGCCGATCATGTACTGATGCCCTCTCTCTGATCGGCTTACCGATGTATCTGCTCCGATCTCCATAGCGCGGTCTTCTTTTTGCCTGATTGGTTCGATCATAACCATTGCACTCGGGGCAACTATCAACAGTAGGCAATTTAATGCCTTCTTCCCAACAATAGATGAAGAAAGGGCATCTCCAATGGTCTTCATGCCGATGCCACGCTTCCCAACGCAACTCCTCTTGCCGATGCCAATAGCGGTCACTTGGAATTCTGTACGGAGCTGGTCTAGGAGGCCTTCTTGAACTATTGCTTTCTTCAACTATTTCTTTCCCCTTCAAGTCATCGGTAGTTGCTTGATTTCTAGGATCCACCGATGCTCTCCTCTTAGCGCTTACCGATGTCAACACTTTGGTCTTGTTTATGGCCTCCACTATGTTTGCTGGGAAAGGATGTTGATCAATCTTCATCGGCCTCTGAGCTTTAGAATTGTCAAACTTGATCCTCCCAGATTCAATTGCCGATTGCAACTGCTGTCTGAAAACCTTGCAGTCATTGGTACTGTGCGAAGTTGCATTATGAAATTTATAGTACCTTATCTTCTTCAGCTCATCTGCCGATGGAATCACATGATTGGGTGACAGCTTGATTTGGCCCTCTTGAAGCAGCAGATCAAATATTCTATCGGCCTTTGTGATGTCAAACGTGAATTTCTCTAACTCTTTCTGACCAAAAGGACAAGATAAAGGTTTTTTACCTTTTACCCACTCAGCCAGGCCGATAGTTGGTTCTTCATCTAAATCTGATTCCTCTGCCTCTTCTACAAAGGACACCTTCTTGTTCCAGCTCTTCCTACATTCTGGGGCTTGAGCACCTTGATCAGAGATCCTTTGCACAATATGGCTTAAGCTTTCAAACTCCTGAGA
This sequence comes from Bothriochloa decipiens, assembly GCA_023333625.1. Classification (NCBI taxonomy): domain Eukaryota; kingdom Viridiplantae; phylum Streptophyta; class Magnoliopsida; order Poales; family Poaceae; genus Bothriochloa; species Bothriochloa decipiens. The sequence continues at coordinate 595,571 of CM041646.1, forward strand.
ATCGTATTTGTCCCTGAGATGCGACAACAAACCCTGAAACGCCAAACCAGCTAACTGGCGGTCATCAAGCACTAGGCTATAGCACTTGTTCTTCATGTCTCGTACCCTTTGCACAAAACTCTCTACCGATTCGTCGCTTCGCTGTCTTAATTTTATCAAATCGGTAAGCTTCTTTTCATGGACACCAGCAAAGAAGTACTTATGAAATTGTCTTTCTAGATTGGTCCAAGTAAGAATAGAGTTCGGTGGCAATGATATAAACCACGCGAATGCTGATCCAGACAAAGAGGACGAGAATAAACGGATCCTCAGCTCATCCCCGTTCGCTGCTTCCCCGCACTGGATGATGAATTGGTTGATGTGCTCCATCGTTGACGTATCATCTTGCCTAGAAAACTTAGTGAAATCTGGCACCTTGTACCGATTCGGGAAAGGAATTGAATCATAAGATGAAGGGTATGGAGTCCGATAAGAGTAAGTATCGATCTTGGGCTGAATCTCAAATTGTTCTTTCATCACTTCTGCAATTTTATCGGTCAAGAGTGCATCCTGATCTTGCCGATGCACTGGCTGGATCTCTATTGGAGGCGTTGGCTGATATGCTTCTACATACCCCTGTGGCATTTGGCTTGTATGAATCGGCATATTCACGGCATCAATCTGCGGAGTAAAGTTCATCGGCTATTTTGCCGATGCTTGTTCCTGGAAAGTTGTCTGTGGACTATACCATTGAGTCCCCATTGCTTGGTAGCTTGGCTGAATAGTAGATTGCTGAACTGGGACTTGCCCTGACCAATTGAGATTGTAACTCATCGGCACCTGACTTGCTTGCAGACAATTGATGCTCTTGTATAGATGGATGATAGCCAGCATAATTGCCCCGAATTGTAGGTAATCCAGACTGAGATATGAATGGTACTACGGACTGCTCTGCAGTGGAAGCTCTCTATTGAACTGGTGGAGGATTAGTCAATGGATTCGCATAAGATATCTGTTGCGGAGGCGCGTAGAATCCCATTGACAATGGCTGTATAGCAGGAGGTACAGTAGAATAATGCGGCACTTGAGCCATCGGCCGAATTGGAGTAGCCGATGTCATTGGACCTTTCCCTGCTACATCATGCACTTGAGGCAGTCCAGAGTTGGCAGTAGATGGACCTAGAGGCATACCGTATCGCCACCAATTAGCAGCAGTTTAACTATATTGACCTGAAGGACCTGACATTGCCGATGCCGATAAAGCTGTGCTCAACTGAGTACTAGGCCTCTCCTAAGACATTAGATCTGATCCTATCGGTGTGGCTTCAATGATGGATGGTCCTGATATAGCAGGAAGAGTAGGCGCTTCCATACTCTCAACGGCTGGAGTTGCCGATGGAGTACTGGTAGATGCCGATCCCGGCTGATGATATGCCGGCCCGACATACCCTGGTGCTTGTCCGTCCCTTAACGTTTGCACAACAGCATTATAGACAGTATTGGACAGTACGGTGGAGTGGTTGATCAAAGCTTGATTTAATGCAGAATTAACCATCTCCTGTAATTTACCAGGGTTGGAGTCAAAAGTTACCTGCCGAGGCAACGGCAGATCTTGCTTCTGGATAATTTCTCCTCCCCTATTCATGCTAAAAGACTTCAAGCAGAGCTGCCTGTAATCCTCCATAGCTTTCTCCATGGCTTGCCTCTGATCCTCCTTGAGATCTGATTCTGATATCTCGATGATGTTTTTTGTAGTGATATCAGTAGGATTCTTCATGATAGATCTGTTGACTTGGTCCCACCGGGCGTGCCAAAAGATGTGTTGATGCAAAAAGGCTTTGGATCTGCAAACACACCGGGCTAATACCCAAGTTTGATATCAAGGCGTGCCAGTCGATTTGACCTGTTAATCAACAAAGATGATAAATTTGAATAAGATCCGAATGAGACGACAGCGATACGCCCGGACGTCAAAGCTCAGAAGGTATTCGATAACTGTTGAATAGATCAGACGAGACGACAGCGATACGCCCGAACGTCAAAGCCTGAATCGTGCTCGGTAGACGCGGAACCTGCAAGGTCACCGGAGATCAAGTTGATGCAGCCCGTCGATTCTTGAAAGAACTCGTTGAAAAAGAAAAGGTACTGGTGACGAAGTCGTCGAAAAGTAGATTGCTTGAAAAGTAGATAAAAGTAATAGATTTGTTGTATTTGATTGATTGACCTTTTCTACATTGCCTCTCGGTACATATTTATACCCTGGTACTATGAGTCCTAAATAGACACAACAAAGTATTACCTAAACAAGTCTTATCTCTAAGGAATAAAAAATAATGACTCGTACCAAGGTCGGACGCAAAAGTAAACTATTAAAATATTAGCATAAATATTGCCAGTTCTCTTATCCATTGCTTACGATGAAACCTCTATCGGCACGCTCCTCATCTCTGTAGATTCCATCAGCAAAACCCATCGATAATGATTCAGCTCTGCTTTCCACGTTCTTCAGCTCTGTTTTCCATCGGCAACTATGCTTCTCTCCCCATCGGCAACAGCCTCCTGCTCTCATCGGCAAGATCATATTAACCTTCATCGGCAACCATCTGTTAGCCATACTTCAAAGCAAAGTAAGCTTTAAAAGCACAACCACTCCCTTGCCGATCGGCACAGTTTTTGGCCTATATTGACACGTTTCAAAAACGGTGTCAACAGTTGTGTACCATGAAAGAGGACAGGCAATGCATAGATTCGGTCCTGGGATGCGCGCGCTGAGGGGGTCCTAACCCTAGCCGCCACTGGCGGCCCCCTCTGTGCCACCGCCGCTAGCGGCGCCGGCCGTCTCCTCTGCGCCAGCGCTTGGCACCTGCTCCGCCTCCGCCTCTCCTCCCCCTCCACCCTCTTCCCCAGTTTCCCCTCCCCCTACCCTGTCGCTGCAAGCCCGGGCCCGGATGGGCCGACTCTAGGCCTGGAGCCACCACCGGGACGGCGTCGATGCCGGCCGGAGGAACCCCGTCCCCCTCAGATCTGGGGTCCTGGTGGTCCTCCCTGGCCGCGGGCACCTCCACTGAGCTCCGGGTGCCGCCGCTGCACAGGCGTCACTGGCCGTGGGCGCCCCCAAAGACCTTCGGTATGGCACCGCCGCCGCCACAGGGGCGACCGAGGCCGGGTCCAGGGAGGGTGAGCCACCGCTGCCATCCTCTCCGTCTCCGGTGGCCTGCCAGACGCCGGAACCCCGCACGCCCCACGCGTCCCCCCACTCGGGCGGGGCCATGGGCGCCGGGATGCTGCTGCAGCTGGCCCCTCCGCCATCGACGGGGAAGGATGCCCCCTGCATCTCCATGCTCGGATTGAAGGAGGCCGGTGCTCGTGGTGCCCATGATGACATTGCTGTGATGCCACAACCATCCTCGCACCTAGCAGCGGTGGACCTGCCCGGCACGGCGGGCTTCCCGGCGTCATCAACACCGGCGCAGGGAGTCTAGCCCTGCCGCATGAAGAAGGACACTCACAGGTCATCGTCGAGGACGCCTCGTAATGATGATGAGGAGGAGGGAGATGCGGTCTCCCCAAGGCCGCGGCCCGTGGCGGTTGCCGAGACCCCTTCACCGGCAGCCCCAAGGTTCGCCCTTTCTCTAGAGGCGGCTCCCTTCGTGCCAGTCTCGTGCGGGTGCTCCAAGCACCGGCGGTGGGTGGATGATGATGACGACATGTCCGGGGACGATTAGCCCTCGTCCTACCTGGCTGCTGCCCGCCGAACGCTGATGCCTTTGATTGTGGCTCCGGGTCGTGGCGGGGAGGTTGCCAAGTGAGGTGACCACTGACGCCAGAGGAAGCGCCACCGGCCGCGTCCCCAGCCGGTGAGTGGCATCCCTGTGCGACCACCGGAGGGACGTGTTCCTGCCCGACAGCGCCTCGGCCAACGCGAGGGCGATGGACGATCGGCCAACGTCGTTGCGCCGGAGCGAATACCCGCACACCAGAGTCTGGGGTCGACGCGCCGTGCGACCACCCCGGACGCCGATCGGTGGTAGCGCGTGCTTCCCCAACATCCTCACCAACCAGCGCAGCCGTCGCGTCCGTGGCAGCGCTGTAACAACCCAAAAATCCGAGCTACAAATTTTTTGACAAAACCCTGAGTGATGAGTACAACATGCCATCTTTTACCCCTAATCATGTCTTAACCCTAAGCATATCATGCATTAGCATCATAACATAATCAATGTCTCATGTCATGATCCATGTTTCATATGTTATAACATGATGTTGCAATAGCTTTACTTCAATGTTTCAATAGTTCATGCATCATGTTGCATTAAAGGGTGATTTGGATTTTATTTGGTTTATGTGTTGAATAATAAAAAATGATAATATAATATTTATTTTGACAAATAAATATTAAGGGAATAATACCCTAACATTACTTGGGCCATGTATGCTCACTATTTTGTTGCTCATATTTGGCACATCATATTTGAAAATGAAAAGGGGAAAAGAAAAAGAAAAGGAAAAAGAAAAGCCTTTCTGCCTAATCAGCCCGGCCCGCTTTCCCTCTCCGTGCCACACCGGCCAAGCCAGGCCGCAGGCTGCTCGCTCGCTCGTGCACCCGCTCACCGCGCCGGCCCAGCAAGGCGGCCCAGCAAGACGCCGCGCTCGCCCGTGTCCGCGCGCTGGAGAGACAGGCCACTGCTGCTGACGATCGAGACCCGCAGTGGGACCCACCTATCATCACGCCCGCTGAGCAACCGCCCATGCCTCCGGCCGCTCGATCCCGTCTCGCCCCACATCGACGACTGCCAGGACCGCCACCTCGGCCGACAAGACTTGCCACAAAAGCACCAGCGGCCACGAGCATCTCGCTCTCCCGCGCGCACCCGCACCGCCGCATGCCCGCTGTCCCCTGCCTGTCCCATCCTTCGCCATGAAGCCTTGGGCTTGAGCCACTGCCCGCTGGAGCCCACAGGAGCGAGGCAGCCTCCTGGAAGCTTTCCATGGACGAGATTACCCCTGGCTGCCCAAGCTTTCCTCCGCCATGCCCCTCGCCGCGCTACCTACCACCTCCGCCTATAAGAGCAAGCCCCGGCGCCCTCTAGGGTTCCCCAAGATGCGCCGCCGCACTAGTGGCCCGCCAATTGCACCTTGCCAGCCTCAATTTGGAGAAGGAGAAGGGGAATTGGGGGAGAAGGAGGCAGGGAGGAAGAAGCTTCGTCGCCAGAGTTGGAGAAGAGGACCGCCGCCGACCCAGAGCCGCTGCTGCTACGTCGGGAGCAGGAAGAAGGAGCAGTACCATGAGCCAAACCTGCTGGATGTGTACCGCAACTCCATCCTTGACCACGTCGGTGAGCACCGCTTCCATCGCCGCTCCTCCATCCCCGCCGTGCTGCTGGCCATGGCGCTCCGCCTTGGAGCGCGTAGGCCGAGGTCGCTGCCGATCTCCCTGGACATAATCGCACTCACACACATGGTCTAGCCCAGCCCTTGGACCATGGCATCAGGCGGATGCCGGATCAAAAGCCGCCCTACCCGCCGCTGCGCGCTGAGCGCCACCGTGGCGAAGTCACCCAGCCGCCTCTCTGTTGAGCTCTACCCTCCATTGACCCCCGGATCCGCACTTGCCTTGATGAGACGAACTCTGTGCGCCCCTTGGCTCCACGTTTGCCTCGCCGGAGCACCAACCTGAGCCACTTTGCCATCGTCGTGCCAGTGCGCCGCCGCTCCAGAGTGCCACCATCCGCCACCATTTTCTTGCCGTCTCTGACCGCCTCGAAGAACAAGGACACAACGACAAGCTCTGCCGTGATGTGCTACATCAATAGGACAAGAAGATGGAGGCCGTGGACCCTTTTAGAGTGCTGTAGCCGTGCACCGTGGATGCACCGGAGCTCCACCGTGGGAGTTGCTGCCTGTGCGGACTCCGCCGTGGCCTTTGGTCACCGTCGGCGCCTCAGAGGGATGCTATGTGACCTCAATCGTGCACCCGCGCCCCTAATTGGACTCGAAGTGACTCGAGGTGAAGAAGTCACCGAGCGTCGCCACCATCGAGCCGCCGCCCACCATGGAGCACGCCGTCGAGAGCCAAGCCGCCACCTTGAAGCCCCTCATCGTGTTCGCCATGAAGTCCCCAAGCCGGTGGGCAGGTTGAAGAGGCTAGAGGACCGCCGTAGCACCGGGAATCAAAGATTCCCCGCCGTCGGTGAGCTCGCACCGTCGGGCGGGAGAAGGCAGAGGAAGGGGATAAGCTGGAGGAGCAGTGGGTGGACGCGGTGTTCATGGACCGGAGTGGCAACCAGTGGGACCGAACCGAGCTGGTGCACCGATGGATCAGTCGATGGACCACATGGACCAGGGAAAGGCGTCGTGGACGCGGTTCACATAGACATGAGCCGCTGACAGTGAACCCAGCAGACGCCGGTGCACCATGGACCAGCGACCGTGGATCGAGCCCACTTCAAATCCAGGGTGATGATGTGGCAGCACCAAAGCGTGCCACATGGCGGGCCTCGCCCAGCCCATATCCAGCCCAGTCAGGCCCATTAACGGACCGTTAACGGCCCAGTGGGGCCCACTAGACCGTTGACCGTTGACTGCTGATGTCAGTAGTGACGTCACCCGGACCCCACCTGTCAGGCCTCTGTCGACCCGGTCAATGCTGACGTCAGCATGACAGCATCCGCCACATTAGCCGTTGTGTTGACCCTGCTGACCCACGCGTGACACGTGGCCCAATCCCGCGCTGCCACGTGTCAGCACTAGATAAATCAGCCCTTTTTCTTTTTTATAAAATGGTTAAATCTTTGAAAATTCATAACTAATTCATACGAGCTCAGAAAATTATGATCCACATATTCAAATTTTCTATAAATTGAGCCCTATCTATCTAAGCTATGTTTGAGTGCATTTGGATCTTCTATTTGGCATTTGTTCTTTATGCTAATCTATAGGGCGCGACCATTAATTCTCGTTACAGGCTCGAGCGAGGACAAGTCTGACGACAGTGACTACCAGGAGAAGTTCGACAGCTACGTCAGTGAAGGTGCCACACCTCACCCAACTTCGTAGATCCCATTACGTATGGCAAATGTAGTATGGCTAGTGTTTTAATTCCTGTTGCTACATTGAATTGCCTATGCTAGGATTGCATGATAGATTATTATTTGATGAGCCCTACCTTGTTATAAACTTTTACCTGCTTACCCGCTGTTATGTTAGCCACTTGCTTATCTGCTATAATTTATATATATAATTCACTCGCTTACATTTTGATGCGACGTGATGAACCCTGGGAAGGCCTGGAGGGTGCTAGGCTGGAGATATGTGAGTTGATAGATCAGATGAGCATGTGAGCTGATGATGATGTATCTGGGTTTGGGGTGGAAATTATGGCAGGGAGTTGGGTGAGGATTGAGTCGATCGAGCCAGGATCTACGATGAGCTTTTGGAGCAAGTCATGCTGGGGAATGGATCTAGACATTCCTATGAGAGGAGCCTGTGGCAGGCTAACTGAGATGTGATGGTGGTCCTTGGGTATGACCCTCTGAGAGGTGGAGCCCGAGACGAAGGTGCCGTGGTAGCACGTTAAAGATAAACCCTGATGAAGATATCTCGGTTTGGTCATACTTAGGATCTGCTGCGCTGGTATCCGGACCTTAGGAATCTCTTGCTTTCCACTCGCTCTCCATGGGATTGAGATGGCCAAACCGCTGGATAGATCAATGCCACTACTGCTAGGCGAGTAGTGATAGAAAGGTATATGCATGGGATGGAGCTAACACCCTACCGAGATGATCATGGCACCCCCTTCGGGAGTGGGTACATGGCATGGCATCCTCTACGGGAGTGGATACATGCTCTCCTCATAGTTTCAGTGATCCAGAGCTGGATGGTAGAGTGGCATCATTCTATGGCAGTAGGCGCCCAGAATCTGCCTAGGTAATTGCAAGCATCGATGATGGTTATCTGGTGGATTAGTGAAACCTCTGCAGAGTGTATGGTTGATCGATCGATACATAAGCCAATTCGTCGGCTATGGACCTTTCCTTAGGAGGATGCACCGGACTAGTGAGTGGAGTGTTCTACCTTCTCCTGAGTATGACTTCCGGCCGTGTGCCAGGTTGAGGGCTGTGGCAAGCCGAGAGGGAGTTGGCTTGTCAACTCGAGTCTGAGATGGTGTTGGAGGAGTAGGGATGGTGCTACAGTTATGGATCTTGATGGATGATGGGAATGGGTTTGTGTTTAAAACTTGTTTATTATACTATTATTTATATACCTGAATAATTGCATAGGAAAAACCCTAGCCTTATATGTTCCTTTTTGATATATCCATTTTGCATCCTACTTCCACAAAGCAATGCATAGGATGGGAGTGTGGCCAGTATAAATCGTACTGAAAATTTGGTTTCAGGTTCAAGGAGTGAGTACTCGTATGGGGAGTACAGCGATTGAGGGTTTCATGCCTACGCTGAAGTTGGATCGAAGATGATAGCTTCCGCACCTCAAGCTTTTATTGTTATGCTGCATGAACTCTGATTCTGCCAAGTGGCGATGTAATAAGTTATTGTAAACCTCTCTATTGCACTCTTTTGTTCGATGTATGGATTATGGTATTCAACTGTTATTGGGTAATATGATTTAAATGGTCATATTACACTTCGGCTCTGTGGATTTCCCTTCATGGAAATCGAGGTCGTTTTAGTTGGTATCAGAGCCATACTTGACCCTAGGACGAAACCCTAGAAATGGACGTTAGTACAGGACAAACTAGCTTTTCTTTCGGTTATATACTCACCCTGCATTTCTTCTTATGCAAGGCTTCTCTATTTGTTACTGATTTGCTGACCCTTTCCCTTTTAAATGTGCAGATGACAAGCTTTGGACCCCCGCTTGGACCGTTGAGCAGCATGCCCAAGGCTGAGTTCACCTAGCAGGGACAGGAGTTTCCAGGCTTTCCGTACACCCTACGCCGTGTTCTGGGAGTACTTGAAGTACTTGTTGAGGAGATCAAGTATACCTGCACTGGAGCACCTGACCTAGATGGAGGAATCAAGGGTTACGTGGTCACTCACCTGGAGATACCTGCAAGTCAAACCCTATCTTCAGTACCAGCTCTCCTAGAGATGACAGTCGAGGACTCAATCGAGGAAGGAATCCAGTCTGTGTCACTCAAGGCTCTACTAAAGTGATGAAGATCGCTTACGAGCACCTTCGCAACATAGAGTTTCATCTTCTTCCTCAGGCCCTGAACTCTCTCCTCACACCAGAGCAGCAGGACGACCAGGTCAGGCCGATCATCCTAGCTGAGACCAGTCTTTGCAGCCGTGCCTCCGTTGCTCACCTCTTCGAGCAGAACCGCTACATAGAGCACTTAGAGAAGAAGAGACATCTCGACCGCAACACTCTAATGGAGTACCAGGAGTTCTATAAGAAGGAAGCTAAGGAGAAAGAAGGACTCAAGGCTATCGTCGCCCAGCTGAAGGACAAGCTCGCACGTCAGGAAAGAGCTCACAAAGCCGAGGTCGCTGACCTACGAGACAAGGTTGAGGACATTGGGCTATGGAACTAGTACCTCGATTCAAGAGTTCTCCAGTTGGAAGGAGAGAAGATGGACAAGGACAAGGAGATTAGAGAACTGCAGAAGAGAAGACGGGAAGATGGTAAGAGCAACTTCACCGTGCAGTGTGAGAAGTCAATGCTCGTCAAAGCCCTAAAGAAAGTAGAAGCAAAAGCACAGTGCAACCAAGGCCATCTGATTGCCCTGATGATTCAGAACGAGACCTTGGTGGACAGGTACAAGAGGCTCAAGACAGCTTGGAAGAACGCCGACGAGAGACGCTGCCAGGAGTATGTTGAATTGTGGGACCGACTTCCCTTGTCAGCCAAACGCAAGGACCCCTTCAAGTAAACTTTCTAGATTGGCCAGACTCTCTTGAGGCATGACCACTATCCAGCTCCCACCAACCTACTGCTTACCAAGGAGTTCGGAGAAGCTCAGGCTTATGTGAAGTGCCTTCACATGTCACAGAAGGAGCTGATGGTTCTTGGCAGCCGCTTTCACCTAGAAGTGTACAACACACCGATGTACAAGTCAGAGTAGTGTGGACCCTGCGTGGCCACATTATGAGATAAAGTTAAGCTAGTTTTTATCCATGAGTTCTGATGTATCAACCCTGATGTACCCTCCATGAGTTATCGTCTCATAGTACGAGTCTCGCACGTCATCTAGCGTAGCTGCTAGAGATGATGCCATGTAATGCAAGCATGTAATGAATGATCGATCTTATCGTATTTTATGGCTCTTATTGCTTCTTTGTATGAGTGTTGGATAGATTAAATGTTTTTCCTTAAATCGTTGAAATCATTTAATTATACTGAATCAATAAAGTACTAAACCGTTGTCGAACCATGTCGTAGATGTCTGCATATCGCTCTGCACGTCTGGGCAACCATCCGCCTGCACCCGAGCCTGAGCTTGGGCATGGAAGACGCTATGGACGTAGGGGTGGTCGTGTTCTGCCCATCGACCTCAACCAGGGTGGGAACGATCATGAGCAGACCTCGCCAGCTAGAGGTGTCGCTGGAGGATTTGATGCCAGTGGCAATGGGTCTCCACCTCAGCCGAACCCTCCATCGCAGCCGATCCCGCCACCACCACCACCACCGAACCTGGCGGAAGTGATGGCGCAACAGACACAGCTACTTGCCGCATTGGTCAATGGAGCCAATCACCGCTTTGGAGGAAACCTGAACGACTTCCAGAGGAAACTTGAGGGTTTTCTGAAGCTCAGGCCACCCACTTTTGATGGTACCTACAAGGAACCACTAGAAGCTGATGATTGGCTTCGTGAGATTGAGAAGAAGCTGGAGCTTACCACTTGTACCCCTGAGGAGCGAGTCAGAATCGCTGCTCACCACCTCACTGGAGCTGCACGCTCCTGGTGGGACAGCTATCGCCAAGCTCATGAGGACCCCGACCACATCACCTGGGATGAGTTCACAGATGAGTTCATTGAGTACCATGTTCCTGAGGGAGTCATGGAGCAGAAAGAGGAGGAATTCCACAACCTCACCCAGAAAGGATGTGACACCTACGAGTACACCAACACTTTCACCAGTTTGCTACGCTATGCACCTTTGCATGTTGCGGCATCTGAGAAGGAGAAGATTACTCTGTACAGGAAGGGTCTGACCCTAAGATCAAGGTGGCCCTGGGAGGCACCAAGAGTCACACCCTTCATGACATGATCGATCGCTGCATACAAATCAAGAAAGACCAGAAGGAGGTAGGAGAAATGTCCAGAAGGGAGAAGAAGAAGTCTGAGGGCTTCCACCATGACTACGAGTGCAAGAGGTTCCTTTGGGACAGGTCTTCTAGCCATCCTCATTACATTAAGGACTCTACCTATGGCTCGGGTAAGAGTGGTGGTGCCTACTCTGCTGACCACTCCTGCTCTTCCCATGACCATCGCTCCCGCGCCCATCACTCTCATGATCACCGCTCTCGTGACTGCTCTGGGAAGGATCGCTACCCCCGTGAGCATTCTTCACAGCCACGTCATAGGTCTGATCACTCTACACCTGCTCGTGCTGCGCCAAACTCAGGCAACTGGAAGGCCGCTGCACCAACCCCCACAGGCAGTGTGCCGTTCACTTGCTTTGGTTGTGGCAAACCTGGGCACAAGGTGTATGACTGTCCTGAGAAGACACCCACACCTGCTGTACTCAAATCTCAATACTGTGGATCTGCAAGCCGCGGTCGCCTCACGCACATGAACGCAGAAGAAGCTCAAGCTACCCCAGATGTTGTGTATGCTATGTTTTTAGTTAATGGCATTAAAGCATCCATTCTGTTTGATTCTAGAGCTACATGTTCATACATCTCATCCAAGTTTGCACGAGAGAACAAAATACCTACCACTCCACGTTTGGAGCCTATAGTCACCAGTTCTCCCCTAGGTGAGATGAGAAGCACCCATATCTGTAAGGGACTGAAGCTTTCTATCGAGGGTCTAACCTTTCGAGCTAACCTTACCCTTCTACCGTCAAGTGGTTTGGATATCATCCTAGGCATGGATTGGCTTACCAAGCACAAAGGCTTGATCTCTTGTTCGCCCAGATATGTTTAGATAACTCACCCTTCTGGCCAAGCAGTTAGATGTGCACCTCGGAAGGATAAGTCTGTATCTGTGTTATGTGCCCTAAATGCACTCAAGACTCAGGCAGAATTTATAAAAAAGGAGAAGACTCTCGCTGATGTCCCTGTTATCAGAGAATATGAGAACGTGTTTCCAGAAGAATTGCACATAGTTCGCACATAGTTTAAAACATTGGAGTTTGAAATAAGTTACTACAACCCAAGTTCAAATTCGAAATAAAGCGGAAGCGATTTAGTTCAAATCCACACACACACCCTTAGTTCAAAAGCAGTGCCAGGTCCTCCATCAATATCCAGCAAAAGCATAAGGTAGAGTAGAGTGACCATGCCCAAGGTCTAATCATCACCCAACGCGGGGTAGAAGCAGTGGTGGCAATAGCCATAGTATATCTCACTATCTGCAACAACATGGGAAATAAAACCCTGAGTACGAGAATGTACTCAGCTAGATTTATCCATCATAAACTAAAAATAAATTGACTCCAAGGGGTATGCAAGGCTGGATAAGTAGGATAGCTGACTCATAAGTTGCGAAAAAGCTTGCATTAAAGGAATAATTTATTATAACCTCCTAGCATTGTATTTTAGCTGCATTAACCTTATCATGCTAGATTAGCACCTGTACTAAACAAGCATGGTAATAATTATTCAACAAGAATAGTAACAATTTTCGGTTGAGTATCTTTCAATGTCACAGCTCAACCATCTCCTCTTTGTCCAAGTTATTACTATGATGCCGCTGCTCAATTCAAGTTCACTGTCCAGGAATGATGGTGATTATAATCGATTACTAACTAGCAGGTGTGGTATTCCTCACACAAACCACACTCACCCGTTAAAGTGAGCTACAGATCACCGAAAATTCAATTCAGAAAATTACGGTATCAACAGGTACTATCGTATCCAGGAATCGCCTGGCTGCCTTATTCAGGGCGACCCTGACCTCAGACTTACTCTCCGCGTAACCCGTGGTCCCCCATCTTCTCCAATATGATGAGTACAGTAGGTCAACTCCCGGCCCAAACCAAACCCAGGCTTCGTGGTCGGAACGACTTATCCTTCCAGCCAAATGTGAGGCATGCGTTCAATATAACTTGAGGACGTACAACAGACGGGGTCCTAGTTTGACACAGACGGGATAACCTCATCGAACCTCTAGTTCAGTCCCAACACCAATCCCGCCCGGTCTCGATTTATTATCTCCACATGGTTATCTAAGATAACAATGTATTCAACCATTCTGAGTCACCACCTATAACTCGCGGATGACAGGAAATCACCCGACTTCTACCAATCTAGCTAAAGAAAGGCTAAGAAGATAATCGCACCTGAACCTAACAGCGTTGAAGGATATACAGTGAGCAAGGAATATAAGTAATACAGCAATGATATAAAACAACGCCTATAACTTAATGCATCAAACAAGTAAAGGACTCAAGTTAGATATTTACAAACCACAGGGAGAATGCTTCGGGGCTTGCCTTTCAGGAAAGTGCTTGGCTGATGGTCGGGACACTCAGGAAGATCAACCTCGGGATCTTCTTCTGCTGCTACCCCCTACACCAAGGCTTCCTGCTGGCCTTCCTCTCCTTGTATTCCGGGAACTACCGTTTTGAGCTCTGACGATCCTGTATGATGCATGGTGCGTATGAATACCATGAATACATAGTAAATACAAAGGTACATGCTGATGTGAATGAATGCTCAGTTGAAGATAAATGACATGATTTTAAAACATGTATGAAGCACATGTCATCTGCATTCTCTTCTACAATCAAATCTTATACAAGCCTCACATTACAATTTACTTACACATTAAAAGGAATTATAAACAACAAATATTTTGCACACTACCCTCTACTGAACCAAAACCAATAACAGATTTCGCCTATCACAAACATCAGAAAAAACATTATTATACACATGAAATAATGACTTAAAGCATTATTAATTATTAAAAGAAATCAGGCAGAACTGCAACATGACTTTAGATTACATAGAAAATTCTATAAAAATTACGGAAACTTAAGCATGCCTAATGTAGACTACCATAAAATTTTCAGGTCATAATAGTAAGTACTTTATCCTACACAAAAATAACAAGGCAGCACAATTTAACAGACATAAAGTACTTTGTACATAGAAAAATATCAAACAACAGATCTCAGAATATCCTGAGCTCTAGATTAGCATAAAAACATCCTCCAAAAAGTTTCATGCATAACTCACTTATATATTATTTATTATGAATTATTTATCATCTACTTGAAAAAGGCACCATAACTAAACAGGACAATATTTACACATGACATAGCCTTTTAACATTTCTCACAGATAGAGCATGACATAAGAAGACTAAAAAACTTAGATTTCTATTTTTCTGAGCAACAGAGAATTACTTATGTATTTTCAAAGATAAAGGCATTTAATAGGGATAAATAAATCTATACAGAAAAGTATCACAAAAATCACATTTCATATTTTTCATGCATAGATCTACTCATAAGAAAAATACTGCAATTTGAACCAACTCATTTGGACTAAAAATGAGTCAGTTATGATTTTTCAAAGCTTTTATCAAAATCTGGAAAACAGATTCTTTAAAACGAAATAGAAAACCGTTTTGCACCGGGAACCCTGGACTTTCCAGTAATTAACCGAGCCCTATAAAGAAACTCTCTGTGTCTGGCCATTTTGCACTTAAGTCCAAAAAAGAATAGCATATTCTGCACGTGATCCACACCGAGGGAAAAGGTCGCCAGCGGTCGGCAATCTCGCCGGCGGCGAGGTCACCGGCCAAACTATGGCCACCACTAGACTCAACTCATCGACGCGACCCCGTTGGTGTACAAGATGCAAGCTATCGCAGAGGAAAAATGGCGGCGGCGACGAACAGCGGCGAGCGGCGGCTCTGCATGACGGCGAACTCGCCAGAATCGGCCACGGCGAGGTGCAAGAGCTAGCCTACAGGCTGCAGCGAGCCAAGGCGACTCGGATTCACCAGAAAATGCGAAGAAAAGCTAGAAGAAATGACGACGGTGATGCACCGGCGAGCAGCGGCATGCATGTCGGCGGTTCGACGGCTGCCGGCCAACTCCGGCCAAATCAAGGCCCAAGAACTATCCTGCGAGCTAATTAAAGTCGGGGTGACTCGATTGCACTAGCAAATGAAGGCAAAGGTCCACTGGAGTGAGCTCTGTGCGAGCGGCCGACGAGCGGCGGCGCGACCCACGAAGGTTGTCGGCCAAAATCCGCCGAACACAAACCCTAATCGATCCCATTAACAACACCAACCTGTGCTACTCATGCAGGCGACCATGATACGCAAGATAAGGGAGGGAGAAAGGAAAAGCTAGCCACGACGGACCGCGCGGCGGTCGGGGCGACCATGGCCAGCGAAGGGGGAAATGGTTGATTCGACCTCTACCTTAGGTCATTGGGGCGAGGAGTGTGCGCATGGTGCGCCTCGCACCACGGCGGAGCTACTGGCAAACTCTGGGAAGAAAATGGCAAGGCTGTGAGGTGCGGTGGCGATGCGAGCTCGGGGCGGCTGCAATGGCGGGTTCCGCGTCCGCTTGAGCTTGGGGAGGGAAATGCGAGGTGAGGAGGGGCGTCTGGTGGAGGAGTAAAGGCGTGAGGGGCGGTCGATGAAGTGAAGCGGGCCGCTGGTGCGTTGAAACGGCGACCGAGCTCGGACAGGCGGGCCGCGGCGTCGGATGCCATCGGGCGCGTGGCGCGCATGCGGGGCCGGCCGAGGGCGCGTGGAGCTGCAGTGGGGCAGGGCGAGCGCAGGCATGTGCGGCGTGTGCGTGCGCGAGGCGAACAGCAGGCAGCGCGGGCGCACCGGCGTACGGCTGCCACGCGGTCGGCATCGGCACGGACACCGTCGGCGCGAGGAAGAAGAAGAGAGGGAAGAAGGAGGCCGACGGGTGGGCCCCACTGCACTAAGATTCATGCAGAACTTGATTAACTCCATATTTTCCAAAATAATCCTTATTTGAAGAAACTTGTAAAAGATGAAATGTTGCTCTCAATGAGTAGAACATTTCACTTTTAAACATCACAGCCTAATTCTGCCTAGAATTTGAAATTCAAAAATGAGGATTTAAAATCCATTTAAAATTAAAAGAAAA
Source organism: Bothriochloa decipiens (assembly GCA_023333625.1). NCBI lineage: Eukaryota > Viridiplantae > Streptophyta > Magnoliopsida > Poales > Poaceae > Bothriochloa > Bothriochloa decipiens. The sequence continues at coordinate 611,828 of CM041646.1, forward strand.
AATATTTTTATAAACTGTTTTTGACATTTTTGACCTAGTTCCAAGCCTTTTCATGATTTTACATAAAAATAAGTTTTGCTCCAAATAATTTTGTCTACAAACTTCATTTAACACTCAACCCCAAACAAGCAACCTATCATATAGCCCTAGTTCAAACCAAAGCAAGCATATTTTTCATTTTATCATTTTATGTAAACAAATGATGATGCAAATGAGGTGGTTATGCTCATGATGTGCAAGGTAATGCATGCTTAACACCAGGGGTGTTACAGCCCTTGCCCCCTTAAAGAAATCTCATCCCAAGATTTGAGTAGACTAACCATTCTTTATGAAAGTCGGGATATACTTCTTTTAAATAGTCCTCGGTTTCCCAAGTGGCATCACTATCGTCATGATGGCTCCAAGAAACCTTGTATTGCCTGACCACATGATTTCTGGTCACTCTGTCTTTGACATCCAGGAGTCTCATAGGTTTCTCCTCAACAGTTAAATATGAACTTAGCTTAATATCTTTGGCTTTAACGGCTTCCTCGGTTGGAACACGTAGACATTTCTTGAGTTGGGATACATGGAAAACAGGAAACACTGCACTCATCTCTTTAGGCAGTTTGAGCTTATAGGCCCACAATCCTTTTCTTTCTACTATCTGATATGGACCGACATAACAAGGTGCCAATTTCCTTTTAACACCAAAACATTGCACTTTCTTCATAGGAGAGACCTTCAGATACACATACTCACCAACATTAAAAACTTGAGATCTTCTTCTCTTGTCAGCATAACTCTTCTGACAAGATTGTGCAGCTGCTATGTGTTGTTGAATTGTTTGAACCTGCTCTTCAGCTTCTTTAACAAAGTCAATACCATAATATCTTCTTTCTCCAGGTCCTACCCAATGCACAGGCGTTCTACACTTTCGGCCATACAGTGCCTCAAAAGGAGCCATCTGTATACTCTCTTGGTAGCTATTGTTATAAGAGAATTCTGCCAAAGGTAACCATTTCTCCCATGAACCCTTGGATGATAAAACATAAGCCCTCAAGAGATCTTCAAGAACTTGATTCACTCTTTCTGTCTGGACTGAAGTTTGAGGATGATAAGCTGTGCACGATTCAGCTTTGTCCCCAAATCCTTCTGCAAGTGATCCCAAAAATGAGCGGTAAACTAGGACCCTTGATCAGATATAATTGTTTTGGGAATTCCATGCAAACGAATGATCTCCTTGAGATAAATATCAGCATATTGGGGCGGTCGATAATCTGTACAAACTGGAATAAAATGCGCACTCTTGGTAAGTTGATCAACAATTACCCAAATAGAGTCATGCCCCTTTGGAGTTGTGGGGAGTCCAGTAATGAAATCCATACTGATATCTTCCCACTTCCATTCAGGAATCGGCAACGGCTGAAGCATTCCGGCTGGCTTCAAATGAATAGCCTTTATGCGACAACAGATATCACACCGTGCAACATAAGCTGCAATCTCCTTTCTCATTTTTGTCTACCAAAAATGAGCTTTCAGATCATGAAATATCTTACTACCGCCAGGATGAATAGATAACTTCGATAAGTGAGTTTCATCCATGATTTGATTTCTGAGTTCTCTATCTTTTGGTACGACCAGACGATCATCAAACCATAAGATTCCCTTCTCATCTACTCTAAAATGCTTGATTGGCTGTTTTAGCATCTTCTCCTTGATATGACCTATACCCTTGTCAGTTTTCTGACCCTCGATGATCTTGCTTTCAAGCGAGCAACTAATTTGAATGTTACGTAACACCACAGGATGCATGAGGCTAAAACCATCTGCTAACAAAGGTTGAATAGCATGGCAATGTGATTTTTGACTCAACGCATCTGTGACTATGTTTGCCTTGCCTGGTTGATACAAGATCTCCATATTGAAGTCCTTGATAAACTCCATCCATCGATGTTGCCTCATGTTCAACTCGAGTTGAGTGAAGATATACTTCACACTCTTGTGATCAATGTAGATTTTGCAGAAATTACCCAGCAAGTAATGCCTCTAGATTTTGAGAGCATGCACAATAGCTGCAAGCTCCAAATCATGGGTTGGATAATTCACTTCATGCTTCTTCAACTGGTGTGAGGCATAAGCTATGACTCTCCCTTCTTGCATAAGCACACATCCCAAACCGGTTTTTGATGCATCACAATATACATCAAAAGGTTTCCCTAAATCTGGTTGCGCAAGAACAGAAGCAGTGGTCAACGATTCCCGCAAGGTACAAAAAGTCGTTTCACACTCTTCTGTCCAAATGAACTTCTTCTCTTTCTGTAATAGATTTGTCATAGGTTTGGCAATCTTTGAGAAATCCGAAATTAAACAATAATAATAGCCGGCTAGACCAAGAAAACTCTGAACTTCATGCACAGAAGTTGGTGCTTCCGAATTCATAACCTCTTGTACTTTGCTCAGATCTATTGAGATTCCCTCATCAGATAGAACATGGCCAAGGAATTGAACTTTCTTGAGCCAAAATTCACACTTGCTAAAATTGGCATACAGCTTATGTTCCTTAAGCCTTTCTAGAACAATCCTCAGATGCTCGGCATGATCTTCTTTATTTTCTGAGTACACCAAGATGTCATCAATAAACACCACCACAAACTTGTCTAACTCAGGCATAAAGACCAAATTCATCAGATACATGAAGTATGTAGGAGCATTTGTTAAGCCAAAGGACATAACAAGATACTCATATAATCCATATCTGGTAGAAAAAGCGGTCTTAGGCACATCTTTCGGTCTAATCTTGATCTGATGGTAACCAGACCTAAGATCAATCTTGGAAAACACTCTCGCCTTGGATAACTGGTCAAATAGAATGTCAATACGGGGTAACGGATACTTGTTCTTAACGGTCACAACATTGAGTGGACGGTAATCCACGCACATCCGTAGAGATTTGTCCTTCTTCTTCACAAAGATGGCAGGACAACCCCATTCTGACACACTAGGGTGAATAAGACCCTTATCCAACAATTATTTCAACTAATTTTTAAGCTCTGCCAATTCATTTGGTGGCATCTGATATGGTCTCCTAGAGATTGGGATGGTGCCAGGTAATAACTCAATGCGAAACTCAACATCCCTATCAGGTGGAAAACCCGAAAGCTCTTCAGGAAAAACATCTAAAAATTCACACACGACAGGAATTTCGGAAAGAGGGGTCACACGAGTAGAATAGGATACGCTCTCCAGCTTAAACTTTCGGGGTAACGGCACTTGAAAAGTACCCTCCCCAAGAGGATTTCTGATAGATAGCATCCTATTACCTGTATCGATCACAGCACCCCAGAATTTCATCCAACTCATCCCCACTATCACGTTCACTCCTAAGCCAAGTAGAACTATCAAGTTCAACCAAAACCTCCACTTATCTAGATCTAAAGTTGCACCCTGAACTATTTGCTTAGTAGTTATATCAGCCCCAGCTGAACTAACCTTGAATTCAATGCTCAATTCAAGTATCTTTTGGTCATGCTTCTGTGCAAATGCTTGACTCATGAAAGAATGCGACGATCCAAAATCAAACAAAACAGTGGCAGGGATTTGATTCACAGAAAACATACCCGCAGTCATTGGTTCACCAGCAAGGCTCTCCTCAATAGAGGTGTTATGCATACGAGCTTGGTATGGGGCCTGCTGCTTCTTGGGAAAAGGGCAATAATGAGAAAAGTGCCCAATCTAGTTGCAGTTGTAGCAGGGCCCATTAACAGGTGTCTTGTTAGCATCGGTCAAGCTGCTCTGTCCTACTTTCCCCTGTGGAGCAGGAACTTTGAATGCTCTGTGATGCTTCTGCGGATTCTGAGCTAAATAAAGGTTATTCCTTTTCTGCTGCGGGGGCCTGAACCTCGCCCCAGACATAGGTGGATGATATGACTTACAAAAAGCAGGTGGGGCTCTCGCCTGAGAAGAACCACCTCCATCATGGGCTCTCTTGCGACTCTTGGCAGCAGCATGGACATTGTTACTGTTTTCTTGTATAATATAATCATTCATGAAATTATTGAAAGTAACACGGGCAGAAGTGCTCATGGTTTTCATCAACTTGGAACTCAAGCCTCTCTTGAAACTAGCTATCTTGTTCTCATCATTGTTAACAAACTTGGAGGAATGAAACTTGGAGGAATGAAACTTATGAGTCCCCATAGTAAGTGACAGAAATTCAGTCTTCTTCATAGCCATCAAACTTGGAGGAATGAAATTCCCCTAAAAAGCACGTACAAAGCGGTCCCAAGTAATAGGAACACCCTGCAGAAAGGTGGTGCGATGTTGCTTCCACCACGTCCCCGCTTGTCCCTCAAGTTGATGGGCTGCATACTCCGCCTTCAGTTCTTCTGTTAACCTTAGAAGACAAAATTTATCTTTCATGGTGTTGAGCCATTCATCTGCTTCAAGCGGTTTAGGAGCATCTTTAAATACAGGAGGTTTAGTGTCCTGAAAATCCTTGAAGCTGCTATACTAATTTTGCTGAGGACCCTGACGAACATCACGGGCCAAACTTTCATGAAGAAGCTACTCCACATTGCCCTGGCTTTCCAAGAATTGAGCAAACAGCTGCTCCGTATTGGTCAGAGGTGGGGGTGGTACACCACGTGTAGTATTATCGGCACCCTCTTCAGCACCACCACTACCATTACCACCCGAACCACTACGGGTAACTGGCATCGGCATATTTTAGCAATAAGTACTTATTAGGTGAATGTTGTCATAATGAGAGGTGAATGTAAAAATTATGCCAAACTAAATTTATTGAGGGGAATAAATTCACACAATAAATAGAGGCACAATAATTCCAATTTTCACATCACAACATCAAGAATAATATTACTTCGAGCCATCGCAAAGTGTCTTACAACATCCATATTTTGCCAGCATACACACACTGGACTTTTGAATGTGTACAGATATCACCACATCAAACACCATGTTCCAACATTACATCAAAGTCTCAATAGCATGCAAAAGGGTTACATGACCACCCGACAGGAACACAAAAGAACAACTAGAGACTAGCAATCTTCAACAAGGCTACTCTCTATTGTTGCTACTCTCACTAGAAGCACTGTCCAAAGCCTTCCTAGCTGCTGCTAAGGCTGCCCTCAGCTAACGTATCTCCTCCTGCTTCCTGTGCACCTCCTCGTGAAGACTAGCATTGTAAGCACGAACACCCTCCACTTCCTCCAGCACCTGCTGCTGACAGATGCTAAGATGACGAAGCTCGGACCAGGCTTCATTTCTAGCCTGAGCCATCTTCTGGCTCTCCTGAACAACCTTGTCTCGATGCTAAGACACACGGGCTACCTCCTCCCATGAGCGCTGAAGCTCACGTGTCAACTCACGCTTCTCCTTGCGTGCATCAGCTCGAGCCTCCTTGAACTCCTCACTCAGACGAAGTGCCTTAGTCTCCATGCTGGCATAGGCCCTCATCACTGCAAACATAGCACTCATGGCAGGCGTGTCGCTGCCCCGTGCCTCCTCAGGACATGCCTCCAGTGGTTTTTCCTCAGCATGTGGCCACCTAGAAAGGCGGTTAGCAAAGGGAAACACACCAGGAAAAGCCTGGGCAAGCTGGTGTGGGATCTCCTCCATTAGGTGCTCCACCACATCAAAAGTTGCAAATGCAGCACCCGTCTTGGCCTTCCTGCCCGCACCAAAACAGCGCCACCCAACCCAGTGGGGGTTGCCGCCCAAAGGTGGGACAACTACCTCCACCCGAGCCTCTCCATAGTTCACCAAGTCATCCTTGTCCTAGTAGTAGTGAGGCTCCATGCCCATCGTGTACCCAGCGTTGGAGAGAATCCTCCAAAGAAGGCTAGGCATGGCGTGCTCCTCAAGAAAAGTGTCCACCTCCCTTGGCACCGACTCACGGACAGCCAAAGGACCACGGGGCACTCCTCCTCCAGTGGACTTGCGAGCAGTCTGCTTGGTTCTCGGCATCTGTCCAAAAGTTGTATATCCCATGAGTTTATAATTTTAAAGAAATGAGACAATTTATTTATAAGGGAAGGAACCATGAAATGTATGAATAAGCAATTTTAACCATGATGCATGCACGTTACATACGTCCTTACGAACTAATAATCTAACGTGCTATGCAGTGGCATACATCGTTCTCTCATTTATACGTAACTACTTCACTCTACCGTTCACGCGGTTAGTATACCTGCAGAAAATTTATTTCAGCCCATATCCCATATGAATGCAATTCGACGTAAAAATTCACGCACCTTCCGAACAAGGTGAAAATACCGATTACTTACTACCCCAACAAGTCATGCAGAAGACGACACCACCAGAAGATGGTCCCAACATGGGATACCTTCATATAAACATGTGTGCAACATGTGAATAATCCAGCATCAATAAGCACTCCCCTAGACTGGCATTGCATCCAATCATGCTCTCACAACTCACACTTACTAGGGCGTAGAGGCAATTTGATCCATACATTACCACTCAAGTGAATGGCACCCATATGACTCCATCATTGTATAGGCAACGACAATAGAAAATATGATGCAATCCCCCAAGTTAGTACTGAATTAAGCCACCTGAATCCCTATTGGGCATAAAGGATAGGACCACTGGCACACTCTAAATTTTCAAAACCACAGATTTGAACACCTATATATAGCTATACATTTTGTGAATAGTTTTCGTAAACAAAAACTCTTTTATTTTAAATACTTGTGAATAGTAACACGCTAAACCTTGCTTCGATGCCAGCTGTCACAGAACCGACCAATTTATTAGAGCACAAGCAAGTAATTCACCATTAAGATAGAAAAGTACAAGATTGAGACCTAATAAACTCAGTAGTCATTCCAAAAATCTTGAAGAATTTCTTACTTTCCGGTATAGCCAAGATCGTAATAAGTTTAGCCGTCACCCTTCACAACATACATAGTTCACACATAGTTTAAAACATCGGAGTTCAAAATAAGTTACTACAACCCAAGTTCAAATTCAAAATAAAGTAGAAGCGATTTAGTTCAAATCCACACAAACAACCTTAGTTCAAATACAGTGCCAGGTCCTCGGTCAATATCCTGCAAAAGCATAAGGTAGAGTAGAGTTGACCATGCCCAAGGTCTAATCATCACCCAACATGGGGTAGAAGCAGTGCTGGCAATAGCCATAGTACATCTTACCATCTGCAACAACATGGGAAATAAAACCCTGAGTACGAGAATGTACTCAGCTAGACTTACCCATCATAAACTAAAAATAAATTGACTCCAAGGGGTATGCAAGGCTGGATAAGTAGGATAGCTAACTCATAAGTTGCAAAAAAGCTTGCATTAAAGGAATAATTTATTATAACCTCCTAGCATTGCATTTTAGCTGCATTAACCTTATCATACTTAGCACCTATACTAAACAAGCATGGTAATAATTATTCAACAAGAATAGTAACCATTTCTGGTTGAGTATCTTTCAATGTCACAGCTCAACCATCTCCTCTTTGTTCAAGTTATTACTATGATGCCACTGCTCAAGTCAAGTGTTCACTGTCCAGGAACGATGGCGATTATAATCGATTACTAACCAGCTGGTGGGGTATTCCTCACACAAACCACACTCACCCGCTAAAGTGAGATACAAATCACCAAAAATTCGATTCGGAAAATCGCGGGATCAATAGGTACCATCGTATCCGGGAACCGCACGGTTGCCTTATTCAGGGCAACCCTGACCTCAGACTTACTCTCCGCGTAACCCGTGGCCCCCCATCTTCTCCAATACGATGCATACAGTAGGTCGACTCCCGGCCCAAACCAAACCCAGGCTTCGCGATCGGAATGACTTATCCTTCCAGCTAAATGTGAGGCATGCGTTCAATATGACTTGAGGACGTACAACGGACGGGGTCCTAGTTTGACACAGATGGGATAACCTCATCGAACCTCTAGTTCAGTCCCAACACCAATCCCGCCCTGTCTCGATTTATTATCTCCACATGGTTATCCAAGATAACAATGTATTCAACCATTCCGAGTCACCACCTATAACTCGCGGATGACAAGAAATCACCCAACTTCTACTGATCTAGTTAAAGCAAGACTAAGCAGATAATTGTACCTGAACCCAACAGGGTTGAAGGATATACAGTGGGCAAGGAATATAAGTAATGCAGCAACGGTATAAAACAACGCCTATAACTTAATGCATCAAACAAGTAAAGGACTTAAGTTAGATATTTGCAAACCACAGGGAGAATGCTCCGGGGCTTGCCTTTCAGGAAAGAGCTTGGCTGATGGTCGGAACACTCGGGAAGATCAACCTCAGGATCCTCTTCTGCTGCTACCCCCTGCACCAAGGCTTCCTGTTGGCCTTCCTCTCCGTGTACTCCGGGAACTACTGTTTCGAGCTCTGACGATCCTGTATGATGCATGGTGCGTATGAATACCACGAATACATAGTAAATACAAAGGTACATGCTGATGTGAATGAATGCTCAGTCAAAGATAATTGACATGATTTTAAAACATGTATGATAAGCACATGTCATCTGCATTCTCTTCTACAATCAAATCTTATACAAGCCTCACATTATAATTTACTTACACATTAAAAGGAATTATAAACAACAAATGTTTTACATACTACCCTCTACTGAACCAAAACCAATAACAGATTTCACCTATCACAAACATCAGAAAAAGCATTATTATACACATGAAATAATGACTTAAAGCATTATTAATTACTAAAAGAAATCAGGGTAGAACTGCAACATGACTTTAGATTACTTAGAAATTTCTGTAAAAATTACAGAAGCTTGAGCATGCCTAATGTAGACTACCATAAAATTTTGAGGTAAAAATAGTAAGTACTTTATCCTACACAAAAATGACAAGACAGCATAATTTAACAGACATAAAATACTTTGTACATAGAAAAATGCCAAACAACAGATCTCAGCTCTAGATTAGCATAAAAATATCCTCAAAAAAGTTTCATGCATAACTCGCTTATATATTATTTATTATGAATTATTTATCATCTACTTGAAAAAGGCACCATAACTAAACAGGATAATATTTACTCATGACATAGCCTTTCAATATTTTTCACAGATAGAGCATGACATAAGAAGACTAAAAAACTTGGATTCACATTTTTTTGAGCAACAGAGAATTACTTATGCATTTTTAAAGATAAAGGAATTTAATAGGGATAAATAAATCAATACAAAAAAGTATCACAAAAATCATATTTCATATTTTTCATGCATAGATCTACTCATAAGAAAAATACTGCAATTTGAACCAACTCATTTGGACTAAAAATGAGTGAGTTATGATTTTTCAAAGCTTTTATCAAAATCTGGAAAACACATTCTTTAAAATGAAATAGAAAACCGTTTTGCACCGAAAACCCTGGACTTTCCAGTAATTAACCGAGCCCTATAAAGAAACTCTCTATGTCTGGCCATTTTGCACTTAAGTCCGAAAAAGAATAGCATATTCTGCATATGATCCACACCGAGGGAAAAGGTCGCCGGCGGTCGGCAATCTCGCCGGCGGCGAGGTCACCGGCCAAACTACGGCCACCACTAGACTTAACTCGTCGACGCGACCCCGTTGGTGTACAAGATGCAAGCTATTGCAGAGGAAAAATGGCGACGGCGACGAACGGCGACGAGCGGCGGCTCTGCATGACGGCGAACTCGCCGGAATCGACCACGGCGAGGTGCAAGAGCTAGCCTACAGGCTGCAGGGAGCCAAGGCGACTCGGATTCACCAGAAAATGTGAAGACAAGCTGGAAGAAATGACGACGGCGATGCACGCCGATGAGCAGCGGCATGCATATCGGCAGTTCGACGGCTGCCGGCCAACTCCGGCCAAATCAAGGCCCAAGAACTATCCGGCGACTTATTGAAGTCGGGGCGACTCGATTGCACTAGCAAATGAAGGCAAAGGTCCACTGGAGTGAGCTCCATGCGAGCGGCCGATGAGCGGCGGCGCGACCCGCGACGGCGGTCGGCCAAAATTCGCCGAACATAAACCCTAATCGATCCCATTAACTACACCAACCTATGCTACTCATGCAGGTGACGACGATACGCAAGATAAGGGAGGGAGAAAGGAAAAGCTGGCCACGGCGGACCGCGCGGCGGTCGGGGCGACCATGGCCGGCGAAGGGAGAAATGGTCGATTCGACCTCTACCTTAGGTCATTGGGGCAGGGAGTGTGCGCATGGTGTGCCTCGCACCACGGCGGAGCTACTGGCGAGCTCTGGGAAGAAAATGGCAAGGCTGTGAGGTGCGGTGGCGATGCGAGCTCAGGACGGCGGTAATGGTAGGTTTCGCGTCTGCTTGAGCTCGGGGAGGGAAATGTGAGACGAGGAGGGGCGTCTGGTGGAGGAGTGAAGGTGTAAGGTGCGGTCGGTGAAGTGAAGCGGGCCACTGGCGCGTTGAAACGGCGACCAAGCTCGGACAGGCGGGCCGCGGCGTCGGACGCCGTCGGGCGCATGGCGCGTATACGGGGCCGGCCGAGGGTGTGTGGAGTGGCAGTGGGGCAGGGCGATCGTGGGCGTGTGCGGTGCGTGCTTGCACGAGGTGAACAGCAGGCAGCGTGGACGCACCAGTGTACCGCTGCCACGTGGCTGGCGTCGGCATGGACACCGTCCGCGCGAGGAAGAATAAGAGAGGCAAGAAGGAGGCCGACAGGTGGGTCCCACTGCGCCAAGATTCGTGCAGAACTTGATTAACTCCATATTTTCAAAATAATCCAAATTTGAAGAAACTTGTAAAAGATGAAATGTTGCTCTCAATGAGTAGAACATTTCACTTTTAAACATCACAGCCTAATTCTGCCTAGAATTTGAAATTCAAAAATGGGGATTTAAAATCCATTTAAAATTAAAAGAAAAAATATTTTTATAAACTATTTTTGACATTTTTGACCCACTTCCAAGCCTTTTCATGATTTGACATAAAAATAAGTTTTGCTCCAAATAATTTTCTCTACAAACTTCATTTAACACTCAACCCCAAACAAGCAACCTATCACATAGCCCTAGTTCAAACCAAAGCAAGCACATTTTTCATTTTATCATTTCATGTAAACAAATGATGATTCAAATGAGATGGTTATGCTCATGATGTGCAAGGTAATGCATGCTTAACACCAGGGGTGTTACAGAGTTCATAATTGACCTCGTACGGGAACCGGTCCCATTTCTAAGCGACCATACCGCATGTTAGTTGATGAATTAGAAGATCTCAAGAAGCAGCTGAAAGAGCTTTCTGATAAGGGCTTTATTAGGCCCAGTGTTTCACCCTAGGGATCACCTATTCTGTTTGTGAAAAAGAAGGATGGCTCAATGAGGATGTGCGTTGACTACCGCAATCTCAACGCTGTTACCATCAAGAACGAGTATCCTCTGCCAAGGATTGATGACTTGCTTGATCAGCTTCATGGTGCTAAATACTTCTCAAAGATTGATCTCAGATCTAGTTATCATCAAATGAAGATTTGCGAGGAAGACATTCCCAAGACAGCCTTTGTCACTCGCTATGGGCAGTATGAGTTCACCGTCGTATCCTTCGGCCTCACGAATGCCCCTGCCTAGTTCATGAACATGATGAACAAGGTGTTTATGGATGATCTTGATCGGTTTGTGGTAGTCTTCATTGATGACATTCTAGTTTATTCATCTACTATCGAAGAACATGAAGCACACTTGAGAGTAGTGCTCGAGAAGCTATCCCAACACCAGGTCTATGCCAAGTTCAGCAAATGTGAGTTCTGGCTTAAAGAAGTTGCTTTCCTTGGTCATGTACTCTCAGCTGAAGGTGTTGCTGTAGATCCTACAAAGATAGAGGCCATGAAAGAATGGGAGCAACCTCGTGATGTGTCCAAGATCAGGAGTTTCTTAGGATTGGTGGGTTACTATCACCGATTCATTGAGAACTTTTTGAAGATAGCTCATCCTATGACAAATCTCTTGAAGAAGACCAACGAGTATGAATGGACACCCGAGTGTGAGCACAGTTTCCAAACTCTGAAGGAGAAGCTAACTACCTTGCCTGTCCTTGCCTTACCTGATATCACTAATGACTTTGTCATCTATTGTGATGCCTCTCGCCAAGGACTAGGTTGTGTGTTGATGCAGAATGGGAAAGTTATTTCTTATGCTTCCCGACAGCTAAAGGAGCATGAGCAACGATACCCCACTCATGATCTTGAGTTAGCCGCTGTTGTGCACGCTCTGAAGATCTGGAGGCATTACCTCATTGGCAACAAGTGCAATATCTACACCGATCACAAGAGCTTGAAGTACTTTTTCACTCAAGAAGATCTGAATATGAGACAGCGCAGATGGCTAGAGCTAATCAAGGACTATGATATGGAGATTCATTATCATCCAGGAAAAGCGAATGTAGTCACAGATGCTCTCATTTGCAAGACCTATTGTCATGCTCTGTTCATCTCAACCCTACCACCTGAGTTGCAGAAAGAGATTGAAGATCTCCAGCTCAAGATAGTACCCCATGGTCTATTGCACGAACTTCGCATCGAGTATAATCTCACCGAGCAAATTCGTGAAGCTCAGAAAAGTTGTGAGGAAATGGATTACATACGTGGGTTGATGAAGCTAGGCTATAGCCCAGAATTTAGAGAAGATGAGCAGGGAACCATATGGTTCAAGGACAGAATCTGTGTGCCCAGTAATCCTGCCCTACGTAAGGAAATCTTGTTAGAAGCACATGACTCAGTATTGCATCCATCCTGGTGGTGCGAAGATGTATCAAAATGTGAAGAAGCACTTCTGGTGGAAAGGCATGAAGACAGACATTGCTAGACATGTGGCCGAATGCGACATCTATAACAGAGTCAAGGCCGAGCATAGGAGACCCGCTGGATTACTCAAACCACTCGATATTCCTGTATGGAAGTGGGAGAGCATATCCATGGACTTTATCATGGGCTTGCCTCGATCCCCACAAGGTCATGACTCCATCTGGGTAATAGTTGATCGTCTGACTAAAGTCACCCACTTTGTGCCTATCAAAACCACCATTAGCACTAAGAAGCTAGCAGATATCTACATCAAGGAGATATTGAGGCTCCATGGAGCTCCAAAGAGTATTGTGTCATATCGTGGACCCCAATTCATGTCCTGATTCTGGCAAGCTCTTCACAAGTCCATTGGGACTGACCTTGATTACAGCACTGCTTACCACCCTCAAACAGATGGTCAGACAGAAAGGTTGAATCAGATTCTTGAGGATATGCTTCATGCCAGTGTTCTCAAATACAAAAAAGATTGGGAGAAATGTTTGTCCTTTGCTGAGTTCTCTTACAACAACAGCTACCAGGCTAGTATCAAGATGTCACCCTTCCAAGCTCTTTATGGCAAGCCATGCAGAACCCCATTGATGTGGGACCACCCGAGTGAGAGGGCAGTCTTTGGCCCCGCCAAGATCAAGGAAGCCAAAGAAGGGGTTGCTCAAGTTAGAGAGAACTTGAGGATCGCTCAAAGCCGACAGAAGAGCTACGCTGATAAAAGGCGTTGAGACCTTGAGTTCAAAGTTGGGGACTATGTCTATCTCAAAGTGTCTCCACTTCGTGGAACTATCAGATTCCACGTGAAAGGGAAGCTCGCTCCAAAATATGTTAGCCCTTAACGCATCGAAAGAGAGTTGGAAAGCTTGCATACAAGCTTGAACTACCCCCACAGTTAACAGAAGTGCACCCCGTATTCCATGTTTCACAGCTACGCAAGTGCTTAAGGGTACCAGAAGAAGAAGTAGTTACCACCGATGTGCTTGATATCCAAGATACTCTTGAGTATAAGGAGCACCCAATCAAGATTTTGGGATACGACACCAAAGAGACCTGAAGCAAGTCTATTCCCATGTGCAAGGTTCAATGGAGCAATCACTCCGAATGTGAAGCAACGTGGGAAGATGAGAACCAACTGATGCTACAGTATCCTTACCTCTTTGAAGGGTAAGCCACCTCTTAAATCTCGGGGATGAGATTCCAATGACAGGGAGGACTGTAGCAACCTGAAAATCCGAGTTACAAAATTTTTCGATAAAACCCTGAGTGATGAGTGCAACATGCCATCTTTTACCCCTAATCATGTCTTAACCCTAAGCACATCATGCATTAGCATCACAACATAATCAATGCCTCATGTCATGATCCATGTTTCATATGTTATAACATGATGTTGCAATAGCTTTACTTCAATGTTTCAATAGTTCATGCATCATGTTGCATCAAAGGGTGATTTGGATTTTATTTGGTTTATGTGTTGAATAATAAAAAATGATAATATAATATTTATTTTAACAAATAAAAATTAAGGGAATAATACCCTAACATTACTTGGGCCATGTATGCTCACTATTTTGTTGCTCATATTTGGCACATCATATATATATAAAAGTAATTGAAAATGAAAAGGGAAAAGAAAAAAGAAAAGGAAAAAGAAAAGCCTTTCGGCCGGATCAGCCCGGCCCACTTTCCCTCTCCGCGCCGCACCGGCAAAGCCAGGCCACAGGCCGCTCGCTCGCTCGCGCATCCGCTCACCGCGCCGGCCCAGCAAGACGCCACGCTCGCCCGCGTCCGCGCGCTGGAGAGACAGGTCGCTGCCGCTGACGAGCGAGACCCGCAGTGGGACCCACCTGTCATCACGCCCGCTGAGGTCACCCGACCATTTTGCTTTTTCCCACGCTGTCGCACGCGTGCCCGCCTGAGCAACTGCCCATGCCTTCGGCCACTCAATCGCGTCTCGCCCCGCATCGACGATCGCCAGGACCGCCACCTTGGCTGCCACAAAGCACCCGCGGCCATGAGCATCTCGCTCTCCCGCGCGCACCCGCACTGCCACACACCCGCTGTCCCCTGCCGGTCCCATCCTTCACCGTGAAGCTTTGGGCTTGAGCCACTACCCGCTGGAGCCCACAGGAGCGAGGGAGCCTCCTGGAAGCTTCCCATGGACTGGATTGCCCCCGGCTGCCCAAGCTTTCCTCCGCCATGCCCCTCGCCGCGCTACCTACCACCTCCGCCTATAAGAGCAAGCCCCGGCGCCCTCTAGGGTTCCCCGAGATGCGCCGCCACACTGGTGGCCCGCCAATTGCACCTTGCCAGCCTCAATTTGGGGAGCGAGAAGGGGAATTGGGGGAGAAGGAGACGGGGAGGAAGAAGCTCCGTCGCCGGAGTTGGCGAAGAAGACCACCGCCGACCCAAAGTTGCTGCTGCTGCGTCGGAAGCAGGAAGGAGGAGCAGTACTGTGAGCCAAAGCTGCTGGACGTGTACCGCAACTCTATCCTCGACCGCGTTGGAGAGCACCGCCGCCATCGCCGCTCCTCCATCCCCGCCGTGTGCTGGCCATGGCGCTCCTCCTTGGAGCTCGTAGGCCGAGGTCGCTGCCGACCTCCCTAGACACAACCGCACTCATACATATGGTCTAGCCCAGCCCTTGCACCACGGCATCAGGCGGATGCCAGATCGGAAGCCGCCCTGCCTGCCGCTGCGCGCCGAGCGCCGTCGTGGCAAAGTCACCCAGCCGCCTCTCCATTGAGCTCTGCCCTCCATTGACCCCGGATCCATGCTCGCCTTGATGAGATAGACTCCGAGCGCCCCTTGGCTCCGTGTTTGCCTCGCCGAAGCACCGACCCAAGCCACCTTGCCATCATCATGCCAGTGCGCTGCCGCTCCAGAGCGCCGCCGTCCGCCGCCATTTTCCTACCGTCTTCGATCGCCTCGAAGAACAAGGACGCGACGACAAGCTCTGCAGTGACGTGCTGCATGGACTAGACAAGAAGATGGAGGCCGTGGACCCTCTCGGAGGCTGTAGCCGTGCACCGTGGACGCGCCGGAGCTCCGCCGTGGGAGTTGCTGCCCGTGCGAACTCCGCCGTGGCCTTTGGTCACCGTCGGCACCTTGGAGGGATGCTACATGACCTCAATCGCACACCCACACCCCTAATTGGACTCAAAGTGGCTCGAGGTGAAGAAGTCATCGAGCGCTGCCACCACTGAGCCGCCACCCGCCGTGGAGCACGCCGTCGAGAGCCAAGACACTGCCTTGAAGCCCCTCATCGTGTTTGTCATGAAGTCCCGAAGCCGGTGGGCAGGTTGATGAGGCTGGAGGACCGCGTAGCACCGGGAATCGGAGATTCCCTGCCGCCGGTGAGCTCGCGCTGTCGGGCGGGAGAAGGCAGAGGAAGGGGAGGAGCTGGAGGAGCAGTGGGTGGATGCGGTGTTCATGGACCGGAGTGGCTGCCAGTGGGACCGAACCGAGCCGGTGCACCGATGGATCAGTCGATGGACCACATGGACCAGGGAAAGGCATCATGGAGCGGTTCACGTCAACATGAGCCGCTGACAGTGGACCCAGCAGACGCCGGTGCACCGTGGACCAACGACCGTAGACTGAGCCCAGTTCGAATCTAGAGTGATGACGTGGAAGCACCAGAGCGTGCCACATGGCGGGCCTGGCCCAGCCCATATCTGGCCCACTCGGCCCATTAATGGCCCGTTAACGGTCCAGTGGGGCCCACCAGACCGTTGACCGTTGACTGCTGACATCAGTAGTGACATCACCCGGACCCACCTGTCAGGCCTCTATCGACCCGGTCAATGCTGACGTCAGCATGACATCATCCGCCATGTCAGCCGCTGTGTTGACCCTGTTGACCCGCGCGTGACACGTGGCCCAATCCCGTGCTGCCACGTGTCAGCACTAGATAAATCGGCCCTTTTCTTTTTCAGAAGATGGTTAAATCTTTGAAAATTATGATCCAGATATCCAAATTTTCTATAAATCGAGCCCTATCATCTAAGCTATGTTTGAGAGTATTTGGATCTTCTATTTGGCATTCATTATAGGGGTCACTCCCGCGACCATTAATTCTTGTTACAGGCTCGAGCGAGGACAAGTCTGACGACAGTAACTACCAGGAGAAGTCCAACAGCTATGCAGTGAAGGTGCCACACCTCACCCAACCTCGTAGATCCCATTATGCATGGCAAATGTAGTATGGCCAGTGCTTTAATTCCTGTTGCTACACTAAATTGCCTATGCTAGGATTGCATGATAGATTATTATTTGATGAGCCCTACCTTGTTGTAAACTTTCACCTGCTTACCCGTTGTTATGTTAGCCACTTGCTTATCTGCTATAATATTTATATATACTTCACTCGCTTACATTTTGATGTGACATGATGAACCCCGGGAAGGCCTGGAGGGTGCCAGGCTGGAGATGTGTGAGTTGATGGATCAGATGAGCATGTGAGCTGATGATGCTATATCTGGGATTGGGGTGGAAATTACGGCAGGGAGTAGGGTGCGGGTTGAGTCGATCGAGCCGGGATCTACGACGAGCTTTTGGAGCAAGTCATGCCGGGGAATGTATCTAGATATTCCCATGAGAGGAGCCTATGGTGGGCTAACTGAGATGTGATGGTGGTTCTTAGGTGTGACCCACTGAGAGGTGGAGCCCGGGATGAAGGTGCCGCGGTAGCACATTAAAGATAAACCCTGATGAAGATATCTCGGTTTGGTCACACTTAGGAACTGCTGCGCTGGTATCCAGACCTTAAGAATCTCTTGCTTTCCACTCGCTCTCCATGGGGGGAGATGGCCAAACAGCTGGATAGATCGATGCCACTACTGCTAGGCGAGTAGTGATAGGAAGGTATATGCATGGGATGGAGCTAACACCTACCGAGACGACCATGGCACCCCCTTCGAGAGTGGGTACATGGCATGGCATCCTCTATGAGAGCGGATACATTCTCTCCTCATAGTTTTAGCGATCTAGAGCTGGATGGTAGAGTGGCATCATTCTATGGCAGTAGGCGCCCAGAATCTGCCTAGGTGATTGCAAGCACCGATGATGGTTATCTAGTGGATTAGTGAAACCTCTGCAAGTGTATGGTTGATCAATCGATACATAAGCCAATTTGTTGGCTATGGACCTTTCCTTAGGAGGATGCACTGGACTAGTGAGTGGAGTGTTCTACCTTCCCCAGAGTATGACTTCCGGTCGTGAGCCAGGTTGAGGGCTGCAGGCCGCTGAGGCAAGCCGAGAGGGAGTTGGCTTATCGACTCGAGTCTGAGATGGTGTTGGAGGAGTAGGGATGGTGCTACAGTTATGGATGGTGATGGATGGTGGGAATGGGTTTGTGTTTAAAACTTGTTTATTATACTGTTATTTATATACCTAAATAATAGCATAGGAAAAACCCTAGCCTTATAGGTTCCTTTTTGATATATCCATTTTGCATCCAAATTCCACAAAGCAATGCATAGGATGGGAGTGTGGCCAATACAAATCGTACTAAAAATTTGGTTTCAGGTTTAAGGAGAGAGTACTCGTCTAGGGAGTACAGTGATTGAGGGTTTCGTGCCTACGCTTTTATTGTTATGCAGCATGAACTCTGATTCCACCAAGTGGCGATGTAATAAGTTGTTGTAAACCTCTCTATTGCACTCTTTTGTTCAATGTATGGATTATGGTATTCAACTGTTATCGGGTAATGTGAATTAAATGGTCATATTACACTTTCGCTCTGTGGATTTCCCTTCGCGGAAATTGAGGTCATTTCAAGCGCCACGGGGCGAGTGCCGGTTGGCAGTGCTTCGGACCACGGTAGTTTCAGATTTACGCCGATGGTCGCTGCTTCAAGTGCCTCGCGGCGGGGCACTGAGTCGCCACCTGCAACCTCCCTTGGAGATGCCTCCGCTGCCATGGCCTCGGCCACTTTGCGTAGGACTGCAAGAGGCTGAGGCACGCCCGTGATGAAGCCAGGCGCACCGCTCGGTCAAGGTGCAGGAGCAGCGGTAGTGCCAACGGCGTCGTGGGTGGCGGTGGCGCACCCACAGTGGACAAGGATGCGGGACAGCCTGACCACTCCCACCTACGTGGTCACGGTCATCGCTCACGCCAGCGCCGTCATCGCAGAAGGAAGAAAAAGATGGAGGCAGGCTGTGCCACCCAACCTTCGAAGGTTTGGCGGCCACGGACCGCTCGCTCGGGGGATGAGGTACTGATCGAGCCCCCAGTCGACAACTCAGGCCTTGGATCATACCCTGCTGATCCGACGGCCTCTTGGAAGGATGTCGCCTGGGACGTCATTCTCGAAGGCCCACTACCACCGCTCAATGGCGCACACTCCGCCATGTTCGGAAGATCAGCCCTGGAGTCGAAAGTCACCCCTCTTGCGGTGACGGGCTCCCAGAGGAGGCCTGCGCCGCCCCGGCCGCACCGCCGGCCGATTTGGCAGCCAACCAAGTCGAAGAGGAGGATGCCGCAGAGACCACAATCGTTGCGGAGGCCACACTAGTCGTGAGGGCCGATGACAACCTCCAGGACATGACACCGGCCCAGTCAGAGTGTTGACACCGTTTTTCGGCACGTGTCAGTGAGAATCGGAAACTGAGCTAATCAGCAAGGGATTGGTTATTATTTTTTCTTCAGCATTGCTTTTGATGTTGCTGAAGTGTGGTTGCCGATGAAGGGTGGTTTGGTCTGAATCATTGCCGATGTGGCTGAAGAGCTGTTACCGATGAGACTGGCAGGGAGCTAGAGGATTGCTGCCAATGAAGCTGAAGAGCTATTGCCGATGAGACAGGCCAGAGACTAGAAGAGTGTTGCCGATACCAGAGAGTATGCCGATAGAAAGATAACTTCATCATGACAGAAACGGACAGAGGATCAGCATCATGTGAGCTTATGATTTTCGTAGTGTAGTCTGAGTCCATTTCCTATACGAGTTTTATTTCTTTCCTTTAGAGATAGAGTTCGTATAAGGAATAAGTTTATTTTTCTATATTTAAGCTTTTCGCATTCGGTTAGGATTCTTCGAATAGCAGAGTATAAATATGTGCCGAAGGGCATTGTAATGAGCATGCAAGAATTAATAAACAAATCTATTTTTTATCGCAATTTACTTCTACCAGCACTTTACTTTTCGATGACTTCGTCAAGTATTTTCTCTTTTTCAATGAGTTCTTTCAAGATTCGACAGGCTGCATCAACTTGATCTCTGGCGACCTTGCAGGTTCTGCGTCTACCGAGCATGAATCAGGCTTTGACTTTTGGGTGTATCGCTGTTGTCTCGTCTGATCTGTTCAAGAGTTATCGAATATATTCTGAGCTTTGACGTCCAGGCGTATCGCTGTCGTCTCGTTCGGTTTTTATTCAAGTTATCATCCTTGTCAATTAACAGGTCAAATCGACTGGCACGCTTCGGATATCGAATTTGGGTATTAGCCCAGTGTGTTTGTAGATAGAACTTTGCATCAACACAGAGGAGGTGGCCTCAACCCCTCTGCCTGTCCTCCAAACCAAGTACCACAAGGATACGTAGAAGCATATCAGCCAGCACCTTCAGCAGAGATTCAGCTAGTGCGTCGGCAAGATCAAGATGCGTTTTGGGCCGATAAGATTGTGGAAGTGATGAAAGAGCAATTTGGGATTCAGCCCAAGATTAGTACTTACTCTTATCGGACTCCATATCCTCCAGCATATGACTCGATTCCTTTTCCAAATCAGTACAAAGTACCAGATTTTACTAAGTTCTCTGGGCAGGATGATACATCAACAATGGAGCATATCAATTGTTTCATCATCCAGTGCGGAGAAGCAGCTAACAGGGATGAATTGAGAGTTTGACTATTCTCATCTTCATTGTTTGGATCAGCATTCACATGGTTTATCTCATTGCCGCCGAATTCTATTCATACTTGGGCAGATTTGAGAGACAGTTCCACAAGTACTTCTTTGCTGGTGTCCATGAGAAGAAGCTTACCGATTTAGTGAAATTGAGACAACGAAATGATGAATTGATGGAGAGCTTTGTGCAAAGGGTACGAGATATGAAAAATAGATGCTACAGCTTGGTGCTTGATGATCGCTAGTTGGCTGGTTTAGCTTTTTAGGGTCTGTTGCTGCACCTCAGAGACAAATACGATTCTCAGGAGTTTGAAAGTTTAAGCCATATTGTGCAGAGGATTTCTGACCTAGGTGCTCGAGCTCCAGAACCTAGAAATACTTGGAGTAAAAAGGTGTCCTTTGTAGAAGAAGCAGAGGAATCAGACTCAGATGAAGAACCAACTATCGGCCTGGCTGAGTGGGTGAAAGGTAAGAAGCCAATATCTTGTCCTTTTGGTCAAAAGGAGCTAGAGAAGTTCACATTTGACATCACGAAGGCCGATAAAATATTTGATTTGCTGCTTCAAGAGGGCCAAATCAAGCTATCACCTAATCATGTGATCCCATCGGCAGAAGAGCTGAAGAAAATGAGGTACTGCAAATTTCATAATGCAACTTCACACAGTACCAATGATTGTAAAGTATTCAGGCAGTAATTGCAATCGGCTATTGAGTCCAGGAGAATTAAGTTTGATAACTCTAAAGCTCAAAGGTCGTGAAGATTGATCAGCACCCTTTCCCAGCAAACATGGTGGATGCTGTGAGCAAGACCAGAGTGTTAACATCGGCAAATGCTAAGAGGAACGCATCGGTGGATCCCAGAAATCAAGTGACCATCGATGACTTAAGAGGAAAAAGAGCAGTTGAAGAAAGCAGCAGTTCCAGAAGACCTCCTAGACCTGCTCCCTATAGAGTTTTAGGTGATCGCTATCGGCAGCGATAGGAAGAGTTGTGTCGGGAAGAATGGCGTCGGCATGAAGATCATTGGAGATGCCTGTTCTTCATTTATTGCTGGGAAGAAGGCATTAAATTGCCTACTGTTGATAGCTGCCCTGAGTGCAATGGTTACGATCGAGCCGA
The DNA here is from genome assembly GCA_023333625.1 of Bothriochloa decipiens. Classification (NCBI taxonomy): domain Eukaryota; kingdom Viridiplantae; phylum Streptophyta; class Magnoliopsida; order Poales; family Poaceae; genus Bothriochloa; species Bothriochloa decipiens. Next base: position 633,629 of record CM041646.1, read on the forward strand.
TCAGACAAAAAGAAGACCGTATTTTGGCGATCAGAGATGGTGCATCAATGAGCCGATCAGAGGAAGGGCATCACTGCATGATCGGCTAGGGGGCAGAACTAGTGTACATGAAAGGCTGGGTAGGTATGATGACTGCTTTCCAATGGATCAGGAAGAACTCAAGGTGATGGCCAATGCAAGAGTTCCCGATGAAGCAATACTCTGTAGAGATCTCAACATAAACTGCCCATATTCGAATACGAAACGTTATCAGCCTGTCTGGAAGACAAAGCTTCCTCAATGGTGCCCTGAAGGTCTGACAAAAACTCAGAAGAGGAAGATGCAATGTGAGTGCAAAGAAGAAAATTCCCGTGGGTTGAAGTCTTAAGTGTGGCAACCAAAGCGCAAAGATGAAAGCCCATCGGCAGATATCAACATGGTTTTCATGTTGTTGATGGAATTCCTAGCACTTACCAATGACGAAGAGGAAGTTGTTCCTTTCGAACAAGTAGCTCAGTTGACCTTGGATCCAATGATGGCTGTTTTTGAGAAGCGTACCGATGATGAGAGATAGCATCTCAAAGCTTTATTTGTCAAAGGCAGAGTTGATGGGCAGCCAGTATCCAAGATACTCATAGATGGGGGAGCTGCAATTAATATCATGCCATATGTCATGTTTCGAAGGCTTGGCAAAGGAGATCAAGATCTGGTCAAGACTGATATGAAGCTTAAAGACTTTGAAGGTAATATATCACCAGTTAAGGGAGCCCTTTGCACTGAGTTAACCATCGGCAGCAAAACATTGCCGATCACGTTCTTTGTCATCGGCGGTAAAGGTTCTTATAATCTGCTATTAGGAAGGGATTGGATTCATGCCAATTGTTGCGTTCCTTCTATAATGCATCAGTGCCTCGTACAGTGGGTGGAAGATAAGATTGAAGTAGTCCCTGGTGATTCATCTTATATAATTGCATCGGCAGAGTCAGAAACTTACGAGCGGTCCAAGTGTATATCGGGGGAAGCATGGAATTCAGAGTTTCTCAGAATTGCTGATTATGAGCTACCACTGATCCAAGCAGTCAGATCCGAAGATGAGTTATAATGGATAGGTTTATCGATGATGGAAAATTGAGCCATGGATTTACATCGGCTGATGACTTAGTAGAAGTAGACATTGGTGATGGCGGTAGGCCAAGGCCAACTTTTGTTAGTGTTAAGTTAGATCTCCAAAGCAGAGAACAATTGATTGCTTTATTGAAAGAATATAAGGATTGTTTTGCTTGGGATTACACAGAGATGCCCAGGTTAGATCGATCAATTGTTGAACATCGGTTACCTATCAAACAAGGATTTCGGCCACATCAGCAGCCAGCACGCCGATGCAATCCTAAAGTGTTGCCTGATATTAAGGCCAAAATAACAAGGTTGATTGAAGAAAAGTTCATCCAACAATGTCGATATGCTGAATGAATTTCTAATGTGGTTCCTGTCTACAAGAAGAATGGGAAACTTCGTGTCTGTATTGATTTCAGGAATCTTAACAAAGCTACACCGATGGATGGCTACCCGATGCCCGTTGCCGATTTATTAATTGATGCTGCTGCTGGACATCGGATTATTAGTTTCATGGATGGGAACGCCGGATATAATAAGATGTTTATGGCCAAAGAAGATATCTCCAAGACTGCCTTCAGATGTCCAGGTCATGTGTGGTTATTTGAATGGATAGTCATGACTTTTGGTTTGAAGAATTCCTGTGCTACTTATCAGAGAGCAATGAATTACATTTTTCATGAGTACATCGACACATTGGTTGAAATTTATATAGATGATGTGGTGGTTAAGTCTGGAGACTTCAGAAATCATCTGGTTGACTTGCAGAAGATATTGGAGTGCACAAGGAAACTTGGGTTGAAAATGAATCCCAACAAGTGTGCATTTGGTGTATTGGCAGGACAATTCTTAGGCTTCATGGTGCATCAGAGGGGTATTGAAATTAGCAGGAAGTCCATTGATGCCATCAATAAAGTGATTGCTCCTACCGATGAGCCCAAACTACAGTCTCTGATCAGCAAGATTAATTTTATTCGAAGATTCATATCTAATTTATCAGGAAGAATCAAAGCTTTCAGTCCATTGTTGAAGCTGAAGGCCGGTCAGGAATTCGTGTGGGGAGAAGAACAGCAGTTGGCTTTAGAAGAAATTAAGAAGTATTTGGTGAATCCTCTAGTGCTAGTTCCACCTCAACACGGAGAACCCTTCAGGTTGTATCTGTCGGGTGATGATGAAGTCATTGGGTCAGCTCTAATCCAAGAGTTTGAAGGAAAAAAACGTATAATCTATTACCTGAGCAGAAGGTTGGTAGATGCTGAGACCAGGTATTCGGCCATTGAAAAGTTATGCTTATGCTTATATTTCTCCTGTGATAAATTAAGGCATTATCTGTTAACAGCCGAATGCACTGTTATATGCAAAGACAATGTGGTCAAATATATGCTGTCAATGCCAATTCTAAGTGGAAGAATCAGCAAGTGGATTTTAGCGTTATCAGAGTTTGATCTGCGGTATGAATCGGCTAAAGCAGTCAAGGGGCAAGTTATGGCTGATTTTATTACTCAGCATTGCGGCATGGTAAACTCTTTAGAGATTGCTCTATGGACACTTTTCTTTGATGGTTCTACATGTGGAGAAGGAGCAGGAATCGGCATTGTGTTGATATCACCTCAAGGGAAGAAATACGAATTCTCATTGCCGATTGCTACCACATCAACAAACAATCAGGCTGAATATCAGGCTGTGTTGAAAGGATTAGAGTTACTCAGGGAAGTCTGTGCCGATGCTGTTGAAATCTTTGGTGATTCAATGCTAGTTATTAATCAGCTAGCTGGAATGTATGAGTGTCGAAGTGAAGTTTTAATCTTGTATTACGAAAGATGTTGACAATTATTGAAGGAGTTTAAAGATTTCCGCCTTGAACATATCTCCAGATTGCATAATGAAGAAGCTAATCGGTTAGCACAGCATGCTTCGGGGTACCAACAGATCCAGGAAGTGCTGACATCAGCAACTGACGCCGATGATTGGAGGAAGGAGATTGCCGATTACTTGAAGGATCCATCTAAGAAGGTCAAAAGGCGTATAAGGTTTTAGGCTACTAAGTATGTGCTCCTAGATAATGAGTTATATTATCGAACAATGGATGGAGTTTTGCTCAAGTGTCTTGGTGAAGAAGAATCAAAAAGTTTAATGGGCGAAATTCATGGAGTATGCGGGGCACATAAGTCGGCTTTCAAGATGAAATGGATGATCAGGCGAAATGAATTTTACTGGCCAACAATACTCAAAGATTGTTTCAAGTATTTTAAAGGGTGTCAAGAGTGTCAGAAGTTCGGCAACGTCCAAAAGGCACCCGCATCGGCAATGAATCCCATAATTAAGCCGTGGCCGTTTCGAGGATGGGCTATTGATATCATCGGTCAAGTTTATCCACCATCAAGCAAAGAGCATAAATTCATCCTTGTTGCCACCAATTACTTTACAAAATGGGTTGAGGCAGTTCCTTTGAAAAGTATGACGTCGGCCAACATGATTGATTTTGTGAAGGAGCTTATTATGTATCGGTTCGGTATTCCTCAGACCATTACGACTGATCAAGGAACCATATTCACTTCAGGAGAGTTTCATGGATTTACCGATGAGATGGAAATTAAGGTTTTAAACTCTTCTCCTTATTATGCTCAAGCTAATGGTCAGGCCGAAGCATCTAATAAAGGGATTATTAAACTCATTAAGCGTAAGATTAAGGAAAATCCCAGGAGGTGGCACACAGTTTTGAACGAGGCCTTATGGTCATATCGAATGGCCTGTCATGGTGCTACTAAGGTGTCGCCTTATCAGTTGGTATATGGACATGACGCGGTTTTGCCTTGGGAAATAAAGACAAGTTCAAGGTGGATATTTCATCAAGATCAACTGTCGGCTAATGATTACAATACACTCATGAAAGATGAGTTGGAAGATTTGGCGGGTCATCAGCTAAAGGCTTTACTCAGCATTGAAGAGAATAAGAAAAGAGTTGCTAGGTGGTATGACAAGAAGGTAAAGGTGAAGGAATTTGTTAATGGTGATCTAGTCTGGAAACTGATTTTACCGATTGCGACTAAGAGCGCAAAGTTCGGTAAGTGGTCTCCTAATTAGGAAGGTCCTTATCGAGTAAATCGGTCTGTTCCTGGTAATGCTTATATCCTAGAAACTCTTGAAGGAGAAATATTTCCAAGAGCGTTGAACGGTAAATATCTGAAGAAATATTATCCTAGTATTTGGATGGATGCGTGAAGAAACAGATATAATACTTCTTCAATAAGAACGTATCGGCGCTATGTTAATATGAAGTTTTACAAGTTGCCGATGCACTACTTTGCCGATGGAAAAGAAGTTTACAAGTTCAGTAGTGAGTGAATAGCCGATATCGCACGCAGGCGAATCTGGTTGGCTTCCTCTATTGTCCTTACATCTTCATCGGCATTACCTTCTACTGGCTTGATTCTCTTCTTAAGAGCCAGTGTCTTGAGGGCTTGGTTGTCCCTTTCCTGCTAAAGAATCTGGATAGCAACAGGCATTTGGGCTTTCTCTTAAGTGGCTATATCCAAGGCTTCTTCAACCTTTTTCAGCTCCACTAATAAAGCTTCTCTTTTTAGCGATAGTTGGGAAATCTTCTCTTCCAGCTCTACACAGGAGGCTTCTAGTTTGCCGATGTCTTTGTGTTTCTCATCAGCAAATTGTTTATGCTTCATCATCTCCTCCTAGAGTCGTGTATGGGTAGTTCTGTCGGCAATACGTTTAGCAGCTTTCTGATACTGAAGTTGCCGACTCTCTAGGTGTGCGGCTTGAAAGAGTGTCTCTTCAACACCGACAGGGATCTGGCCTCGGATTGCCTTGAAAGTTGCCCTGGTGGAGTCAAAGTCCTAGATTAGCTAAGATGTTTTCTGTTGCAGCAGGGATAGCAATGTCTCCAGCCTAGACTTGATTTCGGATGATAAGGCTTCGAAGGCTGGAGCAGAGCTTTCTTCGTTCTCTTCATCGTCAGGAATATCTCCAATAATTAAGAAGGAAAATAGGCTATCGGGGGAATCTTGTTCCTAGAAGGAAAAGTTGTTAGCTAAATGATATAAGTGTCAAAAATTGACTAAGGGAGTTAACTTACTTGTTTTAAGGCAATTTCTCGCCTTTGGCTAGAAGAAGCAACCTGAGGTATGATTACCGATGGCGTCTCCTGTGTTGGTACCTCGGTTGGTTGCTGCTGCAACGCCAGTGCCAATGAAGGTTCTTGTACAGGTTCAATTGCCGATTGGAGAATAGTTGCCGATGGGGAAGTCTGTGCGGGAACATCGGGCAATGTCTGGCAGGGCGAGGATGCCGATGATGCAACTGGAGCTAGTGTGAGCCTTGCCCGCTTTGATTGGGATTCTTCATCCGATGAAACCTTGCGCTTGTGCTGAGAAACGTCAGCGCCGGATGGCTGGAGGGTATCGGCAATGGGTGGATGAGATGTCTGCGCACTTGGGGCAGTTGCTGATGCAACTACTTGATGCTGTGAGAGAAGCAGATGAGTAAAAGTGCTGATATGATGGTCAAAGTTCAATTTGAGGGGTACCTCTGGAGAATCGTCAAGGACGATGAAGTGTGGCGATGAAGGCACAGCAGGTGGAGATGAAGGGTGAGTTGTCGATGAGGATTCAACAAATGTAGAACTTGCACCCTGAAATATGAGATCAGCATATCACGGCAATCAGCACGCACAGAAGAAAATAAGATAGTTACCTGGGATGTCCGTAATGAGGGTGCAGCCATGTACGATGGAGCAGCCATACTTCTGGTCGGTTTTGATTTGGAGAAGCTCTTCTTGGAACGACCGCGGCACGTCAGAGCATCTAATGAGGGAGCTCTATGGCCGATTATAGATATTGGGGATATCGGCCACAGCCTTATGACTTTGCCGCTCTTGCTCAATGTTGGGATCGGATCCTCAACCTGTTGAGAAGGAGTTAGTTGCCGATAGACTGAAAAAGAGAATTGGAAGAAGTGCAGATAGTCAAACTTACTGCATCGGCAGGTATGGCATGATCAGGGTTGATGAGATTCCAATAGAAGTGAGGAGATGCGAAGAATAGTTGCTCTTTCCACTCTTGCCACCATAATTTAAAAGATTCGGTGACGAAGGAAGCCAGTGCCCAATCGGTCAGGTCAACATTAGAGGTATCGGCATCAGGAGGAAGAGTAACTATTTTGCACCAATCCATGCTGCTAGTGATAGTTTCTCTTGGCTTAATCACATCGGCATAGCAGAGTTTGATGGGCAGTTGCCCGAAAGCTAGTTGTCTTGCTACTGCCGATGGATTGTAGAACTCATATGTAGTATTGATGTTCTTCCCACTTCCAAACATATTAACCGGGATGGCACAAGGGGTGATCATTGCATTGAGGATCTCAGCGTCTTTATTCAAGGCATCATCGGAAAAGTTGAAGAGCAGATGGAACCTTGCTTCTTCATCAATATAAGGGACCCAGGCCCGGAACTCAGGAGGAATGCCGATGCAGAGCCTTTGGAAGAAGTTGCCAATTTGGGCTCTCCTTTCCTCTGCCCCTGGAAGTACTGCTAACGCTTCTCTAAAATTAAGGGGGCGTGTTGCCGATTAATCTTCTCCAAGTTGGTAATCTTCAGGGAGATCTCGAGGGAACTGCTGGGCGAATAAATAAAAGTGAAGGTACTTGTGCATATGTGCATTCAGCCACATGTTGATGAACCACCAAGGACCTCCCAGATTGCCGATGGACTTGTCTTGTAACAGCCTTTGTGAAACTTGGTGGAGGAGATGATAGACTAAACCGAGAAGGTATCGGCCAAGAGGAAGTTTGACGCCATTAGCTAACATCTCTGCTGCAGATAGATGCATATTGGTTGGTCTAACTGTTCTGCCACAGAAAATGAACTTTTCTAGCCACATATTCAGGAAAGCTGAATGCTCCCTCTGACTGACCGATCCAGATTTTTGATATTCCTTGATGTACCCAGTCCAGCCGCCGATGTTTCGGGTAGTCAGCCGATATTTAGGCTTCCTTTGGAACAGAGTGTTGTCATCGGTAGTTGATATGTCCAGGCCAGTGAGCATAAACACATCAGCAAGAGTTGGAGAGACTGGTCCATGTTTGAATATGAAGGCGTTCATGGTGTCAGACCAAAAGTAAGAGGCAGCAATTAACATTGATTCATTCCTCTCCATATCGGCAATGGACAGTCTAATGCATTGATCTAATCTGCGTTCTGCCCAATAGACCTCCATCGGCCTGGCAACCCTCAAGTACCAGTCTTTCCATCCTTTGGTGATCTTTGGCCAGGATCAGAAAGTATCGGTCCAAAGTTCTAAGTTGAAATTTTGAGCTCTGAAGGGGATGCGGTTGGTTTCTGCATTGATGATATCGATCGGATCTGGATTCCCCATTGGACCTAGGCAAATTATTTGGCCTCGGTGCATGGGGATGATGAGCTTATTGCGAAGTTCCTAGATTAAAGGTCAAGAGGAAGATAAGAAGGAGTCATGGGCTATGCGGAAAAGGAGAGAAGAAATACCAAAAGATGAATGAAGAAGAAAATTAACCTTGGGGACGTCAAAATTGACAGCCATGGCCGCGGATGAAGCCGAGAAGAGCGAGGAATGCTAATGGAGATTGAAGACTGCCGCTGAGAATGTCACCAGTCGAGTTCGCCGGAAGACTGCTTGCTGATGTCGCCGCCAGAGAGAGAAAATGCTAGGGTTGAATCGAGAGTAAAGGATGGGCCGCGGTAGAGGAAGTGTTTTATGGGCCCATTGATACAGGGTTTTTACTGCGGCGCGTGCAATATTCGAGGGGACGTTCAGGTGGCTCGGCGGTGGGTAATCATGACTTGGAGGAAATTTCGGTGCATAAAGTATTTTATACTCCAAAATTGGGGGCATGTGTTGACACCGTTTTTCGGCACGTGTCAGTGAGAATCAGAAACTAAGCTAATTGGCAAGGGATTGGTTATTATTTTGTCTTCAGCATTGCTTTTGATGTTGTCGATGTGTGGTTGCCGATGAAGGGTGGTTTGGTCTGAGTCGTTGCCGATGAGGCTGAAGTGCTGTTACCGATGAGACTGGCAGGGAGCTAGAGGATTGCTGCCGATGAAGCTGAAGAGCTGTTGCCGATGAGACAGGCCAGAGACTAGAAGATTGTTACCGATACCAGAGAGTATGCCGATTAAAAGATAACTTCATCATGACGAAAACGGACAGAGGATCGACATCATGTGAGCTTATGATTTTTGTAGTGTAGTCTGAGTCCAGTTCCTATACGAGTTTTATTTCTTTCCTTTAGAGATAGAGTTCGTATAAGGAATAAGTTTATTTTTTTATATTTAAGCTTTTCGTATTCGGTTAGGATTCTTCAAATAGCAGAGTATAAATATGTGCTGAAGGGCATTGTAATGAGCATGCAAGCATCAATAAATAAATCTACTTTTTATCGCAATTTACTTCTACCAGCACTTTACTTTTCGACGACTTCGTCAAGTATTTTCTCTTTTTCAACAAGTTCTTTCAAGATTCGACGGGCTACATCAACTTGATCTCCGGTGACCTTGCAGGTTCCGCGTCTACCGAGCACGATTCAGGCTTTGACTTCCAGGCGTATCGCTGTCATCTCGTCTGATCTGTTCAAGACTTATCGAATATATTCTAAGCTTTGACGTCCGGGCGTATCGCTGTCGTCTCGTTTGGTTTTTATTCAAGTTATCATCCTTGTCGATTAACAGGTCAAATCGACTGGCATGCTTCGGATATCGAATTTGGGTATTAGCCCAGTGTGTTTGCAGATAGAACTTTGCATCAACACAGAGGAGGTGGCCTCAACCCCTCTGCCTGTCGACTGGACGGTGCTGGAAACCCCACCGCCGCCGGCGAACACAGCTTTAGCACAGCAACGCCTCAAGGCCTTTGTCGGCGAAGTCAAGAAGCCCTCCTGCGCCGACCATCACCAAAGAAGGCCACTAAGCCGTGGCGCATGCCGCTGTGCAGTCGGCGGCTCGCTGCCCATAGCATGTCGAGGCTACCGGCATCCAAGCGCGGCGAGTACCTGATCCTGAAGCGCCTCGGCCAGGTATCACCGCTGACTGAGTCCACTGTGACCAACAAGTTCAACGCCCTTTTCGAGGGTAGGCCGGAGGATGATGAGGGCCTTAGGGAACTCTTCTCTAATGGTCGTGACGTCGGCGAGCGCAGGAGGCGCCGCCGCGCGCCACACGCAAGGGCATGACCGGTGACGCCGGCGCCAAGGAACTAGGGTGTTTAATACCGCGAGTAATAGCGTAGCGAAAACATTTAAACGGGTGTGTGCTTCATCGTGCTTCATTGTCAATCTTGTAAAAGCGACCCAGTTGTATTAAAACCTTTCTCCTTAATGAAAATACGCGTAAATCTTTTGCATGATTGAGAAAAAAAAGTTGTGTACCATACGTGAGGCTAGAAATTTGTTCCCTTATCTTAAAAAAGACGAATATATTGCAATGATGATATATATGTAACATGCATGCCCTTGTACGGTCCACAGGCCGAGATCTGCAGCGGCCGCCGTATCAAAGAGACCAAGGGAAAACGAGGAGAGGGATTACTGGATTAGTGGGTTCAAAGAAAGAAGGTGATAAAAAAAGGAGCTAGCACAAACTGAGTGACAAATGTGAATTGAGTGAAAAATATGATGTTTCTGGTTTGAATATATCTAAAGATAGGAGGGTCCCATAAATTCTTGGTTTTTTTGATTTGGAAGATCGATAATCCACGCTGACTGACTGCCTCGCAGCATGACACTGTTTGCCCATCCGCACCACCACCTCTGGGATGGGAGCGTTGTGGCCCACGAACAGGAGCGTCCCAAGGACAACGTAACATTTTTAAATTTGAATTTATTGAAACGTAAGAAAAAACCAGGGGGTAGTTAGTTGTACAATATAGGTATAGAGCCGCTCTAGCTAAGAGAAGTAATATAAAATCACGCACAGGCGTGTTTCTTGAATGAATTTGAAATTCATCGGCGTGAGAAAGAAGCGGAGAGTTAGTTGCAGTCCGGTCCGGCCATTTAGTTAGTGTACCATGACATTGTGCGCCCATCCGCACCACCATTGGGACGGGGGCGTTGAAGTGTCATCGGACGTCACCGTACCATTTCAAAATTTGAATTTTATCGAAACATGAGAAAAAATCGGAGGGTTAGTTATTTGTACGATAGGTATTATTTGAAATTCATGGGCATGAGAAAGAAGTGGAGAATTAGTTGCAATCCGGGCATTCCGTTTGTGCGGTAGAGATATATGCATTGCTGGCACACGCCGGCAGAGAAGTACTCGCTCGAGAGAGACACACAGTAGTGCCCACATCGACCACACCGCCATCGTCATGGCAGCGGCGGGCGGCGCCGGCGGTGGTCCTCCTCCTGCTCCTGCTCCTGCTCCTGCGTGCGCGGCGTTCAAGTACCAGCGCCGGCGCTGCGCGGCGGACTGCCCGCTGGCGCAGTACTTCCCGCACGACCGTCCTCGCGTCTTCCTCAACGCTCACCGGCTCTTCGGCGTCAAGAACATCCTCAAGATGCTGGAGCGCGCCGGCCCGGATCCAGAGAGGCGACACGAGGCAATGCAGTGCGTCGTGTACGAGTCGCAGGCGTGGGAACTCTACCCGTCCGCCGGCTGCGTCCCCATCGTCCTCGCCCTGCAGCCCCGGATACAGCAGATGGAGCACCAGCTCCGCCGCGTACTCGCCGACCTCCAGGCCTACCGACGACGGGCTCCTGATGCCGCCGTCGCCCAGGCCAAGGTGATGTCACCGTCGTCGTCATCTCCACCTGCACCGGCGCCGCCGTTCCAGTTACAATGGACGGCGATGGGTGACGACGACGAGGGCATTGCGGCTGCTGCACCATTATTCATGTACGGTGGTGGTGATGAGCAGCAGCAGCAGATGATAGCGATGATGATCAACAACAACGCCGCCGTCACTTGCAACGACGGCAACATGGCACCGCCGCAGCACGAGCATCCGTTCTTCCTCAACGCAACGACAATGGTGCCTGATCAGTTCCATTACAAGCAACAACCCGTCACTGTCTCCACTTTCCACCAGCAAGCTGCCGCCGGAGTTGCAAGACGACACGATGAATTACTTTGCTCATGACGGCATGGACGGTGAAAATGATGAGACGATGCCACGTGAATCTAGGTAATTAGTTACTAAACTCATCTTATCCTTTACCCTCTCTTTTCCAAATTATTATAAAAATAATTATGACTTTTAAACATGCATTTTGTGACGAATCTAGACATAAAATAACTTCTATGGTTGAATTTAATCATCTCATTGTATATGTCCAGTACGGATTCTTCGGGTGATCGAAAAGGCAGCGGTGGAAACGCGACGAGGAATGCACCTGAGATGAAGGATAACAATAATGACTTCATGAAGCAGGATATTAATTGATTCTTCCTCCGCTCTTCCTGCTGCTGCAAACAAAAGTTAATCACGCCGCGAGTTCACAGAACGTGCAGAATCATCGTCATTCTCTTATGACGAAGTAGTAGCATGAAAATAATCTCTTTTAGTTAACTTGTTAGCTAGCGCACGTATTTTAGGGGCGATTCCAGGTGTGTGTCCTCATACTTTGTTTGTTTTGTATTAGCATTTTCAATTTCTGGTTGTTTGTATTTGGATCGCACTCCTATTCTCAATGTTAATGATGAGCTATAAATTTATTGAAGGTTTATATAATTAGACACTCATTAACTTGTACAGGGATCAAGGTCCATAAACCTTTAAAGTCGTCTACCGTTGGTTCATATACTTTTTTTTTTGCGACAATACATACTAGTCTCATGTGAAACTAGCGTTTGACGTATCATGCTGATTATGTACTACGTGCACTTTTCTCCATCTTTTTTATCTCTCTCCCAGGGTCCATTTCATTGAGTATATCTCTATGCATAACCTTTGGACAAGCAACGAAACACAATCAAACCTCCATTGAGATCCTTTTATTTCACTAAGGTGCTCCCGAGGATCTTTTTTGCGCAAGATAAGCAAATAATTGTATGCAATAAATTTAAGGCCCTGTTTGCTTCAGCTTCCAGCTTTAGCTTTTGGCCTCAAAAGCTCAAAAGCCAACTAAAGGCCTCTATGTGGACCTATTTTTCACAGCAGGGAGGAGCTGCTTTCACCGGCTGTGGTGGTTACTTTCAACGAAATTACCCGCATTGCCACTGGTTATGAAGAAAACGCTTCATTCTATTTCCCTTCTCTTCTCTTCCGCTCGAGCCTGACCAGCCTGTCCGCGAGCCCGTCCGCGAATGGCGATACCAAGGCAAGTAGGGTTTCAGGGCGGTGCATCTCGCCGATCATGCCCTAGGCCCTCGGTCCCCTCCGTCGCCGCCCGCTCCTCACCGACACCGCTCCAGTCATGACACCGACCCGTTCGTCTTCCCGTTGTCCGCATCGCCAAGTTTCCCAACTCGTACTCAGAAGCGCATCATTCTTGCTTGTTTGGCATTGCACAATTTTATTCGTGATAGCAATTTGCATGATAAGGCGTTCGAAAGATGTGATGCTGATGATGAATACTTGGTAGAAGAGGATGACAAACATTGGAAGATGAGACTGAAGATGTGGAGAATCATCACTGCACTTCCACTTGACACCTATTTAAACGGCTCGTCTCGCCGCTATCTTATCCTATTTCTATACTTCTCTCGCTCCATCCCCGTAAATATCATTGGTAGTAGAATAGCAGATGCTTTTGTTTAGTGTGAGATAGGTATGTTGAGGGATGACATGATTGGATGAGTCCTTATATTTTGTAAAATGCTAATATTATATTCGTATGGATCATATCACTTTTAGTGCTACAAAACTTGGAAATGATTTATTTTTCCTTTCCAAAATAGTCATTTACCTACAAATAAGTGATACAATATTTATTTAAAAGCAATTTGCATATAAATAGTCCCTTAAGCCTTCAGGGCATTACACACATTTCAACACATCCTACAGTTTCACGGCTGCTCTAACCAAACGACTTTTAAGTTTTTCCACAGCTCTCAGCTCACAACAGCTTATCCACAGTCCACAAGCTCATAACAACCTTTTCAAAATCCACGGCTCAACCAAACAGGGCCTAAGGCTATATATCTCATATGCCACATTTAATCATAGCACTACACAACAATTAACTGATGCGGTTAGCGTGGCATGCACCCCAGATCCTCCATCTAGAGCCACTAATGAATATACACATCTCGTAAAGCCAGACCCTAATGCTAATGAGGGCCTGGTCTCCGATGCTGGCGCAGGGTGGTTGTGGAGGAACTATTGGACGAGCCTGCGTCGTGTAGTCGCAATGGACAATGAACTTTGCATATATAGATGCATTTTTGACACATTTTGAATTAGTTTATGGGCATTTGAGTCAAGTTTTGCTTATTTTTAAAAAAAGATTCTATTGGGTTTTGCTAAACGTGCTTGGCTATATGAATAAAGGTCTATCGGCATATTTTTTTGTTTAAAAATCTGTCAGATTGAGGGTTGTTGGATGTGCTTCAAGATTCATGCAGTTTTTTCATTTGCAGCCTCATTAGTTAAAAAATCCGATATATTTCATCATTAGAAAATTTGTCGACAGATAGCCAGAGGGTCCCTAAAATAAAAAGGGTATAAAAGGATACATAGAGGGATGAGTATTTGAGTTTGACTAACTCCACGGACCACGAGTGATAGACTTGCGAAAGAAGTAGAAGGACACGGTGGCCGCTGCTGGCCCACCCAGTGGCAACGGAAATATCCAAAAGGACCCCTCGCATTCCGGAGCCTATAACAGATGCATCCTCCCTCTCACGTCAGCTCTTGTTTGGGATTCTGGTTGTTGGCTTCCCCGGATCCTTGCCTCCTTCCTCCCCACCAGGCCTCGCCGACGACGGGCGGCGACGCAACCGATCCCCACCCACCCACGCACCCACTCTCTATGGACACGGGCATGGAGTTCTCCTCCTCCGCCCTCCCTCCTCCCTCCTTCTGCTAGGAGCGCCGCCGCGGAGCCGTGTGGCGTGGACTGGAGATCCAGCTCCCCCAGCGTGGACCATCCGTCCTCGACTTGGACTTGGATTCACCTCGGCTTCTCTCTTCCTCTCCCTGGTAAGGAATCCTTCCCTCCCTCCCTCCCTATCTTGCTCTGCAAGGTCAGCGCTCGAAAAAAGATCAATCTTTCCCTCTGGCGTCTGCTCAAAACGAAGAGAGTCGAAAAAAAAAAATCTTCTTTTCCCCTCTTCTTCTTTTCTTTCTCTACATTTCGTTCAGTTTGTTGCGGATTGCGTGCTGGACTGCGAATTTCTGTTCCAAGATAGTTGGGGTACGTGACGATGACGTTGCTTCATCTCAATCACGTGCCGCTCCGCGTTGTAACTAAATGTTGTACATAGTTTATGCATCTGACAGCGCCATCCTACAATGTTGCATCGCGGACTCTACGTGTCCCCCAGATTACAGTGATTAAATCCATTCCTTGTTCAGCAACCCGACACCTTAATTTGCCCTATTCTTCGGATCATGAGCAAAACAAAGTACAATGATTTCTAGAATCAAACCTGAAAGCCACATTTTGTTTCTTCTCCTTCTGATTCGAGTTCGAGCAGCACATCAGCGGGCCACAAAATCTTCATTAATGATGCATGTTTTCTTTTCGCTTCTTCCTACTTGGATTGGATATGAATCACAGGAAGTATGTGACAGCGTGTCGATTGTATTTGCACTGAACCCTCGCATAGTAAATACCAAATGATGGAACCCTTCTATAACTTTATATATGATTCCATCGCCTTGACTTTGTTGGTCATTTTGCAATCATAGTGGACTTCTTCCATATATTGTGGACCTGTTTTTGCCTGCATGCTACTTCACTTAGGGTCACTTTTTGGACATAGAAGCTGAATGACACTAAGTCCAATTTTTGGACTTTTAACTGAAATTGCACAGCCTGAGGTCTTTCTAGAGTTAACATGCAAGTCCAAAAGGTTCAATATGATGGGAAAATCCTCCTTACAGGGGCCAAGTAAGTTGGCTTATCAATCATATTTGTGTTGTGAATGAGCTTCACCAGAAGATGCCCTAAATCTGGGAAAATGTGTGTTGTTGGGCCTTATAGCCTGCAACCCATTTCCCTGCTGAACGAATTCTTGACCCAACATTCAACTTGTCTTTAGTTTTGCCATGCTGCTCATTTAAACCTTTTTCTTTCGGCATGGTTTTTATGTGTTATCTTTTGCCAAGTGACTTTTGGTTTGTAGAGACAAACTTTTTACTAATTGTGCTCCTATATATAATTGTTTTAACTTAGAAATTTCATAATTTTTTGTGGGAGTGCAGGCCTAACATTGGTGACCATAATAGGCTTATTGACTTGATTCTACTGGTTTTATTTATAAACAGCTAATGGTACATCCTAAATAAACCTTATATGTTGATTTGCATCAATATTTTCTTTCAGGTCTGCCATTGAGGGGTCACATGTGTTTAAGTGGCGGTTAGAAGCCTACAACTCTACATTCTACATTGACGTGAAGTTGTGGTTGGATTTGTTAACCGGTATTTCACTCCTTTCTTGCCCCACCTCTTTTCTCCTGTTCCTTTCTATGTTTTCCCCCCGAAAAGGCGGCAAGACATTTGCCGTTATATTATTAGCAGCAGAAAAATAAAAGGAGGTTACAGAATTAGTTCCAACTCAATGACTCACACAGGACCAGGGCATCCTTATGCTAATACCTGAACATAGACATGGCCCCCACAAAAATAACACAGCATCTGAGTCAACATTCTACGCCTTATATGAGTTGATACCATATCTGTTTGCTTCATATCCTTCAGCAAAAATTTACTGCTCTCAGTTTATTTAGAACAATGACAAATGGCTGTACAAAGCGAGTATAAGAAGTAGCACTATAGGCCTTTTATGCACAATTTCTTTTTGTTTGTGCTTTTCCTGTTTGGAAACATATTTCATTTACTGAAGTTTATGCTGTCATGGTTATTATTTGGATGACAAGTCTCATCATCGCTAATATCAATATTATGACTAGTCATTACTACTTTATGCGGTTTGATTATCATCCACTTGCATTTCTAAATCTTAGTTCTTAATCTTCAAAATGGATGAAACACCACAATGTAATATTTGGTAATTGGTTTCTTCTGTGCTCTTATCCCTATTCAGCCATAGCAAATAGATACATGAAAATTCCATGGTTTAAAAGAATCTTCACCAACTTGGCTGGAATATAAATCACAGACCTATTATTCACTTGAATTGTTAATCACAATATAGATAGATTTCATATATCCGCACCGCATAGAGGTAGACATACTGCTTGAATGCTATTAAAGAGAAGTACCTGCTGCAACTTGCAATATACTGTTTGATTTTGTTATTTACTCTCGGTTGGCAATATCTTCATTTAGTTGACCTGCTATTGTTTTTAATTTCTTATTCTTTAGATTATGTGAAAAAATAGCCTAAACTCAAAGGAGTGTTATTTTGACCATTTTATATAATATTATGAATCATTTTTTGAAATTTAGAAATGAAATGTCGGTGTTTGTAATCTTAAGAGTTCTTACATATTTTGAACTAATTTTGCAGTTCATGTTGAGGGCAAAGCAACTTGGCACCCTAACTCAATGTGCACGATCATTCTATCTTAATGGATCAAGGTGCGGTAGCACAGATGGAGCGTCATGCACATGCCCTGAGGATGAGACTTATGCTCCAAAAAGGCAGACTGCAACTGCTATCGAGCAGAAGTCTCATTCAACCCACAGAACATCTGTGAAGATTCAGCCTCCTGTACAAAATGTTATTGGAGCTACTGGTCACCCAGCTCCAGCTGTTCATGCGACTACCTCACCTCCAGAAAAGGAGCCTGCATCTAGTAACAGAAGCAATCGTCCTCACAATCATCATCAGATTGTAGGAAGTAATTATGTACAGCCATCTAAGCAGACAGCCAGAAGCATTTCTCAATCTGGAATTGCTGGAGCTGGTGTATATTCTGAGCTGGTTAATTTCAGGTCCTCATCTAATAATGGAAGCACCGATCAGGCTCCACAGATGGGCACTAACTATTCTTATCAGATTTTATCTGATAGCCATTCTTCTAATAACAGGGCACAGAATCAACTTAACTTTCCTGAGGGAAACATGGCTTATAACCCTTCCGTAAACAATGAATTCAGGAAGGGGTACCCAAGAGCTGGCTATGCGAAGCCAAAACAGAGTTTCTCAGGACCATCTGTGATGGTTTCCAGTTCACCATCACAAATAAAGAGTCAAGGGCATCCTGGTCCACCCTATGCAAAATATCATACTAATCATTTCAATTCAGATGCCAGGCGAGATGAAGTACAAACTCGGAACCCATCAGGTCCGAATGTTTTTAGTGGTTCTGGCAACAAAATTCAGGGTTCTACAGGAACAATAAAAGCTCATAGTGGAGGACCCCAATCCAACTTAAGATCATTGAAGTCATTGCGGTCAGTTGAGCAGTACTACCACACACTGCAGCAAATGAAATGGGGTCCAATGACTGAGCATGTTCTGGATAATCTTCATTGCAAGATAGATGCGTTCCAGGCAAATCAAGTACTAAAGCTGCTTCATGACCACACTGTCGCCCTTGGTTTCTTTCAATGGTTAAAGAGGCAACCTGGATTCAAGCACGATGGTCATACTTACACAACCATGATAGGCATCCTTGGGCAAGCCAGACAATTTGGTGTTTTGAAGAAACTTCTGGATGAGATGAGCCGAGCTCACTGCAAACCAACTGTGGTGACATACAACAGAGTAATACATGCATATGGCCGTGCAAATTATCTTAAGGAGGCTGTTAAAGTATTTGAGGAAATGCAGGAAGCTGGTTACAAGCCTGATCAGGTTACATATTGTACATTGATTGATATCCATGCTAAAGCTGGATACCTGGACATTGCAATGGATTTATATGGCAGGATGCAAGAAGTAGGCCTGTCACCAGATACATTCACCTACAGTGCCATGGTTAATTGCCTTGGTAAAGGTGGTCAGTTAGCGGCTGCTTATAAGCTTTTCTGTGAGATGATTGAAAATGGCTGCACACCTAACCTTGTTACTTACAACATTATGATTGCGCTGCAGGCCAAAGCAAGAAATTATGAAAATGTTGTTAAGCTGTACAAAGACATGCAGGTTGCTGGGTTCCGTCCTGACAAAATAACTTACAGCATTGTTATGGAAGTTCTTGGTCATTGTGGCCATCTGGATGAGGCTGAGGCTGTTTTCATTGAGATGAGACGTGATTGGGCTCCTGATGAGCCAGTATATGGACTTTTGGTCGATCTCTGGGGCAAAGCCGGCAATGTTGACAAAGCACTAGGATGGTACCAAGCAATGCTTCAGGATGGTTTGCAGCCTAACGTGCCTACCTGCAATTCGCTCTTGAGTGCTTTCCTGAAGATGAACAGATTTCAAGATGCCTACATCGTGCTCCAGAACATGCTTGCTCAAGGGCTTGTTCCATCTGTGCAAACTTATACCTTGCTGCTCAGCTGCTCCACCGAGGCTCAGGCACAGATGGGTTTGTGTGGCCAGCTCATGGCCATCACTGGACATCCAGCTCACATGTTCCTGCTGTACCTGCCTGATGCAGAACCTGGTGGCCAGAACGTCAGGGATCACACCGGGTATTTCTTGGACATGATGCACAGTGAGGACAGAGAGAGTAAAAGGGGTCTAATGGATGCTGTCATAGACTTCCTGCACAAATCTGGTCTCAAGGAGGAAGCGGGCCTTATATGGGAGGTTGCTGCACAGAAGAATGTGTACCCAGATTCTGTGAGGGAGAAGAGCTCGTCGTATTGGCTCATCAACCTTCACTTGATGTCTGAGGGCACAGCAGTGACTGCTCTGTCCAGGACACTTGCCTGGTTCCATAGGCAGATTCTGACATTGGGCACTGGCCCTGAAAGAATTGATATTGTCACTGGCTGGGGCAGGAGGAGCAGGGTAACTGGATCTTCGCTGGTTAGACAGTCAGTTCAAAAGCTTCTAAACCTCTTTGAATTCCCATTCTTCACTACCCGTGGAAATACAGGCTGCTTTGTCGGCTGCGGGGAGCCACTCAACAAATGGTTGCACAATCCTTATGTTGAGCGCATGCATTTATTGTAAGCTTGCAGTGAGGTCATTGGTCAGGCCAGAAATAAGGGACCTAGTTAAGCAGGCACAGTTTTGTGGTAGAATCAGCTTGGGATGAATAAAGATATGCACCTAGTTCGCTACATAGGTTGATTTAGTCAGGTCAGGTGTAATTTGGTAGTCGAATAGTCTATGCTTGGAAACTATTTAGTGTGATTGTGATAACATTTAGACATGGCATTGTTCGTTTAGCATAAATTTCTTTCAATTAGCCGGTGAGGATACTCCATCTGGCGTTCCATGTTCCAATTCTTCATTTTAACTTGTGACAGGTTGACAGCTGCTGCTGACAGGTAATGTTGTTGATGAACAATTATTGATTATTGAGAGTTGAGACAGAAGAATCATAGCTGGATTCACACACTGAGCAGTCAAGTACAATTCATAACTTGACCAACTAGATTGTAGCTTTTATCATTCCATATTGCACTTTATACACCTAGATTGTAGCTACTATCATGCAGTCATGCTATATGTACCCCATCTTAGGTTAGTGTTACAATTCAGTAGCAAATGTAGCCCCCTGGTCATCTTGGAATATCTTTATCTTGATTGCATTTTTGTTGGTACTCCTGAATCATTCCCAATCTGAGTCTCTTTCATCACTCGATCCATTTCCTTCTCTGATACTCCCAGTTACAATTGCAAACATGACTGCTGTTCTGAGAGATTGCTAGTCGATGCCAGTGTGCCTATGCTTGTACCAGCTATATACCCACCGGTCCATGCATTCTGTGGAAAAGCAAAACTAATGCTAGTTACAAACCTTTTTCTTCTCACTTCAAATATGAAATACTAAATCAAGTTTCCAATGCCAAAGTTTGTGGTAAACCTATTGTTCTTTTAACAAAAACAATATTCTGAAGGAGTTTTGCACGGCTTACCTGAAAATTGAATCCGCCTGTGACCCCATCGACATTAAGAACCTAGAGCATGGCCATCCACAAAAAGTTAAATAAACTTTAAGTTTGCTGGTCCAGAATGTTTGACTTCAGGAACGGTATGTTACCTCTCCTGCAAAGAACAGATTTGGCTGTTTCTTGCTTTCCATACTGCCAAGTGATATCTTTAACAATAGGGAGGCAAGTTAGGTCTATATGCAAGTTGATTTCATGTTCAAGAAATTTGCAGTTAAAGATTAGGAACCTCTGAAATTGGAACACCTCCTGCAGTCACAAATTCATCTTTAAATTGGCCCTACATATGATACAACTCACAGTGAGTTACTGTTGATATCCTATTATAACTGACTGACAAATTTCAGTTAGCATTTATGATACACACACCTTACCGACAACCTCAAACATCCATTGTTTCAAACGAAGGGCTATTGCATTTAGATGATTATTTGGCATGGAGGCCCAGTGTGTATCACCATTTAAACTCTGCAAAGGTTAGCCTTTCCTGATGAAATCATCTAATTAAATGGACAAGCAAAGCACTATTCAGTAATGGTAATGGTATCACCTCCTGTTCCAGCAGGAATCTCCAAAATCTCTTCACCAGGCCAAACTCCGTGGGGAACGTGTTACTCACTTTGTGCTTCTGTAGTTCAAATTGATATTTATGGAACTGTTAGAATGTTTCATGATTTTGAAGGTCATTTAAAACTTTGGTAAAAGTATTCCCATGTGACAGACCAGGAAGCTGCAGTTATTTTTTGTGCTGGCAAAGTCAAAGATCATCTCAGCAAGCCAAATATAGTAGTGATAGTGACAGTAAGAACTATTGCAACACTTTATTCAAGAACACTTTTTTCAGCTCATCAAAGCAAAAGCAACTCAAGAGTAAAGGAAATGATACAAAGAAAGAAATAGACCGCATGCTGATCTTTGTACTGGAATAGGATGCGCTTCATGTCCTCGATATGGATATCAGGTACAAAGTCAACCATAAGCTTTCCTGTGTTGAGAGAAATGTATGAGGAAAGTGGATACTATTGAGTGCACAAAAAGTCAACCATCAGATTACTTGTTCTCAATTTAATGTATTTGGTAATAGACATAGAAAGAAACTGAAAAGGAACATATCAGATGAAGAGGTAAAATAGCAATGCTCGAATCACTAGAGATACAAGAAAACAGGATGTGCAGCATGTTTGTACTCTGCAGGTGCCATAAAAGGTTAGCAGAAAGCACCAAACATTTGGATTTATGAGAACAAACAAGAAACATTCTAAATGATATAATAAATTTAGTATGACAAAGTACTGGTCCATAGGTGCCCAAATGCTCTTAAGATTGTAAAAAAAAGATTCTAACAGAGTCAGATCATTAAGAATTTTGCTAACATGCATAATTCCCTAAATGATAACTCAGGAAAGTAAACCATTGCTAGAAAGTAATAAAAATAATAACGGTAAGTGCAAGGGACTCCCTTGAACTCTAAAGAAAAGAAGAATGAAAGGGAGTGCTTTGGATCTACGAATATAATGATGATCACAGACTGCAAAACTAGAAAAATATAATAATGATTACATTGCCCCCCATTTATCAATCTAGTGAAAGTCATGATACTTTAATTGCATCATACCTTGGTAGCTGCACTGATGTAGTTCACGTGCTCCCCATGCCGATAACCGCAGCACAACAGGCCCACTAAGTCCCCAGTGTGTAACTAACATAGGCCCAGTCTGTAAAGACAAGTTACTTGGTGTAAGCAATGTGTATAACTAGTTGACTACCTCTCTAAGAACCAGCCAAACGCTGAAATGAAATGGCATGTTCACCTGAGTTAACTCGGGAACACTTTTTTGAACACCATCTAGCTTGAGTTTTGCTTTGACTATTGGAAATGTAACCTAGATAGCAGAAAGAAGGTGTAAAAGTCATTGCTACTCAGTACTCCTGTTAGAAACAAAACCAACTGCATGATGAGGCTTCCTTCTGTAAAACACAAGTCTTGATGTTTAATCATGTTGTGCAAAAAAATTATGGACACTAGGCATGTAATTCTAAGCATGGGAATGGAAACAGCTTCTGTGGATGCATACCCCACTGAGATCAGCCAGCCGCTTGTCTGCGATTTTAAATGTGAACAGGCTTGGCACTGGTGAGATAATGGAATGACCGAGTTGTGCAGCAATTGAATAGCCCTACAGGTAAGCAAGATGTGAAGGGTGTAACTTTCTGCCCTATGATATGGTGACAAAGATACAATGGGAGTGGCAAAAAAGAATTCACATACCTGCTGGCTGCTACCTGTAGCAACCAAGACATAGTTAGCATTGATATAATCAACAAGATCGGCGGTACGCTTCTCAACCTTGAGAACAAACTTTCCATCTTGAGCAACAGATGCACTAGACACAGCTTTGCCAGCCTGCAGAGAAACTTCCATTTGATTTTGAAGTGGTCAGGGAGTGATGGGCGGTAGCATGAGGGGGAAAATTAATTGGAAAGGTAATTAATTAGCAAGAGCTACCCCCAAGCCTTCTTGCTTCGTTCAGTAGACAGTCTACAACTGAAGCTGAATTGTCAGTGACAGGGAAGACTCTGCCATCGTCCTCCGTCTGACATGGCAACCAACAAGGGGAAGGGAGCAACATTAGCAAACTAGCTGCGGAGGAATGCATACAGAATACAAGATTCTGAAGCCACTAGCCGACTACCTTAAGCTCAACACCGTGATCTCTGAACCAGTGCATGGTATCCTGCGGACCGTGAGCGGTAAAGAAGGATCCTCGGAGCTCCTTGTTCCCCCTAGGGTAATTTCTCGCAAGTCCCTACAAACAACACAACAATGGACACTGCTGATATGTTTGCAGCTACACGAACACGAGAATGGTAGTGACAAGGCCAGATGACGGCGTGGGCACCACAGTCTAGGAAGAACAAGAGGTGGAATTTTTCATTACCGCGGACTCAAGATGATGGCCATTTGTTACGTTGCAGCGGCCACCGCCGGAGATCTTGACCTTGGACAAGAACCTCCCTTTCTCGACGACCGCGACGTTGAGGTGCGGAGCAAGTGTCTTGGCCCTTATGGAGGCGTACACGCCCGCCGCGCCGCCCCCCACCACGACCAACGACGGCTCCTCCTCGTGTTGCCCCTGCACAGATGAGATGGCACCAAGCTCAAGCACTGGGGACATGGAAAGAGCTTGGCAGCGGCAGGGCACATGGGTCTTACCTGCTCGGCCGGAGAGGCGGGGATAGAAGAGAGACAGGTCGTCCTGGAGAAGGCTATGGCGCGGCGAGCGGTGGTGAGGGTGGGCTGGAGGAGGCACGGCGGCCATGGCGGCATTTCGTCGAACAGCCCGGCTGCTGCTATCTATCTCTGCCCAGCCATTTTTTTTTTTTTGAGCAGAGTCTATCTCTGCCCAGCTGACGGACACAGGTGACCCTTCAAAGAATTAATTAATTGGGCCCACCCTTTGTATCTAATTTTTTTTTTTTTGAGCAAGACCCTTTTGTATCTAATCTGCACGGGATTGGGTCGGGCCTGCTTCCTCCAATTGGGCTCCATGCGGCGCCGGCCTGCTCTCCACACCGGACCCAGACTTTTCTGACTTTTGTAGGGTCTTAGATCTAATTTAATAAAATCCTTCATGTAAGAGATTTTGCAAGGATTTTTAAATATTATTTGCATTTTCCACTAAATAATTTAAATTTATTAATATTCATAGTTTTTTTTTCGAGATGAGCAATCTTGTTGTCAACCGATGTGTTTTTTTTTTCATATGACAGGATGGAGTAGTAACTAGGCTTTGGTACATTTTGCTTTCCAAGTACTTCCTCCGTCCAAAAATACTTTGATGCTCTTGGTGAGGGAGAGGGTAGCTTAGTTGGGTCCACTTTAGTGAACCTGATTTACTTATGCTAGCTGGATCACTAGAGGTGAGCTTGATTGTAAATCAGCTGGCCTCCTGCAATGCCTCCTCAACTGCAGTAGTGCAACATTACATCATATTTTTTTCAAGAACATTTACAGCATATTTGACTTGAGTAATGCTATAAACGGAAGTGTATCCGCATTTACATCCTTGGGAAGATCAATGGCACAGTGTATAAAATGAAAAGAGCAAAAACAAAGTTGTGGCAGCCACCATCCTTGACCGTACAGACAGACGTTGTGAAAGCAGTGAACCGACAAGGTCATGGATGCACGAAGTCTACAGTGAAACATGCATGGGCTACCAGCGTCTTGTCGTCTAGACTCTCAAGTCTCAACTCCCAAGAAAAGGACACGTCCGCCGATTGCTACTAGTAATAATTAGTGGATAATTAGTGGCCAGGCAGACAAAAGATTATCTTGGGCTCTTGGCCAGCCATCAACTTCTCAGACGATATCTTTGACCAGCAGATCTTGTACTAGTTGCGATGGCAAGAAAAACAATAATAAATAAATGTATAGATAATAAAACCAGCATACAGGGAGTATCAAGTATCCTTTCCAGCAATCACACAGCTCAGAAAAGGATTTGTCTTGCCACACAAATCTAGTAGCTGGCCTAGCCTGGCCCAGCCAGTTGCAGCCATCTTGCATTGCATCTTTGGCAGCAGGCAACATATAAATGATGAGACTTAACTAGAGTCTACATGCAACAGATCTACAGATCTGGAAGCAAAACCACATCATTCCAGGGAGGAAGCATTGCATCTCAAGCTCACCTCCTATATCATGCAGATGCATTCATTCATTGAAGCTCACATGTCACACACAAACAGGACACGGCCAATGATACGAGTTTGTGATCTGACTGGCAATGCCAAAGCCCCATACGATCGATCCATCATTGCAGGTCAGCTTGAATTGAATTCGACAGCAAGAGAAAAAGGATGAAGATGCACAGACAGAATCTCTCTTTCTGCAAACAAGCATGCACATGCATCCATTCCCATCAGTGGCCAAAAACTCTGTGCTCCCCTCCAAGCACTTATTTATATAGCAGAGCAAAGTTCATAAATTGATTGTCATACCATGTGAGGAGAAGACAGAAATCGGGGATTACAGAGAGGGATCTGTCTCATTTCAGGTACTTGTCGGTGCTTGCAGTTCGGTTAAATTAAATAAACAAAATAAAGAGAAGCCATCCACCATCAAATTCACACGTCGGTGGGCAAAAAGAGGAAAAAAAAAAAAAAGACAACTTCTTCTGGACAGGCAAAGTTACACTGTATACGACTGCTGGATGGTCTCGATGTCAAGCCCCTTCAACTTTACGACAGACTCCACATGCCCCTTGAGTGTGTGCAGCTCCCGCAACCTGTAACATAACAATCATGAATCCAATTCGCATTGTTGTCAAGCAACTTTAAAGCTGTTTCTAACTATTTCCTACCAGTACTGCAAAAGGCACTTTTTGGCCCACAAAAGCATCTATCAGTAGTAATAATGCATTCATTCATGAAAGAGGAAAGGAACAGGGGTGGGCCTAACCCACGTAAAGAATAGCACACTTAAGAAAGCACTAACTACTGCTCGTCGTATTTAGGAACAAAGTGGTCTGTGATCCTACCTTGCAATCTCGGCCCTCCTCTTCGCCTCTTCAGCCATTTGGTTCAGCTCATTGTACCCAGCCTTCTCTGGGAACATCTTGGCATCAGGTGCCTGTAGCCCATGGAGGGTCCTCTGTGCATGTGCCCACTTGAGCTCCCTCTCCTCCCTACCAAAGTCCTTCTTCCTTGTGAAAGCAATCTACAGAACGACAACGCAAGTTAGTCACACGCTCATCTTACCCAACACTCCGACTGACACATGTGCGGCACATATTACTAGCTTATTACCCTCTGCTCAATGACAAGATCCCATGCTTTCCCGCTAAGAGCATATCTGATGAGGAACTTGATGATATCGAGCGGGAAGTAGAAGATGATGTTGTAAAGCCACACAATACCAGCCCAGCCCCAACCAATGCCTTTGATCGAAGTGAATGCCCAGTCGGCGTACACAGCAATCAGTGTAGCAATCTGCAATTAAACGGGAGATTTTAGCTAAATGCAACTTATGACTCCTGATGTACTAGTTCACAAGCAAAGCGAGTAAGAACTCACCAGCTGCGCAACCAAGAAAGCAAAAACCAGTAGAAACCCTGGGCGCTCGACAAATGACCAGCTCCGGGACCTTGTCACAAAGATGAGGGCTTGGCTGATAGTGCTGACTTGCAGGTAAACAGCAGAGGCAAGCTTTTGGAAATCATCTTGAGCTGTCTTCTCAAGGCTTTCAACATGAAATATTTTCTGCAATATTTTCACACCAATAAGCAAAAATAAGGCCCTAAAAGTAAAATTAGTTCTCTAGCCAATCCTAGTGTTAACAATAAAATTTTCAACTGAACTAAGATTCATCAAAATCTAAACACAGTTAACTATTTGCAAGAATCCTTACTGGGAAAAAGTTTGTCTTGTATGCAGCCCAAAAGAAGATGACAGTCATCATTGCCTGATATCCACCAAGGACAACTCCAGTTGTGAAAATTTCAGCCAGCTTCCAGCTGTCGGGAAGTGGGGATGGTTTTACACGATCCTTTGATATAGTCATTATGGTACCTATACATCACATCGAATGGTCGAATAACATTATAACCTTTTTGGGTTTCTACTTCAACTTCTTTCAAAGACAGAGGGAAGAAAGTACCATCATTTAGAATTGCAATGATTAGGACCATGAATGGGGGGAAATCAAATTTCCAAATGAGGGCAAGGAGCATAAATCCAAGCTGTCAAGATTAAGGGAAAAGGTGGTAGTTAAATCTTCAAGCAATATTGTAGGATGCATGGGAATATCACAAGGGTTTTGCTACTGTTGAATCCACTAGAAATTTAATCCAAACAGAATCAGCATGCAAAGATCTAAAAGTTTCAGCTTGGAAGTACTGACACTGACAGACATATAAGACTTACCACAATACGAATGGTGATCGAGACAGCATAAATCTGACATAATAAAAATGCATTAGTCAATTAGCACAAGGAAAAACATAGTACAACTGAGAGCATTTCAACTTCTAGCATACCGTGTAATTCTTCATACGCTGGAAAATAGCGCGACTAGTAAGCACAGCACTAATGATCACACTAAGTCCTGGTTCTGTGAGGACAATATCTGAAGCACTCCTAGCTGCATCAGTTGCATCGGCAACAGCAATACCGATATCAGCTTTCTTCAGGGCTGGAGCATCATTTACTCCATCACCAGTCATCCCACAGATATGCTTCCGTGCTTGCAGACGTTTCACGATCTCATACTTATGTTCTGGAGAAAAAATAATTACTCAATTAATCCATGATAAAACAATTTATGCCTCTTCCCAACAATATTTATTCCTCCTAAACCATACCAGGGAATACACCAGCAAAACCATCGGCTTTCTCGATGAGATCATCAACAGGTAAAGCAGCAATAGACTCATCCTTGTTCTGCCCTAACAAAGCAGAAGAAGGATACATATTTGTACCCATTCCTAGACGGCGTCCAGTTTCCTTTCCGATTGCCAACTGATCACCTGAACATTAGAAAATAAATCAAAACGCTGGGACCAAGAGAGACAAAGAATACTATTGTCAGTGTAATGAAGCCACCAGCCCACCACAAGGCAACAATGTACTTCTATTAGGATATGCTCTATATTTCCATGACTGGATATCAGGATATGATTATATCAAAGGCATAGTCACTGTTGAAATCACTGGATTAATTCCTGGCTAACCCTAGAAGGGTAGCAATATAGGTTGCATACATGTGCCTCATGGGCCTAAACTCATACTCCAACCCCCCCCCCCCCCCCCCCGCGCAGTCTGAACTACCGGCGCAGCGGAGTTTACAGACTGGACACGAAAAGAAGTACAACACACGAGCCCCCCACAGACGTAACTAGCCACCAGTGATGTTGAGGCTGGAGCGGAACTCGGCGAAGGTCGAGGACGGGAGACCCTTGGTGAAGATGTCGGCGAACTGGGAGGTGGTCGGGACATGGAGGACCCGACCATCGCCGATGGCGACCCGATCACGGACAAAGTGTAGATCGATCTCCACATGTTTGGTCCTCTGGTGTTGCACAGGGTTGGTGGAGAGGTACACTGCACTGACGTTGTCGCAGTAGACCAGCGTGCTCCGAGAGAGAGGGCTGTGGAGCTCGGCGAGGAGCTGCCAGAGCAAGGAAGCCTCAGCCACGCCATTAGCGACAGTGCGGTACTCCGCCTCGGCACTGGAGCGGGAGACGACCGGCTGGCGCTTGGACGACCAAGACACCAGGTTGCCGCCCAGAAAGACGGCGTAGCCGGAGGTGGAGCGCCGAGTGTACGGACACCCGGCCCAGTCGGCGTCAGTGTAGACGACGAGCTCGGTGGAGGAAGACCGCTGAAGAAGCAACCCTAGTCGATGGTGCCGCGGAGGTAGCGGAGGAGGCGCTTGGGAGCAGTGAGGTGGGGCTCTTGGGGATCATGCATGTGAAGACATATCTGCTGCACGGCGTAGGTGATGTCCGGCCTGGTCAAGGTGAGGTACTGAAATGCACCAGCAAGACTCCGGTACGCATTGGGGTCTGCCACTAGGTTGCCCTCGGCCTCCAACAGCTTGCCCTGTGTGTCAACCGGAGTGGAGCAGGGCTTGCAGCCAATCATCCCTGCTCGCTCCAGGATATCAAGCTGGTGAAGAAGCCCGGTGGAACGAGGCTCAACAGTGACCCCGAGAAAGTGGTGGAGCACACCCAGATCCTTCATAGGAAACTTTTGTTGAAGAGCGCTGATGATGCGGCGGAGTAGTGACGGATTGGAGGCGGTGAGAACGATGTCATCGACATAGAGCAACAAATAGGCAGTCTCAGCTCCATGGTGGTAGATAAACAGGGACGTATCTGACTTGGCCTCCACGAAGCCCAGTGTCACCAGGAAAGCAGCAAGCCGAGAGTGCCACGCCCGAGGGGCCTGCTTGAGGCCGTAGAGAGACTTGTTGAGCCGGCAGACCATGTCAGGACGAAAAGAGTCAACAAATCCCGCCGGCTGACTGCAGTAGCCTGTCTCGGTAAGGTTCCCGTGCAGGAACGCATTCTTGACATCCAGCTGATGCATTGGCCAGGAGCGAGCAAGAGCCAGTGAGAGCACCGTGGGCGGTGGCCGGCTTCACCACCGGGCTGAAAGTCTCATTGTAGTCGACTCCAGGGCGCTGAGTGAAACCCCGAAGAACCCAGCGAGCCTTGTACCGCTCCAGGGTACCATCAGCCCGCCGCTTGTGTGTCCAGATCCACTTGCCGGTAACGACGTTGGAGCCCGGCGGACAGGGCACCAGATCCCATGTCTGATTGGCGAGGAGAGCCGCGTACTCTTCTTCCATTGCGCGGCGCCAGTGAGGGTCCGACAAGGCGTAGCGAACGGAAGAGGGTACAGAAGAGACCTGCGGGGCGCCGGGCGTCGCCGCAAGAGCCCGGAGCCGCAAGGTACCAGCCGCGTGCCGTGTCACCATAGGGTGAACATGCGGCGGGTGTCGGTGAAGGAGCGGTGGGTGGTACACCGGCGGCACGACACGGGCAACCGGGGGTCGCGGCGGTGGTGTAGGCGTCGCCGGCGAAGACGGGGCCACCGGTGGCGACTGAGGCAGGGCCACCGGTGGTGACTGAGGCTGCGGCGGCGCCGGTGGAGGAGTAGCCACCGGCGATGACTAACGCAGCGGTGCCACCCGCCCACGGCGCTGGTAGACGTGCCCTGGCTGGGCGAACCGCGTAGGAGGTGCGACGGGCATCGGCTGGGCGACACGCGAAGCCGGGGCGAAAGCTGGCGTCCCCGGACTAGCATCGGGCGTGGGGGCCGCAACGAAGGGCGAGGCCTCCGGACCCGTGCAGGGCGCAGGGCCAGGGGCGTCATCGGTGAGGCACGGGCCCGGCGGTGTGCACGGTGGGCCCGGTGGAGCATTACCTACAGGAAACAGCAAAGGTGGCTGGACCACCGGGTCAGTGAGAAACAGCGAGGAGAGGTCGAGGTCAGGGGCAGAAGCCGGCGTGGTGGGGTGAGAAGGGAAAGACAGACTCATCAAACACCACATGGCGAGAGATGAGGACCTAACGAGAGGTGAGATCATAGCACCGGTAACCCTTGTGATCCGGGGAATACCCGAGGAAGACACACAGGGTCGAGCGGGGAGCCAGCTTGTGGGGAGAGGTGGCAGTGGTGTTAGGGTAGCACGCACACCCGAAAACACGAATGTGCTCATAGCGAGAAGGGGTGCCGAAAAGAGCGTGGTGTGGCGTGGGAGCTGGGCAGGCAGCGGAAGGAAGGCAGTTAAGGAGGTACGTGGAGGTGTGAAGACTCTTGGCCCAGAAGCGAGCAGGAAGGGACGCCTAGAGCAGAAGGGTGCGCATGATGTCGTTCGTGGTGCGAATCATGCGCTCCGCCTTGCCGTTTTGGGAGGAGGTATACGGGAAAGACATGCGCAACTGAACACCGTGAGAGAGGAAGAAGGCACGGGAGGTGGTGTTATCGAACTCACGGCCATTGTCACACTGGACGGCCTTGATGGTAAGGCCGAATTGAGTAGACACCCAAGCGAAAAAGTGGAGAAGAGTGGGAAAAGTCTCAGACTTTGCACGCAATAGAAAAGTCCACGAATATGAGAGAAATCATCAACCACCACCAAATAGTATTTATAGCCAGAAATGCTTATGACAGGAGATGTCCATAGGTCGCAATGTACAAGATCAAAAACATGTGCCGCATGTGAAGGAGAAAAAGGAAGACGAACATGGCGGCCCAGCTGGCACGCATGACACAAATGCTCATCGTGAGCTCGAGTACAACGAATGTCGGAGCTGCGACTAAGCTGCATCAGAGCATCACGTCTAGGATGGCCGAGACGACGGTGCTAAGTAGTGGAGGAAAGCGTGGCGGCGAAAGCAGCTGACAAAGGAGCCGGCGATGAAGAGGAAGAAGACGCCGGAAACTGAAGGGTGTAAAGGGGCCCCGTCCTGTCACATCGGAGCAGAGGACGCCGGGAAGCCAAATCCTTCACAGTAAGACTAGAAGAGTCAAACTCAACGGAACAGGAATTGTCAGCTATAAAACGACGAATAGAAAGAAGGTTGTGAACCATAGAAAGTGCGACAAGAACGTCAGGAAGACGAAAAGAGCCATGAGCGCCGGCGGCACCCACGGACGTGACAGGAAGACACGACCCATTTGCGACCATGATGGACGAAGGAAGAGAGGAAGGAGGGCGAACAGAAGAGAGTATACCAGGGTCGGGAGTGGTGTGGTAAGTGGCTCCTGAGTCGGCGATCCACTCTGGCCCAACAGGAGGTGTCAGGGTCATGGTGCTGAAGTTGGCCAAGGCCGCCGGATCCCAACCGACAGGCCCAGGCGAGGCACCGGGAGGTGGAGCCCACGGGTAGGCGGAGTAGGCGCCGGAAGGTGCCGCCCATAGGGTCGCTGAGGGGAACCTCGGAGGAGCACCAGCGAGCATGGCCGCTGGCGGGCGAGGCTCACCGCCGGGAGCCTGGAAAGGCCACATGGAGATGCGCCCCGACAACGGGTTGTGGAAGGTGGGCCAGGGTGCACCCCGCGGAGGCGTCAACGCCGGTGTGTTCCCACGGCCATCACCGCCACGGCCTCCTCCGCGGCGGTGGCGGCCACCACCACCACCACCACAGCCCCCCCACCCCCGCTCGGCCTGGGAGGAGGAGGACCAAGAAGAGACGACGGCGACGGAGTGGACGGACGCGGTGGGGAAGTAGCGGCAAGAGCAGTCGAGGAAGACGAGGACCTCGGCGCGGAGACCGACACAGCCTGAACTCCCTGCTGGAGCTCCTCCATGACAAGGTCGTCACGGACCTGCAGGAAGGTGGGGAAGGGTCGCTGACGAGTGATCCACGTCCGGAGGTGAGCGTAGCGGTCGCTAAGCCCGCGGAGGACGTTGAGGACCAGGATATGGTCCTCCACGGGCCAGCCAAGGTCGCCGAGAGAGTCCGCCATGCCCTTCATCTTGCGGCAGAAGTCCCTGACGGAGAGGTCGCCCTGGATGAAGGTCCGGAAGCTCGCATCGAGACGCAGAGCCCGGGCCTCGGCGTTGCCCAGAAACTGGCCCTCGAGCGCCAGCCAGGCCCCACGAGCGTTCGGAGTGTTGCGGACGAGGTCGTGGAGGTCCAGGAAGATCGTCCCCATAATCCAGGAGAGGACGATGCTGTCGAGGCGCAGCCACGAGGCGGTCAGGACCGCGCCCACGGCGTCGAGGAGGACGTGGTCGTCGAGGGCGTAGCGGCGGAGGGTGAGGAGGACCAGGTCCCGCCAGCGGGCGTAGGAGGGCGACTCCGGCTCGAGGACGACCGAAACCAGGAGCCGGATGTTCTGGACACCCCCGGCCTGGTAGTGAAGCTGGGCCACGAGCGGGTCGGCCGGGTCGTGCCAGAGAACCGCGGTGGTGGACACACGGTGACCCGCCGAGCCAGAGGTGGCCCTGCCGTCGTGGGAGGCAGGAGAGGCGAGGAGTTGCTCCGCGTCGGCGATCTGCTTAGCCAGGGCATCGGCCGCATCGCGCTCGCGCTCCCAAGCGAGGGCGGCCTCCCGCAGACGGGCCTGCCGTGGCAGCAGCAAGGGCGGTGGTGAGGGCGGACTCGGGCCGTGCTGCGCTGAGCGGCGGGAGAGGTGGAGCAGGGAAACGGTTGGTGCTGGTCCCTGCGCCCATGCCGGCCCCTGCGCCCGCCACCAAGGTGGATGGAGTCCACTGCGGCATGCCAAAGGGGAAAGAAGGAGCCCCGGCAACCACGACCAGGCCCCCGGTGTTGTCAGCAGAGGGGTCAGCGACGGGCTGGGCGTCGTCGGCATCCGCGGCGTCACCAGCACCGACCCCCGCGCCCGCGCCTGGCTGGGAAGGGGCGCCGCCAGCTCCTGCGGGAGGGGCCTGGGGCTGGGGAGGGGCGCCGCCGGCTCCTGCGCCCGCGCCTGGCTGGGGAGGGGCGCCGCCAGCCCCTGCACCTGCGCCGGCCCCCGCGCTCCCTGCACCAGCGCCGGCCCCGGCACCCGCGTCAGCCGCCAGAAGCAGGGTGGAGCGGGGCACACCGTGCGCAAAGCCCGGAGGGGGAGGTGGCGGGGCCACGCCAGCACCCGCGCCCGCCGGGAAGGAAGAGCCCGCGGCGGCGCTAGGGTGGCCAGCGGCGGCGCGCGCGTTGGGTGGGCTGAGGGCGGCGGCGGCAGTCATCTGGGCCCAAGATTGGGAGGCGGGGAGAGGGGGGAAGTGGTAAAAGTAGGTGGGGGGAGGGGGAGGAGGAGGTGGCCGGCCGGTCATGGTTACTCCGGCGCCGGCAGCGCGCTGGCGAGCAGGTGCCTGGTAGCGGTGGCGGCAGGGGAGGGGAGGGGAGGAAAGAACCTAGCTGGATACCATGTTGAAATCACTGGATTAATTCCTGGCTAGCCCTAGAAGGGTAGCAATATAGGTTGCATACATGGGCCTCATGGGCCTAGCCTCATGGGCCTAAACTCATACTCCAACAGTCACTATGACTGGATAGGATTATATCGAAGGCATAGTCACAAAGAGACATTGAGCTAAGTAAATAGAAAGTGAGATCATTTTGATAATATTCAGTTGGCAATATACCAGTGATCATCTTGACATTAACACCAAGGTTGAGTGCCCTCCGAATTGTTTCAGCACTGTCATGTCTTGGAGGATCAAAAAGTGGCATGAGACCAACGAAGTGCCATGGACCACCAGGACTTTCTTTCCTCCCCTCAGGTACTTCCTACATAAGAAAAACAGAACAGTTACCACTAAGACAACATAGGCATAAAACTAGTGAAACTATGCAAGTGGTGCAAGTGACAGACAAATAGACCTCACATTTCTTTAAAACAAAATAGACCTTTTCACAGAAAAGAAAGAAAAGAAAATGGAACTAAGATGCTCAATTGCTCATTGTGGTCAATGCAATGTAAACAGCAAGACAATATAGAAGCTGCATTGTCTTCTCACCTGATATGCTACAGCAAGCGATCTAAGTCCACGCTCTGCAAATTTATCAATCACAGCATGGACCCTCCTCTCTATCTCTGACTTGTTGTGAGCCAAATGGAGAATCTGCATCCAATTTATATAGTATATGGCATGAAGTTATATGCATACATTATGCAATGATAAACAAATCCGAATGTAATGCTTTCATCCGGCAATGCTGAAATATCAAGACATCATTGATTAATTCTTGATTCTTGTTGTACCTGCTCAGGTGCACCCTTACTAACACGATACATTTTCCCACCACCGTCAATATATGTCAGTGCTGTTCTTTTGTCAGTAGGATTGAATGGCAGGAAGTGAACTTCTTGGATGCCAGCCCGTGCCTTCATGAAAATATAGACAGAGCCATCTCATCACATTAAGTAATATAATCATCATTCTCTGCTTCTAGCCTGTAACAAAGTTGCATACCTCTTTAGGATCAGCAAGCATCCCAACTATAGCAGTATCAATAGCATCTTGGTTTTCTGTACGAGATGCTCTAGCAGCCATGAGTATCATTTGGTCCTGAGTAATGCCCCTTTCAAAAACCTGCATTGACAAATTTAAAGTTATTTAAAACAGACATGAGAGAGCTAAGAGAATATTAAAAATACCTCAACAAGGTTCTTGTCCACGGTAAGCTTGTTCAGGGTCAGAGTTCCTGTTTTATCACTGCAAAGAACATCCATGCCAGCCATCTCCTCGATTGCAGTCATTCTCTTTGTGATAGCTCCCTAGAGAAACATTATTTAAGTCGCCAACTATATCAATTGAGATTCAAGGGGAAAACAGAGATGCAATGGATATGATGATCCATATACAAACCTGTTGAGACAAACGATGGGACCCAATAGCCATAGTTACAGATAGGACTGTCGGCATAGCTATGGGGATGCCTCCAATGAGAAGGACAAGGAGATTGTCGATCCCAGGGCGGTATGCCCTGTGCTGGATAGGATACATGACAATGATCTCAACAAACATCCCCACAGCGATTGAGCAAATACAGAAGTTCCCAATAGCTGTCAAGACCTGCAGCAACCAAGTGATGTAATATAAGCAACGGAGTACATTGACAATTTGCTCCACAATACATGCATAGGAGACAGGGCGTCGAATATTGCCTTCTGGAAATGGCCAACTTGGTTTGTGGAGTCAACAAGGTGAGCAGCCTTTCCAAAGAAAGTGTGGACACCAGTGGCAATCACAACAGCTTCGATTTCACCCTGCTTGGCCGTCGAACCAGAATAGACACCATCACCAGGACCTTTGGTGACCGGCAGGGACTCTCCTGTCAGGGCAGACTACAATACAAGAGAAGTTATGAGGAAAATAGATTGGTAGGGCTCATCAAAGGCTAAGTGATTGTAACAAGCGATGACAATGTGAAGAACCTGATCGATCTTCAAAGGATCCCCCTCAAGGAGGCGTGCATCTGCAGGTATGATATCTCCAAGTTTAATACTGACAATGTCTCCTGGTACAAGAATGGCTGCCTCTTCCTCAGTCCATCGACCGTCACGAAGCACCTGAAGAAAGGAAAGTCGGTGGGTTCAAACTTTCTTGAAGGGCTCAGCAAACGCATGAAGACTTCCTTGGGAACACAGTGAAACAAACCTTGGCTTTAGGTGCGAGGCGAGCCATGAGGGCTGCAGCAGCATTACCAGCATTGTTTTCCTCGATAAAACTGATTGTCGAGTTGATGACAAGCAGAGTTATGATACCGACAAAGTCCTGCCAATCTGGTGGCTTCCCCTGATGACATACATACATAATCCAACCGTGAACTAAAATAACAAAGCAAAAGATCTTGGAAACTGAATTTGAAGTAGGTTTCTGTCTTACCCCTCCATTAGCAAGGGCAATGGCCATGATTGCTGCAGCCTCCATAACCCAGGAGAGTGGATTCCACATGAAGCCCAAAAACTTGAGGAATTTGCTCTCCTGCGGCCATCAAAATCCCAGCTTTAAGTAAGCACTTATTACATGTGTTTTCTCCAGCAAAGTGTTTTTTTGGGGGGCGGATAAAAAAGGCACAAGGAGTAGTGACAGGCGTGAGTGAAAAAGCAAACCTCCTTCTCCTCGAGCTTGTTGGGGCCAAAGATTTCGAGGCGCTGCTGCGCCTGCTGAGTGGAGAGACCCTCGCGGCTGCATCTCAGATTTTCGAACACCTCCTCAAGGGGGATGTTCTCCTGCGGAGAAGAGAGGAATAGCAGCAGAGTCAGTTGAGTAGAGCAACACAATTGGTTTCGTTATCAGGTAGCGAACCTTTTTTTTTTTGTTGCTGAGAAAATTGCCTACTATTACTACTACTGGTGCTGGTGCTACATGTGACGAGTGTTATGCCCCAATGTCTCTACTTATACTCTCTAGGATTTGGATGTAGCAATTCCTAGAGGAAAGAGAACCGAGAAGAAGAACGCAAATTTGAGAAACAGCTAGGTAGGTAGAGAAATGAAACGTCACTAGCAAAATGTCAGTCACCTAGAATTCGGGAACCCGGAGAACAAGGAGAGACATAATTACAGGTTTTTTTTTTACTAGTAGTGAGATAGGAGAGGAACAGCAATCTATCTAGCCTCGAAAAAGGAGGCTAGAAAGGCGCAGGCTTTCTTTTCTTCTCTTCCGAACAGGAAAATTCATCCCCTCAAAAAAAACAAGAAAATTCGTGGGGAAGAAAAAGGAGAGGCATGTATACCAGGTCGACGGCCTCCTTGAGGACGGCCTCGAGGTTGCCCTCCTTGTCAGCCATGGAGGCGGCCGGATCTCCCTCCCTCTCTCACTGTTGCTGCCTGCTGGTTGCAGTTCCAGATTTATTTATATGCAAACAAAGCAAAAAGGCGGCGGCGGCCGGAGGAGAGCAGGAGAGCTTGCTCGGTGGTGAATGTGGGTTGTTGGTTTTGACGCCGTGCCGTGCACAGAGGGAGGGATTGGGGTGGATGCGAGGGCGGGGATGGGATGAGGGGATGGGATGGGAGGCGAGCGAGCGAGGAGGAAGAAGGTGTCAGTCAGGTGACAGGGGAGTGGGAGTCCACAACAACACACACATGGGAGGAAGGAAGGATTGGCATGGAATTCGCCGAGGCCAGGAATCCGAAAAAAAGACGTACCCAATGTTACAGGGTCTCACAGTGGGATATAAAAACAGAAAATAATCAGCAACTATCCATATCTAAATGTACAAAGGTTAAAGCTTAAACCCTAAATCTTTTGACAGACGATAAAGCTTTACCACTTGCACCAGGGCCGCCCTTCGTCAGAAATAAGAAACCAACCGGATAAAAAACCAAGGCGGAAAAATAACATGTAAAAAAGAAGGGAAAAAACACGTAGAGCACTCGCTCCTTGTCCTGCCTATTTTATGCCTATATATTGTCTTGAGTAGCAGCAAGGAAATGGCAAAGGGAAAACCTCTGTTGCATGTTGGACAGACTATGGGCTTGTTTAGATCCCTAATCTGGGGTCAAATTTTATTACGTAAAAAAAAAGATTTCTCGTCATATTAAAATATCGGCGTATATATAGGGTACTAAATGTAGATAAAATTAAAAACTAATTGCACAGTTTGGTTGTACTTTACGAGACGAACGTTTTGAGCCTAATTAGTCAAAGTTTAGATAATTTTTACCAGATACAAACAAAATATTATAGTTGTTTGATGTGATGGCGACACTGTGCAAAATACAGATTCGGTCGAAACTAAACAAGGCCGATGTTGTGTGCTTGGTTCTTTAGCTGTCCTCTGCTCTGCACCTCTCCCTTCATTCCACTCATAATAAAGATGTCTTTTTAACAACAACCAAAAAAAAGTGTGATTTTCTCTTGTTGAGATGAAAAGCGAGGGGAGGAGGAATTCGACATGTAGCTTTTCTGGGTTTGTTTTGCATATCTCATATACCCGTCCTGTACTGTTGCAGGCAATTAACCTATATAATACTATTTCTAGCTCTCACGGCTAACCTATATAATACTAAGAGCTAATATAATCAGCAAGACAACACACAATTGGTGATGGTAGGAAAGCGTCTTTCTGGTGTAGCACTTGGCTACAAGGACATAGGCCCCAAGATGTAGCGCCAAAAATCTTCCAAATTTGAAAAGATAAAACCAAGTCAAACAGGGAAGCTACGCACAACAGCGCATGGATTGGGGACATAGACCTGAGGCATGCAGGTTTTGCTTCCCAACACTTTATAGAGTATGTCCAGCTTTGGCTCGCAATAAACCACATTCAGCTCCGGTCGGATAGGGAAGATGGCATCATTTGGAAACTCAAGCCGGATGGAAAATTCACAATAGGATCAACATACCACGCTCAATTAATTGGATCAACGACAACATATTTTAATCGACTAGTTTGGAAAAGTTTGAGCGTCGTCAAAATACAAATTCCTTGGGTGGCTAACTATCCAAACAAAACATGGACCTCTAATAAACTACAAGCGTTGGTGTGGCCGAATAATGGTGTGTGTCCTTTTGTGCAGGTGCAGTCAAGAGTCTGGAGCACATCTATTTCAAGACTGTCATTATACCAAGCATATTTGGGAGGGCATTGCAATATGGCTGGGCAATGAATACATGCGACCTTCCGCCTGGATGCTAGGAGACTCAGTATGAGTTTGGTGGGAACACCATCGACGGCGAGGCGAGGACTAGCTCCATCATCATTTTTGTTTGTTGGGAAGTGTTGAATAAAAGAAACACAAGAACTTTTAAGCGGAAAGAATCAACACCAATGCATCTCCTCCAGAAGATCAAGGACAAGGTTGGCCTATAGGCAATGGCAAGAGCAAAACATATCTCCAACTTATTATTGCGCGTGTGATTTGTGGCCCCATGAGGCGGGGCGTGTTGGGCTTTGTTCACATTTGTATATGTTTGTACGGTGTATTTCTAGGCTACCTCCTTTTTATTTTAATACAACAAGCAGCTCTCCTGCCGGCTCTATTTCAAAAAATCACACCATTATAGCCATTCTTTCATCATCATTATTATATATAAACAGAAAAAAAAGGCCCCCACAGCCAGGCCAGCTGAGCACCTCTGATGGGTGGTAACTGGTTCAGTTTGTGCGCCTAATCAAACAGCTAGAGATTCTATTTAAATAAACTGAAGTTAGGTAAAGATGATGGGTAAAGTTCCATTCAACTGCAGCGTCCATTTGCGTCAGCAACTGCAGCTACAATGGCAAGCAAAGTTTCATCTCGTTCGTTTCAACCAGCAGACAGATAAATTAAAGGTGGTGGTGGCACTACTTTGACTCCTCCGTTGTCGGCCTGTACGGACCGTACTCTGCTGACTGTGCAGTGGCCGGGTGTGTGTAGTACAGTAGGTGTTATTTTGTTTAAAATACGCCCGAGAAAATCTAATTTCCACGTGAATCACTGGGAACGGCTCCTAACGTAACGGTGTTCTGCTACTTGGATCCAAAACGTTTCAGTTTCGTGTTGTCTTTCATCTTTAACAAAGTCATCAGAAACCGAGAAATTGTGGTTTCAAAATAGAATCGTCTTTGACTCACTTTTGAGCTACTTTTCTTTTTTAATATTTTTCTAGTGCAACAAATAAAAATGTGTTTTTTAAAATTCTTCTTCGCCCACAAAAAAGATTGAAAAATTTAAGCATACTTTTCAATTATACGATTTTTAAGAAAACTGTAAATCAGAATCTAGCCTGCCATCCAAACGATCTTACGACAAAAGTGATTATAATTAATCACATGAAACATTTATGTGAGAATCTAGTTCCCTGCCAAACGGCACCGTTAGTTGGTGATTAGATGTAACAATATATATTTTTCTTGTATATATACACTTTAGTCTAAAGTTAGTGAAGTTTAACCTGCAACAAACCCAAATCAACCTACATTTTGGAATGGGCAAAGTATACAAAACAAATGTACTATACTACTGATTGGAGGGTTTTTGCCAAATAAAGTTTTAGAAGCCAGTAATGTCCAAACCAAAAGAGTATTATGAATATAATGGCCGGGAAGCTGGCCTGGATGCGTATGCCAATCTGCCGGACTAATAGCACTCTCGCATTCTTACTTTTTTTTTTTTTGTTCTTTAGATTAGAATAGGGAACATCGTCGATAGTTAGAGATGGTCATGTGGCACGCATCGGCCAAAGATAGCAAGTTCATGGGAGATTAGGTCAAACCGCGTCTACCTATGCTGACGATATGATGTGGCCGGCCTCTTACTCGATCATGCATGCAACACAAATAAAAAGCTAACTATTCATTATAAGGTCAAACTAAAAAATTGACAGCTGCATGCTACTAGTAATAATCTAGTCTAGTCTAGTATTACAATGGCCCCTCGCGATGGATCCCCTGGATGGATCGGATCATATCGGTTCTGCTTGTCCCTAGCTTGGCGCCATCTGTCCTGCTTTGGGTGCCGGTAGGTCACAAATGAGATGTACGTGAAGCAGCATCAACAACAATATAAATATAAAATATAAATACCCATTGTCTGCACATGCTACGTACACATCAATCGGCATTTTTGAGCTGGCAAATCAAACCTAACTGATTCCATCTTTCGGGAAAAAAAAACTAACTGATTCCGAGTATATATGAATTTTATTTGTCGTTAACCATTATATATATTCGCTATATATATATATATATATATACCTCTCTCTTTGTTTCTTGATGAACAACAACAATTAAATATGCATCTGATGGTAAAATAAGGACACCGTACCCTTGGTCTAATATCCTTTCTACAAAAATAAAAAAAAGGGACAAATGTACGTCGTTTACTTCATCCAGATATACCTACCGCTTGATCTTTCTCCACTACAATATATATGTTGATCGATCTAACGATGTGGTACAATCGACAGACAGTGATACGATCGAATTAATTAAGGCCGTGAGGATTTCACACGTCATGCGCGCGTTCTAATTAACAATTAATTACGAGCGTGATCGATCTACATGACAAACCTAGCTAGCTTCCTCAAATCAAATTACTCCTGCATGGCCGGCTGCAGGGTGCAGGCAGATGGAATGTACATGTGTGTATGCCCTGCATCATCAGCCGTCCCAGTCATATTTCATTAGCTAGCGTTAGTTTGAAATTAAGCTAGCTAGCTGTGTTAATGAACCGGTGATCCATGGGTATGTGATCTCCCAGCTGCTGCTAGCTAGCTTAGAAGAAGAGAGATCATATCAACAGAAAGATTTTGTAGTACACAACATGTAGGCCACAAACAAGAAGATCAGGGGAGTTTGATTATATATATAATGCCAGTGACAGCTGCGCTGAAAACAACTCGCCATCGATCGATATGCGTGTGCCAATAATTTGTTTTTATTAAGAGGGGAGATGATCATATATATCGATGCAATTAATTGAGTTGAAAAATCAAATACATTGTACTTGTGTCATTTGCGGCTCAATGCAACCGATCAGCAGCTCTCAAGGAATGAATCCACTATCATCATCGACGTTCCATGATGATGACGATATATGAGTGATAAGTTGGCAATCACAAGAGCAATCTTGACATTTTTTTTTTCTCTGATCCACCTATATATAATTTGGAGTGGTTATGTATATATAGCGCACGAAAGTGGTAGTCATTAACGCCCACCAAGGATAGCTTTAGCTTAGCGCGCTAAAGTACGTTTGTACTCATGCCGGATCATCAAAGTGACATTTCAATCCAGAGTTATTGTTCAACACAGGATCAAATACAACTAATTGTCTTGCATCATTAGGAATGGACTTTAATTTGCACCTTCAGATAAAAGAAAAAAGAAAAAGAAAAACAAAATAAAAATTCCAGAAATAAATATATATATAATACATTTTCAACCAGACACGTAAAATCAGCTATGTCAGTGCCAGCTATATATATGTAGTAGGTTTAAATTTCTCAGAGGTACATATATCACACGACGTACCATGAGCTGATTTGCGGTCCACAAGAAAACACGTGTACCGACAGTATATATATAATATAAATATGTATGTGCGTTGAAAAATGCATCTATAATATAAATATGTATGTGCGTTGAAAAATGCATCGTCCAATAAAGAAATACAGGGAGAAGAAGATGGGGTTTGGATGCAGAGGACAAATATAAACTCGGACATATTTCACATTTCAGGCCTTGCGCATTTAGAAAAAAAGAAAAAAGAAGAAGAAAAGATGGACAGCTCTTCCAATTGAGAAAGGCAAAACAAAGGTGGTGGTATAGTTTTTCAGAAACGAAAGGCAGAGCCAAAGCCAAGCAAAAGTGAAACTAGCGACAATGCCCTTTACGGTGGTGCAATCACACTCATGAACTTTATTAGGCAATGTTGGGTTTATCCCATATCGTTAATTGATGGTGTAGAAGCACAACATATAAGACGGGGCAACCCTCACCTATTAGGCTAATTTTTTGGGTTGAATTATGCCTAAGGCTTGGATATGTGGTAGGCTCCGGTGGACCTGGGCCCGAGGGGCCGTCAGCTCGTGGACGCGCGAGCTGGGCCGTATTTCGCTTTTTGTTAGATATGTGTCGAATATTATGTACGAGTTTTGGTTACGCTAGGACTGAGTGGAATTAGGCAGTATAGGGTAGAGTTGG
Organism: Bothriochloa decipiens; assembly: GCA_023333625.1. Lineage (NCBI taxonomy): Eukaryota > Viridiplantae > Streptophyta > Magnoliopsida > Poales > Poaceae > Bothriochloa > Bothriochloa decipiens. The sequence goes on from CM041646.1 coordinate 676,452, forward strand.
TGTCGGACTCTGTAACCCGGTCTCCTCATAAATATGAGAGGAGGGCTGCTGTTGTAACCATGACGACATAGCGACAGGTTCGCGGAGGGCGGCAGCATGTTGCCGGGACCCTAGAGAGCGACCAGTGTTGCTAGATTAGGGAGGAGCGCCCATAATCGTGCCCCGGGGAACCTCGTTAACAAATATCGTGCCTCTGGTGTCGCCTGTGATCTTGCATGTTCGTCTCGGTGGATCTAATCAACGCTTCCGCGCTAGAAGATTAGCGGACAGCTAGCCGCTGTGAAGGTCTATTTCTAACAAGTGGTATCAGCTCTATGGTTGGATTGGATCTAGAGGCGGTGTGAAAGATCACTCAGAGGTTCGAGGATTATGCATCTACAAGGCGTCGCGCAACGTATATGATGCGAAGCGGATACAGCACAAGGTGGAGCATGGTCGTGGCTGGAGCGTGTGGTAGTACACGTATGGTCATGGCAGATCGATCGTGGTGGAAGCCCGGCGGCGTCATCTCAGGAGATATCATCATGGATATGTAGCAGAATCCGGCGAGTTGGTGTTTTTTTTTTTGAAGTCAGCGTGATGTGGAGTTTGGGCCGGACACGTCACACGTGATGTGTGCGTTGTGTTCATGCAGGTCAGGTCATTGGAGTATAGCTTGTTCATGTTGGTTCAGGATTGGTCAACGTAGGGCAACGTCGTGGGTTGTGGACGCTGGATAAATGGGTGCAGTTGGCGTGGTTAGAAAAGGAGTTTATCCTTTTGGCGTCGTGACTCCAATCATGTGGGAAACAGTTCTAAAATCCAGATCGTTGCGGACAGCATGCATATGGCTAGTGCGTGGAGCAGTTTGGCATTAGTGTTCAGCGAACTCAGATAGCAGGGACTCAGGTCAACTGACGAATTGCTACAAGATTTGGCAATGGATGATTCGGTGATGACAGTCCGCGGCGAGGCGGACAATATGGTGATCGGTGGGACATGCCGATCAGATCAGTGTGCAAGACAACGGGATACATTGCGAAAGTTGTGGCAAGGCTGTGCGCACAGCAGAGCCACAAGGTGCGACAGGATGTTGACACCGTTTTTCGGCACGTGCCAATAAGGATCAGGAGATTGAATTAAATCGGCAAGAGGTTGGTTTTTCTCCAGCATTGCTTCTGAGCTACCAATGGGTGGTTGCCGATGGAGGGCGTGTTGGTCTCGTACATTGCCAATAAAACTGAAGAGCCATTGCCGATAAGAGTGATAGAGAGCTAGGGTTCATTGCCGATGAAGCTAAAAAGTTATTGCCGATAAGATAGGCAGGAAGACTAGAAGGTGGTTGCCGATGCCAGGGGTGTGCCGATGAAGAGATGACTTCATCATGACGACAGCGGACAGAGGATCGGCAACACGGAGCTTACAATTTTTCATATTATAGTTTAAGTCCGACTCCCATACGAGTTTTATTACTTTTCCTTAAAGAAATAGAGTTCGTATAAGGAATTAGTTTATTTCTTCTTTATTTGAGCTTTGCGTATTAAATTAGAACTCCTTGATTAGTGGAGTATAAATATATGCTGAGAAGCATTGTAATAGAGATCCAAGCATCAATAAACAAATCTACTTTTTATCGCAATTTACTTCTATGAGCACTTTACTTTTCGACGACTTCGTTGAGTATCTTCTTTTTTCAACGAGTTCTTTCAAGAATCGACGGGCTGCATCAACTTGATCTCCGGCGACCTTGCAGGTTCCACGTCTACCGAGCACGATTCAGGCTTTGACTTCCGGGCGTATCGCTGTTGTCTCGTCTGATCTGTTCAACAGTTATTGAATACGTTCTGAGCTTTGACGTCCGGGCGTATCGCTGTCGTCTCGTTCAGATTTTATTCAAATTATCATCCTTGTCGATTAACAGGTCAAATCTACTGGCACGCTTTGGATATCGATTTTGGGTATTAGCCCGGTGTGTTTGCAGATAGAATTTTGCATCAAAACATTTTTTGGCACGCCCAGTGGGACAAAGTCAATAGATTTATCATGAAGAATCCCGCTGATATCAATCCAGAGAACATCATCGAGGTATCAGAGTCAGACCTCAAAGAAGATCAGAAGCTAGCCATGGAAAAAGCTATGGAGGACTATAGGCAGCTTTGCTTGAAGTCTTTCAGCATGAATAGTGGCAGAGAAGTCATTCAGAAGCAAGATCTGCCATTGCCACGGCAGGTAACTTTTGATTCCAACCCTGGTAAATTACAGGAGATGGTTAATTCTGCATTGAATCAGGCTTTGATCAACCACTGTGCTGTCCAATACTGTTTATAATGCTATTGTGCAAACATTAAGAGAAGGACAAGCACCAGGTTATGTCGGGCCGGCATATCATCAGCCGGGATCGGCATCTGTCAGTACTCCATCGGCAACTCCAGCCGTTGAGAGTATGAAAGCACCTACTCCTCCAGTTATATCAGGACCATCTATCATTGAAGCCACGCCGATAGAATCAGATCTAATGTCTCAGGAGAGGCCTAGTACTCAGTTAAACACAGATCTATCGGCATCAACAATGTCAGGTCCTTCAGTCCAACATAATCAGGTTGCTACTAATTGGTGGGGATACGGGATGCCTCTAGGTCCATCTACTGCCAACTCTGGACCACCTCAAGTACATGATGTAGCAGGGAAGGGTCCAATGACATCGGCTACTCCTATTCGACCGATGATTCAAGTGTCACATTACTCTACTACACCTCCTGCTATATAGCCATTGTCAATGGGATTCCACGCACCTCCGCAACAGATATCCTATGTGAATCCATTGACCAGTCCTCCACCAGTTCAACAGAGAGTTTCTGCTGTAGGACAGCCCGTAGTGCCATTCATATCTCAATCTGGGTTATCTGCAATTCAGGGTGATTATGCTGGTTATCATCCACCTATACAAGAGCATCAATTGTCCGTAAACTATCAGCCATCGGCAAATCAGGTGCCGATGAGTTATAATTGGTCAAGGCAAGCGCCAGCTCAGTAACATGCTACTCAGCCAAGCTACCAGGTGATGGGGACTCAACAGTATTGTCCACAGGTAGCTTTCCAGGATCAAACATCGGCAAGACAGCCGATGAGCTTGGCTCCGTAGATTAATGCTGTGAATATACCGATTCCTTCAAACCAAGGACCACAAGGATACGTAGAAGCATATCAGCCAGCACCTCCAGCAGAAATTCAGCCAGTGCATCGACAGGATCAAGATACGTTTTGGACCAATAAGATTGCAGAAGTGATGAAAGAACAATTTGGGATTCAGCCCAAGATTAATACTTACTCTTATCGGACTCCGTACCCTCCAGCTTATGACTCAATTCCTTTCCCGAATCGGTACAAGGTGCCAGATTTCACTAAGTTTTCTGGGTAGGATGATACATCAACAATGAAGCACATCAACCGATTCATCATCCAATGTGGAGAAGCTGCTAACAGGGATGAGCTGATGGTCCGTTTATTCTCGTCCTCTTTGTCTGGATCGGCATTCATGTGGTTTATCTCATTGCCCCTGAACTCTATTCTTACTTGGGCCAATCTAGAAAGATAATTCCATAAGTACTTCTTTGCTGGTGTCCATGAAAAGAAGCTTACCGATTTGATGAAACTGAGACAGTGAAGCGATGAATCGGTGGAGAATTTTGTGCAAAGGGTACGAGACATGAAGAACAGGTGCTACAGCCTAGTGCTTGATGATCGCCAGTTAGCTGGTTTGGCTTTCCAGGGGCTGTTGCTGCATCTCAGGGACAAATACGATTCTCAGGAGTTTGAAAGTCTTAGCCATATTGTGCAGAGGGTCTCTGACCAAAGTGCTCGAGCTCCAGAACCTAGGAAAAGCTGGAACAAGAAGGTGTCCTTTGTAGAAGAAGCAGAGGAATCGGACTCAGATGAAGAACCAACTATCGGCCTGGCTGAGTGGGTGAAGGGTAAAAAGCCTTTTTCTTGTCCTTTTGGTCAAAAAGAGCCAGAGAAATTCACGTTCGATGTCACAAAGGCCGATAGAATATTCGATCTGCTACTTCAAGAAGGCCAAATCAAGCTGTCGTCTAATCATGTGATTCCATCGGCAGAGGAGCTAAAGAAAATGAGGTACTGGAAATTTCATAATGTAATTTTGCACAGTACCAATGACTGCAAGGTGTTCAGACAGCAGTTGCAGTTAGCAATTGAATCTTGGAGAATTAAGTTTGATAATTCTAAAGCCCAGAGGCCAATGAAGATTAATCAATATCCTTTCCCTGCAAATATGGTTGATACCGTAATCAAGACCAAAGTGTTGACATCAGAAAGCGCTAAGAGGAGAGCATCGGTAGATCCTAGATATCAAGTAACTGCCGATGACTTGAAGGGGAAAGAAGTAGTAGAAGAAAGCAGCAGTTCAAGAAGAACTCCTAGATTTGTTCCATATAGAATTTCAAGTGACCGCTATCGACATCGGCAAGAGTTGCGTCGGGAAGAATGGCGTCGGCATAAAAATCATTGGAGGTGCCCTTTTTCATTTACTGCTGGGAAGAAGGCATTAAATTGCCTACTGTTGATAACTGCCCCGAGTGCAATGGTTATGATCGAGCCAATCGGGCAAAAGGAAGATCACGCTATGGTAATCAGAGCAGATACGTCAATGAACCGGTCAGGGGAAGAACATTGGTACATGATCGGCTGGGGGGCAGAACCAGTATACATGAAAGGCTGGGCAGACATGACGACTGCTTATCAATGAATCAAGAGGAGCTCGAAGAGATGGCCAATGCAAGAGTCCCTGATGAGGCAATACTCTACAGAGATCCCAATATAAACTGCCTAGATTAAGTGCAAGAATTTATCAGCCCATCTGGAAAACGAAGCTTCCTTGGTGGTGCCCTGAAGGACTGACAAAAACGCAGAGGAGAAAGTTACAACGGGAGCGTAAAGAAGAAAACCCCCGTGGGGCAAAGTCTCAAGTGTGGCAGCCAAAGCGTGAAGGTGGAAGTCCATCGGCAAGTATCAATATGGTTTTCATGTTACCGATGGAATTTCGGGCACTTGCCGATGAGGAGGGAGAGTCGTTTCATTCAGAGCAAGTAGCTCAGCTAACCTTGGATCCAATGATGGCTGTCTTCGAGAAGCCTACCGATGATGAGAGACAACATCTTAAGGCTTTATTCGTCAAGGGCAGAGTTGATGGGCAGCCAATGTCAAAAATACTCATAGATGGAGGGGCTGCGATTAACATCATGCCATATGCTGTGTTTCGGAGGCTTAGAAAAGGAGATCAAGATTTAGCCAAGACGGACATGAAGCTCAAGGACTTTGAGGGGAATATATCACCGGTCAAAGGAGCACTGTGCACTGAGTTGACCATCGGCAGCAAAACATTGCCGACTACATTCTTTGTCATCGGTGGTAAAGGTGCTTACAATTTGCTATTAGGAAGGGATTGGATTCATGCCAATTGCTGCATTCCTTCTACAATGCACCAATGCCTCATACAGTAGGTTGAAGATAAAGTTGAGGTGGTTCCTGGTGATTCATCTTATATAATTGCATCGGCAGAAGCAGAAACTTATGAGCGGTCCAAGTGCATATTGGGAGAAGCATGGGACTCGGAGTTCCTCAGGATTGCCGATTATGAGCTCCCACCGATCCAAGCAGTCGGTTCTAAAGATGAGTTATAAATGGACAGGTTTGCCGATGATGGAAAATTGGGCCATGGATTTACATCGGCAGATGATTTAGTTGAAGTAGATATCGGTGATGGTGATAAACCAAGGCCAACTTTTGTTAGTGCTAAATTAGATCTCCAAAGCAGAGAACAGTTGATTGCTTTATTGAAAGAATACAAGGATTATTTTGCTTGGGATTATACAGAGATGCCTGGTTTAGATCGATCTATCATTGAACATCGGCTACCTATCAAGCAAGGATATCGGCCGCATCAACAGCCTGCACGCCGATGCAATCCTAAAGTGCTGCCTGATATTAAGGCTGAAATAACAAGGTTAATTGAAGCAGAGTTCATCCGACAATGCCGATATGCGGAATGGATTTCTAATGTGGTTCCTGTCTACAAGAAGAATGAAAAACTTTGCGTCTGTATTGATTTCAGGAATCTTAAGAAAGCTACACCGATGGATGGCTACCCAATGCCTGTTGCTGATTTACTAATTGATGCTGCTGCCAAACATCGGATTATTAGCTTCATGGATGGGAATGCTGGATATAATCAAATTTTTATGGCCGAAGAAGATATCTCTAAGACTGCCTTCAGATGTCCAGGTCATGTGGGATTGTTTGAATGGATAGTCATGACTTTTGGCTTAAAAAATGCCGATGCTACTTATCAGAGAGCAATGAATTACATTTTTCATGAGTACATCGGTACATTGGTTGAAATTTATATAGATGATGTGGTGGTTAAGTCTGGAGACTTTGGAAATCATATAGTTGACTTGCAGAAGATATTAGAGTGCACAAGGAAGCACGGGTTGAAAATGAATCCTAACAAATGTGCATTTGGTGTATCGACAGGGCAATTCTTAGGCTTCATGGTGCATCAGAGGGGTATTAAAATTAGCAGGAAATCCATTGATTCTATCAATAAAGTGATTGCTCCTATCGATAAGACTGAACTACAGTCTCTGATCGGCAAGATTAATTTTATTCGAAGATTCATATCTAATTTATCAGGAAGAATCAAAGCTTTCAGTCCATTATTGAAGCTGAAGGCCGATCAAGAATTCGTGTGGGGAGAGGAACAGCAGTTGGCTTTAGAAGAAATTAAGGAGTATTTGATGAATCCTCCAGTACTAGTTCCACCCCAACACGGAGAGCCCTTCAGGTTGTATTTGACGAGTGATGATAAAGTCGTTAGGTCAGCTCTAATCCAAGAGTTTGAAGGGAAAGAACGTGTAATCTACTACCTAAGCAGAAGGTTGGTAGATGCTAAAATCAGGTATTCAGCCATTGAAAAGTTATGCTTATGCTTATATTTCTCCTGCGTTAAATTGAGGCATTATCTGTTAACGGCCGAATGCACTATTATATGCAAAGACGATGTGGTCAAATATATGTTGTCAATGCCGATCCCAAATGGAAGAATCAGCAAATGGATGCTAGCATTATCGGAATTTGATCTGTGCTATGAATCAACTAAAGCCATCAAGGGGCAAGTGATGGTCGATTTTGTTACTCAGCATTGTGGCGTGGTGAGTTTTGTGGAGATTGCTCCATGGACGCTCTTCTTTGATGGTTCTACATGTGGGGAAGGAGCTGGCATCGGCATTGTGTTGATATCTCCTCAGGGGAAGAAATATGAATTCTCATTGCCGATTGATGCCACATCAACAAACAATCAGGCTAAGTATCGGGTTGTGTTGAAAGGTTTGGAACTACTCAGGGAAGTCCGTGCTGATGTTGTTAAAATCTTCGGTGATTTGATGCTGATCATTAATCATTTAGCTGGGGCATAGACTGTCGAAGTGAGGTTTTAATCTCGTATTATGAGAGATGTCAACAATTATTGAAGGAGTTCAAAGATTTCCGTCTTGAACACATCTCCAGACTACATAATGAAGAAGCCAATCGGTTAGCACAGCATGCCTCGGGGTATCAGCTAATCCACGAAGTGTCGACATCGGTAACTGATGCCGATGACTGGAGGAAGGAGATTGCTGATTATTTGAAGGATCCATCTAGGAAAGTTGAGAGGCGGATAAGGTTTCAAGCTGCTAAGTATGTGCTCCTTGACGATGAGTTATATTATCGTACAATGGATGGAGTTTTGCTCAAGTGTATTGGCAAAGAAGAATCAAAGAGTTTAATGGGCGAAATCCATGAAGGGGTATGCGGAGCATATCAGTTGGCTTTTAAGATGAAGTGGATGATCAGGCGGAACGGATATTACTGGCCAACGATACTCGAAGATTGTTTTAAATATTTTAAAGGGTGTCAGGAGTGTTAGAAATTCGGCAACATCCAAAGGGTGCCTGCATCGGCAATGAATCCTATAATTAAACCTTGGCCATTTCGAAGATGGGCTATTGACCTCATCGGTCAGATATATCCACCATCAAGCAAGGGGCACAAATTCATACTTGTCGCTACCGATTACTTTACAAAATGGGTCGAAGCAATTCCTTTGAAGAATGTGACATCGGCAAACATGATTGATTTTGTAAAGGAGCATATTGTGTATCGGTTCGGCATTCCTCAGACTATTACGACCGATCAGGGAACTATGTTTACGTCAGGGGAGTTTGATAGATTTGCCGATGAAATGGGGATCAAGGTCTTGAATTCGTCACCTTATTATGCTCAAGCCAATGGTCAGGCCGAAGCCTCTAATAAAGGAATTATTAAACTCATTAAGCGCAGGATTAAGGAAAATCCCAGGAAGTGACACACAGTTCTGAAAGAAGCTGTATGGTCGTATCGGATGGCGTGCCATGGTGCTACTAAAATATCGCCTTATCAGTTGGTATATGGACATGATGCAATTGTACCTTGGGAAATTAAGACTGGTTCGAGGCGAGTATTTCATCAAAATCAGATGTTGGCCGATGATTACAATACACTCATGAAAGATGAGTTGGAAGATCTGGCGAGTCATCGGCTGAAGGCTTTAATTAGCATTGAAGAGAATAAGAAAAGAGTTGCCAGGTGGTATGACAAGAAGGTAAAGGTGAAGGAATTTATTAATGGTGGTCTGGTCTTAAACTGATCTTGCCGATTGGAACTAAGAGCGCAAAATTCGGCAAGTGGTCTCCTAATTGGGAGGGTCCTTATCGCGTCAATCGGTCTGTTCCTGGTAATGCCTATATCCTAGAAACTCTCGAAGGAGAAGTATTTCCAAAAGCATTAAACGGTAAATATCTGAAGAGATATTATCCTAGTATTTGGATGGATGCGTGAAGAAAAAGAAAATAGATAAATATTTGTTCAAAACAAGTGTATCGGCACTACGTTAATGTAAAATTTTACAAATTGCCGGTGCATTGTTTTGCCGATGAGGAAGAAGGTTTACAAGTTCAACAATGAACGAATGGTTGATATCACATGCAGGCGAATTTGGTCGGCTTCCTCCAGTGTCTTTGCATCTTCATCGGCATTGCCTTCAACTGGCTTAATTTTCTTCTTAAGCACCAGTGTCTTAAGGGCTTGATTGTCCCTTTCTTGCTGGAGAGTTTTGATAGCTTCGGGCATTTGGGCCTTCTCCTGATTTGCTGCGTCCAAGGCTCCTTCAATTTGTCTCAGCTCCGCTAACAGGGCTTCTCTTTTGGCCGATAGTTGAGCAATTGTTTCTTCCAGGTTTGCACGGGAGGCTTCTAGTTTACCGATGTCTTTGTGTTTTTCATCGGTAGATTGCTTATGCTTCATCATGTCCTCTTGGAGTTTTTCCTGAGTGGCCCTATCGGCAATTCGTTGGGCAGCCCTCTGATATTGCAGCTGCCGACTCTCCAGATGTGCAGCTTGGAAAAGTGCTTCCTCGACATCAACAGGAATATGGCCTCGAATTGCTTTGAAGGCTGCTCTTGTAGAATCGGAGTATTGGATTAGTTGAGATGTTTCTTGTTGCAGCAGGGATAGCAGTGTCTCCAGCCTAGATTTGGTTTCAGGTGATATGATTTTGAGGGCCAGAGCAGAGCTTTCTTCAGGGTCTTCATCATCAGGAATGACCCCACTAATGGAGAAAGAGAATAAGCTGTCGGGGGAATCTTGCTCCTGGGAAGGAAGAGGTTGTTAGCTAAAGCATTTAAGTGTCAAAGATTAGCTGAGGGGGTTAACTTACTTGTTTCAAGGCAATCTCTCACCTTTGGCTTGAAGAAGCAACCTCAGGTACAATTGCCAATGGTGTCTCTTGTGTTGGTACCTCGACTGGCTGCTGTTGTGATACCGGTGTCGATGAAGATCCTTGTACGAGTACAATTGCCGATGGAAGAGCAGTTGCCGATGGAGAAGTCTGCACAGGTGCGTCAGGCAATGTCGGGCGAAGCGGGGATGCTGATGGCGAAATTGGAGCTTGTGTAAGCCTCGCCCGCTTTGATGATGATTCTTCGTCCGATGAAGCCTTGCGCTTGTAAGGAGTGTCGACACCAGATGGTTGGGAGGCATCGACAATGGATGGCTGAGGAATCGGTGCACTTGGGACAGTTGCCGATGCGATTACTTGGTACTGTGAGAAAAGCAGGTAAGTAAAAGTACCGATACAACGATCAAAGATCAAAGTGACAATACCTCTGCAGAATCATCAAGGACAACGAGGCGTGGCGATGCAGGTGGAGATAAAGGGCGAGTTATCGATGAAGATTCGATTGGTGTAGAACTCGCGCCCTGAAATATGAGATCGGTAAAACACAGCAATCGGCATCTGCAAAAGAAAGTGAGGTGATTACCTGAGATGTCTGTGCCAAGAATGTGGCTGATTTGGTGCTCTTCCTGGGACGACCGCGGCCCATCAGAGCGTCTAGCGAAGGAGCTTTATGGCCAATGATGGATACTGGGGAAATCGGTTGCAGCTGTATGACCTTACCGCTCTTACTCAGTGTTGGAGCCAGATCATCGACCTGTTTAAAAGGAAAAAGTTAGTTGCCGATGGATTAAAGGGAAGTTGAAAGAAATGCAGAAGGTAAGACTTACCGCATCGGTAGGGATGGCGTGATCAGGATCGATGAGGTTCTAGTAAAGGTGAGGAGATGCAAAGAATAGCTGCTCTTTCCATTCTTGCCACCATAATTTGAAGGACTCGGTGACGAAGGAAGCCGATGCCCAATCGGTTAGATCAACATTAGAGGTATCGACATCAGGAAGGAGAGTAACAATCTTGTGCCAGTCCATGCGGTTCGCAATGATCTCTCTCGGTTTAATCACATTGGCAAAGCAGAGTTTGATGGGCAGTTGTCCGAAAGCTAATTGTCTTGCTGCTGCCGATGGATAGTAGAACTCATATGTGGGGTTGATATTCTTCCCACTTCCAAATATGTTAACCGGGATAGCGCGAGGGGTGATTATTGCATTAAGAATATTGGCATCTTTATTCAAAGCCTCATCGGTAAGGTTGAAGGAAAGAGGGAATCTTGCTTCTTCATCGACATAGGGGACCCAGGTCCGAAACTCAGAAGGGATGCCTATGTAGAGTCTGTGGAAGAGATTACCGATTTAGGCTCTGTTTGCTTCCGCCCCTGGTAATACTGCTAATGCTTCTCCAAAGTTGATAGGGGGGCGTGTTGCCGGTTCTTCTTCCCCAAGTTGATAGTCTTTAGGAAGATTTCGAGGGAATCGCTGGGCGAACAGATCAATGTGGAAATACTTCATATGGGCATTCAGCCACATATTGACGAACCACCAAGGACCTCCCAAATTGCCGATGGATTTGCCTTGTAGTAGCCTTTGTGACACTTGGTGAAGAAGATGGTAAACTGAGCCAAGGAGATATCGGCCAAGTGGGAGTCTGACGCCGTTGACCAACATTTCTGCTGCAGGAAGGTGCATATTGGTCGGTCCAACTGTTCTGCCACAGAAGATGAATTTCTCGAGCCACATGTTCAAGAAGGCTGAGTGATCCCTGTGACTGACTGATCCGGATTTCTTATACTCACTAATATAACCGGTCCAGCCGCCGATGTTTCTGGTAGTCAGCCGATGCTCAGGTTTTCTCTAGAACAAAGTGTTGTCATCGGCAGATGAGATATCCAAGCCGGTGAGCATATACACATCGGCAATGGTTGGGGAAGCTGGTCCATGTCTGAAGATGAAGGCATTCATAGTATCGGACCAGAAATAGGAGGCGGCGATTAACAGTGACTCATTCCTCTCCATATCAGCAATAGATATTCTGATGCACTGTTCTAATCTATGTTCTGTCCAATACAGCTCCATTGGCCTGGCGACACTCAAATACCAGTCTTTCGGCCAGGATCGAAAAGTGTCAGTCCAGAATCCCAAATCAAAATTCTGAACTCTAAAGGGGATTCAATTGGTTTCTGCGTTTATAATATTGATTGGGTCTGGGTTCCCCATTGGCCCTAGGCAGATAAATTGATTCTGATGCGTTGGGATAAGGAGCTTGTTGTAAAGATCCTAAGGTTAAAGATTGAGGTAAGAAGGAGTCATGAATTGCGCAGAAAAGGTGAAAAGAAATGTCAAAAGACGGGTAAAGAAGAAGATTAACCTTGGGGACATCGAAGGGGACCGCCATGGCCGCGAGTGAAGATAGAGAGAGCGAAGAGCACCAATGGAGGTCAAGAACTGTCGCCGAGAACATCACCAGTTGAGTTCGCCGGGGGATCGCCTGTTGATGTCGCCGCCGGAAAGAGAAGGGCTAGGGTTGAATCAAGGATGAAAATGTGCCGCGGCGGAGGAGGCATTATATGGGCCTGTTGGTACAGAATTTTTTTCTACACTGCGTGCGACATTCGAGGAGAAGTTCAAGCGGCTTGGGTAATCATGACCTGAAACAAATTTCGGTGCATAAAGTATTTTATATACTCCGAAATTAGGGGGCATGTGTTGACACCGTTTTTTGGTACGTGTCAATAAGGATCGGGAGATTGAATTAAATTGGCAAGAGGTTGGTTTTTCTCCAGCATTGCTTCTGAGCTGCCAATGGGTGGTTGCTGATGGAGGGCGTGTTGATCTCGTACATTGCCGATAAAACTGAAGAGCCATTGCCGATAAGAGTGATAGAGAGCTAGGGTTCATTGCCGATGAAACTAAAAAGTTATTGCCGATAAGATAGGCAGGAAGACTAGAAGGTGGTTGCCGATGCCAGGGGTGTGCCAATGAAGAGATGACTTCATCATGACGACAGCGGACAGAGGATCGGCGACACGGAGCTTACAATTTTTCATATTATAGTTTAAGTCCGACTCCCATACGAGTTTTATTACTTTTCCTTAAAGAAATAGAGTTCGTATAAGGAATTAGTTTATTTCTTCTTTATTTGAGTTTTGCGTATTAAATTAGAACTCCTTGATTAGCGGAGTATAAATATATGCTGAGAAGCATTGTAATAGAGATCCAAGCATCAATAAACAAATCTACTTTTTATCGTAATTTACTTCTATCAGCACTTTACTTTTCGACGACTTCATCAAGTATCTTCTTTTTTCAACGAGTTCTTTCAAGAATCGACGAGCTGCATCAACTTGATCTCCGACGACCTTGCAGGTTCTACGCCTACCGAGCACGATTCAGGCTTTGACTTCCGGGCGTATCGCCGTTGTCTCGTCTGATCTGTTCAACAGTTATCGAATACGTTCTGAGCTTTGACGTCCGGGCGTATCACTGTCGTCTCATTCAGATTTTATTCAAATTATCATCCTTGTCGATTAACATGTCAAATCGACTGGCACGCTTCGGATATCGATTTTGGGTATTAGCCCGGTGTGTTTGCAGATAGAATTTTGCATCAACAGATGTTGTGGATGCTGATGCAATTTGCAACAAGCGATGGAGGAGAGGTAGCATTCGACTTACCAGACCTCGGAGCTGGTGTTGCAGTGCTCATAGGCGGCGAGTGGAGGCTGTCGACGATGTTTGGTCGTGGTGCACATGGCGACTGATGGGAGTTCGACAGTGGTATTTTCAGCGAGTGTTCTTGGGAGCGACGGAGTCGGTGCAGACTGACAGGGTCGAGACGAAGAACAGCTCGTTGGTGATCTGTCTATGATTGATGGATCAGGGCCGAACAATTCACAGGCACATGGTGGATAGTTCAGGATGGCTGACGGATAATTTGCTTAGAGGGCAAACATACCGTGGTGCATGGCGGAGAGGCTAGCGGCGACAGGCTAGTCATTCTGTGGGAGCAGAGACGACGACAGGATCAGCGACGATGACATAGGAGCATGGCGGCTGATGGGGTGTGTTGATCTCTGTGGCGTGGCAACACGTGGCGCGAGCTCGATGCATGTTTGCATTAGATGAGTTTGCGTGCTTCCAAATCAGCAAGGGCATGGATTGATTCAAATTGCATGCAGGGTTCTGAAGTGTGGATTGAATGACGTGATGAAGCTTCAAGGGCTGAACTGGAAGGAAGTATAGACGGCGATTATCTGTGCTTGCAATTGGAGTAATCTGGTTGGTCTATACTGCAGGAGGCTATGGTGTAAGAGCTCGGGCGTAGCATTGCAGTGGAAACAGAAGAGCGCTTTGGCAACTTTCTATATGTGACTCAAGGTAGTAGCTATGAGGTTCTCAGTGTCACTTGGGTAATCAGTTCAAGTATGTTATTGGATTCAGCAAGCTTGTCTGGTGCCTAGCTTGGAGCAGTTGTGCTTCTAGGGAGTCAGGCATGTGTCAGAGCTAGAGAGAAATCTAAATTTTACTTGATGGGGATTGTGGTGATAAAGAGAAGGTGCACAGCTACAGGTGGAGTCATGAAACATGAAGTTGTGGATATAGCGGAGACTCTTGTTTGCGGTGGGTCTGTAATGAGACTCATTGGGCAGCTCTCGTGGAGCGGCGAAGGAACAACTCAAGTCAGGTGTACATGGAGGTTCACACATGGCTTCAAGGTGACAGAATATTCGTCAAGGTAGAGTTTGTTAGATATGTGTCAAATATTATATACGAGTTTTGGTTACGCTCGCACTCTGAGTTGAATTAGGCAGTATAGGGTAGAGTTGGTGTCGGACTCTGTAATCCGGTCTCCTCATAAATATGAGAGGAGGGCTGCTGTTGTAACCATGACGACATAGCGATAGGTTCGCGGAGGGCAGCGGCATGTTGCCGGGACCCTGGAGAGCGACCAGTGTTGCTGGATTGGGGAAGAGCGCCCATAATCATGCCCCGGGGATTAGGCTTCGGCTGAACCTCGTTAATAAATATCGTGCCTCTGGTGTCGCCTGTGATCTTATATGTTCGTCTCGGTGGATCTAATCAATGCTTCCGCGCTTGGAGATTAGCGGACAGCTAGCCGCTGTGAAGGTCTATTTCTAACAAGCAACACCACCAGTCTATCTGATGGGGCTGCTCACTTTCTACTTTTTACTTGCTACACAAGTTGCTACAACCATGTATGCTCAAAGCACATATATGATTCATCATTGCATCCTTTCTCTCATTTATTTACTCTCGGACAGTATCGACCAGTATATTTACTATTGTGAAAAAAGGAATATTTTTAGTTAAATCAGAATATATTTAACTTTTCTGTGATAACATAACAATCAGCGCATGTACTAGTGATGAGGATGAAGTAGCAGATAATTTCTGGCAGAAGAAAATTTGGAGCTTAAAAAGTGTCCGAGAACAGGGGTAATAAGCATGCATTTCATCATATACATATGGAGGTTAGCACATATATATTAATTCCCTTGCTCTGAACTGCAATCTGGCCACAAGAGGAGTTGCAAATTGACACAAAATGCGACATGTGTGCGCGCCCGGCTACATGAAGATAGTGGCCATATATTCGTTACTAAAATGCAAACACGTAAAACATGTGTAGAGAGAGATGGGGCCTTCAAGAGCCGAGGGTGCATTGCTGAGAGATGCTCCGCGGGTTTGCAGCTTGCTGAGAGATGCTCTCGGCTTTGGGAAGTGGTGTTGATGCTAATCCTGTAAGCCGTGATTGGTTTCCTTGTCAACGTATAGCCTATGTCTCGTGCCCGCCATGCAGGCCAATGGCCATCTCTGCGTGGGTGCCGGCAGTATCCATGGAGCCAGGCCCGAGAAAGAAATCGTTAGGTTTGCCCTTGTTTTGTTACCGCTCCTATCTAGTTGGTGCAAGCAACATGCGCGTACAACAAGCTTGGCCCGTGAAAAAAAAAGAAATAAATTGTATCTCGGCTTGGGCGCTTCTTTAATTTGCACCGGTGAGCCAGGTCTCACACCTACACCAACCAAACAATAGTCTGTTCTCGCAAGCAGAGTCGCAGAGGCTTGGTTGAGGGTAGGAGCAGGCAACCAATCACGCCGAAAGAACCCCACACAATTGAGGAAGGTGCTACTTCTATTAAGCAACCAGTGGTAAGAAAGAAATAGAACCAGAGAACGAAAGCCGCCATCTTGTGTGTTTGGTTCAAAGTCGAGTGGGACGGTGAGGGATGAGTAGGTTCCACGAGCTTTTGAAATCCCAAAAAGAGGCTGATTGGTAGATCCCGCACATGTTTTTTTTAACAATGAAACAATATATATTGATTAACAGAAGAAAGCTGTTAGAACCATTACATCGTTAATGGTTATATTATTTAGTGTCATAAGAAGGGGACACTCATGATCATGGCTTGCGTGAACGCAAACACCATCAAAACTAGTTTGATTACTCTGAATAGCACTAAAGCTTGCCTAGCTTGACAATCAGCCATCTGATTTAGATTTCTGTCTACTCTTCAAACTGCAAAGGAGTTGGAGACTATGGAAGTAACGATAAGCTCTGTGAGATGTTTGATCCTCCAATCCGAGGGGTGGTCGAGGTCACTTCCGTTGAGGAAGTGGACAAGCTGTTGATTATCACTAAGAATGGTTCCCTGCTGGAGTTGCAAAGATATCAACATCTTCATTGCAAGTGCCATGGCTGCAGCCTCGACATCAGGACAGAGGAAGAAGACCTCATTGCCGCCTTGAGGAAGATGCTATGAGGTGGATTAACCTGCACATGTTAGATTTGTCATCCCAAACTTAGGGACAATCCATCCCCAACAACCAAGGCCTTGTTTAGTTCCTAATTTTGCATGTGCAAAGTTGGCCAAAAATCATTATAATGTTACTGTAGCATTTCGTTTGTATTTGTTAAAAATTGTTCAAACATTGATTAATTAGGCTCAAAGTGTTTGTCTCGTAAAGTACAACCAAACTGTATAATTAGTTTTTTATTTTATCTACATTTACTACTCCATGCATGTACCGGTATTTTGATGTGATGAGGAATCTTCTTTTTATATAGTGTCAAATTCTGAATTTTGGTGGGAACTAAACAAGGCCCAAACGTAAAACTCTTGGCACAGTGACTCTGAACTAGACACACGTGTTTATTGCTCCTATTTGTAGTTTGGTTGTGGTTGCTAGTGATTTAGTTGGGCGGCGGTTCAACTATAGAATCATTTGGATTCTCCTTAGAAAAATATTTAGAACCAACTTTTTTTTGCTGCGACTAATATGAGTACCATCTTCAGTTTAATTACACTTTTTCTACATCTTGACCAAATCAAAAGGTTTAATGCCCTTTTGAAACACCGAAACATATTAAGCCAGCTTGAGAGATCAAGGAGTCACCGGCCTGCAGACTAGTGGATAGATTATAGATAAATAAATACTAAATTCGTTCCAAATTATAAGACGTTAGATTTTTTATCCTAAATTTAATCGTTCGTCTTATTTAAAAAGTTGTTATTATACTCACAACATGAAGTCTTTAACTAATAAGATAAGAATTAGATAAGATTTGTAAGAATTATTATTCTCCCACGAACTTGCCTCTTTTTTTGCAGTTATATTATATACTCTCTCTATTTCAAATTATAAGTCATTTTAATAATCTCGAAGACTCAAAGATTTTCATGTTTGACCAAAACTGATGGGCCGAAGCTCGCGCGTCCCTACCGTGCCGTGTTCCTCCCAAATAAGATGGATGGTAGCTTGAGAGAGGAAGGGTGTCTATATATTGAACGGACATGCACTACATGCATGGATAGATGTAGCAGCTATTTAGGAGCACACACATTATGTATATATAGGAGCACCACCGTACCCATCGTAATGAACCAATAATTCGATCTTATTATTAGCATCATAATCCACGCCACGCGCCATGGCCAAGCCTGCCATCATCCTCCTCCTGCTTATTAGTAGTATCCTTGTTGTTACAGGTCAAGCTGCTGCAGCGGTGACCCAATTGTCCCCTGACGCTGAAAAGGCCATTGGCGAACTCACCCCAGAGCTCCAAAAGGCTGTCGATGATATCATGTCCGCCGCCCCACCGGCCAAGCACAAGGAAACCCAGGAAGCCGTCGGCAAGCACGTCCAAGTCGTCATATCCGCTCTCGGCAAGGCCAGGGCGTCCGGAGATGACAAGAAAATCCTCCGCATTTACTTTACCGTGAAGATGGCCAGAGTCATGATCGCTGCTACGCCGCCGGACAAGAAGCTCAAGCTGATGGAGGACGAGTTCAACTCGGTAGCCGCACCCAGCCCGCTTGATTGCCCCACCGTCGACAAGGCCTTCTGTGAGATGCACTCCAAGATTGGGAAGGCCATCGATGGAGTCGTCGCGGCTTCCCCAGACAAGAAAAAGGCGGATGAGGTTAGAGGTACCATCGTCGAGAAAATCGTGTGGCCCACTAGCTCCACTGTCAACGAGGCGTATGCGCATGGAGATGAGAAGAAGATCGTCCAAGTCCTTGCTGCCTACACCAAGGCAGCTGACGAGGTCATTGCGGCCGCTCCTGCTGAGCACCTTCTTAGAAGCCAATGATGAAGTCTACAATCAATACCTAAGCAGTTTACATTGCAAAATGAAGATATGATCCTCTAATATTTTTCGTCTCTCATCCAGTACCAATGGTTATTTTTGCGCCATGGCCGCAACAGTTGCAGAAGCTATGTTGTATTGCTCGCTACGACATGTGGCAGAAGCTATTTGGACAGAGGAGGCACAGGTGAAACCCACAAGGGCAGGGGCCGAAGTTTCAGTCCGTCCAAGTTCGTTGCAGCTTCCATCTCCAGCCAGCACTTACAAATGATTGCTCAGATGGTGACTCTTGTGGCAAGGGCTGTCATCAACATCAAGTGCATCAGCAGCCGTTACCTAATCAGATCCAAGACTTTGTTAGTTATCAGAATGCTGGAGCTACTCCTTTATTGAAATTACAGAACCAAATCAACTAAACACTTTGTTGCATAAAAAGTGAAGACACAGATGGACTTTACCTGTGTTCCCCAAGTTGATTGGTCCCATATTGTCTCCAATCATTAGCTTAACAATTCAACACCATAACTGGTGAAAAAAATCAGAACTTTATGTGCATTGCATTATCCATAATTAGCATCAATTTTTCTTACTTTAGGTCTCCCCGTTTCCTTCACAGCCATTCTTACAAAGTAGCATATCTAGTCTCTTCACATAAAAGGAAAATAATCATGCAAAAAAATGAGAAGAGGAAGGCCATTAGGGAATTCAAAAGTCATGATCATACCTGCAGAAAAGTTCTTCTCCTATTGTCTTTCAACATCAGTCATTAGTCGTCATTCTTTTCCCGGCCTGCGGGCACAGATTGTTCAAAAAATAAACAAAGGTCGATCTCAACCTTGTAATCAACAAAAAATATCTTATTTTTGCAGCAGCATCACGTCACAAACACATACACCTCAAAAGCAAATGTGCAGCTAGACAGATGATAGGGAAATGTGCAGAACCGACAATCTCCAGCACCAAGCAACAAAGAACAACAACAAAATTAACAGTCTACCCTATTGAAAAAGACTGTAAAAAATTTGTGTACTCATATGAATGAACTTTGGTTTTTGTCAGCAACACCATACAGTGTAGGGTTTGTCAGAAGCAACACCATACAGTTGTTCAATTCATAGTTATCCTAATCCTTGCTTTTTTTCCCAGGCTGGTTCGGAAAAGCTTTGTTTGTCTGAATGGAAATATCAAAAAAAAAAAACTTAGTTCCTATGTCTAATTATTTAATTGTACATCTACAATAGCTTCCTTTGCTGAACTAAGGTTGCTATGTCAGGTTTGTATCATTTTGTTTTTTCTAAACGTCCTGTAAGAGACTGCAGAGAGCTTGACTGCCAGTGTGCCATCACAACTCAGTGCATGTACTTGTGCTAAATTAGTAATAGGTTAGCAAATAGAAATGGAAAATATTCAGAATTGTACAGGATGCACAAGCTGAAGACGGCAATAATGAACCTTTCTCTATTGCCAAATTAGTAAGTAAAGAAAAAAGCATATATTGCTAGACGTGCCGACTACTCCTATTATTGAGTACCAAATGAGTCTGAATATTTGATTTCCCTACTATAAGTTAATGGTATCTATGAGCATAACTTATGTCCTGCTTGCATTTGTTTTATACTACCATTAAAATCGACTGGAGGCAGATAGTTTGAGGAGAGTCTCAAATGAGCAAAGGCAACATTACTGATGTAGTATGCTAACAAAAACAATAAAAGTCTTCTATGCTGCAGCTACAATAACATACCATTTTGTTCCAAGTAATGTATAATCAAAAAATATTTGTGGTTGAATCACTTTGAAACCACTTCAATTTCTATTGGTAATATTGATTAATTGGCCACACATCAGCTTTGCACATACAATTAACATAACAATGTTCTCTTCGTGGCACATATAGCAGTGAACTGATAACAAAGGACATATGGACTCTAAAGCTTTGTTGGCTTCGCATGGATAAATACACTGGACTCTGAGCTTTGTTAACAGAACTATGCAATAACATATTTGAAATCCCTTCAGATTGCAGCAACACAGGTACATACACATTGAATCCATCTAAATTTCATCATCATCAGTTGCACACAAGCTAGAAAACCACATGCTTGGTGTAGATCGATGGGGATACAAATAGCCAATTAAATTAACTTAGGTCTGGGTGCTCGGTTTCACACACAGCAGGAATGGATGGGAAGGGGTTATTGGCACACCTGGTGGCAGCAGCGAAGAAGTTGCGGTCCGCCTCTGGAGCTCCGGCCGAGCTGCTGCAGGTCGACGGGCGAGCTGCAGAGCGCGAGCGATTGGTTGGACTGCTGCAGGTCAACGAGCTGCAGAGCGCGAGGTCGACCTGCTGCAGGTCGACGGCTGCGTCCGCCTCTGCTCCGGCCAAGCTGGACTGGCTCTGCGCGGCTTCCGTCGATGAAGAGGAGAAGGCATGGCGGCGTCCGGCGGAGTCAGGCACGGCGACGGACGTGGCTCCTCG